>OW679198.1:80392220-80565892 GCA_940337035.1 Agriotes lineatus
GTATCACGCTACCTGAACTCGAACCATAAACTGTCAACTAAGATCCTTCTCAATAAAATTTTAACATATATGGGAATCAGTGAGGAGCAGCAATGTTTCTGTAAAAACCGATCATCAATAGACGCAATTTTCATAACTCAAGAAGTAGTTGAGGAAGCGAATGAATTCAGCAAACCGGCTTTCATGTGTTTTGTTGACTTTACGAAAGCTTTCCATTGTATGCAACACGATATATTAGAAATACTTAAAGATAAACAGATATCATCAAATCTATCGACACTAGTAAAAGAGCTAAACAGAAACAGGAACACAAAAATAATTGGTAAACGAGTTAACTGAAGATATAAAAACTCTTGTTTGGCCATTACGGGACACCCTGTATATCTGGGAGTTATATCATTACAAGTAATAGAAATGTTAACCAAAAGGTGAAACAGCATGCCATTCAGATCTCAAGAATAACTGGCTGTCTACGAGACGTCACATGGAGAAACAAATATGTAGGTAAAGTAAAGTAAAATTGTATAAAAGTGTATAAAATTACATACGAAGCGGAAACCCACGTAGAAACTTACTAAAATAAAGCAATGATTCAGAACAGTCGAAACGGACACCTTAAGAACAATCATCAGTAAAAACCAAATTAGATCACACACGAAGATGTAAGACAGCAATGCAACGTAGCTGATATTGTGGAATTTATAAAACATAGAAAAAGCCATGGAAGGGCTACGTCGAAAGAGCTGAAAACGATAGACTTATTCGAATAGCACGTGACCTAAAACCAGCAGGAACACGTAACCAGGCTGACCAGAGGAAATATGGAGAGAAAGTTGGATCTCAACGTCAGGAGAAGGAACGTAATAAGCCTGAAAAATCACCGAATTCTTCTTTAGGTGCCGTCTTCATTAATGAAGGTTAGCAACAATTGTGACGAATTCTTCACGGTTTTGTGTCACTCGGAGTAATGTGTGGGGGTCTAGGCCCGTCCAATCTCTTATATTCTTTAGCCATGAAAATTTTCTTCGGTCTGGACCGCGTCGACTGTTTATCTTTCCTTCCATAATTAGTTTTAGTAGGTGATATTTATTGTTTCGAGTGACATGTCCAAGAAACGAGGTTTTTATTTCTTTAATTGTATTTAACAGCTCTCTGTCTCTATTCACGTGTCTGCGAACTTCGTTGTTTGTAATATGATCGACCCATGTTATTCTATGCATTTTTCGAAATATCCACATTTCGAAGGCTTCCAACATATTCATAGTATTGATTTTCAGTGTCTAAACCTCTACACAGTAAAGCAATATTGAATGGTTTCATAGCACTTCACAAATCCAATCTTATTTCTATATTGAGGCTCATATTGCATAATATCTTTCTCATTTTCAGGAAAGTTGTTCTTACTGATTTGATTCTTGTTTTTATCTCCAAGTCTGAATCCAAGTATTTGGTTATCCAGCAGCAGCAGCCAAGGTATTTAAATTTGTCTACTTGCTCAATATGTTTATTGCACCCACTTAGGCGTTGTAAGCTCTTTGAACTGTTGGCGATAAAATCGTCCACATATCTTCAATTAATGAGCAGTCTGCAATTTACTTTGAATCCGTTTTCTAAGGCTTTTTAGAATATTCGTGAGGAATACAGAGTAACACTAGCGAAGATAACACTCATCCTTGTCTGACAGCCCGTTTAATACGCATTTCATTTATGATTGAATTTGCAAGTCTTACTGTTGCCAATTGTTGTACATAGGTTTTTAATGATAGTGATGTCTTGTTTGTCCAAGCGTTATTTGAGTAAATCACTGAGAAATTACGGTACAATGTACACGAAAATCTGTTTCCATCGTTGGACACTCTTCGATATTTCCATGTCTCTATATCTAGAGGGAAGAACTGCTAACATCTTTAAGAAAACTGTCGCGAATTGACATTGATTTAGCGACAATTGGTGAGACAAGAATCCCGGGAACAAAAAAGAAAACACAATATATCTTTTTTGGTAAGGATATCCGGAGGAAATCAACAAACACGGAGTAGGTCTAGCCATCAGAAGAAATATCAGAGCGAATCATGTTTATGCGCTATCACATAACAGAACTCGAACACACTAAAGAAACATTCTATTAACAACTCGAGGTTATACAAATTATAATTCCAAGAAATGACCGCCCTACTCTTTTAGGGAACTTTAACGCCGGCGTTGACAAGGAATGCCAAATATGTACCAAAGTTATTGGCATCAACAGGACTATATTAAAGACAGATAGAAACACATCAGTGAAGTATTCAATACGAAGGCCAAAATAAACATAAAACTCTGTCCCAAGCACTTAACAACTGAAACTGCCAAACAAATATTATGTCCCATCTCAACACGAACTGTTTCGCATGACATAACATACATTTAACTACCTACATAACTAATAAAAATAGCTTGTGGTAGCCCCTTACAAGTCGACCCCTCGAAGATACTATCGCCACAGCGCTTGAGCACTATAATTGGAGTAATATTAAGCAAGTGATTTGAGTGGATGTTAAGAATTCTTTTTATTTAAGAAAGAAGAACCCCAAAACTAACTTTATGACAACATTGGAAGTATCGAACCAATCTCAGAAAACAAACGTCGTTCATTCGAAAACCTCTCCAATAACCTTAATAATAAAGGGGCGCAAGAAAACAATTTCGCAATTAAATATCAATTACATCAAAAATTAAAAGAAGTCAAAAATTATTTGTGGATAAATAAAGTAAGAGAAATATAATCTCAAAATGGAAAATGGACAACAAATAAAACAATGCAACTAGTACAAATATTTGGGAATAAAGATATCGCAAAACGGTATACTGGATGAGGCGATTCGAGAAGGCAACATACAGGGCAGAAAAGCTATTGCTATGCTAAATATCATTTTATGGGACCAAAAACATTTCAAAAGAAAACAAAAAACGAATATACAATACTATAGTGAAATAGTATATTGTATGTTAAGAGCTGAAAGTGCATTCTTGCCGCTTGCGCATGAATATTGCTGGGTGAGGCGAAGCCGAAACTAGCAATCATGCAAAAGCGACAAGCGCACTTTTATCTCGAAATATACATACTATTTTTTCGATGACTGAGCGGATTATGAATGGAAAATATCATATTTCATTTTATTGCAAATATTAATTGACAATTAACATTACTCGCGCAGTCTATTAGACATGTGACGCGATTATTTCGACAAATGACGAGCATTGTCAAGGAAACATTCGGACGTGGCTACCTATTCTGTTCACGCGGAAACCCAAAACGCTCGGCGAGCGGCAAAGTGATGAAAACGCACGCTCAGTGGCAAATGTCAACTTTCTGTTGTCAAATGACAGTAAGAAAAATCTACTTTCGATGACAGTCGTCGAAAAAGTATAATAACGTATAGCTCGGAAGTTTGGTCAATAAAAAATAAAACTATAAAGAAGTTAACAGCTACAGAAATGGACTTTTGGAGGAGGGCAGCAGGCAGATTAAGGATGGAAAGAGGAACAAATAACAGAATTAGGGAAATTATGACGGTGAACCACACTATAATAGATGACATCAAAGACAAACAATTAATATGGCTCGGACATGTTTAAAGGATGCCAGGAACAAGAATACCTAAGCAAATTTTACAAGGTAAACCCCAAAAGAGTTGGCAAAGTAGCATCAACGAAGAAATGAGAGAAAGAAGACTGGAAGAAAATCTCTGGAACGACAGAGAGGAATGGAGATTGGGTATCGGAATACGTAGGACGTTGCTATGGTTTTAAGCCCTATAGATCAACTCTGTTAACATTGCCAAATTAATGAACATTTCATGAAAGCTCAGAGTGAGATATCTTATATAACTGCAAAGCTAAAATTTCAATTTGCCAAAAAATTAATACAGTTGTAATGAGATGCCAGTAATTGCAGAATAATAATTAATAAACGCAGTAAGCAAAGCTCATTTCGCATAGGGAGCCAAATTGGATGTAAGTTCGGTTAGTTAATTAGGTTTGTGCTAAATGTATAGGCCAAGCCGGATAAAAATTTAATAATTACAAGATGGATGGCGAACACAAGGGAATGAAGCGTAGAACTCAGGCATATTTTAATAGTGAAATCCATTCAGGATTTTATAAGAAAAATGATTGAAGCATAAATAAGCTTAAGAACATGCAACGGGCATATAAGAAAGAAGGCATTAAAGCATTTGAAAGAAACCGTAAGAATCAAAGGCAAGGATTATAGGATTTGCAGAAATGAAAACACATAAATTTAAAATTGTGAACGAAAATCAAACAGAAAATTCAAATAAAACCCAGTGCAGGATATGCGCGAATTAAATACTTTAGTCAGTGCAGTGACATGTAAACTTTTAAAACACTAATTAAAAAGAAGTGCAGTGAAAAATAGACACGCTAAATTAATATAAATGTAAATAATTATTTTAGATATAGTATTAGTGTACAAAATCATAATTTCAAGTAGAATTATTGTTAAAAGTTAATGTTTTGAACCTTGATAATATCCGCAATTTATTTGAAAGTAACTAGCTTTTGTTTATAAAAAAATTAATGGAATTTGACAAATGAATTAATTAAAGCTGATTGATTTGGTAAATGTGTTCTCCTTTAAAATTGAATTTTGTGCAATAGATGTTAATATTTTATTATAAAAAGTAAGTCGTTTTAATCAATGCAGTTCAGAGTACGTGTAGTAATATTTGCATAAAACTCCATCACCAAAAATTCGAAGTCCACAATAGGTGCCTTCCGATACCAAATCGGCCACGATCCAACTGAAGTTTCGAAGTCTGCGTGCTAGAGTACAACCATTGGGGCAATCAGGTCAGCATCCCAGGGCAACGAGCAGCTCCGTTAGGCTGCATTCCAGAGATATCATCACCAGGGGGCCTACAGCAGCTTCCCCACAGCAATGGCGTCGTTTCCTGCGAGCAAGGCAATCGGACCAAAATCATGTACCCAAATTCACTAAAATAAGGGCTGTTAGACCTTGGAAAGCTACGTGCAGCGTAAAGGCGATAGTACCGAGAAATATTCAAGTAATTCCTACGGCTCCAGAGAAATAATTGTTGTTCAAATAGCAAATAGAATCCGATTGTGAGGTTATGCGAGTCAAAGGACGCCTTCTTAAAACAGTTGAAATAACGTTCCCTCAAGTACTAAAACAGAAGACAAATTAATGCCGGGAAAACATTCAAAATTCAAACAATTACCGATAACACGTTAACCGATTTCACAGTATTTATCATTCAATTAAACTCAACTTGTAAACGACCACCATCTTGGTTAACATTTGAGCTAATTTCAGTTTTTCAAAAGCGCGTTTGAGCTAATGCGGAGAACAGATCCGTACCTGAATAATTTTTAATAAATAATGCATTCAAAGGGGAACCTAACCGAGTGATGAGTCTGTGCTTTACCGAAATTTTGAGCTAGCGTTTTATTTGATTAGTTGCAGATAAATAAGAGATTATAGAGGGCATACAACTATTTATTTTAGCTATCAATTTAGAAGTAGCTTTTAATCAACCTGAGATTTGATAATACGAATACACGAAAAATATTTTGGGTGGTACCCTTATTAAATTATTAACAGATCATAAACACATAAATTATAGGGTCCTGCCATCTCAATATATAATCTTACGCGAATCAGCATGGCAGTTGATGGTTTTACGGCCCTACAACAAACAAGCCTCGCTCTATTCGAGTTATGAACAGCAGTCACTGAAAACTGAAAAGGAAATAAAGAAACGATAGAAACAGCACTACTCACAGACTTGTTAATCAAGAAAACACAGTAGCCCCTGCTGTCCTAAATTTATTCTACAGTATAGTCACCTCTTTAAAACGTCTATTCCATCATATTTGAACCGAAGAGAAAGTACTTACTACAAGATTTCAAAAACGTAATCATGGTAAACATTTACAAAAGGCAAGATATCCAGACGTACTGCAACAATCGACAGAGGCTAACAGACTGCTTCCATACATTGTCAAGTTTATACCGCACTTTCGGGGCGATTTTAGACCTTTGCGCTCCATTAAAAACATGACCATGTGTCTCTGCCAGTTACAAAAGAAGGTTCTTGAGCAACGGAGTAGCATGTTAACATCATGAAAGCCTTTCACTTTATAAAACGAAACACGTTCTGGTTAATCCTGCGTAAACTTGGTATGTCCTCTAAATTTGTCAACGTGTGTGTACGTCTACTTGAAAATACATATTATTGGGTGGTAAGTTTGTAATTAGTGTTATCAGTAAAAACCAAATTTATTTAAAGTTACTATTGCAGCCAAATATGACATTTTTTTCTAGTTTGAAGATTTTTCATTTATAAATTATTAAGGTCTATTTTTGTGTGATCACTCATGTTGAAAGTTTTTAACAATAATTGTAGATTTGATTGAATATATCAATCATATGCATTAAAAATGTTATGTATGCAATGCAACAGTATTCTATTATAACAAGAGATCAATAAAAAAACCAATTAGGGTAGGCTGTGATATGTGTTATACGTTTGGCAGTACTGAAGTGTATTATCAGTCTATGTCAAATTCGAGATTTTCAGGTTAAGTTTTACGTCAGTATGTGTGAAAAAACAAACAAAACCTAACCTACTAATTTCGAATTTGACATAGAGTGACAATACACTTCAGTACTGCCAAACGTATAACACATACCACAGCCTACCCTAATTGTTTTTTTTATTGATCTCTTGTTATTAGAATTGAATAAATTTGACGAGATAGGAAAGCGAACTACACCATAATTGATAAAACAAAAGAATTGATATGGTATGACTATATCAGATAAATGAACGAAACAAGAATGCCACAGAAGGCATGGAGATGGAAAGAACACAGGGCGAGGGTAAATGAATTTATTGGGGTCTGTGCTTTCAATCGCAATTCGGCTTTCTGAGTAGAAAAATATAAACAGGATTTAATTTGTGTATTAGTTAAGTTACGATTTCTATATCGCTCCATTTTGTTAAAATTTTGTTTCAGCATTCTTATATAGACATGTAATAGAATTACATTTGGCAGACTTAAAAATAGTTATTTTATATTCCTATTTTCTCTTCTTATTTAACAGCTCTTGTTCACTCCTGTATGTAGATCTGCTCTTTTTGGCCCTTGGTGCATTTTGGCTCAGTCTTATATCATATTGAGCATATGGAGCGAATGCCATTAAGTGGCATTGTGAATATTGTGACGAACTATCGAATGATTAATGATTTAATATACCTACACAGTTTCTGTATAAATTAGTTTCTCTAAAGTTGTGTTTTGGAAAAAATATAACCAGTGTTGTTTTTTGTACACAGTTTAGAATTCTGCCAGTAGTAGAAGCACATCGGTCCATGCACGGGCAGCCATTTTACGCTCGAACAAATATAACCTCAACTCGAGCCAGTTTAGTTGCTGCAATATTAGCAGGATGATCCATTTAGTGACAAATGTGTACCAAACTTATGACCAAGTTTGAATCTATGATAAACGATGAATGCGCAAGTATTCTTCGTTTTGTAAATTAAATCAAGTTACTGTTGATAAGCGTTTGGACGATCCAGTACAGTAGCCATGAAGAAATAGCCTTCGTACCTACACATTAGGCGAAACTCCAGGGGAAAATACCAATGACTTGTTGCTTGAATTATTTGAAACGACACTCGAAAAAGAGATTGTGTAGCCAACTGGTAAATGGTTTGCGCTTGCAATCGGTAGGTATTGGGTTCGAGCCCCACACCCGAACATCGGTTACATCTTATGCTCTACGGCCATCATACCAATACCTTGTAACGCCCCGTTTCAATAGCACTTTATATCAATTCACATCTTCTTTCGGACTACCTTATATTTTAAGTAATGTAATAAAGGAATTCAGGTTTATCGCGCAAAGCGCCTGACTTTAGAAGTAATGCACATGCAAAGCATTTCTGGTCGAAGCGCGCCCGCCTGGCTTTCCCGAGTAAGATCGATTATTGATTTTTCACGGAGCGCTTTCGCGGGATTTGAAATTAGGCAGACCAAGCACGCTCTTGTTTAAACAAATGAAAACCGCTAGCGGCAATGTTTTCTCCACGAACGGTCGTAAACACCTTTGCCTCTTCTAGTTAAATTGTGCATACTAATTTCGATAATTAGGCCGTTCCCCATGTGGCTTTTTTGAGGTTATTCTACAGTTACTCAAGGAATAACTGTGCCTCTCGTTTTTTCGCTTTTACGTGCGAGCTGGCTAGGATCTCCAAAAGTACGAGACAGCTTTTTGCCTCAGTTAACGGCTCTACTTACTCGTTGGCGTTCTTAGGTTCTACGAATTGAAGCATCCAAATCCTGCTTAGAAACCCTATTTGACAAGATGTAACATACCAGTAACTTCCCCCTCACGATCCCTGGACATAACGTCAAATCAAACTGTAAGTGCAATCATTCCTCAGCGTTTTTATCGGCAAAGGCAGTTGCCGCCAATACACTCAGTTTTTGCTAAGGCTTTAGAATATCCAACTGAAGCGTGTTAAATTACTCCTTTCAATCAATCAGTTTATAACGCTAAAAGCGTGAGTGATCAATATCTTCAAAATTTCTGAAATACGTATGTACTCAAAACTCACTTCCGCCACGTCCTTTGGACATTGAGCCCACATTTCAAATACGGGACACACAGGTGGCGATCGTGAGTTGCACCCTGAGCTATTAATTAGCATATTTTGTAACTAAAATACTCGGATGTTGATTCCTAAATGGTGTTTATTTTTTTGTTAGGCAATTGTCCTACAAATCTCATGTTGCTGACGCTTTAGCCTTCATGGCTATGTATATAACTCATGTGTTACTGTAATTAGTTGGGTTTGATTAAATGCCGCTATTCCTGATAATATTATTGTGTTCTTTCCGCAACCCATTCGCCTGTACAATTTATATAGGTATCCAGCGAAGCACTAAAGGTAGATGGTATGTTATTAATTAGCTAGATTTGTTTTTTATGTTGCGAGTAACTCCAGGGCGCCCATATTTTTATAATTCTACTCTTCAATTTTAAAGCCTGAACGATCATTGCCTAATCCTTACCTACGCCAATAATTTGCCGAGAGTTCTTGAGATAGCCCAGACTGTGTCAGCCCATCATTTAAGGGAGCGGTACAATCTTTGGTGGTTGTGACCCCGTCAGAAGGGAATTTTTTCTATTAATGGGTTGGTTGGGATAGTCTAGCCTGCGGGTGAAGATGGCTGTAAAACTGCACGCAGCCTATACTAAGACGAGGAAGCAGAAGAATCTAATACTTAAGTTGTCTCTTAGAGATATTGATAAAATCTTCAGGTTGGCAAAAAAAGTACCCGTAAGCGCAGGCCGATAATTGTCAAGTTTATCGATGCAGGACTGAAGTTTCTACGCGAAAGGAGGTGTTCAAAGAATCACAGTGTGTTATTAATGACGAGTAGCTCTTCTTAAAGAAGCTGTCAAGCAATATGGGCCATCGAATGCTTGTAATAGCAGCGGTTGAATCTTATTAGTAAGCAAGAACAGCAAGAAGTTTATCATAAAGTTCAGATCACAGGTTCAAAATGATAGCAGTTAAAAGAACTTCTATTTTCGGATTTCGTTCTTGTAAATAAGCTGTGGTTAGGCATTTTTGTCGAAGTTGATAAAAAATGCTTATTTGCATTTGTATTTTTTTTTATAACTATCAACACTTTAGTTGTTACTCAGATTGTTTTTATTATGTTATTCTACTATTATTTTAACTTTACAAGGTATTATTTAACATAAATTAATTTAATAATAAGTTATTATTGTCTTCAAATACCTTAAATTCTAGTTAGGAACTCTATACTCTATTTTCTCGTCTTTTTAGTTATGAATAATTACACGTTGGGTTTTTTTTGTGTTATTAGTTGCTTAGTGATTTTTATTAACTTCTAATTAAGAAATATATATATATTGCAATAATTTGTTATCTGATTAATTTACAATTAAATATTTATGAATTTTATATTATTTATCGTAAATTGTAATCGAGTTTTTTTTATTTAACTGGTTAATGGCGCATCAGCAACTAGGCGATGTTTGCAATTAGTTGAGCGTCAGCGCAGGCTGCAGTTCTGTAAATTCTATGAATTTAGTCGTACGTAAATTACGATTTACCAGTACAAGAAATATGTAATATTGAAGACTATTTCACCAATGATATTAGCTCCTATTTCTCTTTAAATAATAGTTTCGAGCATGAGCAAGAGAATGAATGTTTAAGAATCTTATAAGCGAATATTAGAAGTAGTAATCGATATTTGACTAATATTGAAGTTGTTTTGAAAGTAGTTCGTGTAAACTATTATATTACTATATTAACAAAGACATAGCGTTAGAAATTCATAGATTTTTTCAAGTTAAAGGGCTATATTTATTACAATCACAGTAATTCTAGTAAGTGTGGTAAGGTGATAATTTATATTAAATCCTCTTTATTATATAAAAATGATATAGCTACAATACACAAATTTAGTTTTATGAGAACATCGGTTTGTATAAATAATAAAACATGTTGGAGTATGTCTATTTATAAGGCTCAATCGTTCAACACAAATAACTTTCTCATGAGTTTGGGATTATATCTTGAGAAAATCAGTAAGGATTGGATAGAGCTGCCTGAGGAAGATATTAACTTAAATACTGTAGTAAACAATAGTATGGTTGATGCTTATAAAAACCTATTATGCCAACGTTTATTTCATCAAGCTCTCTAGAATTGAGTTTTTTTCTGCATTTTGTTTAAACTATTTTTTATATTAAATGAAGTATTAATGATGTTAGTAGGTATTGTGCTCATTATTATTTTATATAAAATTATAGGTCACTTTCCAGTTGCTCTTTAAAGTTAAATAATATTAAGGAATACAATAATTTACCAATTTACAATTAGGCTGTTAAAGGTTTTATTTTATAGACTATAACAAGTTAAAATTAGCACTATCACTATCACTATCACACGGGGGTCACTATCACTATGATTGGAAAAAAGACTGTACAGATGCTGATAACTCATTTGTAGTGTTTGTGAATATTTTGATCCAATTATTTATTTTTGTAAGGTAACAGAACAAATAAGTTAAAAAGGCCTAATATGAGTCAATAGATAAACAATGAAATTCTTGGAGAAATAACAATTAGTGATTATTGACATAAAAGTTATCTCAAAAACAACTATTTTGGATTTTACCACGAAATGCATAAACGTCATCGAATTAAATTAATAAAAAGGGGCAAAAAAATTATTACGACAATGAATGAATTGGTCACTGTAATAATATTAAGAAAATTTAGACTTTTACAAAAAGTATTACGAATTTTAATAATCTATATCTAAATTTTCTAAAATAACATCCGAGGGTGACATTTAAATTAGTGATAATATAGAAAAAGCGTCTTGAATCAGTATTCTTTTAATATTCCAAATAGCCAGAATGATCGCTAATATCCGTTAACGGATCAGCACTAACAGAAGAAGAATTAGCATAAAATCTTAATCCTGATACTTTTTTTCATAGCGATCTCAACCAATTAGAAGGCTGGATTTAGTTAAGTTATCTTGTATAATTTCGATTACACAAAATCGATTATACTAGAGTAACTTCACTAGGAGACGCAATACATATCTTGTGTCAAATTGATGTTGTATTCGTGGAGATGACTTTCAGCTAGGTTAATACAAACAAATCGAGCTGCCAATAAACTATTTATTTGTTCCTAATATTGAAATTTGCTCAAAAAATAATCAAATCGAATATAATGCGTACTTCGAACGAACCGGTTATACGTCTCAAACTTCCTGCACAATAACAAATCGTGTTAGTTTGACAGAATAATCCTTCCGCTAAGCGGTCGGACTATTTAACCTGTCAAACTGACACTCTTTTTTTATTGTGCAAAAGTTATCGACATATATCCTTATAATATCGAAGTACTTATAGTATTTCTACTGGTTATAATTTTCATTTCAACATATTCCGCAATGATAAATAATTTTTTGGTTCATATCTTATCATGTTAAATACGAGTATCAAACATAAGTGCTTTAAAATTTAATCAATCAAGTGGATATGACAGGATAGCTTCTAATACACTAAAAAGTCTAGTTTATGTAATCTCTGACATTTTAACTCATCTATTCAATAAATGCCTTAAAGCTGGATACTTCTCTAAAGCCTTAAAGTCGATATTACAAATACTCTTTACATAAGCGATTTCAGGGATAGCACATACAATTATCGCCCTACAGCCATAACATCTGCACTTTCTAAAATATTTGAAAAGGTTATTATTAAAGACCAATTATTTTCCTTTTTTAATTGTTTTTATCAATTCCAAACATCAACATGGCTTTATTGAAGGAAGAAGTGGAAACGATGGCTTGGCTCTATAATTTATGACTGCAGCGACAAATTAAAGCCATCGATGGTAATATTTTTTGACTTGGGCACGTTATTTGATACAGTCAGTATCTTCCTCTTCTATCTACAAAATTGAAATTTTATGCTGTTGGAGATATTTGTCTGAACTTATTTAAGGATGATCTGGTAAATAGAAAGCAATTAGTATCAATAAATAATATAGAAATTGATCTAAGGCTCAATTCTAGCCCCTTTATTGTTTTTGATATACAGTGATGATGTTCTTCAAGTGTCTTTCGATAATTCTCATATTATCTTATGCACTGGTTAATGCTGATAAAATACAATTCATGACATCTTGCATTTATAAAAATCATTTTTGTAATTATAATAGTATAACTACATATGATATTAGCTGTAATTACAAAAACTATAACTGTAATTCTATCTGTAAGAAACCTTTTATTAAACACCTTGGTATACATTTGAATTAACATCTGAAATAGAATTTAGATCTACGACAGTGTGTAAAATTGACTGTTCGTTGGCAGTTTTAAGTTTGTAAAACAACTGTTTAATAACATCTTTTCATTAGCTTACATCGTCAACGTGTTTAAAAGATTTCATTAGATACGTAGTCAGTAGCAACGTGTTTTAAAATTTTTAACTACGCTAAATTACGACGATTGGCTAGTAATCCCATTTTTTTATATTTACTGTGTTTTCTGAAATTTATTGTATATAAAATATTGTACGATACACATGCGTAAAGCATATTTAGTCACTTGTGGGGCTTAAAATGCTCGCTTACTGGCGTTTTAACTCTGCCCACTCGTGACTAAAAACTAGCTTTAGTGTTTCTTCTTTGATGATATATTCGAATGAATTTGGTCCAACATGCACTTGGCTACGGAATTATTAGTTAGGGAGACGTAACCTAATTGTTGTTTGTAAAAAATTGTTTTTCTTCAAACGTCAGTAAAATGTGACATTTTATTTACTGCTTGATTGATGATGTTAAACTGTAACTTTATTTCCATGGCATCTAAAGTTAGCAAATGAAGTTATTATCTCCGCTGACGACTTTATCTCCGCTGACGAGATAAAGTAATTACTTCGACACGAAGTGTACGAAATACTGAAATTCCCTCATATCGAAAACCACTATATCAAATCTCCGTCTCGGCTGTGCGGATCTTTTGGTGAAGACCCCAGCCCACTAGATCCTTCCCTCGTATTGGGGGCTGCCTAAACGTGCTGTGCGGTGTATGTATGTTCGTATGTGTACATGATTTCGGTCGCCAGTAACCTTACTGGAGTCTTGGATCGTTTTTATGCGATAGGTCCTCCGAAAATGAAGGCAACATCAACTTTTGAGGTATGGTCGTAGGCAAAGGCAGGTTTTTTTAAAAATAAATAACTGGTTCATAACATTTCATTGTATTAGCGAAACGGAGTGATGCTGAGTGTCGAAGTATTCTTGGAAAGCACGGAAGGGCGCTTTCTTGGGTGGGGGGTACCGTATATTTTTTTCGGATTTTGTTGACAACGTTGTAAATAATTTGTTATAAACGTTTGACGAAAAAATACTATATGTTATTCGGAGCAAAAGTATCTTTATATGGCTCGGCTGTACTTATCTGCTTCTCAAGCTTGGCAGATAAATTGTCCAGCCACGCCACATAAAGTATAACTTTTGCTTCTAATACCATAATATGCTATTATTCTGTACTTATTTCATGATAATTTTTTGTAATGTCTGTAATTGTCCATGTGAATGCATAGTAACTATTTTTCGTAATATAGTTAATTCTAAAGG
This sequence comes from Agriotes lineatus, assembly GCA_940337035.1. Lineage (NCBI taxonomy): Eukaryota > Metazoa > Arthropoda > Insecta > Coleoptera > Elateridae > Agriotes > Agriotes lineatus. The sequence continues at coordinate 80,406,466 of OW679198.1, forward strand.
TTAGACAAGAAGTTTTATTGGACTTCGTTAAGCTTAAAAACCCCTTTTACTTATCTTTTATAGGTTATATATTATGCCATATTTCTATTAGCTTTATTGCAAGCAAAGTTATTTTTATTCGTATATCACCAATTCATTTTCTTTGCTGTCTTCCTATACACCTTTTGTGTGTTCTTTATTTCTACCATATTACGTCTAGTTCACTTGTTGCAATCTAGCATGGCGATATGCCCCGCTCAGCTCTATTTGAACGTTGCAATACGTTGGACAACGTCTTTTACTTTCACCCTTCATCGAAATTTTAATTGCAAGCATAATTCGCTCAACTACTGTTTATGTCATTTTTATCACGTATGTCATCAGATATTGAAAATGCAGATATTGAAGACGTCTCTTTCTAGATTTGTTGGAATGTCTTTGCTTTTATTATAATTGCAAGTTTTCCAGTAGCCGCCCAGCTGATCCCAATTCTAGCTATGTGGACTGATTTTCCTTGCTGGGTTTCAATAACTATCCAAGATACAGAAACTATGCATTTTAATGATGTCTCGAAAGTAGAGTCAAAAGGAAATACCTGACAGCACTTTTCGGGCAATACAACAGATCTCGCTTCAAATAAAAAATAACCGATCTCCGCAAGAAACACGAATTACTCTAAGATGCTGAAGTGGGAGGTACTTGTACTCCATGATAACTTTCTTGAATAAATGTTTCATTAGTGGAAAAATGGAAAAAAAATGCAAGAAATACAACTAGCTACATATATGTTCTCTGAATGATGTAAGTTTTTGACAGTGGCCTATTATGATATGTTTTATCGGATTTTTTCCACTGTCTCGGGTGTTTATCACACAACGTTTCGGGGGTTTCTGATCTACTTCCGCCCTCAGGTAAATATAAGCTCATCTCATTCATACAACTGATAACAAAAATATTAACCAACAAGGTAACTATCACATTTAATTAGTACCATCTGCGACTCCATGCAGGCTTCTGGAAGGGCTATAACACTATTGGCCACACTGATAGAAACGTGCAACAAATAGAACATCCACTTTTGCCTTAAAATTCTTTTATTCATTTTCTAACAAGAAAATTGTCTATTACCACAAACGTTTTCAAATAAAAATCTTATCAGGTTTATACAGTGTGTTTCTAAAGTGATGGGACATACTTTGCAGAAGTAGACTATCGTCAAAATTAAATCACAGAGTTATAATAAACCCGTGGCAGCAAATTAATTCATTCCAAGGTATTAGCTTTTAATGTTTTATAGTGGAGAAAAAGACAATTCTTACGAATTGTATGAGCAAACGTTTTATGCTTTGGCTGCCTAGCGGCCATTTCCGTTGGCAAGACCGTACATAAAAATCATATCAGCCTTTTCACGAATAGAAAACTTGCGTTAGGTACTGAAACTAGACCTATTTGCGCAAATTTCAATATGACACTCAATAGATCAACAACTTCACTAAGTAATTTTGATAACATTATCCCCTTTTCCAAGCAAGGTAAACCATTTATTTTCGATTTTCCAGACTTCATATTACCCACATTTATGAAATAAAAACTAAATCAACACTACCACATGCGTGTACACATTCTGAGCCCCGTCCACAGCTTAGCAACAAAACAACCCTACTATTTTGCAATCCTACAACCATCCTCTCTACTTCCACATCCAAATCTGGATCTTTGTCCGTCCAATTAACTCCTTCTCGTTGCCATTTCACCTTGTTAACCCGACAAATAATCTTTCTAACTTTAATCGAATTTACACCACCTTTCAATTAACACAGAACATTGTTGGTTGATACTATTTTTATCTACATGTCTTTGTAGTCATTTCTTCATATTCTATTTTCGAAGATTACAGAATAGGATGTCGAATTAGAAAATAGATTTTACTTTCCCATACCCATAGGTATAGGGAAGTCTTGGAATCATGAAAATTTTGGAAATCGAGATTTTCACAGAAATGTCCGTTTTGGGCCTCTAGAAACCCAAAAAAGTGGTTTTTAAAAAATGTCTGTCTGTGTGTGGGTGTGTGGGTGTGTGGGTGGGTGACGCTCCCACAGCCGAAAGTATTGCTCCGATTTTGATGCGCTTTGGAATGCGGAGGTGTATCGAAAATTCATCGACAAAATAAGCTTTTCAAAAAAATCCGAAACCGGAAGCGGAAGTTACGCATGTTTTTTTGGTATCACTGTTTTTGTGATTAAAATTTTGAAAATTTTATCGCGGATAACGATAGAAGGTCATAAGACAAATTTGATAGTTTTTTGCCGAACTCGCTAGGTTTAAAATGAAGGGCGCTATGATTTTTTTAAAATTTTGAGTTTAACGCCCTATAACGCAAAAACGGATGAATCGATTCAATTGATTTTTTTTTCTGAATAGTATATGAAGGCTAACATGAGGTGATATAAAAAGTGTTTTGAAAAATATTAAGGGGCCTAAATTACAAATTTTCAAAATTTTGGAAATTTTCTAAAAATCATTTCTCAAAAACTGCCCACAGGAATTTGTTTAAACTTCATACACTGATAGACCCCAAAAAGGGCTATCGATATGTTTTTTAAAAAATCTCATGAATTATCTGTGGCGCCATCTACGAAGCTTAGAAGTTTGAAAATTTAAACCCCTTTAATTAATAAACAAAACAAGATAGGTAGCTGGGGTTTTCACTGAATTGCTCAGTGCATAATGGAGCATATGAATATGCAAAAAAATATTACACTCGTGGATATATGTAAGCGCACCGGCCCCCTCCCCCCTCTATTTTTGAAAAATAATTTTTTTATTCTAACGGTTGTTATATTTTTGCGTCAAAGAATCTTTTTCCGCGAAATAAAAAAATCGATTTTGTATGCCCTAGAAAATATAATTTCCAGGTACTTAGAAAATTTCACCTCGGTGCTACAGCCGTTTTGAGGAAAATAATACATAAACTAGCACAGTGGCGGCTTGTCCACTTGGCGCCATCTACAGAAGCTCGGTGGTCACGTTTTGAACTACACATTCTTTTATATTTACCCGCAATTTGCGTGAAAATGTAAACGCTTATCACGGTGAAGACGTGAGTCATCGAGTTGAAATTTTGATATGTTGTAAACCCTGTTGAATAAAGACGATATGAACAGTTTCCAGTATGGGAAAGTCCAGGGAGGTAGTCACGTCCACTTTTTTCGAATTGTTTTGATCTTTCTTCTAGCAACTCTCCTCACTAAGTCAAATATGCTTTATTAATTTAGCTTTCTGATAACATTTTACGTACACAGTTGTGTTTTTGTCATTTAATCAGAATATAATTTGAAATTGGTTTTCAATTTAATTTCTATTCTAAACATTATTGTCCTATAAATAATTATCTTTGCGTCTTTAAAACCACAAAGAGTTAATATATATCGCAATCCTGCATTATTGAATGTCCTTATTACAATTTTTGACGTATTTACCCAATTTCCTAGTATGCGGAGCTGTAATTTCTTTCCATAAAATAGAATTTTCAAATGTTTAAGTGCATGATACCCGTGTCTACCACTAACAATGATTATAATTTAAATATTACATAGAAAATACACATTTTCATTCTAAAGTGATAGAAGTATACATCGTAAACAAGCAGGCAGTTTTGTAATTGATTTCCCAAAGCGTTATTATTATTATTAAAGTTAACTACGTTTTTCTTAATTTTAACAACCTTTACTGCAAAAATGAAGAAGTTGCAGACCCACGTTGATAGAAACCTTTTGTTTTCAAATAAGCCAAGGAACCTGTCAGTCAATTTTCTACACGTTAAGAAACACGCTGTATTACGACACTATTAACTTCTTACACTATACTATTGTAAGTTTAACTTGGTATTCTTAATATATGTATTCTTTAAATACAACCATTTTTAACTCTATTTTTTTACAACTTGTAAGCTTCTCATTCTTTCATCCACTTTTCACCCGTTGCACTTCACTTTTATAATTTTTTTTCTACCTGCAATCAACATTCTTTCATTACCAGCTTTATTAATGAGGTAGTTCATTATTTGTGACTTTTAAATCATAATTTTAAATCAATCATCTTTCTAATTAAAGAAATCACGATGAATATCTGCGCCCTATGGATTATATTTCTTTCAGGACCATTTATGTTTATATTTAGTGTTTATTTTGTATTTTCTACTTGTATATTTATTATTTTATCTACAACACACCTATTATAGAGGCATAATTACATTGATATCAGTTGTATTATGTAGGCCACAAACAGAGTTTTATCTTATTTAAAACACAAGCTATACCAAATTCGAGATTTGCAGGTCAAATTTTGCGTCATTCAGTCAAACAACAAACAAAATCTAACCTACTAACCTCAAATTTGACATAGATTGACAGTACATTTCAGTACTGCCAAACGTATAACACGAATCTCTCGGTACTCTCCAAATTGTCACTATGAGTTTCCACCGCTGTCAATTTAAAATGTATGTTTTTTTATATTTATTGAGTTGGTGGATAATAGTAATTTATTATACAAGACGATAAAGTTAAATTTTATTCATGAGTGAATGATTTCAGACTGTATATTAATAACTTTATCGTCGTGTATAATACAAATTTCTTCTATAGCGAGAACTTTAACAATTTCAAAAGAAAATAAGGAAAGTCAATCACATTTTAAAATCTCAGTAGCTAGATTGGGTTGCTAAGATAATAAGAAGCTGTAATATTTAATTTAAATAAAAGAAAATTAAATTACTTTTTTACCTTCTTTGTTGCCAAATTTCTTAATTAAGAATAATGCAGGGAGTTGCGTTAAATTTTTTTTGCTCACGTTCAACTTTTCTATTCAGGAAAACGTTGGTAAAATTCAGCATCAATCGTAACTTTGTTTATTTACTAGCAACATGATGTTGTACATTTTCGTCATAGAAACAAAATATGAAAAGCTACTCCCAAGAGACTTGTCAAATTATTTCTTTTTCAAACTCATGGTAGCCATGCAACTACAAATAACGTTTTAAACCATACAATGAAACAATCCTTGATGTTACTTACATATTCTAATTTTAAATGTCATTATGACATTTTGAAATTTCATAATGTTCTTACTCATATGCTAGTAAATAAAATATTGTATGCACCGCGGGAGATATTCATGTTTTCTACCTTCGGTGTAACACTGCCAACCTCAGGGAAAAACATATTCATATCTCCCTTAATGCATAAATATCTATTATCTACCATTGCTGTTAAAGTGCTACTTTATCTACCCTTGCTGTTAAAGTAACACTTGATCTTTTGTTTTAAGTCGATTAAATCACAATTTAACATTTGCTATAGATTTTTTGTATGTGTTATTACAAATAATTCCCTAGAGAAATAATTCTTCTCGGCCTAGCGGACTCGAGGGTTCAACTTTTCTTTTGTAGATTATTTGTAATATAACACCTTTATACCATAAATTACTTTATTAGAATAGAACTAAAAATGTGTTGTGTTAGTAAACTATTATTTATCTTATATTCATTTCACTAATTTTCATACCATAAAAAAATATATTTTTTTAAATTCATGCTGTTTCTTTGGGCATTTTGCTACACTACAAAATGAAAAATATTAGAAATATCCAAAGAAACAGCATGAACACTTAAGCGCCACAAAATAGTTTTATAGATTATAGTATATTAAGCAGTAAGAATAGTTGACTTGATAAATTGATGTTTACAAATGATGAACAAATAAATTCCTTAACGTTCGTGATGCTTATGACGTTTTTTGCACTATTAAAATGTATTTTTCTTCGAACGTCAGTAAAATGTGACATTATACCACAGAACACTATGTTGTTGGCACTGTAAGTCAATGTCAATTTCAAGGTTAGCAGGTTAGGTTTTTCGTCAGTTTTGACATAGACTGTCGCAAAACCTAACCTGCTAACCTAGAACTTTACTTACCGTTCTAGAACTGTAAGCATAACTTACTGATTTGAAAACGAACGCGGTAACTAAGTAAAATCGTTCTATCGTGCAAAAAACCTTTTAATACCTGATTGTCTTTATTACCTATTTCTAATCATGAGCTGCCGATTGGAATTTTTATCCATACCAATGTGTATCAACTATGATATGCCACTCCTGCAAAAATTATCTGTGCCACTAAGAAAAGTGAAAGATAATATAAGTAAATTGTCGCTTATGTTGTTTATAGGTTATTAAAGTCATAGTATATGCGCTTATAGAGCTTTATTAATACTTTTATTATTGAGTTTAGCATAACATATCTCTCTCAACAACAACAACGGAGGAGGAGGAAAAGAGAGAATCTCTCTCTTTTCCTCCTCCTCCGTTGTTGTTGTTGAGAGAATCTTTGGTAAATAAGCTGGAAAGACCAAATAGAAACTATTGATTAGCTCTAAAAATATTTATTTCCAGATTTAAGTAGGTCTATTAACAATAAAAAAATATATAACAGAATGTGACGTTTTTCCGGTAAAAAGGAGCCGTTCTCACGAATTCGCTCTTGCATTATGTTTATTCAAAGCAATAATTGAAGACAACTCTAACGTAATCTTTCAAGCTGGAAGTTTGAGTGCTTTAATAAGAGTTCGATCGCAATACCAGGTTCAGTCATTTTTATCACATGTATCGAGACAGATCGTGAATGCTAGCAAAGAATTCGTGTTTTTCTCGCTAATTTGTAATTATAATATAGCATCTTCCAGTAACCTTTTAACTGTTTTTGTGATTAAAATTTTGAAAATTTTATCGCGGATAACGATAGAAGGTCATAAGACAAATTTGATAGTTTTTTGCCGAACTCGCTAGGTTTAAAATGAAGGGCGCTATGATTTTTTTAAAATTTTGAGTTTAACGCCCTATAACGCAAAAACGGATGAATCGATTCAATTGATTTTTTTTCTGAATAGTATATGAAGGCTAACATGAGGTGATATAAAAAGTGTTTTGAAAAATATTAAGGGGCCTAAATTACAAATTTTCAAAATTTTGGAAATTTTCTAAAAATCATTTCTCAAAAACTGCCCACAGGAATTTGTTTAAACTTCATACACTGATAGACCCCAAAAAGGGCTATCGATATGTTTTTTAAAAAATCTCATGAATTATCTGTGGCGCCATCTACGAAGCTTAGAAGTTTGAAAATTTAAACCCCTTTAATTAATAAACAAAACAAGATAGGTAGCTGGGGTTTTCACTGAATTGCTCAGTGCATAATGGAGCATATGAATATGCAAAAAAATATTACACTCGTGGATATATGTAAGCGCACCGGCCCCCTCCCCCCTCTATTTTTGAAAAATAATTTTTTTATTCTAACGGTTGTTATATTTTTGCGTCAAAGAATCTTTCTCCGCGAAATAAAAAAATCGATTTTGTATGCCCTAGAAAATATAATTTCCAGGTACTTAGAAAATTTCACCTCGGTGCTACAGCCGTTTTGAGGAAAATAATACATAAACTAGCACAGTGGCGGCTTGTCCACTTGGCGCCATCTACAGAAGCTCGGTGGTCACGTTTTGAACTACACATTCTTTTATATTTACCCGCAATTTGCGTGAAAATGTAAACGCTTATCACGGTGAAGACGTGAGTCATCGAGTTGAAATTTTGATATGTTGTAAACCCTGTTGAATAAAGACGATATGAACAGTTTCCAGTATGGGAAAGTCCAGGGAGGTAGTCACGTCCACTTTTTTCGAATTGTTTTGATCTTTCTTCTAGCAACTCTCCTCACTAAGTCAAATATGCTTTATTAATTTAGCTTTCTGATAACATTTTACGTACACAGTTGTGTTTTTGTCATTTAATCAGAATATAATTTGAAATTGGTTTTCAATTTAATTTCTATTCTAAACATTATTGTCCTATAAATAATTATCTTTGCGTCTTTAAAACCACAAAGAGTTAATATATATCGCAATCCTGCATTATTGAATGTCCTTATTACAATTTTTGACGTATTTACCCAATTTCCTAGTATGCGGAGCTGTAATTTCTTTCCATAAAATAGAATTTTCAAATGTTTAAGTGCATGATACCCGTGTCTACCACTAACAATGATTATAATTTAAATATTACATAGAAAATACACATTTTCATTCTAAAGTGATAGAAGTATACATCGTAAACAAGCAGGCAGTTTTGTAATTGATTTCCCAAAGCGTTATTATTATTATTAAAGTTAACTACGTTTTTCTTAATTTTAACAACCTTTACTGCAAAAATGAAGAAGTTGCAGACCCACGTTGATAGAAACCTTTTGTTTTCAAATAAGCCAAGGAACCTGTCAGTCAATTTTCTACACGTTAAGAAACACGCTGTATTACGACACTATTAACTTCTTACACTATACTATTGTAAGTTTAACTTGGTATTCTTAATATATGTATTCTTTAAATACAACCATTTTTAACTCTATTTTTTTACAACTTGTAAGCTTCTCATTCTTTCATCCACTTTTCACCCGTTGCACTTCACTTTTATAATTTTTTTTCTACCTGCAATCAACATTCTTTCATTACCAGCTTTATTAATGAGGTAGTTCATTATTTGTGACTTTTAAATCATAATTTTAAATCAATCATCTTTCTAATTAAAGAAATCACGATGAATATCTGCGCCCTATGGATTATATTTCTTTCAGGACCATTTATGTTTATATTTAGTGTTTATTTTGTATTTTCTACTTGTATATTTATTATTTTATCTACAACACACCTATTATAGAGGCATAATTACATTGATATCAGTTGTATTATGTAGGCCACAAACAGAGTTTTATCTTATTTAAAACACAAGCTATACCAAATTCGAGATTTGCAGGTCAAATTTTGCGTCATTCAGTCAAACAACAAACAAAATCTAACCTACTAACCTCAAATTTGACATAGATTGACAGTACATTTCAGTACTGCCAAACGTATAACACGAATCTCTCGGTACTCTCCAAATTGTCACTATGAGTTTCCACCGCTGTCAATTTAAAATGTATGTTTTTTTATATTTATTGAGTTGGTGGATAATAGTAATTTATTATACAAGACGATAAAGTTAAATTTTATTCATGAGTGAATGATTTCAGACTGTATATTAATAACTTTATCGTCGTGTATAATACAAATTTCTTCTATAGCGAGAACTTTAACAATTTCAAAAGAAAATAAGGAAAGTCAATCACATTTTAAAATCTCAGTAGCTAGATTGGGTTGCTAAGATAATAAGAAGCTGTAATATTTAATTTAAATAAAAGAAAATTAAATTACTTTTTTACCTTCTTTGTTGCCAAATTTCTTAATTAAGAATAATGCAGGGAGTTGCGTTAAATTTTTTTTGCTCACGTTCAACTTTTCTATTCAGGAAAACGTTGGTAAAATTCAGCATCAATCGTAACTTTGTTTATTTACTAGCAACATGATGTTGTACATTTTCGTCATAGAAACAAAATATGAAAAGCTACTCCCAAGAGACTTGTCAAATTATTTCTTTTTCAAACTCATGGTAGCCATGCAACTACAAATAACGTTTTAAACCATACAATGAAACAATCCTTGATGTTACTTACATATTCTAATTTTAAATGTCATTATGACATTTTGAAATTTCATAATGTTCTTACTCATATGCTAGTAAATAAAATATTGTATGCACCGCGGGAGATATTCATGTTTTCTACCTTCGGTGTAACACTGCCAACCTCAGGGAAAAACATATTCATATCTCCCTTAATGCATAAATATCTATTATCTACCATTGCTGTTAAAGTGCTACTTTATCTACCCTTGCTGTTAAAGTAACACTTGATCTTTTGTTTTAAGTCGATTAAATCACAATTTAACATTTGCTATAGATTTTTTGTATGTGTTATTACAAATAATTCCCTAGAGAAATAATTCTTCTCGGCCTAGCGGACTCGAGGGTTCAACTTTTCTTTTGTAGATTATTTGTAATATAACACCTTTATACCATAAATTACTTTATTAGAATAGAACTAAAAATGTGTTGTGTTAGTAAACTATTATTTATCTTATATTCATTTCACTAATTTTCATACCATAAAAAAATATATTTTTTTAAATTCATGCTGTTTCTTTGGGTATTTTGCTACACTACAAAATGAAAAATATTAGAAATATTCAAAGAAATAGCATGAACACTTAAACGCCACAAAATAGTTTTATAGATTATAGTATATTAAGCATTATGAACGGTAAGGACATTTTACCCATCGAAGACAATTGTTTGGAGGAGGAACGAAGCTATGACTCCAATTATTGTCTGAGATCGGTATAGTATTTTACATTACAAGCCAGGTAAAACAGTTTTTACTGGCGATAGGATTAGGATGACGGGCGAGCCGTTAGGCGAGCTTATCATATCCTTGAACCAGTAAAAATGGTTACCTGACGTGTCAAGTATAATATGATATTTTATTTGTTTTTCATTTGTAAATAAACCGAAAACTCATACTGAAATAAAGTTTTCCCTTTCTTTCATAAGAATTATTATATTTTCAAAAATGTCTCGTTACCATTGAAATCATTACCTACTCTGACAACGGCGTTTAAAGTTTCTAAGCAGTACATCTGTGAACAAGGTACGGTCGTCTCTCACTTGTAAAAAATCAACAACTTTCGTTTCTAACTTGTAAATTTCTTAACTAGTAGCTAACTTGTTAAGATTGACTTTCAATGGCAATAGGTTGACTTGATATAGTATTAATGTTTACAAATAATGAAAAAATAAATTCCTTAACGTTCGTGATGCTTATGACGTTTTTTGCACTATTAAAATGTATTTTTCTTCAAACGTCAGTAAAATGTGACATTATACCACAGAATACTATGTTGTTGGCACTGTAAGTCTATGTCAATTTCAAGGTTAGCAGGTTAGGTTTTTCGTCTGTTTTGACATAGACTGTCGCAAAACCTAACCTGCTAACCTGGAACTTTACTTACCGTTCTAAAACAGTAAGCATAACTTACTGATTGGAAAACAAACGCGGTAACTAAGTAAAATCGTTCTATCGTGCAAAAAACCTTTTAATACCTGATTGTCTTTATTTCCTATTTATAATCATTATCTGCCGATTTGAATATCTATCCATACCAATGTGTATCAACTATGATATGCCACTCCTGCAAATTATCTGTGCCACTAAGAAAAGTGAAAAATAATATTAGTAAATTGTCGCTTATGTTATTTATAGGTTATTAAAGTCATAGTATATGCGTTTATAGAGCTTTATTAATACTTTTATTATTGAGTTTAGCATAACATGACAATATGCTTATTAATTTAGTGTGTAGATGTTCATAGACCTTACTGGAAACTTCAAGAGCCCTACTTTATAATTGTCAATATAATCTTTGGTAAATAAGCTGGTAAGACCAAATAGAAACTATTGATTAGCTCTAAAAAATATTTATTTCCAGATTTAAGTAGGTCTATTAACAGTAAAAAGTATATATAACAGAATGTGACGTTTTTCCGGTAAAAAGGAGCCGTTCTCACGAATTCGCTCTGGCATTATGTTTATTCAAAGCAATAATTGAAGACAACTCCAACGTAATCTTTCAATCTGGAAGTTTGAGTGCTTTAATATGAGTTCGATTGCAATACCAGGTTCAGTCATTTTTATCACATCTATCGAGACAGATCGTGAATGCTAGCAAAGAATTCGTGTTTTTCTCGCTAATTTGTGATTATAATATAGCATCTTCCAGTAACCTTCACATTTGGAGAGCCCCTTTCCCTTTTAGCGGCAGCACACGGATGGGACTTAACAATTAGCTGGAGCCATCTTCGTCAGATGGAAACATCTCGGGAGTGACAAGGTCACCTACTTACAGAAATATTGGTATACAAGATCTACGTTTTTACGACCCATGATTTTGAGCAGTGCCAACTAAAGTATTGTTTTTGCAAGACTCATTTCAAAGACTTTGTTAAAAAGACAGAGCCTTTGCACGGCTCTGATGAACGTGTAATTATATTCAATACAAGCACGGTAGATTACGGGTGAATTACAATTTGAAGGATTATTATTAGCAAAGTCACGGTTTATAAATGCCAATGCCATCATATGTCTTGTATCTCTTACTCCCGACAAATGTTCGCAAGTACTTGTATATCAAGCTGATCTAGAAAAATCTAAATGAAGCGACATTCTATTCTCATGGAACATAATCAGCCATGCACTCCCATGTGTGCGACGCGACAATTTCAAAGCCTGAGGTGTATTGTTAAACTCAAATTTTAAACAACATTCTATGAGGAATTCCGAAAACGCTATATGGGATTTTACTGATATTGCGACTGTAATAATGTGCTAGTTACTGTGGTTAATGCAATTACGGCACTAACTGCGGTCATTGATTGCTTCGTGATTTATTACGGTATAACAACATCCTTATACAGACTAAATTGCCAATCTTGATCAACGATATGAAGTGATAATCTGATGCTTTAAGGCGTTTGCATGTAGAACCAAAACAAATTTAGTCTTTATGTCCTGTTAATAAATTTTAAATTTATTATGCATTAGAGACGTATTTGTAATGTAGTAAGGGAAATTACTTCAAATATAGTATGATCATAAATTATTTTCATCTAGTATGGCCATGAAATAGTTCCTAATTTATTTGTTTAATGGGAGGTGTTGGGACACTGTTTCATCTATATGGTTGTTGAACTCGATGTTATCATTACGAGTTTTGACTGTTAACGTTTGTTCAAGGTTTGTACTTAGGATCTCACATTTATCTTCGTCGCTGGAAGGGTAGGTATTACAGGCTTCTGATTGGTGATGCGTTTAACCGCCCGCCACATTGTCGGGTCAACCGTTTCGAGATCGCTTATATATCGTTGGTATGATGAGATGCGGTGGTTTTCGAGTTCCCAATTAACTTGCCGCGTTAACTGGTTGAGGGCTATTTTATGTTGATGTTCCCTGGTTCGTGGCCACAATCGTCTGGCCTGATGTTTCTGGTGTATTAATGTTTGTATCCTTATTGGCAGTACATGAAGATGTGCTGGTTTGCGATAGGTTTGAGTGTAAGCTGTTCTGGCTGCTTGTTGGAGCAACCAATCTCCAAACAACAGCTCCAGACGAAATTGCCTCGCTTATCCAGCAATTACCAAATAAAAAAGCTTCTGGTCCCGATTTGATACCAAACATGCTTCTTAAAGATATCAATCCAAAATGCCTTTCATATCTCACATCTCTTTCTAATGCCTGCTTATCCACCGGTTACTTTCCTAAAAACTGGAAACACTCTTATGTAATGCACTTTCATAAACCTGGGAAATGTAAAACCAATCCCACATCTTATCGGCCAATAAGTATTCTCTGCACTTTATCAAAGTTATTCGAAAAAATAATCTACAGCTACAGCCGACTCTCTACCTATATATCCCAGCAGTCGATACTACCACGCTTTCAGTTCGGCTTTAGACCGAAATATTCGACAACACACCAGCTTATTAGAATTCACTAAATAATAACTAAAGGTTTCGAAAACAAACAATACACCACCATCTTATTTCTTGACATCGCTCAAGCTTTTGACCGTGTCTGGCACAATGGCCTACTATATAAAATGATCCAACTGCAAATCCAGGATTTTATCACTAACTTAATTTCAACCTATCTCAGCGAACGTACCTTTGCCAGCATCGTCAATACTTCCGTATCGGGAACCAAGAACATCCAAGCCGGAGTACCCCAGGGGTCTATTCTTGGACCCATACTGTTTAACATATTTATGCACGACGTTCCGGTGCCTGGTAACTGCTCCCTAGGGATGGTTGCGGATAACACGGCGATAATAACGCAAAATAATAATCTAAACGACGCAATTCAAGCTCTCCAAAGTGCATCAGATCAACTGCAACATCGGTTCAACCGCTGGAATATTACATTAAACCCCACAAAAATTATCGCGAAAATATTCACTCTCCGTCGATTCCAAAACCTAATCCCCATTGTTATCACTGGTAATATCATCTCATGGAACCCGAAAGACGAGGCTGTGAAATATCCAGGAGTCCACTTGGACCAAAAATTAACCTGGGGAATACACATAAACTCCAAAATAAGCTACTGCCATCACAAGATGAGATTGTTATATCCAATCCTAAATAGAAACTCTCCGCTGAAAATTGAGTGCGCCCTGTTAATATATAAATCCATCCTGCGATCGGTGCTTATGTATGCCTGTGCAGTGTGGGGAACTGCGTCCAAAACACATATTAACAAACTGCAGGTATTCCAGAACAAGGTCATTAGAACGGCAACCAACGCACCTTGGTTCATCCAAGACTTTATCAAAAGCACCACCAAAAAATGCATGGCAAACCTAAGAACCTGCCCAGCTGCCGACCACTACACACTAGGACAACGATCTATAAACCTCCGATTGAAACCACGTCTCCCACAGAATGTGTTGCTAGTGACAGTGACTAAAGATGCTCACACACTTGCCTAGTGCACAATAAATTAGCTCTTTAATGCAATGGTGTTTTATGTATATATTTTATATTTTATATGTAACGTAATAGTATATTATACATCAAGGTAGCGAAGCGCAGTATTATAACCTGAGCGCATATTAGATACTGAGCGCACTGCGCGAAGTATCTAAAGCGCGAAGGTTATAAAACGATTCGCTACCGTGGTGTATATACTATTTTTTGCACAACCAAACGGCTTAATACCTAAATTCCCGACAAATTTCAAATATATTTTAACTGTCAACCTGACAATACAGCTCTTTAAAACGTCAAAATTAAAATAGTCATATTTGGTAACTTAGCAATTTATTAGTTACCACGGTGAAAATTGTTTATTTTACTTTCTCTCCCTTGGTGGAGAAAATCAACTTCACGACCTAAAGATGGGCCAATAACGGTGCGTTCTGAGACTAGTAGTGCAAAAAATTAATTTAATAGTACTCTGTGTGGCCCTTGAGAGCCGATCCGGTAATAAAAAGAAATTATTTATTTGTTTTTATTACTTCTCTCGTCTGAGAGACGAAGGAAGTCTTGTAATCATCAAAAAATTACCTTCCGAAATTTTTTCAGATCTTCACGCTTCAAGGTCCCTAGATGACGAAAAAGAGGTTTTCTCAATTCCATCTGTCTGTCTGTCTGTCTGTCTGTCTGCCTGCCTGCCTGCCTGCCTGTCTGTCTGTCTGTCTGTATATCTGTCTGTCTGTTTATCTGTCTGTCTGTTGGCAGTACAGCTCAAAAAGTATTTATCGGAGGAAAACGATATTTTGCATACGTATTATATATCTACCTCGCAAGAAACCGGTACAATTTCATACAAATATATATAGGGTGAACATCTTAAAAATAAAATTTTATTGATTTTTGTGTTAATTTTGAAATAAAAATAAGTTATAACTTTCACATAGGTCAGAATTTACATTTGCCAAAAATAAAGATAGAGGATAATGTCACAAAAGAGTAAAAATGTTTCAACCGTGACGTTCAACATAGGCGCGCACCGTACGTATCTGGAAGAGACACGGTAGCGCAATTGGAATTTCGCTGCAGTTAGATCCGCTGCGGATATGCGGTTATAATCGAGCGATTTGCAGAGCTGCAGATGTGGCGGGTTCAAACCTCAGAGGGATACATTTTTTTAAATTTGAGAATGTATTTAATTTATTAGAAACCTGAAGATATTTTCTCCTAATTTAATTTGATTTTTAAATTATTTAGTGTCACAATGTCGACGAGGGAAGTTCTGAGTAAAGGCCTTTACAGATTTTTAATACTTGTTCTCTATTCTTTTCTCGATTTGTTTATAGCAGTAATCAGATGAAGTATTATTTTTACCTTGGAAATCAGATGAGTTTTGCTTCTATGACGTTTCATTAAAATAGTTATTTATATAACGAGTACCTGGAACTCCAATTTCCGCCACCCGATGGAAAGTTTAAAGAATCCGCCGAAGGCTTTTGAACCAAGAAAAGTGTGAAATAATAGCCTCCTTTAGGAGGGGGTAGTCGAAAAAGTTATTTTATCTACGACCATTACTAAAAATAGGCCTTTTAGCGCTAGCTTATTTCACTAAAAGTGACGTTTTATAGTTTTACGGTGATTAAAGAAATCAGCTGTTTACTTTTAGCCCATGTGCTAAAAGTGAAGTGAGGTTAAGTAACAAACGACTTCCGGGATTGGACCGTGTCATGATTGGGGCTTCATCAGGAGGAAAAAAGGCAAAAGAGCACGGTGCTCTTTTGCCTTTTTTCCTCCTGATGAAGCCCTTTACGAAATTGGGCGAAACGTTGAGTTCTTTGATCTCAATCATGACACGGTCCAATCCCGGAAGTCGTTTGTTACTTAATGACAATGGCCGTGAAAGCCTCAAAAATCATCTGAAGTGAGGTTATAAAACTACAATTTCGAACTGGGAGTGAAGTTGTAAAGTTATTCTAGTTGCTTCTTGCGTTACAGGTAAAGTGTTTTTGAAATAATTAAAGCGATATGTACTAAATACACTCAGATGTGGAGTATTAATAATTAGATTTCGTAACTGACCTTGACAGCACTGGCTTCGCAAACATTCGCCCGCGCATGGCCAACTATTTATTATGACATCAATTAGAAGTGTCGTAGATGCAAACATTTGTTAAATCGATATTTATGGATTAATAACGGTAAAATTAAGGTAGTAGATAAAATATTGTATGCAACTCGTGCTAAAAGTCGTTTATGCACGAGACATGTTATGAAACTCAGCTTTCGGCTTCGTTTCATAGTTTTCATGTCTCGTGCATAACCGTCGACTTTTAGCACTTCATGCATAAATAGCTATTACCGGTTTCAGGATATTAAGCCATTGTTTACATATACAAAAGTAGGCTGGTAACTAAGTCATAACTGTAACTGTACGGTAATACTCCTTTAGCGTACATGGCAACCATTACCATAATGAAACTGATAAATTATTGAACAAAACACTGATGTTATGAATTATAACAGCCTTAGTTGTCTTAAAATCTCCGCTCTACGAGCTCGAAGTTCAAAACAACATCTGCGGCAGTTATATAATACTCATAACATTCCATATGTTAATAGATATTATTTAATTCTTACGGTAAAAGTTGTAGTTTCATTATTTATTTGAGAAGCATAACATAGGATTTTATCTATTTTTTTACTCCAGTGGGATAAGTAACGCATTACGTCACTCATTTGACACTATTTCAGTTAGGTAATGAAGCTCATTACACCACTCAGTTATGTAATGGTTTCATTACGCAACTAAGTTGTGTAATGACTTCATTACGTAACTGAAATAGTGTCAAATGAATGACATAATGACATTTGCCTACTAAAATATTTTTGAAAATGACAGATCTGACATTTCTCTTAATGCACTTTTCTCAATTTTAGGCAGTCGTAGATAAAATTTTGTACAATACATGTGTGATAATGCATCATTAATATACTTGTGTGCTTACATAACTCGTGCTACGCACTCGTTTGTAACTTACACACACGTATATTAATGATGCTGTTATCCCACTTGTATAATAAATAACTATTATGTCATTCACTACTGCACTGTCAAGCTATGTTGAATTCGTAATTTTCAGGTTAAGTTGTGCCTCAGTCTGTGTTAAATAACGAACAAAACCCAACCTACTTACCTTGAATTTGACATAGACTGACAATACACTCCAGTACTGCCAAACGTACACTTGCTTTCAAAACTTTCGCGTACACATTCAAAATCAAGTAACAACGATTTTGCAAAATTTTAGCTGTGTTAACGGGTAATTTTGAGATTAGGTTAAAAATGACATTGACAGAATGTGCTCTGTCAGTCGCGACATTTTGACTTTTTAAAAATTTAAATGTCAGAGTTGATTAATTACAACCCTGATTTAATACAGCGAAAAGTAGGTGTACGCGAAAGTTTTTAAAGCAAGTGTACATCACAAATCACAGGCGACTGTAATTATAAATTGATTTGATCTCTCGTCACTATTACTTTTACCATTTTTCAATGCAAATTTTATGTGTTTCTAGATATTTATTGATTAATGAAATTATAAGAATTCAATACAATTTTTTATTATACGCGAAGATAAAGTTATTATTATCCAATCTTCATTCTTCACTCGTGGATAAAATTTAACTTTATCTTCTTGTATAATAACTAACTTTTGTGCAATACCTACTATTAAAATAACTACTTAAAATATCTCAATTCTAAAGTAACACTGAAGGTGGATGAAATTGTCTTTTCGACTACCACTTCCTAAAGGAGGTTATTATTTGTCACTTTCCATGCGTCAAAAGTAAATTTCTATTGCTTACTACGCTGTAACGATTATATTGCACAATGCTATCAAACCGAAGGTGTGTCCAACTGGAATTTTAGGGAGTTTTCGATTTAAAATGATGAAAGCGTACCGAACACGGTTTTTAGTCAGGTCTTAGTTTGAAATAATGTTGACGCCTTTAACCCTCGCCCGCCGGAAATAATTTCAGTTACGCGGAGTGCGAAAATGGGTCTCTAGTGACCCGGATCGAATTCAACTTTTTAAAATTCGTTTTAAAGCCCCACAATGTCTGTTTTTCTAATACATACTTGCACATGATAATATAATCATAAAACTTTTATTTTTATTGACCTGCAGACTAAAAAATTCTTTATATTCTGCGTCACTTTTATCGCTGCCACTGTCCTCATCAGACAAAAAATGAAAGTCGTTTTCGTCATCATCACGCATTAGTTCGTCATACAATTTTTGTTTCGTAAGGGGAATTTTATTATGATCTATTCTTTTTGCCTATTATTTTACACAGTGTTATTATACTCCAGAAAACAAGAAAAAAAAAACAATGAAGCGCGAAACGCGGAAACCGGGTCTCAAGTGACCCGAGTGGATTATCTCAGGCATAGCAAGAATTTTTTCCACGAAATTTATTCTACAGCAGCTCCATAATAGCTTCGAGGAATACGCAAACACCCAAAGCAGTATATTGGAAAACGGTAGAATTATTTAAAAAAAAGAAAGTCCGGGTCACTTGAGACCCGGTTTCCCCAGTCTGAGGGTTAATCTCTTTTATTACAGTATATGTGGCACTCGACGTTCATGAAATAGATAATAAATTTACTATTCTGAAGAAAGAACCCTATAAACCAATATAAAATTATCCGTAGAAAGTATTATCCAATTCATGTGGCATGTCAAGCATTATGCAATTCTTCTTATTCGTATTCCTCCTAACATAGGCGGTGAGCCTGTTACTACCGCAGTAAGTACGATTTTATCAGTCATCTTTTCGTTGAATTAGCAGGAAGAATTTCCTTTGCACAGGAGTGGCAGCCACTAAATGTATTGTGGTATGGTGGGTAAAAAACGTTCGATTTAGCCTGCCTGCTGTTCGGGTGCGAAGCATACAATTAACGTGCAATAAAACGCATGTTATATTTTTTATTTACCAAACCAATTAAATATTATCAACACTAATACTTTCAATATTGAATATTTAAAATTTTTGATCTTAAAATAAATTCACGTTCAGTATTGGACGCACCGTAAAAATATGATAACGGGCGTTGCAGAACCAATCGCAACATTGTCATTGCTCCTAATAAACGAAGTGTGGTAAATAATTCCGTTTTCTCCTAAGTAGATATTCGTCTGCCATTTCTTTTTCTACATTAGTGTGGTCTCTCCCAAGAACGCACATTTGAGTGAAGTGTTACACTACTACTAATTGCTCGATATGGCGCTGTTCCATACCCCCGCGGTCCTCTGATTTACCTGCACCTAACTTTTTCTCATACACAAAGTTAAAAAGCAGAGTCCATAATACTCGATCTCAAAATAACAATTGACGACAATATGGATACAGTACGAAAGGTAATAGAAAACTTCATACATTAGTACAAGACGCAAGATGCCATCTCACAGACTCTATTTTTAAAAATGGCAATGTGTCTAGTCTCTAAGTTTGTGGAATTTCTTCAAATAGCTTTATTTATTAAAAGTTATTAAAGCATAAAATGTTGCGATCGGGTTTGGGACACCCGTGATTACAAATTTTTCATGATTGTAGGAAAACACATATTAAATATATCTGTTGTTGTATATTAATATGACGAATTGGCTGCACCTATTTTCCTTACTGAATATTTATTAGGATTAATAGTAGGACAGTCCCAAATTGGAAGTTTTGAAAAACGACAATGACAGTGTTGCAAAAAAACATGAATGACGTAGATGTCGTAGATCATGACTGCTAGCAGAAATGGAAAACCGTATAGAATATTTACATTAGACAACTAGTAAAGCGGCTCTTTTTGGACCTATGTCTTTTCTCTGCTAATGCATTTTGTTATTCAGTATTTGGTTAGTGACCATTTCTCTCATATCAAATAGACCAATATTTGTTATTCAAATTTCAACCAATCACGTTAAGAATAAAGCGGCAAAAACGAGAAAAAAAACCCTTGGGATTACTTAAGTGACAACAGCCCCGCACGAATACATTTCTTTAGTTACCATTGAAAAAAATGAAAATTGTTTGAGAGTTTACATTTTACTTCTCTCGAAGGAAGTATTGTAATCGCGAAAATATCACTTCCCGAGATTTCTTCAGATCTTCACGTTTCAGGGTCCCTAGATGACAAAAAACAGGTTTTCTCAATTCCGTCTGTCTGTTGGCCGTATAGCTCAAAAAAACTAATTGTTGGAGAATGACGATATTTTGCAGATTATTTTTTTTCGTAGAGATTTCGACCAATCAGAAGGCTAGATTTAGTTAAGTTATCTTGTATAATTTCGATTATATAACTCAGTATAAATTTGGCCAATAGTAATTGAGAATTTTACTTAGTTACAAGGTATAGATAAACGGATATACCCTTGACGACGTGGTATAATCACTTCGGTGTTTCGGTGGGTTCAACAAAGCAAAAATAATGGATAATAATAATCTAGAGCCATGATGTAATAACTGTCTATTGCAAATTCGAGGTTAGCAGGTTAGGTTTTGCGTCAGTTTTGACACAAACTGACGCAAAACCTAACCTGATAACGTCGAATTTGACATAGACTTACAGTGCCACCAACATAAACAGTGCCACTAACACAAACTATGCCAACCTAAGAAATAAACTAATTTATTATTATTGATCTATTCATTATATAATCGTAACGAATACCACTTGAGCAATCGAAAATAATGATTATTTTTCACTCGTAACTCGACGTAATCCTTAAAATACCACTCGAGCTGCGCTCTCGTGGTTTTTCGCAGATTACGTCTCGTTACTCGGAAAATAATCGATTATTTTCGATGCTCTTGTGATATTATAACTGATTATACAAAATCGAGTATACTAGAGTAACTTCACTAGGCGACGCAATACATAACTTTTGTCAACTTGATGTTGTTTTCATGGAGATGACTTTCAGCTAGGTTAATAACGGTGCGTTCTGAGACTAGTAGTGCAAAAAATTACTTTAATAGTACTCTGTGTGGCCCTTGAGAGCCGATCCGGTAATAAAAAAAAAATTTATTTATTTGTTTTTATTACTTCCCTCGTCTGAAAGAGTTTTTCCTAGCTTCCAAAAGCATTCCCACGAAATTATCAGATTCTTCGCTGCGAACGGTTCCTAAAGGCTCAGCCGACCTTATCTGCTTCGAAACTATCAGGTATTTACGATCATCTAAACATTCCAAGAGTAAAAATACTAAAAGGAAATGAAATTAACTTAACAGCTTACCTACCAATTCCGATATCTCAATTTGGCCAGCATATAAAAATAACACTGCAATAATTAAAATTGAATTGAGTACGCCAATAAGGTTTGACTGTGACCCCTACCCAACTTGCAAAATCTAACGACGACTCACTTCTCTTATAAAATCTTCAGATCTTTCAATTCATAAACAGGATATTCCTCTATGGCGAATCGTCAGCACCATAGATTCTCCAACTTACTCTAGCAAACTACCTAACGAATTTTCAGGATTGATCAAGGGCGCATCTAAGTTTTAGATGGGGTGCACTATTTATGAAAAGTGCAAAAATAATATCAAACAAATATAATAGCTATTTATGGTCTCAAAGTGTTAAAAGTGACTGTTTATTGGATTTGACATATAAATTATTAAATGAGGTCATAGGCCGAGTTTGATAACATGTGAGGTGCAAGCACGAGTTTGATAACGTGTGAGGTGCAAGCACGAGTTGCATACAATATACTTTTTACGATAGTAGCAGAAGTATAAACATGCAGTTGGGTAAAACCTTTTCTGTCACACTGTACGAGACATCTTAGGTTATGTTGATATATAAATTTACCTTGGTGACTACATTTATTTTTAACACTGGAGTTAAAAGTAACTCTTTTAACATCGGTGCCATAAAATATTACTCTGAAAGCAAACGGACCTTTTTGATTTTGACGCTGGGTGCTTACATTATCCTTATTAATGCATGCATAATCCCTTATTTATTATTTATTACTAGCTCAATGGAATTATGAGGAGTAAAGCTAACTTCACTCTGTTGTTTTCAAAAGCGAGGCTTTCTCTTTGCTTCTCGGCAGGGCAAGTCGATAGATTAGTTTGGTGGGGCTCATAGGAATCTAGAACCCATACCTTATTTCGAGATCATCAAGATTCACAGCTTTCTGAAGCGGTGGCGCAGTTATTTCCACAGAAATGCGAAACAGCGATGTGACTGTTCCTGTCGGAAAAGTTTATATAGAATTATAAATTGAGAGTAAGATCGTACCAAGGAAAGCTTTCTTTTTTGCGCTTAAGGCAGCCAGCGAAAGGTTTTTAAATATTATCGACAAAGTTGCGTAATATTTCTCCAATTAAAGATTAGATTTGTTTCCAAGCGCCTGACAAACTGCACGTCAGATAGAATGGGTTTTCGTTGATACTCGCACAGTTATAATAACTCTATTGCGATTATAAACTTTTTAAGTGAAAATTTTAAATACCTCCAAAGACCAAAAAAGTATTGTAATCGCGAATAAATCACCTTTCGAGATATCTTCAGATCTTCACGTTTCAGGGTCAATAGATGATGAAAAATGACTGTCTGTCTGTCTCTCTGTTTGTCTATCTGTCTGTCTGTTGGCGGTATAACTCAAAAACTATTTGTCGGAGGAAGACAATGTTTTGCGTACACATTATATATCTAATCTACCTGGCATAAAACCGAGAAAAAATTAGACAAATATATAGAGGGCGAACACCTTAAAAAATTAAATTTTATTTATTTTTTATTTAACTTAGCAATAAATACAAGTAGTAATTTGTACACAGCGCGGGCTTTATTCTTACCAAAAATGAGCCTTAATAGATACAGAATAAATGTTGTACGATACAAAAGGAGCAACAAATTAATGCGTTACTTAATACAGCTGCAACGTAGGAATTCGAAGGGTCGGTGCTCCGTAGCTCAGGTAGAAATAGCCCGTTCCCTTGCAATATCCCACAAAACGTTGGGACTACATACGCGGTTCGCCTGCCCTTCGAATTCGACCACCGGTAACTTTTTTTTTATTTGAAAATTTATTTAATTTATTAGAAACGTGAAGATTATTTTACTCATAATTTAATTTCATTTTAAAAGTTATTTAGTGTCGACGAGGGAAGTTCTGGGTAAAGCTTTCTACTACTATTTAATTTGAATCATTTTATTGCTTAAGGTTAACTTAGCTTATGTCTATTGTATTATCGTGTAACCTCTGCGTTGTTTTGTATACAGCGACACAATTTAACCTTTCTGCAAATTATAAACAAATTGTAACATTTAACCTCACTTTTTTAGAAGAGCCTTGTTTAACTGTTGTGCGTTCAAGACGCTATTTATATTAATACTGTTATTTTATTTACCTATTTTCAAGCAGTATGATTATTGAAGCCTCATTCTCAACCCCTACTAACCGTACTGGTAGATTATTTTTATTTGACTCAACCGAAACCTGCTCGTTTTTTAGAGTATGCTTTAGTCTAAGTTACGACTAGAATTCGTACACGGTGAGTTTCATTTAGACTGTGAGTTCGACTAATTTTGTAGTTGTCGTAGTTGACGATAGGCGTCTTTTTGTATTTTGCTTCATTTTATTTCATTTAATAACCTTAAGAATCATTTCCTAATATATACGCATGACAACCTGACAACCATCGCCAGTTTGAGTTTGAGCTAGTTAGGGCTATGTACTAGAGATGGGCGCGTGAGTGAGTTTTCGCTCACGTCATGCACGTTTCACGCTTGCTTTAAACACTCACGATCATGCACGTTCACGCTTACGTTCACTCACGTTCACGGCGTGACACGCCGCTCACGACGTGACACGCAGCTTTTATTTCAAAATTTAGATTCAGATAGAACAGAAGAATGTTCAAATTTAAAACCAATGAAAAAAACCCTAAACAGAACTAAATACATGTTTTGCACGTGACATAATCAGAATAGTTGATATAAAAAGAAACAAATGAAAATTGACTACAATAACTGACGACAAGGGATAAATACTGATTTCTCGCAGCTGTCTTCAAAGACATTACTTTTAATATCAAACGCTGTCATTGGATTTGACGTTTCCCTTATTGGTATAAGTACAGAAAGTATATGTTGCTAAGCAACACTTATTTCGGAGGTTTAAAAGTACTTTTACGTACAAAGTACAATTTCAGCGTTAAGGCGAGTATACAAAGCAAAACATTACCTTATTAGAATAACAAGTTCATCTACACATGTACACAATAAATTTGGTTAAAAATAAAACATAATCAACATTTTCAGTGTTAAGTCGAGTATACAAAACAAAACATTACTTTTCTAAAAATAAGTTCATCTAGTTCTCTGAATGTCATTTTTTGGCAGTGGTCTATTATGATATGTTTTTCGGACTTTTTCCACTGTCTAGGGTGTAAGTCACACAACGTTTCGAGAGTTTTGATCTACTACCGTCTTCAGGTGTTCCTGGTTAGTCCTGAGAAGGACTGATATTATACGTTTTTCAACGTAAATTTCTGTCTCCCCCGGGGTTTAACCCGGGACCGCTGATCGCTAGTCTGCCACTCTAACCACCCTGGTGGCCTAGTGGTCCCATAATAAATGTAACTCTTTAAAGCCTGATTTAAGCTAATCAAACAATACTAAAAAAGTCTTTTCGCTCGTAGGGCAAATTTAACATCTAGTGTGAAAAATACTTTCAGTTTGCAACTTGATACATAAATAGCTATTCTAGCATCTTTTCGAAGGTTTTATTTAAACAATCTATTTTTTACAGTGTTTTAGTTTCATTAAATTATTATTTGTTTTCATATTCTACCTTTGGTGAAACAGGTTTTTCAGTTCCCTGTACGGTTGTAATTGGAAAAAAAAATATGAATTACTAGATGGAAATTTATTCGAAATTTTATGATTAACCCTAAGTGTAAAAGAACAAATAATGTCTACACGATGTTCAAAGCTTAATTAGCACGTTGACATTTCTAAAAATGTCTAATATCTTATTCCGTATATTTTAATTTGTACTAATTAGACCCCTGGTATCTACATCGCCAATTAATTTAAAAATTAAGAAAGTTATTCTTAGGACATTATTTAATTACTTCGTACAGGAAAGATGTTTAGTTTCATAAGTTTATCAGTTAATAAAAGCACACATTTCTAAATAATTATCTGCGTCTTATTACCTTACTATTCTTGGTGAGGTTATTGCATGTAAAATAGTGTCACAGCATTATTCATGCATGAAGACATCAGACATAACAAAAGTACAACGCAAAACAATCATAGGTAGTAATTAGCGAATCTATTACCACTTAATTTATGGCCCCATTAATAGTCAGAAGCTGGAATTCTCAATTTCTCAATTCTTATTAAGCAAACTTGAATACATTCAATTAACAAGTAAAATTTTTCCTAGTATTTTGTGGTTTGTTAATAACTGTACAAATATACTACAGAACCGTAGGAACGCGTAATATCTTTCCTTAGAATTTATATCCGGAAATATGTGAATTTTTATAATATAGTATAAATAAGCCATATTGGCATTTGTAAAATTAATTGGTTAATTGGTATTTAAAGATATTTATTGCAACATTATGGTAATTCCTCCTCTGTGTAATGAAAATTTAGTAGATATGTAGTTATCGTGAAAATGTCACTTTATAAGTGCCAGCTCTACGATTAAAGTCATGATAAGTAGTTATTATTTCAAATTGACCAACCTATTCATTCGACTGGTGTATTTGTCCTTAAAATTTTTATTGGCGCATTGAAATTTTCAGCCCGTTTAAGTTGAGCTAATGTAATTACCTGTCGCATTAGTACTCGCTTAGTTACTTAAAAACTAATAAGCAAATCTGTATAATCACGGCATCGTCCGTTCAATCTTCAAAATAGAGATGTATGAAAAGTTGCAGACTACCAGGTGTTTTAATTCAACATTGATCTTTGACATTTCAAAGGAACAAGCAGAGTTTCCAAATATGAAATAGTACAACCTATTTAAGCGTATTAATTCGACGAACCTACAAATAATTAGCAATAGCTTTTCGAAGAACTACTTTTTTATGCCGTGTAATACATGTGACGGTTTACAATATCAAGAACACGTTTTATTTTTGAGGTAATTCTAAGAAATGTTACCATTTCACATTGAATTTTATCTTTAAATAAATATGGTGGCCTTGTCAAATTTCAGGAAGTTAAGAGTAATAAAAGATGTTTTTCACAACTCTTGTTGTTACAAATATACTAGAATTTAGACTGGATTTGTCAAAATCCAACCAAAGCACATCAGCAATTATTTAGCTAGGGAATGCTAAGGTAGTCAATTATATTTAATATTAACCTCACATTTTATGACTGCCAAAAGACGTAGACTTGTAAACGCAAAAAATTACGTTCCAAGTTTTCTTGAGATTCTCACATTTCAGGGTCCCTAGATGACGAAAAGCAAGCTTTCTGAATTCCCTCCGTCCGTCTGTCTGTCTGTTTGTCTGCCAGTTTGTCTGTTCGTCTGCCTGTCTGTTGCCGTTATAATTCAAGAACTGTTTGTTGAAGGAAGACGATATTTTGCATGCGGATTATAAGCCTTCTTGGCATGAAACTGAGAAAACTTTGGTAAAATATATGCAGCAGGAGCACTTTAAAAAATGTAACTCTGCCTATTTTGGATTAAACTCAAGACCTATTACTTAAATAAAAATAATATTTTGCACGTAGATAATGCTTTTACCCTTGACGAAAGAGGGCATATCTAGACCCAACATACAGGGTGCCCGTTTTTGGAGCTCCACCATGGGGATCTCGGTAACCATAAGAGATACGAGGTCGGTTAAATTGGGGCAAAGTTGCGCAATTTGGAGCTCAATAATATGCCGGTTTAAAATTTCAAAAATTCCGATTACCTCCGGAGATATCCGAAAAAAACCGGAATTTTGGAAATACGTTTTTATTTTTCCTCGGCTTATTTGGTGACCTAATTCAAAATGAGTGACACTTCGTCGTTGCAACTTTTCCTCCTCTACAACCTGCCGATGTCATATTTGAAATCAGACGTTTCGATTTTCGACAATCATCATCAACTTTGGTTTTTCTTATGGGCACTATCTTGGATTTTCACATTTTTGAATTCAGCTTTGTTTTCTGATTACGGTGATGTATCACATGTTAAGGTTCAGTGTTGCAGTTTGGGTGAAATATCAAAAATTCTGTTTTGCAAAGACTGCCTTGGATATAACATCCATACTTTTGTTTAACAAAGGCATTGTTGACAGTTCGATTTAAGTTGGCTTAACGTCACCTACAGTTACAAAATTAGTATAAATTTATTAACAAAATGCCCTTTTCAAATGAAGAAAAACGAGATATGCTAGAAATTTATTACGCTTCGCATCGAAATGCGCAAGTTACTTCGGAAAGATATTTACAGCGGTATCCAGAAAGACAACAACCAGCTCAAAATTATTTGTTATTCCTTCATAGAAATTTAGCCGAGTTTGGTGCATTTTCTAAGCCTCGAAGACGTGTTCATAGACCAAATGCGAATGAAGTGGAAATTTTACAGGCGGTGAGTAAATTGTTAAAACTTTCTCAAAAATAATAAACGGCAATGAATTGAATTCTTCATTAGATTCAAGATAATCCTTCAACTTCAACAAGGGCTATAGCAGACGAAATTAACGTATCACATCAAGCAGTGTGGAGAGTCTTGAAAAAACATAAATATCGCCCGTTTAAAATTCATATCACCCAAGTCTTGCATCCAGGAGATACTGAACGGAGGGCAGCGTTTTGTAGGAATATCATGGCACGGTTGGAACAAAATCCCCATTTTCTTTCCAACGTGATATTCACGGACGAGTGCAAATTTACCAACTCAGGCATGTTCAATCGTCACAATGACCATGTCTGGTCCACTGAAAATCCACACGAACACCAAGGACGTCGACCACAAGCACGTTTCGGGCTAAATGTATGGGTTGGTTTATTTGGCGGTACGATCATTGGCCCATACATTTACGAAGACAATTTGACCGCAGATGGGTATTTGCACTTTTTAAGGACCTACCTTACGGATTACATCGATGACAACATTTGCCTCAACCGCTTGAATAACCTTTGGTTCCAGCAAGATGGTGCTCCGCCACATAATGCTAGGAGAGTGGCTGATTATTTGTCTGAAATATTTCCGGGTAGAGTCATTTCAAACAGTGGAGACATACGTTGGCCGGCACGTTCACCAGATCTTTCCCCATTAGACTACTATTTATGGGGAACTATGAAAGATCTCATTTATAAATCTGTACCCGCCGATATTAATGAGCTGCGAAGGAAGATCATCACAACTTTAAGGACCAAAATAAGAAGAAGGGACGTTTTAAGATCAATGCAGAATTTAAGAAGACGCATAGAGCTGTGCTTGGAAGTGGAGGGTGAACCCTTCGAGCACCTCTTATAATTTTCTTTATTTACTTGTTTCTCAAAATTTAGTTTTATCCTATGTTGTAAATTTAAAACATAATTTTCTCCTTTTTTATATCCTACTGTCAAATAAATAAATTTCTAGCATATCTCGTTTTTCTTCAGTTGAAAAGAGCATTTTGTTAATAAATTTATACTAATTTTGTAACTGTAGGTGACGTTAAGCCAACTTAAATCGAACTGTCAACAATGCCTTTGTTAAACAAAAGTATGGATGTTATATCCAAGGCAGTCTTTGCAAAACAGAATTTTTGATATTTCACCCAAACTGCAACACTGAACCTTAACATGTGATACATCACCGTAATCAGAAAACAAAGCTGAATTCAAAAATGTGAAAATCCAAGATAGTGCCCATAAGAAAAACCAAAGTTGATGATGATTGTCGAAAATCGAAACGTCTGATTTCAAATATGACATCGGCAGGTTGTAGAGGAGGAAAAGTTGCAACGACGAAGTGTCACTCATTTTGAATTAGGTCACCAAATAAGCCGAGGAAAAAATAAAAACGTATTTCCAAAATTCCGGTTTTTTTCGGATATCTCCGGAGGTAATCGGAATTTTTGAAATTTTAAACCGGCATATTATTGAGCTCCAAATTGCGCAACTTTGCCCCAATTTAACCGACCTCGTATCTCTTATGGTTACCGAGATCCCCATGGTGGAGCTCCAAAAACGGGCACCCTGTATACAGTGTAACAACCTTAAAACAATTTTTTATGTTTATTTTTGCTTTAATTGAGAACTGGATAAAAATAATAATTTGCACAGAGCTCAGGCTTTACCTTTGACAAAAATGAAACCCAACAGATACAGGGTAAATGTAGTAAAACAAACAAAAGGGGGCAAAAAATAGACGAGTAGTGTTTAATGCAGCTGCATCGTAGAGAATCGAACGGTCTTGTGTGCCCATATGCGACGAACAATCGGGCGTTGAAATCGCATTCGCAGGTGCTGAAGTTTGAATCCCATCGCCGGTAAGGTGTTCTTTATTTATACATTGATGTAATGTGCATTAAGAAGTGTTTTTTTGTATACGAGTAGTTTCAGTACTATTAGGAACGATAAGATATTTTCACACCTAGTTTCTTTTGATTTTTAAAATTGGTTAGTGTCAGAACGTTCACTTCCTAGAGACGTTCTAGGTAAAGACCTTCACAGCTGTTCAGAGAAAAGGGAAAGATACCTGATGATAAGGTATTTTGCCCTCCTATTAAACGTTTTAGTTTTCTCTTTGACGTTTTCTTTAACACATCCTTAAGTTATTTCGAAGATACTTTCCTTGAAAAACACCATTTCCACGTATGACTGAAGCAAATTAATTGTACTTTAGATTAATTATTTTGAGTTCTATATTTAAGTTTTTCCTCAGCTTTAGATTTATACTTTTGTCTACTTTTGTGGTAACTATTTACAAGCATGTAATAAATAAGGTAGGATTGCTGCTACACTTCATGGGAGAGGTTTTGCTTATCGATGTAGTTTCTTATACATGGTGGTTGGGAAAGAAACCTCAGTATTTGGATAATGGGTTGAGAGAATAAAAATAACAAAGAAGACCCATAAACACAGATTCAATTTTCAGCCGTTAACGAGATATTAGAGAGAGTTACAATTGCCTTTTTATCATTTCACTGAAAAGCGTCTAAAGGCATTAAAATGAAAATTATCAGATCTTACCTACCAATAGGTTTATTGATATATATTTTTTATTTTTTCAAGTAAGGTTTTAAGGGTTTGAAATTAGGAACTCGTAAAAACATTTTTATTAGTACTATTTATGGAAAAAATTTAGTTATAAAAAACATCTTTATCTACTTTGATGTCACAATATTATTATTATAACACCGCTACAGTGCTACAATGTAGTCCGTTATAACACTGTTTTTGGTAACTATTTGTTTTATAACATTGGTGACATTTGCTTTCACATGCTCATAACACGACAAACGTCAGATGTTGAATACCTAACCACACTATCTGAACTGTATTTATTAAATTTATTCTAATCAAATATAACTTAAACTGAAGGTACTTTTTAATTAATTAATTAAACACAATTGTTCTTCAAGGTAAGGCACCATTTGAACAACACACGAACCAAAAACTTGCACCAAATTTAAACTAATTCAAATGACAGAGCAGCGTAATTGATACTTTGTCCAATAGATAGCGACTGTCAAATTTCACTTGACAATGTCGCCAGCTTTACGCTCAAAATCCCTAGTTTGCAATGCAACATTTTTAGTATACGAAATTTCTATCAAATCAGCAACTCAAAGTAGATAAAATAGTATTTTATACTCGTTTAATAAGAGGCATTGTAGCACTTGTTCCACTGGAGCACTCCTCGCTGCACTCGTCGTGCCCCAAATCCACGCGTACTACAATGGGCCCTCTTATGAAGCTCGCATAATAATATTCTATTCACGTACTGTAGAGAAATGAACTGTGTTTCTAAATATCAAATCGTTTAGAAAAGTAGTAGCTGTCAGCATAACAGCAGTTTTCTGCATAGCAACTACACATTGTTTAGAAAAGTAGTACTTTTCTGTATAACAATACTTTTCTGCATAGAAACGCGTAGTTTAATTTTGTAATGCATAATATTACAATTTTTAAATTTTTTTGCATATTTACAATCTGTTGCTTATGAGCAATATGTAAATGTTTTGATACAGACTGATACTAAACTAAATTAAGAACTTGCCAAAAACAGTCCATTGCAAGTTCTCTTGCCTGTAAATTATAAAGCTAATTGTTTAACTACTGTTACCGTTATTTACAACGTACATATATGCGTAAAAATAATACATGTGATCGAACCTTCTAGACAAGTCCGAAGGTTTGAAGCGTTTCAGTCTTCTATTTTCGTTTTCCATCAGATGTGATGCACTGAAATGCGGTCTTTATATTTAACACAATTTTTTTTATTTCTTCCCGCACTGATGCTATATTTGATCATTTTAAATTATATGATTAGGTATATACCACGGTGCATCGACAATGCATCTGAGTACTTTATTTGAAATCTTTGTATGATTTCAATATTAGTGGTGCTGGCAGTTCCCCACAGTTGAATGACATGCGTCCATATGGGTTTGATAATGGCTTTACAAAGAACTATCTTATTTTCCATTTTCACTTGAGACTTTCTGCCAATTAGCCAATATATTTGGCTAAATTTGATTCCCAGGTGCTTCCTCTTGGTAAATATATGCTTACGCCATGTAAGCCTTTTGTCAAGGTGTATGCCCAGATATTTAAAGTCATCAGTTGTGGTATTGCAGCATTATTTAATGATACTGACGGGCATGTACCTCTTCTAATTGTGAAGGTAACATGTGAAGATTTTGAATTATTCACCAGATTGTTCTGTAAATTCTCAGATGCAATGGTAGGGTTGGTATCCGATGCTAATATAGCCATCGGCAAATGTAGCTACAGTTGTTAAATTAGTCGTAGGTATGTCAGATGTATATAAGATGTATAGCACTGGCCCTAGCACACTGCCCTGGGGTACTACTGAAGTAATGGGGTGTAGGTCTGATACATCATCTCGCTGCTTGACAAGGAACCATCTACGATCTAGGTAAGATTCAAAAATTTCGTAGAAATTATGAGGCAGTACCATTTTTAGTTTATGGCATAGGCTTTCATGCCAAACTTTATCAAACGCCGTTTTGACGTCTAGAAATACCGCAGAGCAATACCTCTTGCATTCCAAATCGTTGTTTATTACTTTGACAATTCTGTGTACTTGTTCTATGGTGCTATGATTATTTCTAAATCCAAACTGATGATTGGGTATAACTTTTCTTGCCTCCAGTGTTGGCTTGAGCCGTTGCAGCAGTACTTTTTCGAACAGTTTGGATATCACAAGTAGTAAACTTATAGGTCTGTATGATTCTACGTTATTTAAAATTTTTCCGGGCGTTGGTATCATCATTATTTGAGCCACTTTCCACTGGCTGGGATAGTACTTTATTCTCATGACAGCGTTATATCCCTCATGTATTTGGTTGTTACTTCTTGGAGTACTCTACCAGTGATTAGATGGCATCCAAGCGCATTTAGTTTCAGGATAGTGCGTTCTATGTCTAGCAGTGAGAAAGTTTTAATAGGTAATTCCATTTGAAACGCTGCTTCTAGGAATTTGTGGATTTCATTTCCTTCATCTGTGTTCAACTGTGTAGGAAAGGGTTTAAAAACATTTTCGAGATATTTAGCAAAGGCAGAGGCTCCTCGTTATTATTTCTTACCCAATTTCCTTGCTCGTTTTTCACAGGTGGCGTTATCTGTTGTGGACGTTTCATTTTCCACGTTACTCTCCATAATGAATATTCTGTTGCTTCTGTAGCCGTGAGGTTACTGAGGTACTGCTGCATCGATAGATTTTTAATATTCGGCATAAGTTGTTTTAGCTCTTGCGCTGCCTTGTTACTTTTTTTACCAGTTGCAGTTCGCGTTATTTCCCAGCGTTTACGTAACTTGCTTTTCTCTGTAATTTTCTCTTTGATTATTATTGGGCATTTTTCTTTGATCTCTATTGCGTGGGTGTCAGGAGTTGCTTATCAGGCAGCTTCTTGAATGGCTTTTTTTACATCATTGACTGCATTATCTAGGTCTTCTTTTGTTTTAAGTGGTATGCTTAGAATATAGCGTTGGTTGTTTTTGCTTCTGCCGTATATATACACTTTTATCATAACGACGAAATGATTCGAGGAAAGATCTAATGACGTTTCGGTCTTACACTGCCTACTGTTTATGGCTTTTGTAACTGCAAAGTCGATGGCATTAGGTATTTTTTGGGGATTAGTTGGCCAGTGTGCTTGTTCTCCCTTTGCTGACCATCCTAAGTTATTATTTTTCATTGTTGTTAATAATTCTCTGCCCTTTGTTGTGGTTAGCCTTGAGCCCCATATTGGATTTTTGGCATTATAATCACTCCTGATATAAATCGGTTTTCTAACATTATGAAATATTGTTCCTAGTGTTGCGTTCTATTATTATGTTTAGGTGGACAGGACACTGCTGTCAAATTTAACACTTTTGAAAATAATTGCGAAAAATGAATTTACCTGCTAAGATAGAGAAAATAACACCAATAAAGTGGTTTAAAATTTGATTTTCTATCTAAATACAAAATCACTGTCCAAAATTTTGAAAAAAAAAACTAAATGTTTAGAACGTGTAAACTGAATAATGAAAAATCTCTTCATTTAGGAAACTGTAAAAGAACATTTACAGGACTTTTGTAACAGTAATTTATTAACATTGGTAGATTAGAGTATCTAGAAGTTATTTAAATAGTTATAAATTATCTCATAAAAAGCGCCTTGCATCAAAAATGTTGAAATTATGCGAGCATATTACTTTTCGGTAAATAATATAAACTCTTAAGAAATAACTAACATTTTTCCAATTATAAATCTTTACGTCTTTATCTAAAGAAAATTGAATTTCTTGCATGTGAATATTCGAAAAATTACACTTTTTGAATTTTGACAATTTCGAAAAATACCATTTCTAAGTAGAAATCACTTGGTGTATCTGATAGGGGTTAAAGACGTTTTTAGACAAGCAAAAATCATTGCCGTAAAAATGTTTTTGAAAAATCTAAAATAAACATTTTTCCGATTTGATGCCGATTTTTTGGCGGTCACTGTATATCTAATAGGATAGTGTGTACTAACATCGTATGATTATGGTTCAGTTTTATTTTAACACTGAAAAGTCCAGCATCAGAATGTAGGATAGGTAAATTCAATTACCCATAAATTTATAGGTAATGCTCGAACCAAAAGTATGAATTAACATCAACGACTTAGAAACAACAGTCAACTTTCAAATAACATTACCAAGAATATTCATACATAAGAAATAGTAAGAGTTGAAGGGGCGTGCCTAGATCTGCAGTCGTTTTTACCTTAGGTACATACAGTCAAGTAAAACGGTATTTCTGCGAAAAATTTAAATATTTGATAAATTACCCAGTGCTCATAAATTTGAAATAAACACGTTTTCCAGTATTTAAATGTTTATTAATTGGAAAAATAACAATTACGCTACACTGTAAAACTTTAAGAGTTACCGTAAAAGTGGGCGATTTTGAGCCGATAGGGTGGCTTCGGCCCAGTAGGGCGACTTTGTTTCATATCAAAGATGCTTTTTGGAACAAACGTTGAATCTAACATTTTAAATTTGGGGTTTAATTATGGCTCTCTTAATGAAATCGACATTATTTATGCGCATTCTATAGGTTTTGTGAATATATTATATTGTACTGGTTCCACGTTGTGGCGCCTATTTTTATATTATAATTGACTATATTATAATGGTCGTTATGTATAAAAATGGTTTTATGTTATAACAATATTAATTATTTTAGCTATTACATTTGACTTTTACTATACTTTAGTTTATTTTCAATCAATTCTTTTTTAAATTGAATTTTAATTAACTCATTTGCCCTTTTATAATTATGGATTATCAATATTATTAAAAAGCCTAGCTCCGGTAGAAAGCATTTTTACTCTTAACTGAAACACAGGTCGGATTCGTTTATAATCTAAACTGGTTTTATTCCTGAAATTTAATTCTTTTATTTCATGACAACTTGTACGTCTCTCACTTGTCACTTCAAATTATGCAAGTGCAAAATTAATTACAAATACCGCCTCGTTACATACTTGTCATTCAACAATTTCAAATAGTAAGTACTCATCTCTTTAAAGTTACCTCACTTTACTCTTTCTATATTTTTCTTTCAGTTTTTACTTAAATACCTGTATTCTGTCACCTATTCATGGACCTCGATACTCTCGTTTACCAAACCAAAAACATCCAGCAATCTCACAGAGATCTCCCAACGTCCAAAAAAATTCTAGTAAGAACTCCACCAAACACCTGGATCCGCAAAGGCCCAGGCCAAACACGATAAAGCACCTACCAACTTTCTCAAGCAGAGTTGTCAGCAGCAAACGCCATCCACGTCTTTCTACCAAAATCCTCAAGCCACCGCCGACCTAGCATCACGAACCTCGACTAGATGCAAGTTACAAGATATTACTTCAATGACAAGCTTTTCGAATTAGAACTCCATTAGATGAAAACATCCTATCTACCCCATAAAACGCTCATTCTGCTAAAAATCTCGATGTAAACCACTTCCAGTAAAAACCATTTCTTGTTATCCAACTCATATGATGCAATGTAATTTGACAATAAACTCAGTTCGGCATCCCATTCCAAAAATTTGCTGTTGTACATTATAACTGTATTACTTAGGTATTCTCACCACATCCATTTTTCATCGTTATCGTCTTCACATCTTTTAAAATTTACATTTTATTTTATCCACGCCAATTTTAGTTAAATTTACAACCCTTTTATATTCCAAACAGCATATAACTTTCATAAAGGGTTTATTTCGTAATTTTAGCCGTTTACAAATGTATTACATGTTTTTGTATTAAATTATTTTTACATACTCATTAGTATTATTATCTCCTTAGTGATTTAGTTTAGCATATATTTTTAAAGTCCAACACTATAGAAACTTTATTATATATTTATCTAACACTCACTATGTTAATTGATAATTCTCGAATAATAAGTGTTTGCCATTAATCCTCCACCTCATTTCAGATAATAATTAAATTATGTTAGAAGCTTACTGTTTTTTATATAGCATTATTCAACTGAACTTTAAATTCTATTTCATTTCTTGACCAAATACATTTTTATAATTTCGATATCCTTCTCATAAAATTCATCTTTGTTATTTAATACTGTTTTATTTTTACCTTTTTTAATCAGATATTAAACCCTTATACTAAAGACCATTACAATATACATATTGACGCATTATGGAACAAATTTTCCAGAGGCATGGGATGAGTACAAAAACATACCTATAAATTTTTTCGGTACGAGCGGATTACAGAAAACAGAATATTTTTTAAGTGATTTATAAACAAAATGTTTGTTTTTTATTTTTTTTGTTTTACAATAGTAGAAGTAAGTGTTATTTAGGACTTAGTACACAGAAATTAGAGACCTTGCAAAGACCAGCCCTGCTGTACAAAGATTTGTATTAATAGAAAATATCACAACGTAACGTTGAAAAATGAGTCACATTCATCAACCCTTACGGTACTGTAAACAAATTGACGTGCTCGATTTTGAGGTTAGGTGCTAAATATAGAGAAATAATAATTGCCTGATTAAAATATTTGTACATACGTATTTTTGCAAATGATTTCAGCAAAATAGTCAATACAGACACTTTTTGCCACTAATGAACAAGTTTTCGCAATGTAACCATCGTATCTGAAGTACCTATCGTATTAGTATAAATTATGTTCTTTTATTATTTTTTATTATTGATCGAAACTTTTGTTGCTGGTAATACCTTGTTCTAGTGTCTATTCATTCATCTATTTCTTGTTATAATTCATTATTTTTTTTTGTCAACGATTTTCTAATAGTTATGGTATCAAGCTCTGTCTTGTATTTGAACTGAAAAAATCGTCTCGCTGAATTTAGCACAATTACTAAAGCCCCATAAATTGAAGTCGCGTAGCGCAGATGGGTAAGCGCCAGGCTTGCATAAAGCAAGTCCTTATTTCGAATCCCGCGGGGGTCGAAATTTTTCCGTAGCTTTGGCGATAGGAATCGGGCTGGGTGAGACCATTCACAGTTGGGCACCAAAGGCGCGCTCCAACTCTGTATCCCGAATCCGGGTCCAGTTGAGCATTGTACCGACAGATGACAGCGCATTAAGCACCAGCCTCTACACCGCAAGGTAAATGAGGTTACAGATAATACATACATACTAAATCCCCATAAAAAAAAATTAGCACACTATATTCTACTGACACTGCGTCCAAGGATCCACTTTATCATAGGTGTGAATGATTGAAACATTCAAATAAAAAATAATCTTTCAGAGTCTAGTTTTTATTCGTTGCTTGACATTCCATTAACTCGATTGCAAGACCTGCGAAAATACTGAAGACTCATTTCACAATCACGGGGGGGGGGGGGAGAATGCTTATCAAAAGGTGCAAGCGTCTTGTAGGGGTGCAGTGGTATTTGCCAACCGCTCTTTGGAAATTCCGCTCCTTAAGGCAGATTAATTTGTTCCTTATAATCAGCTAAACCGGTGCTGTCAATGCGTGGACAGAAAACGCGTATAATGTAGCATTTCACATTTAAAGGTGACAATGGCTAGACATTCGTATCCGAGTCTTTCAATAAAAGAAAAAAACACAAAAAGAAAAATACATTCGGTACTCAGTTTCGAATGTCGACCTTAATCACAGCCCATCTTTGTCCCATTACACCACCATGCTTTGTTAGTTATGTGGCCCCTTACAGTGTTTTCCGATTGCATTTCACTATGTACCAATTGTGTTTCAATGTTTGTCAAATATAATTCACTCCTGTCAATACTGACAAGTAGTATTACGGATATCAAGAATTGAAATGAAAAAACAGATTTGAAGCGAAACGACCAATCTCACCCAAATGAGTATGAGTTACTTGCATTAATATTCCATACAAACTTGCTCAGACACCATTCTGATAAATTATGTTGTACTTGAGATAGCTTGATCCACCCGGCGGGACAGCTTCCCTAAACTGCATTTTCCGACGATACTTTAAGGGCAAAGCGGTTGCTGTCTCTACAAAAGTTATACCATTTCATGACACCCTTCATGTAATAATGGATTCTCACGATTGATTGAGCAGTTGCGGCAAAAATTGCAAATGAGTAAAACTGGTCGTACCCGGCAGAGAGTGCTGAAGTACTACGAAATCTCTACGTTTCAGGTTTTGCGCTCTATGGTGAAAATAAAAACTCTGTAATTGAAGGTCGGTATCATTGATTTTTTTTCTGTGAATCCTAATTCGATCTTTATGCCACTGAACATTTCTTATTTTTCTGATTTCAGCGATATTTGTAATATTTTAGTGACAACCGAATTATTTGCATTCGAATGATATTAATAACCGAATGATTATTTGAATAATAATTCGAATAAATGTTGGCTCTCGATTCGTTTCGATTAAGTCAGCCGGTTTGCCGGTTGGCGGTTCACTGTCATCTGCATCGACATCGGTTCACCGTCATCTGCATCGACATCGTAACTTGCAGATAGCAGAGGAACCAAAACATAATACGTACGGTCGGCGCCTTAGAAATCGTAATATGTTCTTCTAGTCTTTCGAGTATTCTTGCTCCGGTTACTTCATTAATGTGAGATGGCATTTCATAATTGACAAACAATAAACAATCTGACGTAACAAGTAAAACCATAATAACTGTAAAAACCCAGTTTATATACTTAAAAAATACATGCAAAATATATCATAATAGTGTGTAGT
Organism: Agriotes lineatus; assembly: GCA_940337035.1. Taxonomy (NCBI): domain Eukaryota; kingdom Metazoa; phylum Arthropoda; class Insecta; order Coleoptera; family Elateridae; genus Agriotes; species Agriotes lineatus. Next base: position 80,445,882 of record OW679198.1, read on the forward strand.
GTCCGATTTCTAAGGCGCCGACCGTACATTATGTTGTATGTATTGGAAATTAAGAGGTATTTATTAAGAAGTGTAGAAAGAAAGAAATATGCGGGACTGCTTGCTGATCGCATTAAAAACAGTTGTAAAACGTTGTTCTTTATCTATCGTGCGGGTTAAAAGCGCCGCCTCTTGTTTTCAACCTTTGGAGATGTAAGTAAATAAAAAATTGTTTTATAGCTTGATGCGTTTGCAGTTTTTAGGCGTTCAGGTTTCAGGTCCCTAGAATTTAATAATTTTATATTTTTTATGATAGGAGGTAGGTACGCGATAACCAAATGGTGTTTTCAGTACAACCTGATTTGTTTATGAGTTATGACGTATTCATATTTACTGAATTTTGAGCACTGCGTAGGTCGCTGAGATATGGCACGTAGTACCTTTAAATAGAGGTTATTTTTCATTCGAATACTTGGAACGAAAACCGAGTTACATAGGTTATTTCAATAACCGGATAACCGGTTATTTTTCATTCGAATAAGCCCATCACTATAATATTTGCTGCCAAAAAGTAGTTAAAATTAGTTGTTTGCCATTTTCTCATAAAATACTTATGAAGCAATTTTTAATAAGAAAAGCGGATGTATGGCCGTTGAGTATACATTTATAACTTTCTTTTGGAGGCCATAATTAACAACATTGTAGGGGTAAGGTGGCATGAAAGGGACAGAGGGACACGTATTGAAAGAGGCAATTCAAATTACGGGTCAATTACTAATCTCCCGGAAGCAAAAGTATTTATCTTATGTGCCCACACCAATGCAGACCCATTCGCTCATAACTTAATTACAACACAAAACATTAATGACCTCTCATCTTTGCAATTTAAAAATGCTACCTAAAAGGCGAACTCGCGTCGAGGCAGATAAAGTACAAGAAGCGATGAATGAAGTCGTCCAGAAAAAAAATCGCATGTCCACAGAATGGTCGTAAGTGCTTCTGGTGATAGTATTCCCCCTGCGTTCATATTTCCGCGTGTTCATTTTAAAGAACACATGCTTGATGATGGACGTATTGGTACGTTAGGGCTTGTGAATTCATCGGCTTGAATAAACGAGGATTGCTTTTTAAAGGCCTTACAGCATTTAGTTCGCTTGGTCAAGCGAATCACCGGCTTTAATAGTCCTCGACAACCATAAGACCTACATAACTATTAACATAGTGCTTTGTGCCAGAAAAAATAATATAATGAGACTTACTTTTCTACCGCACTGCAGTCACCGCCTACAACTCCTTGATGTAACTGTTTTCGAACCCATGAATGACTGGATGACTTGGAAACTCTGCAAACCGTACCGATTTATAATTTGGCTCAATTTTCGAAAGATGCTTTTTATGTTACTTTTGATATGAACAATGTGGCTTGTGGCTTGAAGAACACCGGTATATGGCCTATTAATAAAAATATTTTCTCGGGTAACAATTTTTTTATCCTCTTTCTTCACGGACTGACCACAGTCGCTTCAAAACGTCGCTAGTTCTGCCGGAATTGCTGATAAAGTAAGAGATAAGATGGATCTTCTGGATAATAATAGACAAAACTACTACAAATGAGGAGGAACCGCAGCCTGGACTTTCTAATGGGTGCGGCAAAATATACCCACCTATGGAATATTGTTATAACTTTGTTATTTCCTTGACAGCTGTCAAAAGTGAAGTTTTATATCAAAGTAGAAAGATACATAATTTTGTTATGGAGCGTTATTCGGCTCAACAACGAGCAGAAATTGTTAAATTGTATTTCCAAAACTTTTCTTCTATAATTTCAACTCAACGCGCTTTTAGGCGAGCATATCCTAATCGAAGACCTCCACACGGAGAAACAATTCGACGTTTAGCAAACGAATTTCTAGAAAATGGCACAGTAAGTGATGTAAAGCTTACTGGAAGACCTCGTTCTGATTGTTCAAACTAAAATATTGAGCTTCTTCGGGCTGATGTTCAGGCAGAACCAAAAACTTTCACAGACAACCCTAATTGCGCCGCATGTCTTATTGTGTCATGGCGTACCCTTAGAAACCAATAGTAACAATCAAGTCCTCATGGAAACAGGAATACCTCATTCCGCATTAAAATAAATTCACTGTATAATTATGGCCCTAATTGAGGTTTTCAATTCTGTTCGTAAGTGTTCAAATTGTTTCTTCATTTATCTACTAGACTGTCAAAACAAAAATGTCCCTTTCATGCCACCTCTCCCCTATTATGGATATAGGTCATATTTAATTGCAACAATGAACTCATTTGAAAGGTTTGAAACCAAAGTTAGCATTGTCAAAGTCGGCGACAACATTTTCTATTACATGTTTTAGTTGAGCAATTCGGTGATACCATTACGCATTTTTAAAGACTGCTTAGAGTAGGTTTCCGTAGATTGTAATTAATAATTTAAACGTAACCGTGCTCCGCCGCAAAGTTATTGGGAATTGTAACGAACGTCTTAAAGTCTTGGAATCAGGTCTTGCCATAAATTTGGAGAGGAATGTAATGTCTTAGTTCGCAATTACTGGCAGCTACTGATAACATTACATTGATCTGTAAATTAAGAAATGGCGTGACACTCCAAATTCGTGGTAACAGCAAATTCCAAGACTCTTGGGACACCAGTTAGTAACGAATGTCGTTCATTTAGAACGTTTTGATTACGGATGAATGCACATTTACACTGCATAATGAACCAAATGTGCAAAATTGCAGAGTATGGGCTACTGAAAATCCACGCAACATTTTACAAACCAGGACCCATCACATTATAGGACCATTTTTCTTAAGTGAAGACCTCACAGGAGAACGCTTTTTGCAGTTGTTAGAAGAGGATATAGCTCCGGCGGTGATCGAAGTTGCTGGAAACGATTTTGTTTAGAGTAGTTTAGTAGTTTAGATTAACACTAAACTGACAGCTTTAATATATTGATGTGGCGACATCCGTAAAGAGCAGCAGTTTTCATACAGCGGTATGTATTCCTGAAATGGGAATGATCCCAAATTGGCAACTGATTAGTGGTATTATAGATGTACATTTTCTTTAATTAACTGCTCATAAACCATAAATATGAGCGATAGTGATGATAGAATAGACAAGATATATGGATTTTAAACGATTAAAATAGCTAACAACCTTGTGCTACTCAAACAGGATTACTTCCTTAAATACATGCACGCGCTCAAATGTTAATCGTTGATTGTGGATAGCCTAAAGAGCAATAAGCTTAAGCATAATTTTACAGTTTTAATTCTCAAGAATTTTTCTAAATAACCTTACCAATTGTTTTATTAGTTAACATATTCAGTAATAAATAGACACAACGGTATCACATATTCAAAATTTAAAAAGCATAAAGTTACACAAAACAAGTAAAACTTCAAATTACTTAATTTTTCTAAAAAAATTATATTTACTTTATTATCTAGACTACTGTAAAATGTGTGTTTATCTATAAGTTCTAATATGCATTTTTGTTGTGTCTTATTATACATAACTTAGTAATTTTTTTTTTACCAACTTCCTTTATGAACGCTGCTAAAATGCGCTCATATGTACTACCGGAGAAATTGTAGAAAATGTAGAGATGAATAAGAATTTTCCTATTTTCCGAAGATGTTATTAAATTGCATCTAAATATGGCAACTAAATTTGAAGCTGTTGTAATATAGTACATTATCAATCTTAAGTTAGCACTTCTGCGCTTCTTAAAATTTATTTTAGCAACAGTCTGCAACGCCTACAACTTATTCCTCAAACAGTAACAACTATGATGGCCCGTCAACCCTCGAACGGCATCTATCCTGTCAATAACTCCTACTGTTCTTAGAATCCGGTCCAGCTCCCTTTTAAACGTCACCGTCACACCAATCGACTTCAGCTAAGTTTCAACATTATTGATGATCCAAATCTGACTTTATTTATTCTGCAGATAGTCCTATGTCTCCAGCAATACCGAATAAAATTATCCAAATCAATCAGCTAATTATGACAACTTCCTTTCAAATGCCTGACTCGTCTTCCATGCAACCACCAATATCACCAATGAATCCTAATTATATCTTGTATGTATCAATAAATCCAAATCCCATTCAAATAATATAATGTTCTGTGTTATTTATTTCCAATTCACTATATGTTAAAATCTCTTCACCGATTGTATATCTTTACTTAAACGTTATACCTTCACACCCATTAAACCATTATACCAAATAAGCCATTTATTTCAAGTTTTTATTATCAAAAAGGGGTTTTCAAAAATTTAGGTACATTTTTTTATGAGTTGTTTATGTAACTATTTAAACAATTTTTTTCCATAAATAATGTATGTTTGTTCAGTTTGGGGTGGAACTTCAAAGACAAATATTAAGAAGATACAATCACTGGAATAAAAAATTTTAAGAATAGCAACCAATGCACCGTGGTTTATTAGAAACTAGCCGAAACCCGCGGCATATGCCGCATTTAAAATGTACGACGACTTTAATAACTTTTGTTGCACTAAAGAGAGTTTTATAAACACGCTAGAGATTGGCAGTAAGAAAAAGTTCCAAAAAATATTTTTTCAAATGGAAAGTCTCTGGAAAGGAAACGCTCGCCTCTGGAAGGCGTCCTAATTAATACGACGTTGTTGGAACGCAGTAAAAAAAAATTGCGGAAAGAATTGTTCTACAAGTTAAGAAAAGTGAGAGTTTTCCAGTGAATGTGAAAGTTTTACGTGAGCATGGAAGAATGACGTGACATTACAAAAAAAAAATCTTTTACACACGTCTACTATGGCAAATGCTACACCAAATACATACAATATATACAGTTCACATTTAATTATATATATTTATTCCTAATTCAGTACGTAAAACATGCTTAGAGCCATGTTTTTGATAACGGTGATAAAATTTAGATTACATTTAGATTTTAGTTTATTGGCATACATGTTTCACGTCAGCGTACAAACAATTTCCAGAGTATTTTATACCACATTGAATATTATGTATCTTCGGATGAAAAATGTTATTATTTGGCCTGAACGAGATCAGCTGATTAAATCAATGCCAGAATGCTTCAAGGTAGCATTTGGCAACAAGATTTCAGTAATAATCGATTGTTTTGAGATGAGAGTGAAAAAATCAAGTAGCCTTGAAGTACAATGTACTACATGATCTACGTACAAACAACATAATACGGTAAAGGTACTAATAGGCATCACTCCTCCTGGATCAATATCATTTGTATCACATGGATATGGTGGCAGAATAAGCGATAAAGGTCTAACATTTGTGGGATTTTAAACAATCTCTTGCCAGAAGATTTTGTATTGGCAGATCGTGGCTTTTTAATAAAAGACTCCGTAGGACTACATATGGCCACAGTGATTACGCCTGCTTTTCTAAAAGGGATACGGCAGCTCGATCCAAGGGATATAGAATCAACCAGGAATATAGCAAGCGTGAGGTAGTGCAAGTATATTGTTACAATAATTATCTTAATTATATCTTTTTTTCAGAATACACGTCAAACGCGTTATTGGTGTCCTTTGTCAAAAAAATACAGCTCTTCACGAAACGATGCCTATGTTCCTGGCAAAAAAGAAAACTGACGATGTTGCTGTGGTAGATCAGATATTAACAGTTTCTTGTGTAATCGTAAATTTATGCTCTCCTATAATTGTATAATTATGAAATAAATTGTATTAACAAAGTTAATCTAATTATTTTTACTTTAATAATCATATCTACAAAATTATTAAAATTAGTTAATTAAGGATATAACGTTAATACTATCCACTACCATTTATTATATAATGTAAAATTATTTGATTATCTTTTTCTGCATGTGGCCAATTAATAAAAAGCAAAATTACAATATCACGTAGCAAAAATTATTAAATAGTACCTATACGATAAGAAACATAAGGATATTTCGAAACTATGTAAGTTACATTAACAATCAATAAAATTACACATGCTGTCTACACAACATAAAAGAATAATTAATGTCTAAATTAAGTATGAAAAATAATTTTTCCGTTGACCGCTTCTTAATTTCAATATTAATGAATTATTTTTCCTAAAAAGGGATGGATTAATAGAAGTCATTAATACACTGTTTTTGATTAATCCACTCTTTTTCATTAATTAACTGTGTTTGTGATTTTGACGTTTTGATATTTTGCATGGAGGTTAGTTCTATTAATCAAATTTTTCGTCACAAAAAAGATTTTGCGGTCAACGAAAAAATTTTGTAATCAACTCGTTCATTACCACACTTGGTTAAATAACTATTAATGCATAAAGCATAACGGATATTTTGAAGCTATTTAATATTTATTTATTGTGACATCTCTAACAGGTGTTACCGTTATTACAAGAGATGCAGTGTAGATATATTCTGCTATATGCAGGTATGCATGCGTTATAGCATGTCAATTAAAATTAAAATAATCATCCTAACTAAAATAAACTTTAATCATGGTTGCAGAAGATGGATCGACGCCGTAACTTGCTACTATGACTTCCCATACTGATTGGTAAATTTAAGTCTTAAAAATTTGTTACATCAATAGTTCATTTTGTTTCATTTTAGTTATAATACTTTTTTACAACAGATGCAAACATACTGTATGGAGCTGACAAATCAATGTTGAGCAGTATGTAAATTTGATTCACAAGCTTTAATATATCAGTAATCGGAATTCTGGTATAAAAAGAAGGTACAAAGAATAACTGTGAAAAACGAACAGGCCTAGCGAGTACTCTTAAAGTTAATAGCGAAAGCAGCTTGCTATCGTTAATCTTATTATTCCATAATTTATAACAAAATTTTAATGAATTTAAGGTACATAAACAATCAAAATATTTACATAACAGTACAAAATAACAGAATAACTAATGTCTAGATTAAGTATGAAAAAGAATTGCAATGGATAAAGTCTAAAGAATATTTCGAAGCCATTTATGCTAGATAAACAATCAACATATTTACAAATTCTATCAACACAGAATAACAAAATAATTCTATTTATATACTGTTCCACAAATGTACTGGACCACCCATAAAAAATGTATTTATTACATTACGTCACAATATATATATATATATATACAGTGTGTTCCCGGATAGGTGAAACGACTCTTGGGAAAGGTAACAAATTCTCGATTTAAATTTTCATTTTTTGGGGTTCAGCCCTGCTTGGTTAAAGGCGAATTTCTAACATCATTTCAGTTTTGAAAAATCAAGTATGCCTTGGAAATTTTCAAAAAATCTATTTTTCTGTAAGGTAAAGTACCCTTTATGTGGCAAATACGACAAAAAGTTATAAAGAAAAGTTGTTTATAATCAACATCTAGGCCCCTATACCAAATTTCAAAATCCGCGGTCAACTTTGATTTCTCACATTTTCTTTCAAGTTTATTTTCCAAATCAAAGAATTTTATTTTTAACAAAGTTTTTTTATTATGAAATAAAAAGCGTTGTTAAAAGTATTTGTTTTTCCAATAAAAATCTTTGTTAAATCTAAAATTCTTTGATTTGGGACCTAAACATAAAAAGAAATTGAGAGATCAAATTTGGCTGAGGATTTTGAAATTTGGTATAGGGGCTTATGTGTTGATTCTAAACAACTTTTTTTAATAACTTTTTGTCGTATTTGCCACATAAAAGGTACTTTACCTCACAGAAAAATAGGTTTTTTAAAATGTCCAAGGCATACTTGACTTTTCAGAACTGAAATTATGTTGGAAATTCGCCTTTAACCAAGCAGGGCTAAACCGCAAAAAATTAAAATTTAAATCGAAAATTTTTTCCCTTTCACAAGAGTCGTTTCACCTATCCGGGGACACACTGTATATAAAAGCTTTTGTTTTATAGTATACTCATATTAAGCATATTTAATTTCACTATTCTCAAATATCATCTGAAGAATTAACAAAATCATATTAATAAAATTAAAAAATTATGAAACTATAAAAAACTATATTTCACAAAAATAAGAGGAATCACAAAAAAAGGTTAATAGTTCTTTGAGTCTCTCCAGAACGTTTAAAAATCTTCGGCAACAATTCGGTATACTTTGTATGCAATGTGCTATCAATATTTGGGCAAAATTCAAAATTTTAAAATGATAATATTTTATTAATGGACTTACTTTTCTTTAAACAGATTTATGAAAAGAAATGCTTTTATAGTGACACAATCATGAAAAGTTACCAAAAATTTCATGACTGCCCTTTTGGAAAATATTTTTAAAAATTGCACCAATATATGCAAATGGTCCAGTTCATTTGTGGAGCAGTATATTTACAGAGTTCACATAACCACTTTCCTTTAGGAATGTTTTTAATTGTAGGCATGCTGAATGGTCCCATTTTATTCTACATTTTCTGTCATAATATTTTACCATTTGTTCGCCGTTGTCTGGTTTCCTACAGTGACACCATAGCTGCAATCCATAATTAAAATAGGTACATAACATTGTAACATATAATTCACAAAAATACAAACCTCTTCATCATATGTGCCTATTACGATGTCACTGGAAATTGAACCAACACCTATAGCTCGCATGTCCATGGGGATGTCGTCTGTACTTGGACCAGCACTCGTAGATGGCATATCCATGGCGATGTCACTACAACTTGAATCCAAACCAGTGGTCATAGATGGCAGAACTAATGTTAGAATCTAGTAATTTCCAAGTTTTGTATTGGTAACATTTTTGACATCTATCATATTGCCATTAAATTGTTAACCTTATTTAAGCTAAACGACACAATAAACCGGAGGCGTACTCAACATTGTGGTATGGCACATTTCAAAACAGAATTAACAACACACACAAAAATAGCGACAATAGCAATAACAGAATTAACAAAATCAACAGCAATTTTCACACTTTGACTTGCACAATATCGCAAGATAGTCCAGTTACATTAGACGGACAACCGCAGCATCTGCCAAACAAATCCAAGTGAGCTGAAATTTTGCATACACCTTTATTTTGACATTTCAAATAACATCTCAAAAGTCCCCATCGATATTGCGCTTGCGTTTTGAGTTATTCAAGGTCAAATGTCACAGAAATAAGTTTTTTGCAAATATCTCGCTTTCTATGGGTCGTATGACTTTTTTAGTTATTACAAAAAATAAAGGCTAGGAAATTCTCTACAAAAAAGATTATATGTATAGTTTTTTTACATACAACTAACCGTTCAGTAAATAACACACTATTAAGTTTTGCAGACGGGTTTTACTTCTTTTGACGATAAAGAAAGTATTGGATTCACCCCAAAAATTCGGAAATTGGGTTTTCAACAGATCTTCACGTTTTAGAGTCCCCCGGACCCCAAAAAACATGTTTTTGCTCATTGGTCTGTGTGTTCGTCCGTCGGTCTGTCTGTGAACAGAATAACTCATAAACGAAAAGAGGTATGGCGTTGAAACTTCATATATAAGTTTTTTGTACTATCTAAATGCGACAGCAAGCTTCTGAAGAAAATCGCATAACCGGTGTGAGATAAGTGATTTTTCAGTTGAATACCTCTAAAATTCAACTTGAAAATCACTCATCTCAATCACTCCACATTAAAAATGTAATAAAAATGTAAAGTTTGAAAAAACCGTTGGAGCCGTTTTTGAAACACATCATACTTCCGGTTATGCGATTTTCTTCAAAAGATAGCTGTCGCATTTAGATAGTACACAAAATTTATATATGAAGTTTCAACGCCATACCTTTTTTCATTTTTGAGATATTCTGTTCGCAGACAGACAGACACACAGACAGACAGACCAATGAACAAAAACACGTTTTTTGGGTTCAGGGGACTCTAAAACGTGAAGATCTGTTGAAAATTCAATTTAGAATATTTGGGGTGAATACAATACTTTCTTTATCGTAAAAAGAAGTAAAACCCGTCTGCAAAACTTAATATTGTGTTATTTACTGAACGGTTAGTTGTATGTAAAAAAACTATATAGTCTTTTTTGTAGAGAATTTCCTAGCCTTCATTTTTTGTAATAACTAGAAAAGTCATACGACCCATAGAAAGCGAGATATTTGACATTTTACCTTGAATAACTCAAAACGCAAGCGCGATACCGATGGGGACTTTTGAGATGTTATTTGAAATGTCAAAATAAAGGTGTATGCAAAATTTCAGCTCACTTGGATTTTTTTGGCAGATGCTGCGGTTGTCCGACTAAGGTAACTGGACTATCTTGCGATATTGTGCAAGTCTTTTTTCTATAAAAGTACGATTTGTTGTGATTCCTCTTTCGTCAAGCCAGCATCACTAATATCATTTAATATGTGCTCAAAAGTTACAGGTGTATGCAAAATTTCAGCTCACTTGGATTTTTTTGGCAGATGCTGCGGTTGTCCGACTAAGGTAACTGGACTATCTTGCGATATTGTGCAAGTCTTCCTTCTATAAAAGTACGATTTGTTGTGATTCCTCTTTCGTCAAGCCAGCATCACTAATATCATTTAATATGTGCTCAAAAGTTACACCTTGTTTTAATTTGCCTAGAACACACAAAAAATTTACAGAGCGATGACAGTTGTAAATTGTTTCTTACTGCCATCCGCCAGCAATTTAGATACGATGACAAAGTGCGTCCTTCAATTTGGTCTTTCCACTGGTGAAATGCTGAAAAGCTTTATTATAGAGTTATGATCGTAAAAAGAAGTAAAACCCGTCTGCAAAACTTAATATTGTGTTATTTACTGAACGGTTAGTTGTATGTAAAAAAACTATATAGTCTTTTTTGTAGAGAATTTCCTAGCCTTCATTTTTTGTAATAACTAAAAAAGTCATACGACCCATAGAAAGCGAGATATTTGACATTTTACCTTGAATAACTCAAAACGCAAGCGCGATACCGATGGAGACTTTTGAGATGTTATTTGAAATGTCAAAATAAAGGTGTATGCAAAATTTCAGCTCACTTGGATTTTTTTGGCAGATGCTGCGGTTGTCCGACTAAGGTAACTGGACTATCTTGCGATATTGTGCAAGTCTTTTTTCTATAAAAGTACGATTTGTTGTGATTCCTCTTTCGTCAAGCCAGCATCCCTAATATCATTTAATATGTGCTCAAAAGTTACAGGTGTATGCAAAATTTCAGCTCACTTGGATTTTTTTGGCAGATGCTGCGGTTGTCCGACTAAGGTAACTGGACTATCTTGCGATATTGTGCAAGTCTTCCTTCTATAAAAGTACGATTTGTTGTGATTCCTCTTTCGTCAAGCCAGCATCACTAATATCATTTAATATGTGCTCAAAAGTTACACCTTGTTTTAATTTGCCTAGAACACACAAAAAATTTACAGAGCGATGACAGTTGTAAAGTGTTTCTTACTGCCATCCGCCAGCAATTTAGATACGATGACAAAGTGCGTCCTTCAATTTGGTCTTTCCACTGGTGAAATGCTGAAAAGCATGTATCATATGAATGACTATATTATATCAAATGATTTTAATGACCTACCTGAAGAATTCATTATACTCAATTTTCACTTTATGTACACTTGACAAATGGTTTCGCAAGTCAGCATAATTTGAACAGGTATACCTTTGAACAATTTCCGAGTGGGCATAAGTAAGATTTTTTGTGAAAATAATAAATGTAAATTCCAAACTTTATTACTTTAACCACACATATTACACAAACGGCAAAGATCGGTTACGTCACCGATGGCATCGGCAGCTCGGCACCACTCGGGTCAGAATATGCAGGGTTGCCAGAATGAATACATGCGCGTTTTAAAAATGTGTTTTTGTAGAAACGGTTTCAGAATGTACCAGATTCGTAGAATTTTACCAGGTCTGGCAACGCTGCTAATATCAAGACCACGCCCAAAATTCTAACTGATCATAGACCACGAGTTGATATGTTTGACCTTGGGAACTGTTCTGCTTTATTATAGAGTTATGATGAGCAATTGCACCGGGAATTACGTATGCCAACAATTACCGAATATATTAGAAAAGTGAGCAGTAAATATTTTTCAAATCTGGAAAACTGTCCAGCTTCGCTTCACTATTCTCTAGGAACTAAAGGTATACACAAAAGACTTAAACGCAACTTACCTCAAGATATATTTCTAACAAGCAGTGATGACAGTAAATAAAATAAACAATGTAATTGTTAAAACTTAAAACCTAGTGTTAGTGAATGTCAACATGTAGTGCCAGAGGAAACTATTCTAAGTTGTCCTTATTGTGAATTTCGTGATAATGTTCAATTAACACAACCAAAAAAACCCCAGGGAGTTGTAATGGTTACAGTATATATTAAAAAAAAAACATTGCCATTAATTTATTCTTGCATTTCAACTCTATTTTTATCTACATTGTCATCAATTTGTTTTACTTTTTCATGCACATCTTTATTCTAACTTTGTATGTCCTTTATTTTTCCGTCCAACCCTTTGTTATTCTTTACTAACTTATCTTCCATGATTTGTATTAAATTTTTCTCTAGTTGTTTGTTTTCGTTCTTCCTTTCTCTTCTCACCTCATTCTTTACTTTATTCTTATAACTTTCTAATGTTACACAAATATTATCTATTTTCTCTCGCAATTCTTGTCTATTCTGAAATTGTACTTTATTAAAATCTTCTTTTAACTCCTTCATTGTCACTTCCATCTTCTCTGCTTGTTCTTTTTGTTCTTGCAACTTCTCTACAGTACTCTTAATTGATGCTTGTAACCTACCTTCTTTTTCCTCAGCATCCTTCTTACTTTCCTCTGCTAATTCTACTATTATCTTCTCCGCAATTTTCTCAATCGACTGTTGTAAATTTTCTTGCAATATTCTTTCACTTTCCTCGGCCTTTTCCTCAATTGACTGTTGTAACTCCTTTTTCAATTCTTCTGTAGTTCTTTCTATTGTTGCTTGAAAACTATCTTCCCTTTCCCCTGCATTCTTCTCAGTTGCTTGTAAATCCTTCCTTAACTCTGCTGCATTTTTCTTACTTTCCTCAGCTTTCTGTTCAATTTACTCTGCAGTTTTCTCGATCGACTGTTGCAAATTTTCTTGCAATCTTGCCATCATTTCCATTAACTTGTCCATATCAATAGTTGATTTTCCTGTTAGTTTCTGCCGAATCCTTACCTGGTCTGCTTGTACACCTATCTCTTGTTGTATTGCCTCCACTTCAACTTCAGCACCACTCGCTACTACTTCCATTTCTTCTTGTTCTACGTCCTTTTCCTCTTCAGTTTTTTTGCTTTTTCTTGTAACCCTTTTGTCTGCCATATTTTAGTTAAAATTTTTTAAATGTACCTACTTTTGATTACTAACCTTTATATTCAATTGTAAATCTTTATATTTTGTTTACCAATTGGACCTCTATAAACTGCTTTAGTTATTCTTATTGATTGTCCTATTCTATTACTTTATTTCTCTCAAAAGAACCCAGTTATGATACGTTTTTAAATTATGATTGTTTTATTACAATCCTGTTCCTTAATTCACAATTGTTAATAACAAATTAACCATAAACTTGGTTTATCAGTTACAATCAAACCCGTTTATTTTTATTTTTACTAACTTGGCTGCTACATTAATTTTATGTAGTGACAACAAGCACACATTAAACAGCTAACATTTATATAATAGCTTCTTTTTTTGTTAGCCCTTATTTAATTTTCAAATCAATTATGTATTTTGAATAATTATTTTAATCGAGTACTCTTATCAGAGAGGTTCGCCAATCTAGTGATCTGTTAATTGAATTTTAAATTGTATTCTTAAAATCTTTGACTACTAAATGACATTTAATGTCAAACTTGACTTTTACACCCAATCAAACCAGGTATTGACAATTATACTTTACATTGACACACATATCAATAAATTCATCTACGTAAGTACTGTATTAAGCTTATTTTTACACTTGCTTTTACTGATTGTTATTCAAATAGCTTTTATAAATTCTTTACCCAAACCTTTTAACTTCTCTAGCTTTCACTGGAAAAATCCAACCAACAACAGCTTCCGATGTCGACAGTTTGCAACGCCTACCGGTTATTCCTCAAACAGTAACAACTATGATGGTCCGTCAACCCTCGAACGGCATCTATCATGTCAAGAACTCCTACTGTTCTTAGAATCCAGTCCTACTCCCTTTTAAACGTCACCGTCACACCAATCGACTCCAGGTAAGTTTCAGTATTATTGATGATCCAAATGTAACCTTGTTTATTCTGCAGATAGTCCTATGTCCCCAGCAATACCGAATAAAATTATCCAAATCAATCAGCTAATTATGAAAACTTTCTTTCAAATCCCTGACTCGTCTTCCATGCAACCACCAATGTCACCAATGAATCCTAATTATATCTTGTATGTATCAATAAATCCAAATCCCATTCAAATAATATAATGCTCTGTGTTATTTATTTCCAATTCACTACATGTTACAATCTCTTCACCGATTGTATATCTTTATTTAAACGTTATACCTTCACACCCCATTAAACCATTATACCAAATAAGCCATTTATTTCAAGTTTTTATTATCTAAAAGGGGTTTTCAAACATTTAAGTACATTTTTTATGAGTTGTTTATGTAACTATTTAAACAATTTTTTTCCCTATTAGATACAATTCTTATTGCCCTATTATAAATTTTAAATGTACTATTATTACATGCTATTAATTCTTATTATTCTAACAAATACATTTGTCAATTGTAACCTTGGCTTGAAACTTTATTAAAATTAAACTCAACCATCAAATTTGTATACTCAATTACTATTTTATTATCAAATTACCTCGCCCATTGTCTCAATTAACTTTTATTATTCATTTAAAAATTAACACCCAATTTTATCTCAACACCTTAAGATTTGATTGTAGTAATCTTCCAAATTTATTAGTTTTATATTTTTATCTTTCAACCACCTTTAGTGTATCACAACAATATATTGTAAGTAAATTTGGAAAGAAAACTAACGTGGAATATCATCACCGGAGAAGGGTATCGTTTATTTAACTTGAATAAAATTAATTCTCGGATACCTGCATTACTTTGTTACCGGTTACTCAGGTAAATAGAAGACAACGTCTCATCTGGTGTGATCTGTAGTGGTAAATGTGATTTTAGTAGAGGTAGTATCAACCAACACAGTGAAAATTATTACAGTTTAGTAACTTCACATGGAACTAATGAAGCAATCAATCATCATTTTATTGTTAACGAATGGACTACACTACAAAGAAACTATGTAAGTTGACCCATTTTCGTATTAGGGTGACTTCGGTAAGAAAATTATCTGCAGTTCTTAACAAATTATTATTTTCTAGACTTTATTGACACTGACATACGCCATCGCAATTTCGATTTAGAAAAGAGGAACAGGGAAGAGTAACAACCTCGTAAAACACCTGGGTTGAACTGGCTCTGATTTATACCACCCAGTAAGGGTCACTTAACAATAAAATATGGAATTTCCGTTTTCGAGAGCTGGAGCGATAAATCTGGATGGTGGGATTAATACAAATATACGCCCCCACCAAAAACGCCAGTCTAAACGACAAAGATCAATTTTACGAGGAACTGCAACACCCGATAGAAACGATGCACAACAAAAAAAAAAAAAAACGTAATGATAATTGGGGACTGGAATGCTCATGTAGGAAACAAGGAAGAAGCAGGTTATGAAACAATGGGAAAATTTGGAATAGCTGGGGAAATAAACAACAACGGAGAAAGGATGATCGACTTCTGTATCACCAACCAACTCCTAATCGGAAACACTTTGTTCAAACGTGAGGCTATACTTAAGCTAACGTATACAAAGCAGAAACCCTGGGTCACCGCAGCATGATCGACTACATAAACATATCAAAAATCGTGAGATATGCGATCAACGACGTTAAAGTAATACATGGAGCAGAGCTAAACACAAACCACAGACTGCTAATAGCAGACACTTGTTTCACAAAACCCAAAGGGGAGAAAACAGAGAAATATACCTGTATCAAGACTGAAAAACTAGAGCAACCACAAATCAGGATAGATTACGAAAAGAGTCTAACTGCAATACTTGGAGAATTAAAAACAGAAGAGAAAACGCTAGAATCTCCATGAGAGCTAAATGTAAGATGGAAGAACTTCAAGAAAGCTATACTGAAAGTAGCCGAAAAAACTAGCGGAACAAAAACCGTCAGTCAAGATCCACATAGTAAACGAACACGATGGTCGAACGATGAAGTCAAGGAAAAAATATAATGGAAAAAAGAAGAATGTATAAGGTTCAAAAGAACAAATATATTCAAAAAAAGAACGAAGCCAAAGAAGCAGTGAAGCAATCAAAGAAAACAACCTGGGAGGAGTTCGGAAGAAAAATAGAAAAGAATTACATAGAAAACCAGAAAGGGTTTTGGAATGTTATTAAAAGACTGAAGGGGAACCGAGCTAAAGAAATAAGAAACATCAAAAGCAATAGAGGGGAGCTAGAAATCACGACAGAGAGAATGTTAGAGGCCTGGGTAGAATATTATGAAACAAAGTTTAAGAAACAGGGAGGAAATACAGGGCACTAAAGAAACAAAAATGAAGGAAGACAAGGACAGGAAGAAGAAGAGACAATAGCAAACATCACGGAAGAAGAAGTTAAAGAATCCCTCAGAGATACACGAAATGAAAAGGCCGCAGAGGAAGATACAAGTACGCCAGAAATGCTCACAAAAGCAGGACAACAGAAAAAATCCCCGAAGAATGGGAGGCGAATCTGATAATACCCATATACAAGAAGGGCGAAAGCACAAACTGCAACAACTATCGAGCAATAAGTCTGGCACCAGTGGCCCTCAAGGTCTATATGAAAATAATAGAAAGAAGATTACGAGCAGAATTAGAAGATAAATTAGAGGACGAACAAACAGCGTTCCGGCTATGAAAACAAACCCAAGATCACATTTACACTATATATACAATCATAGAAAAAGAGACTGGGCAAAAATAAAGACACCTTCCTAGCTTCCCTAGACCTACAGGCAGCCTTCGACTAGGTGCCTAGAGAACAAATATGGAGTGCACTTGAAGAACAGTAACTAAAACGGGTAACAATGAGCATTTATAGAAATGTAGAGGGTAGTACGACTTAACGGGCACAAATCACGCACTTTCAAAATGGAAAAAGGGGTCAAACAAGGCGACAGTCTGAGTTCACTGCTCTTCGTAGTATACGCGGATTGGATATTGAAAAAGTGTAACACAGAAACCCGAAGATCAGGATTAGGATACTATAACCTAAACCCAATAATTACCTGAAATCTGTTATACGCAGACGATATCCTAATCATCGCTGAAAACACCACGAAGCTTCAACACAATGTGAACACGTGGAAAATTAACCTAGAGGAAAAATTAATGACATTAAATATAAATACATGTAACATACTTCACGTCAGCAAAGATAATATATACATAGATCTCTAGTGAATGGTCACAATAAAAGGGTTAGTTCTGGACGCTGCATGCAGACGGCGCTTCGATAGCTACAAATTTTGAAGTAAGAATCCCATTACGTAGCGCCAAACTAACTAACTGGCTGAAATGAGCGAAATGCCTATATCTACGTATGTCCTTTCTTAATTCATATTTACCTGCCACTTGCAGAATGGGTATTCTTTGTTTTCGGAAGAGATGGTTTTGTAGATAAACTGCTAATGGATACTTAACTGCATTTTAATGTTATGCAAATATTTATTAAATATTATTGAAATACCGTAGAAGGTTTATATTATGCTTGCCAAACAAGTGACAAAAGCATTTTCGTAACACGTGCTCTAATAAGATTTTTATATTTTTATACAGGGTGAAGCGATTAATATGCAGCGATCGATTATGTTGTGTATTAATTAATAATTATTATTCCATTTATAGAATTACATATTGATAGTTTAATGCTATTTCGTATTATACAATATTTGAATAAATAATGTATTGTAAACGAGTGTATGTAAATGAAAGAGTTCTTTTACATTTTTAAAATTACATTTATTTTGAAATATAAAATTATTATTCTATAAGTATAACAAATTAAGAGCCAAGTTGGACATTCATTACTTACGTAACTTAACTGATTTTTGACCCAGCAATTATACTTATCGTTAATTACAACCTATAACAAAGATATTTTGATATTATATGTCACACTTGTTTTACTGTGTGCAATTTAATGTAAATCAATTTTTATACAGATTTAAATTTTCCTTTAAACTGTTTGATAAAGGCGCACTGCCTACTATACTTATGTTAAATTAGTATTTTAATTTCTTATTAATACGTTATTTATAGTATTTTCGACGTTATACTTGTTTGACTGTGTAAATTTAAAGCAACTGTATTTTTACGTAATTTTAAAATTTAATGACAATTTTTACGATCCCGAATTATTGTTGAATGGAGTGTTTTCATTTATAATATTTTATCTGCCTAAATACGTTACTTACATACAAACTGTTTTGAAAATTAAGTTTTTATTTTACTTGTCACTCTTTTTTATTGTGTATGTAGATTAAATCTGCTACTATTTTAGCTCCCCAAACACGTTATTTACAGTTTCTATTAATTGTTTGTTACAGCTGTATTATTTAATAAAATTAAAAAGTTGAAAAAATATGACTATTGTAGGTCATGTTTTTTCGTTAGAAGATTTTGCAGCTAATTTTGTTGTTAATATCAATCTTTACTAATGGTTGTAAGTGAAATCATTAGTTGTGTCAAAGCAATGTTAGTTATTTTTCATTAAAAATCATTTTAAAAGTAACATTTCGCTATTTAATATAGCTTATTTAGACTTGATACAATTTAAAAAAATTTTGGGACACCCACATTTAAAAGGCACAATAGTTTTGTATCTAGAAATACGAAACATTTTATAAGTTAGATTTGTGAAACAATAAATTCCTCTGTTTTTTACCTTTTGTTTTTTTTTTTTTTTTATATTTATATTTGTTCCAAGTCATAAAGTGGTTATAGTTTTATACTATTAATTTCAGTGTTAAAACGAAAAAACATGACCTACAATAGTCATATTTTTTCAACTTTTTAAGTTATTTACAGTATTTTTCACATCACACTTGTTTTATTGTGTGCAATATCCTTGCAATGTATTATTTTATAAAAGTGTGCTATTAAACTTGAACTCTGTTTACAAATAACACGCTGAGAATAATCCCTTTCCTAGATTATTATCTGCGTTTATCTGTGCGGTTTGCAAATACGCTGGTCCAAACATGCAGCCAATACATCTGCTACGAACCAATGTTTGGTCAGCTACATTTCTAAAGTAAAGCAATGACTTACGCCATCTGTCACGCGCGTACAAAAGTACTTTCACCGTAACTTCACGCCCATTGTGTTTAGAGATCTATGTATATATTATCTTTGACGTCAGCAACCAAAGACAAGAAGAAATGGCTCATATTGTAATAGAAGGAACACAGATACACTATGTAGAGAATTAGGAATATCTAGGAACCATAATAAATGATGACGGCAAGGTAGACGAGGAAGTGAAAACCAGGATAAACAAAGCGAACCAAATCTTCTATCAAATAAACAACACCTTAATAGGAAAAAAAGAAATAAGCACGGAAGCAAAACTGCACCTCTATAAAACCATATATACTCCCACGTTACTGTATGGGACAGAAACCTGGGCGCTAACGAATAAACAAATGTTAAAAGCCACGGCAGCGAAAATGAAGTATCTACGAAGAGTAATGAAGAAGTCGAGAAGAGATAGAATCAGAAACCAAAGCATAAGAGACGAATTAGAAAAAACTCCACTTGTAGAAGAAATTTAGAAAAATGGTACGGACACGTAACACGCATGCCAACAAACAGATATACCAAACAAATTCACGAAATGAAAGCCGAGGCCAAAAGAGGAAAGGGAAGGCCAAGAATTACATGAGAAGACAACATCAAGCAGGCGGCAAGAAGAGAGCTGGAGAACCATCTAAATACAGGAGGCTAATTTCTACTGTTAGGTAATTGGTCTGGGAGAAGAAAACGTGAGTATAAATTGCCTGGTCCTCTAAATTGAGAGTTGCCGTTGAGCCTGTACTTCAGTTTTACCAGAAAATCTTTTAAATTACAAAAATCTTGCCTCGGAAATATCCGGACGGATTCAATAAAAAACTACTTCGGCCAAGGAAAAGGATTTAGAATTTTATTTGTAACAAAAATACAGACGTTTTTGATGACATTAAGAAGCAAAGAATAGAAATAGGATGCTTACCGAAATAAAAAGGAAGGGCAATAGTGTCGAAGAAAAAGGAGATTACATACATATTTACAGCGTCGTGAA
The DNA here is from genome assembly GCA_940337035.1 of Agriotes lineatus. NCBI lineage: Eukaryota > Metazoa > Arthropoda > Insecta > Coleoptera > Elateridae > Agriotes > Agriotes lineatus. The sequence continues at coordinate 80,466,237 of OW679198.1, forward strand.
TAAGAAAAATCGAGATAAATATGGAGTGTCGATTATTGTAATGCACTAAGAATGGAAAAATTACATAAAAGACTGGAAACAAATTAATGTAGGGCTTAGTACAATTCAAATTAAATTATAGAGTCGCGAAGTCAAAGTAGTAAGAATAAATCCTCCTGTTGAAGCAATAGTGGAAGTGAAAGAAGAATACACAGACCAGTTTACGAACATATGAAATGAAGTAAATCCCCGACATAAACTAATACTGATGGGATATTTTAACAGCAGAATAGGATCCATAACTCAGTCGTGTGAAGACATGATGAAGTTAAACAACATGAAAGTATTGTGCACATGTGCGAATGCAGCGAGGAGCTGAATGCGATTCTGGTAATTTTGAAGTGAGAGGTAAATTTGATTCACTTCCTATAAAAACAGAGCTATCAAATTATATTAAAACATAATTGGTAGAACCAGGAGGCAGTGCAGACTGTTTACAATAATTTAAAAGAACGTCTATTTAAAGCAGCTTAGAACTGATTGGACGAGATTATCACATTAATAACAAAACCAAAGATAGCTGGTAGTATTTAAGAACTAGTCAAAGATAGAAAGATTTCTACGAGAAAGTGACTTCCGGCTTAAGGTGAGTTCAATCAATTTATGAAACTATTAACAACATCTCTTCCTTTTCCCTATAATTACTCTGCAGGGATCTGAAAATGCGAGCCCTAATTACAAATTTTGCTTAGTACATGTCCCGCTTAGTTAATGTTCTGCCACTGGCCAGTAGAAGCCCCCTTGAGCATTATTCTAAAATCCGTCCATTATGAATCGCAGTCGAGTCACGTCTTATCTCAATTATGTCATCTTTTAATGTATTGCTTTGCGTCAGCTAGACCTGATACATGTTGGCGCCCGACAGCGGGCTAATCAGAAACGTTTACCAATAAATGTTATCAGCCAAATGGGTGGTTTGTGACGAAATTGCTAATTTAGTGGCGACGTGCGCTGTGACAGTTGCTGTGATGTGATTAAATAAGTAATTTCCTAATTCATATTCTTTTATTTGACACACAGTGTGCGTTAATATAAATTACTTAGATTGTTAATTTACTTTGATAACTAAAGCGAATTAAATAAAAAGGCCGTCGAAACGACTTTTTAAAAAACACTTTCATTTTACAACGGCAATGCTACACGTTGGAGCTCAAAGACACAGTCAGACAATTTCTTACTTCTAACAAGTGAACTAGGAACTAAAGATAAAATATCATACACTAATCAGCTAAGATAAGCTTATCTTCCAAGGCTGCACGTGACAGGATGCGCGTGCATACAAGGTTACTAAGTAAGCACTTTTCAATAATAGGGGACTTGTTCTATACAATGTAACTAGCACGCGTGCCTTGACAGGTTAGTATTTTGTTACAATGAAATAGTCCGGTCAAACTACGTATCGCAACCCAAAATTCCGAATTCAATCTCTTAACATTTACTACTAACTGAAAATCAAAGATTAAGTAATTAAAGCTATTATTGTTTACAATGGGTTTCACTCTAAACTACTCATAGATTTATCAACTATAAGAAACGAGCATTGTTTTTTACAAGAGCTGCAGCCCCGAACGCTAAACATTTCGCACGTTCGGAGTAATATCTAAATCAGTTTGTGTCATCGAGGGGCCGCTAATTTATAACTTTTTGTCTCTGGACTCCCACACACAGCTTTTAAGTCAGTTTGTGCCGAACTGTTGTAGAGGCTTCGCTTTTCCTTGTGTCCGCTGGAGTTTTCGTTTGCCATTAGCTCCTAAATTAAATTCATCGGGATCATTCGAGTTTTGCGCAATACATGCTGTGGAAGTAAACATTTCGGTGTGTTGAAGAAGCTATTATGTATTAGAACTGGCGTGTGTTATTTTCTCGATTTCCGGGCCGTTTTCCAACTATTTTCGGACAATTCCGAATCCTTTTAAACATCGCCAAATTAACCCGTTAAGGAAAGAAAGCACAGCCGCTCATGCGGATATAACATATAGTATAGCCAATAGTGCACCCGGAGCTGTAGTTTAACTAACGTTGAGCTTGCAACGAGTGCCCACAACGGACATAGCTAGAATTAGACCAACCCCTGTTAAAGGGAGCTTCGTTAAAGCATAGTAATGTGCTGTAATTTAGCTAGTAAAAATGTTTATCAAAGTGCTGAAATCTCAGAGTGCGTTTTAAGTAAGGGACATTTATTTTATTGACAACAAACTTGAGCTTAACGTCATTGCATGTTGTTTTTTGTTGATCCCAACGTAATTTCGTAATAGATATATGATGTATGTGGTATATTTTTGTCAACGTTTACCGATGTTGCGTTTTATTACGTGTAAGGCAGTTCCACATAGTACATTCGAAGTCTGTTGTTTTGAGTTGTGCACTCGATAATTACTATTTGGAGTCAAGCTGTTTTCCCGTTGTTTAGAAAAATCTCTTAAAAGTATCATTTGACAGGCTTTTGTATTTTTGTTTTTTCAACTTGTTTGGTATATTGTGTAACTAATTATATTATAAATTGCATGTTTAGCCTCTTCAATAATTTTTAAATAGTTTAATAAACCTTATTTGTAATATTTTGGGTTTCTTAGAGCAAAAGTGTCAATTAGCTAAGCAGTAAAGGATCGGGCCCTTCAGGTGCGTTGCTTTTAAAAGGTGTGTTTAACCTTAAGTGGTAAATTGTTACAAGATTGCAAAAGAGAAGTTGCTTTAAAAGTTAAAACAGTTAAGCATTTAGTTGACAAACACGTAAGTACGTATTTTGCACTAGGCCCAATCCACTTCGGCGGTAAACGGAATGGGGTTTTCAAACTTTGAGTTGAATTTTTTATGGTGGGATCCGAATAGTTTCATATTTTGACTATCCCGAAACAGAACCGAACTTCACGAGTACCATGGACCTCCCCTCTTTGCGAGCCAGCTGTGGATAATCATTGGCTTTAATATCGCTGCCTCCCACCGCAATTTAAATCTGAGGTAAGAGCGGTCCCGTGTTGTCGTAAAGTCCTGCTTATGTCGTAACTCCATAGACACTTGGAAACAATAAGAACCTTTAGACATAGCAGTCGAAGAAATCTGAAAAGCATTACAAGGAATTTAAAACAGAAGATAGGACCTAGCCTGGAGATAGGGTAGCTATGCCCCTTTAGTAGCGTTAAAAGTCAAAAACAATGTTTACATGGAGAATAAATTCTTTCGGACTAGAATAAAGCATTAAAAGTTCTATATACAACATATGAATATGATAATAACGACTATAGAGGAATGAATGTAGCTAGTTCTATAGGCCAATTGTAAGGACGCATAATAAAAATCGATTGGAAATGGAAGCAAAGCAAATTGAACAACCAAGCAGATTTCGTTCAGGAGGATTCCGCATAGATAATGTTTAGCACAACTGCCAGAAAAATCAATAACACATAATAGGAAAACACATTTACGACAATGTACCAATTAAAAAGTTGTGGAAAGTATTTGAAAGGAGTAAGCTAACGAGAGTCTATATGAATGCAGTTAAACAACCTTACGAAATCAACACGAGTATGGTAAAAATGAGTCTGAGACTTAAAAGAATTTATTTCTACGAAGGTCTCAGACAGAGGTGGTCGATTTCGCCCTTTTTATTTAAGATGCAATATACAACAAGTAACACGCGATTGGACCAAAAAAGGTCCAGGGATGGGTATATTGATAAGAAATAAAATTTTGCTTACATTACTATCGGTAGACGACCAAATTGTTACCGCTGGAGATGAAGAAGACATGATACTAAAATTGACAGAGAACTTGCATGTCGACTTAGATATGATGAAATATGTTGTAATAGATGGTCAAGGTAGATTTGTACAAATAGTAAATGGTGTTACAGAGGTCTGCACAGAATATAAATACTTGGTTATCACTACAAAATATGAAGGAGTAAAAGACAGGGATGTCCTAAATAAAGTGGCTCAAAGAACTAAAGCAATTCAGCTGCTTAACGCAATCTTCTGAAGTAAAAGAGTAAACATATATTTAACACAATTTTATAAAGTGTGTCCGCTTACTGTTCGGTAGTCTAGCAGACGACAAAAAAAATGTGAGTGCAGAGACAGAATACACAATGAAGTTGTTATAGAAAATAACAGTTGTGCTGGTACGGACACCGTAGAAGAATATTTAATACAAGATGGCCTCAAACGATTTGATGGGAAAAGAGGAGAACGACGCACGCAATAGAAAAAAATGTGTAAAAGGCTTTACCCAGAACATCATTCGTTGACATTGTGACACTAAATAATTTTAAAATTCAAATTAAGTTAGGAGTAAAAATGATCGTAACCGCACCTGCGTAGAAATCGTAACTGCATCCACAACCCGAACTGCGCCATCGAGGCTATTTGAAATGAGTGCGGCGCGCGCCTCTATTTAAAGAACTGGTCTTATTGTTGAAACGTTTCGACTAGTGATGGGCTTATTCGAATGAAAAATAACCGGTTATCCGGTTATTGAAATAACCTATGTATGTAACTCGGTTTTCGTTCCAAGTATTCGAATGAAAAATAACCTCATGCTGATACGTACTACGCTTTGAATATAAAACCTCTATTCAAAGGTACTACGTGCCATATCTCAGCGACCTACGCAATGCTCGAAATTCTGTAAATATAAATACGTCAAAACTCATAAACAAAGCAGGTTGTACTGAAAACACCATTTGGTTATCGCGTACCTACCTCCTATCGTAAAAAATATCAAATTATCAAATTGTGGGGACCTGAAACCTGAACGCCTAAAAACTGCAAACGCATCAAGCTATAAAACAATTTTTTATTTGCTTACTTCTCCAAAGGTTCAAAACAAGAGGCGGCGCCCTTAACCCGCTCGATCGATAAAGATACACGTTTTACCACTGTTTTTATTGCGATTAGCAAGCAGTCCCACATATTTCTTTCTTTCTACCTCTTAATTTCCAATACATAACACATAATGTACGGCCGGCGCCTTAGAAATCGGAACACTACACACTATTATGATATATTTTGTATGTATTTTTTATGTGTATAAACTGGGGTTTTGTAGTTATTATGGCTTTAATTGTTACGTCAGATTGTTTGTTGTTTGTCAATTATGAAATGACATCTCACACTAATAAAGTAACCGGAGCAAGAATACTCCAAAGACTAGAAGAACATATTACGTGTCCCGATTTTTAAGGAGCCGACCGTACATATTATGTTTTGGTTATAGATTGGAAGAATGTACGTGTAATCGAGCTAATGCAGAATAGCGAGCCGTAAAACATACAATTACAACAATATATTATTATATTATTAGAAATCGCCAGCAATCGAAAACAATAAAGGTGTAACAAGATATATTTCATTCATATCCACAATTACTTATTGCACAAACTCCTTAGAAATCAAATAAAAATCATTTATACAATTATTATAATAATTAACGATTAACTGAGTTCCTCTGCTATCTGCAAGTTACGATGTAGATGCAGATGACGGTGAACCGCCAACCGGAAAACCGGCTGACTTAATCGCCACGAATTGAGAGCCAAAATTTATTCGAATGATTATTCAAATAATTATTCGGTTATTAATATCATTCGAATGCAAATAATTCGGTTATGAAAATTGTCCGGTTATGCCCATCACTAGTTTCGACTCCTTTGTGATATTATTCTGTATCTGTTGAATCTTATTTTCGGCAAGTGTAAAGCCTGACCTATATGAAAATTATTCTTCCTTCTATTTCAAAATTGACGCAAAAATAAACAATATTATATTTTTTTAACGTGCTCACACTGTATATATTTGTCTGAAATGTTACCGGTTTCATTCCAAGTAAATATATAATGTGTATACAAAATATCATCTCCCTCCGACAAATAGTTTTTGATTTATACCGCCAACAGACAGACAGACAGACGGAATTGAGAAAACCTGTTTTTCGTCATCTAGGGACCCTGAAATGTGAAGATATGAAGAAATCTCGGAAAGTGATTTTTTCTTGATTACAATACTTCCATAGTCTTTCGGACGAGGGAAGTACAAATAATGCAAAGCGTGGCGCCTAAGAAGCGAAAAGTGGCAGTAAAGCTGTATAAATCCGCATCTATATCTATATATTGACAGCATTCGATTCAATAATGCACCGGCACATAATGCAGAGCCGGTTCCAACATGGGCGGATTTAGCTATTGGCAGCGATAGCCTAGTTGTTTGGCCAGACACGACTTAGATTTTTTCTTTGGGTTATTTAAGAATGTGGTCTACGGAACTCCTGTTCAAAATAGAGATGGTTTAGCTCAACCTATTGCAGCACCTTTCGAAATAGTTATAAAGAATGCTTCATATACTAGAAACCTAATCAGAGGAACTAAAGCTTGTTTGAATGTACGGGATCTGTTTCTGGCTCGATCCACACTATCGGGCTGCTCTCGGTTCGATCTCGCTCTGCTTAAATATTTATACATCTATTTATTTATTTATTTCGTACTCATCCAACAGCCGTTATGCCAATTATAGGCGTTGGTATACATTAATGAGGACTTCCAACCCCACTAACGACTGTCATGATGTTATTATGACATCCGGGACCAACTATTTCCGTGGCAACCGTACCACGAGGAGCCGAGCGAAGCAGCCGTGTAACATTGTTAGCAATGGGCACGTTCACACCATAGGTAACGCTCAAGTTCAGGTCGTGCCCATTGCTAACAATGTATAAATATTTGAGCGGAGCGAGATCGAACCGAGAGTAGTCCTATGGTGTGAATCGAGCCTAACTCGATACACTTTTATTTTCATAAATAAAATTTGCTACATGCATTTGTTGATGCAAATAATTATTAGTTGTTTACTTAATTGTGTTGTTTTATTCTACTGCTATTGCTACCATGATCGATTCTGGATGCGAAATTTCCGTAGCCTAGTATGAATTTTATGTGACAATTTCCAAAATTTTTTATAAAGTTAAAAAAAAAATATGAAAATTAAAGAAAATTTATGTTTTGTTCAAAAGAAGCCATGCTATGTGTTATTTTTACTTTCTTTTACAATAAAAGAAGTATTCGATTCACACCAAAAATTCGAAATTGAGTTTTGAAGAGATCTTCACGTTTTAGAGTTCCCTGAACCCACAAAACATGTTTTTGTTCATTAGTCTGTCTGTCAGTCTGTGTATCTCTGTGTGTGTGAACAGAATATCTCAAAATCGAAAATAGGTATGAAGTTGAAACTTCAAATATAAGTTTTGTGTACTATCTAGATGCGACAGCAAGCTTTTGAAGAAAATCGCATAACCGGATGTATGGTGTTTACTCTAGTAATTTTTCAGTTTTATCGATCTTCTCAAAAACGGCTTTAACGATTTTTTTAAACTTTACATTTTTATTACATGTTTCATGTGTATTAATGTGAGATAGGTGATTTTTCAGTTGAATTCCTCTAAAATGGGTTTCTTTTGATTTTTTCTTTTTACTATAACTCCTATTCTAAATAGAACACCCGGAATACTATTACATTTCCGAATTCAGCTTAAAGAGAGAAATTTTGTCTCTTTAACTAACGCTTTATTTTGTACGATTTCTGTGGAATTTCTAATTTTTGAAAATTGCACAAATGCTTAAAAATTGAAAATCAAATTTGGGGCTAATTCTAAGATCATTTTATAAGGAAGTTGTATGACTGTATCACACCAGATTTTTTTTCATTATTTTCTAACTAATCGTATATGGAGTTTTGAAATCAAATTCAATCTACTTTAATTGCTAGGTTAAGGTTCTATAAAATCCCATATTGAATGGATTATAGCAGGCTGCTATGCCAAACAGGAAATAATTCTAATAAGTTGGTTAAGTTCTCTTGGTAGTCTATACAAACCACCAAAATTTCAAATCAATTTGCTTAAAAATGTAGAAGATACGGAAAAGTTAAGTGGTGAAGTGAGATACAGTGATGTATGCACAGCTCAAGAACTGTCACAATTTTAGATTCCACATCAGTCTTGCATGTTTTGTAAAATATACAAGAAAGACCCCACATAATTTTCGCCTCGCTAAAACTAAAAATGTGCCATATAATGCGTTTTTCAATGTAATTCTGGACTACGACCATGATTAATAGTATCTTATAATTTCTCAATTAAGAAACTAGCTAGTTTACGACGTCCAATAGGTAGTGCAACTACTGTTACCGTTACGAACCAATAATTATTCACACTTTAAGCTTCGTTTGCCGCATTATAGCGATAATGATTGCTAATAGCTAATTAATACACTAACTGCTTGATTTTAATAAGCCACTTGCTTCCGAAGGCGCGTATGTTAATCCGTAGCGTTGTTGTGAAGACATTATGCACAGCCACAAGGGTCTGTCATTATTCATAAAGTATTATTTGTTCATGTCCTAGACACAGATAATTATAGTAATCGGTGCAATATTCTATTACAATGCAGAATAAATGATGCACAAGTCCAAACGTGTAATCATCTATTGCCTTAGGTATTTGCTAATATTTAAAACCTGAAGGGTTGCTAATTGGCTTTTTTGTAGTTATAATGGCTTCTCGTATTATGTTTTGTTTTTTGCAAGAATTTAATGTAGTTTGGAAAAATCACTAGTTGGATATATGTAAAAATCTCGTTGAATAAAAATATGTTGTAAATATTCTGCAATTATTCATAATTTAATCGCATCAGTTATTGAGTTGAAAAACAAATCTGGTAGTGTTACAACCATTGAAAGTAAATTTAATGCCAAATGAACAATTAATTAAGATAGAAATATTGCAATTACAATTTCAGAATGAGCCACTCTCAGAAATTTTAAAATTGTAAACTATTCTAAATAACTAAGAGCAAATGTTTTAACACTTCCTTTCATAAAAAGCATTTTTTGGAATTTGTTAATTGTTGTCTTGCCAAGGAAATATATACGCAGTCTTATAACGACGAAGGTCGGCTTCATCCTCAAAACATACACGCTCTTCTTTTTTCACTTTCCTCTAAAAAGCTATTGACAAGGTTAAGGTTGGTTACACCTAAATGCAAATGAGTAAGCATTTTACAAGCACTTTTTCTGCCAATTGCTTAAAATTTTAGCGTTATTGTATTTATATGTAAATGTTAGTGCAGTTATAATCCTGCTATTTATAGAATCCTCGTGTTTTAAACTTAATGTAATGTACTTAATTGTTCTTTGTTTCATTATTATTCTTATATCAATTTGATGTCAACATGAAGTTAAAGTTTGGAATATATTAATATATGTTCAAGCTTTTACAACGGTGTTCTATACCTCGTGTCCTACCTTGTTTCTTTTGAAAATTATTTTTTACATAGTACTTTCTTCTGCCTGCATCGTTTTTTGCTGCCTGTATAGGCGAGCCCTTATTTTTTACCTATAGATTAAAGAATCATAAAAATAAAAACTTTATCAAGAGGGACGAAACATACATTTCTTCTACAAACACATTATATAAACGTAAATGGTTTAAAAGAGGCAACAATATCTTTATCAAAATATCCTTTAAGAGTTATACCTAACACAAGGGTCGTGGTATATTATAATACTTTAGCATCTCTCTTATCCACTTCTAGACGTAGCCCACCCTTCTTGTTTCCACTCTTTCTTGCCTTGTGCCACACGTTGCCAGTTTTTTCCAACTTTTTCTGGTATGTTGTCAGTTTATCGTCTTTATTAGCGTCTGCGTTTGTGTAGCCTTGGTCGCCACTGCAAAATGTGTTTTGCCCAACGTGGCGTCTCCTGCCTTGTCACATGTTCTTCCCAGCGCCACTTTAATCTCGCAATTCTGTTTGTTACGTCTTCTCACTTAGTTCACGTTCTAATATCATCATTTATGATGTGGTTTCTGAGACTTATTACCAGAATGATAGGCTGAATAGTCCTTTGCGTTGTTCTTAATTTGTTTTCTGAGCTAACGGTTAGTGACATGGACTCCATACCATAAGTGATCACTGGAAGAATGCACTAATACTTTCTTCTGTAGGTCTATTGCGATATTCGGGTCTTTAAGAACAAATTCTAGTTTGCTCGTTGGAAATCAACGAGAAAACTAGGAACTACGCCAATTATACGAATTTTGCAATGACCATTTCTTCACGCCAGTTGCATACTATTTTTCCTAGTCCGGTGCAGAAAGTACTGGCTTTCTGCACTCACTTGTGTGTGGAAAGGGACCACTTTATGCAATTATTCTATGATTGGCTAAAACTGGATCCCAAGATGACGCACATTATGGGCAACGTATGCAAGCAGGCAGAAGTGCTGCAGTGCGGTGTAAATGCTGAGCTGCAACATATATGTGCTATAGAGACTTCGCCCTCGACGGTTACCCTTCAAACGTTTACACGAAGGCTATGGTCAGTAAGCAAAAGCGCCGGGTACCTCGGTACCTCGCACCTCGGTGCCTCGTGTCTAGGTGCTCGACTGACTGAGATGACGAATTTGTTGTGGCAGTGGTTGGGCCGTATCAAAACGGTCTGCAATGTCCAGGCCGTGATACTGGGCCTATATATTCATGTTTGAAATTGCTTACCACAATCTGGCAACATGGATTTGCAAACTTTTAACAAAACATTACTAATTTTGGTCACTAATGGAAAATCTGTCAGTGCACTACCCCTGTCATTCTGATACATTCTTTAAAACTTCAAAATATTTGCTATTTACATCGTAATGCGTCACTTCATTGTAATGTTCGATTTAAAAACAATTACCCATGGGTGGGTACCTAATTCTCCATTGCAAGTAAATCGCTACTAATTTTACCTTCATCTAAAACATTAGTTTCTTGAAAATAACCTGCTTGAAAACTAGTGGTATTGCAGTCGCAACAAGTCTTCATCTTCTCCACCTTTATATCGGCTTTTTTAAAGTGCTTTTCACAAAAAACATCTTTCCAATCCGCAAATCCTCTTAATTCAAAACTTGTTACCATTTCTGTGCCACTGTTTCATTCTATATAAGTTTGAACACGCTAATGTATGGAGCAACTGATGAAGCGTCGGTAATGTGACTTACAGAATGGTAAGCAAAACTTTAAAGGCATTTTTCCAACTGATGGCAGCTGTCTTGTCAAAATAGTTTTTAACTTCAAATATATTTGAATGTTGTTAAAACGTAGGGTGGTCTAGCCGAAAATATGTAATCAGAGCCAGTATCATGGCCTGAAACAATATAGACCGCCTTGGCCGTAAGCCGATCAGTGGTCTCAGCTTCGGCTGAGGCTTCGGTAGATGAACTCGCATTGACAAAGTTTTTGTGGGTGACCCGGAAAATCACTAAGAGAAGCAGATAGGCCTTCGAACCATACCTGGTTTCAAAGGGTACCGCTCAAGCTGGGCGTTAACTAATCGCATTATCACAGGTGGCGTTTCGAAATGGGGCATAATTAGGGTTGATGCCAGGGAAGAGGGGTAATATGCTTTATTGCCGGTCTTGTCCGGTTTTGAAAATAACCAATGTGCGTGTTAATTTACTGCACAAGGGCGACCTAGGAAAGCAAGAACGAGCGCATGACTTCTCTGATTTCTACACAGCCCAGGTTCTCAACACCGTATTCTTGCCTTCTCGTGCCGGAGCTGTTCCAGCTTGTTGAGCAAAAACAGACGGATCGACTGGTTAAACGCGGGATTTTCATTTGAGGTGTCGGGTTATGGAAGCAATCCCGCCTAGAATGCGATTCAAGGAAGTTACTCGAGCTGTCCTTAGAAGTACCGGACCAGTAGTATGGCAGATTATTTATGCAAATCGTTGTTTAAAAAAACAAACTACTCTCAATAATAAAAAGTTCGTAGAGTGCACTAAAGTAGAGTTATTAAGTATTATATCTATTTCTATATTCTATTATTTCCGAGTCATTCAGAGGATGATAACGCAGATGTTGTGTATAAATTCGAGGTTTGAGAGGACGGAACACCTCTGGTGTAGGTGTAGAAGCAAAAAGTGACTCGATTGCTATTGTCGATATTTTGTGACATTTTTGCCGATTCCATCAACAAAAGTAACAGACATGTAAAAGAAGATACAGTACTTATGTGACTGTTAGAGAAATTCTTCAAACAATACTATGATCGTGGTGACAATGCTGATCAGTACAGATAAAGAAAATGCTTTTTATAATGCCTTGGATTTGAATACCGAGTCTGAAACTGAAGAAAAACTTGCTAGAGTCATTACAAAATTCAATTACCAAACAAAAATATAATATGGATGTGGCGGTATCGTATCTGGTAATACCAGTGCTGTGACTAAATTGCGGGCTTTTTTTTTATTGAAGTTGCTTATTTACAATCTACTCGTACACGAGTAATAAATAAATATTATATGGTTTGACATGTCAGTAAGGGATCCGGCCAACGCCTTCTTCCCGTAAGTTAATCACTAAGAGTTCTGGATGTTTACACAGGTAGGTCTTGTGGCCATTGTCGTTTTAGTCGTCCGGTGACGGTCTGCTGATTGGAGAGCTGTTCTATGAGTTGGTTTCCATGTCCTGGCAGGCTGTATGTGTATGTTCGGGCAAGTCTCTGGATCTCTGAGGCTACGTACGGAATTCTTAGGTCAGTATGAAGAGTTTCATTGGTGACGTACCAAGGAGCGTTAGTTATACCGCGGTTATACCCGTTTCCGTTTGGCTTATATGTGTGTGCTCCAGGTTAGCTTGTGGTCCAGATGTAGTCCAAGGTATTTGATGTCGGTCTTCTGAGATATGGGAGCATTGTTGATACTGTTTCGTGGACTTACAACGCGTCTGTTAGTGAACGTAATTTGTGAGGATTTATCGCTATTAACTGTAATTCGCCATTTGTTAAAACAGGTTTGTAAGATGTCTAGGTGAGTTTGTACATGGGCTGCTGCAGTTATTGGGTTTTCGTTGACTGAGAGAATAGCTGTATCATCAGCAAACATGACAAGTAGAGTATTATCGGTTGTAGGTGTATTGGAGGTATAGAGAAGATAAAGTAGCTGCCCTAGAACGCTGCCCTGCGGCACTCCGGAGGTGATTTCCCGGTATTCAGAAGTTGTGTTGTTTACTTCGATTTGAAAGGTTCTCTCAGTTAAATATGATTTTAGTATTAGATATAACTAGCTTGAGAAATATCCTTGGTGAATAGTTGAATGATGCTGTGGGAATCCAAACTGGTAGTTTGGGATAATTTGGTATAGATCTACAGTTTCATGGATTCTTGTGAGGAGCAACTTTTCAAATATTTTGGACATTAGTGGTAACAGGCTGATGGGTCTGTAGGAGGAAGGTTGCGTGGGGGGTTTGCCAGACTTAGGAAGCATAATAATTAAGGCATGTTTCCACTGAGCGGGGAAGTAGCAGAGTCGAAGGATGCTGTTGTATATTGTGGTAAGTAACACTAGGGCTTTTATATAATAGGCTCACTGATCAACTCCACAATGAACTAATAAAAGTTAGGAATGACACCTTCCAGCATTACATTACCAGCTTATCACCTATCGACCAAACGATATGGAAGGCAACAAAAAAGTTTAAAAGACCGACAGTATGGATACCTCCAATCAAAAAGCTCGATGATACATGGGCCAGATCAGACAAAGAAACAGCAGACACATTCGCCGACCATCTCGCTACTGTTTTTTCAACACCTCAACCGGTAGGGAACAACGATGACACCGAAATGTACTCATTTCTTGATGTGCCTTGACAAATGTCCTTACCACTCAGACCTTTCTCACCAGCCGAAGTAAGCCGTCAAATCAAACTAGCTAACCCTCGTAAAGCACCTGGCTATGACTTAATAGTAGGAGCAGTTTTGCAAAACCTTCCACGAAAAGCGGGCTTTTCTGAAGCACTGAATATACCTAGAATAGTACAGGCAGTACCTAGACGAGCATTTTGCTGGCAAAAGATATACCTATTAGATAAAAGGTTAGTCGAAAATGTCAATCTTACACTGAAAGAATTTAAGCAACTTGATTTTGAAAGAGCGATATTTACGAAAGAAGGGCATCGAATTAGATTTCCTTCCGAAACAAGATGGTATTCTTACCGGAATTCCGCTAGGAACCTCTTGAAAAACTTGGATCGTATGAAACCAATTATTGTATCTACAAAAAAAGGAGATTACACCCTAAGTTACCGTATCGATTTTTAGTGAGAATTTCTTTATGAAGTTCAATAAAATTTGTAAATAAACATCCCAATTTGTGAATTAATTAAAACTTGCTCTATTTGTATATGCATTATCAGCATTCTAGTTTCATGCCTAACATGATATCACGAACCGTTCTGCAAATCACAAAAATAAATTCGTTGCTATTACAACAGCTGAACAACCAAGCAATAGAAGAAAAATAAAGATCAATTAAACACAATAATTGGTATGTAATTTGTTTAGCTTATTTATTAATTTAATATACAGTGTGTCCGCAGATTGAGTTCATATAAGATGTGAATGACAAAATATTTTCGAGCTAGATGTTAATATTCTAGTAATCGCTCCTGCTTGTTCTCAAAGCAAAATTTTGAGAAAAGCAATCAAATTAATTAATATTCAGGGTGTTCTTAGAATCAATTTTAAAAAATTGGCCAAGAGTAAACTACCTTTATTAGAAGAGATAAAAAAAAGTATTAAGAAAAGTTATTTAGAATTAAGAGTAATGGCAGACTCAATTTTCAGACAAATCGGCCACCTTTGATTTTTTTAAAAATATTGTTTGTTTTTTATACCTACATGCTTTTTATCGTGGCTGTTCTAACTGGTTCATGAACTAGAAGTTACAAAGATAATGGCGTGCCTCCTACTGCTACGATAAACCGTATGTTACTGTAAAAAATCCAAACATTAAAAAAAATTCAAGTAGGCCTTTTCTTAATACTTTTTTAAATATTTTTTAATAAAGGTAGTCTACTTTTGGCCATTTTTTTATAGATCCTAAAAACACTCTGGATATTAATTAATTTGATTGATTTTCTCAATATCTTTGTTTGAGAACCAGCAGGAGCGATTCTTAGAATATTAACGTCTAACACGAAAATGTTTTGTCCTTTACACCTTATGTGAACTCAATCCGCGGACACACTGTATATTGTTACAAAATGGTATTTTCAAATTCTATATGAAAAATAAATTAAAACATTTGTAATAGGCTTTACACGGAACTTTCCTGGCAAGTTTAACTTTTTAAGGTGTTTGCCCTGTATATGTTGTGTTTAAAATATGCCCCTTTTCGTCAATGGTAAAGACCTGAGCTATGTGCAAAATATTAGTCTTATTGAACTAATCTTGCTTGAGCAAGGAGCAAAATTAGCTGAAACTTTATTTTTTCAAGAAGTTCACCCTGTATATTTTAAGTTTATGCCAGGTAGACATACGTATAATCGGCATGCAAGATGTTTTCTTCCTTCAACAATAATTTTTGAATTATACCGCCAACAAACGGACAGACAGTCAGATAGACGGACAGAAAGACAGACGGAACTGAGAAAACCTGTTTCTTGTCATTTAGAGACATTGAAACTTGAAGATCTGTAAAAATCTCGGAAGGTGATTTTTTCTCGATTGCAATACTTTCTTCGTCTTTTAGACGAGATAAGTAAAGACTGGCAAAGAGGGAGTGCCCATCTTAGCTTTTTACTTCCCTCGTTTAAAAAGCGCAGAAAGTACTGTAATCGTGCGAAAAAACATCTTTTAAGATTTCTTCTCTACACTTTCTAGTATACCCAGATGACGAAAACCATGTTTTTTCAAATCCGTTGTAAGTTTGTCCATCTGTCTGCTGGCGGTATAGCTCAAAAACTATTTGTTGCAGAATGGCGAATATACTACCGGCCAAATATGTACAGGGTGGGCAGTTGAAAGGATAAAAGAAACACGATCACTGCGGACTGCAGTCAGCGTAATGGATAGGTGTAGCGATTGCAGCTCAGTGCATTCATCGCAGTATGCGCGCTATATACTTATTTACAAGAAAAGTTTTGTGTAAAACCCTTTACATATTGTTTGTATAATGGTTGTGAGAATTGATATAAAACAGAAATGCAAATTGAAAAGGCTTTATTGCACATACTCCATCTAGAGTAGACTACCAAAAATGCATTCAGAAATCTGAGAATTATTTATTTAGAACCGCCCATCATGGCCAGTATAGATTACTACGTATTCGTACGAAGCAGTGCAGAGACAAATGGCTACTAATTTGACAATTAATAAAACATTTATTTTTTATTTAATGGAATAAGTGTGGTTGTAGAAAAAGTGGAGTACGCAACTCGAGCGTATAACGCAATTACGCGCTCGTAGAATTACATACCCGCAGCTATGCGGCTTGTGCGTAACTTTTTCAATTCCCGCGTAACATGCTTTTTACAGCTCTTTTGTTACGTAATATACTATTACTTTAATTTTATGCCATATGCACTTCATTAGAGTCTGGTAGTTAACTGTTGTTGTTTTATTTAGTTTAAGACAACGTCAGACAAACATTTTCAGTTTTTGTCATTGTCTAATACGTAATTAACACATAAAAACAATTTTAAAATTCACATATTTTATAGGTGTGCCGACTCTTCGGACATTGCCTATAACATATATACAATGCTTTCAATGATGTTATCCGTTATGTCCTGAACGGTTTGGAAGTTAGAGTATTCAACATATTTATTTATTATGTATAAAAACTATAGTTTTGCATCTAATCCTTCATTCTGCGTAGTTTAGTTCCTTGTACAGGTCTAATTTGTGGCACTTACTACCTCGAAAGAAAGGCTTTCTTACAAGTGTATTCCAATAATATAATATTCAAACAGGATTTTTTTAAATGTTTGCATTTTTGTTTTGATGTACTAGTTATTACGAATACAATTGTGCGTACGATTGAAGTATTCTTTGTATACATTCCTTTTCATTCCTTAGTTCGGTCTGTCTATGCCAGGAAATTAGTTTTTTTTTAATTTCTGAGATGGTGTGCTATCTCGGATTACAACTTCATTAGTTCTTTTCGTGGTATTATTAGAACTGGCCTTGGATCTGATATGTATTTGAATAATAAAATTATTTCTACATCAACGAACATTTTACCATTTTTAGAGTGCACCAACTTCTTCTAAATACTTTTCCAGTTTTAGATATTACTCTTAAGGTTAAGCTCGTACCTTTGGTTAAGATAATCTCTAAAATTATTTATCACACTCTTATAGGCCAGATGCTGGGTAATCCAATTCGGAAATAATTCATTGTAAAGGTTTTATCGTTTTAATCTCTTAAGTTATGGCCCAATATTACTATCCTAGGTTTTCCCTCTCCGCAGAGGTCAGCGTTGGCTCTTAGGAGCGAAAACGTGACCTAAAATTGGGCGTTTTTCGGTTTTTCGAAGATAACTCTGAGAAAACCCAATTACTCAAAAAGTGGTTCATATAAAAGTTGTAGAGCGTTAAATTCTGCTTACAATAAGTACCAATATTATATATTTTGATTCAGCTATACCTATACGGCCTTTTGTCAAGGTTGCACTATTTTGTTAACTTACCAAAAAAATTTCTGTTGAGTAACAACGGATTCGTTTACTGATTCCATAGTTAAAAATTATGCAAAGGATACCTTTGTTGATTAATGTTATGCTTTTTCAGGTAAAAAAGTGTTTGTTTTAGTTGTTGACTGAAAAACCATTACATTAATCAACAAAAAAGTTCGTTTTTCTTTAAAAAAATAATAATGCAGAAGTGGAATAAGAATGATTTCTGACACAAGAAACGTTGCTACAATAAAATAACAAAATAAAAGCTAAACTTTGTAACACTTATCGTGTTACACCCTGTATGATTCATTGGTTCAAACGCGCACGTTTTGAAGGAAACGTCGGTTCGCTTTCTTGTTCACCACCCTCGATTGGGTCTTCGTCTTCGTCGTCACTCAAAAGGAGCATCTGCTCATTGAGCTTTTCGTCCTCTCCAACAGTGCAGTCCACATCTACTTCGGTAGTAGCGACATTAGTGCATGAATGCCCTCTATAATTTGCAAAATTGCTGAATATTTTATTCATGTTGTTCTGCAACTACAAGTAGTTTTGCACCCTTTGGTGCATTTGCAGGATATCTTTGACAAAAGTGACTGTGGAGCGGGTTCCAAGGTAGTGAGAACAGGAGCCAGGCCATACTTGGTTGTTTGCCAACCCCAGTTCATGGGATTCATGGCGTTACCTAACCACATCTGTACCTGCACGTATACCCTGAAGCAGTGTTGGCGGGCTGCTTCCAGCGTTGGAGGTAGGGAAACCAGATTGAATTTCGTGTTCACTAAGATTTTGCAAATAGGTGGAAAAATAATTCAATCAAGTCTTACCTCCACAGAGTGCTACTAAGAACTTTTGCTCGGCATCAACAATAATTTCCGGGATTGTGTCTGTGCTCATAAAGACATCACTCACTTTCGAGAGATGTTCATTTTGCACAGCCAGCCTGACAAACTTCTTCTTTCCTTGCCTATAAAGTGATGAATGGTATCACAACCACTAAAGGCGTGAAGGAATAGCAGAGCGTTTTTCACTTTTTCTAAATGTCGGGAACTGTTAACTGAGAATATGATAATTGGTACCTTCCCTTTGCCGGATTTTATGAAGAAAATCTTGGTTTGTAGCGAAGGTAAGCCTGTCATATTCGTACTCATTTTCGCAGAATTTAACGCTCTACAACGTTTATATAAACCACTTTTAAGTTTTATTGTGTTTTCTTTGGGTTATCTTCGAAAAATCGAAAAACGCCCAATTTTAGGTCACGTTTTTGCTCCTAGGAGCCGACGCTGACCTCCTAGAAGCCGACGCTGACCTCCGCGAAGGGGGATAACCTAGGATAGTAACAATGGGAGATAACTTAAGTGATTTAAGCGATACAATCTTTATCATAAATTATTTCCGAATTGTGTTACTTTTTAATCCCCAGCGACTGGCCTTTAGTCATAGTGTTTTTTTAGTATTTCTCCACACTAAAAATTATAACTACTAACATAGAAGCGTTTCGGAAATATTTTATTAAGTTTTATGTTTTAGTTGTTTGTTGTATTATTAGCTTTAAAGTTTTAGGGTGTCGAAATAGCCAGAAATGTAAGAAATATTAAAACTCATAAGTTATTTATATATGTAAGATCAATACATACCTATATTACATACCTAGGAACTACCTATCCAGGGTAACGTTTATTCCGGAGGCGAAGTCGAAGGAGGAATTACAAGTGTTTAGACTCTCAGGAAACAAATTCTGAAATTAATATGATTTTGCATACTCGGTAACAACATGCTGGCATCGTGGCAATCTAGATTTTTAAAACTTAGGTACTACGATGGAAATTGTTACATATCATATAATTCCTTGTGCCATTTAGTATTCCCGGGTTTTCAAAATAGTTATTTATATATTATCTAGAGAGAAAAAGTATTAATTTCCGAGACGATAAAGAACTAATAGCTGGTGTAGAGGGTCATTTAGATACAAAATCAGAAGTTTTTTTCCTAAAGGTTTACAGTTGTCATTAAAATGTTCTAATACTTGCATTTTTAGGCTATAAGAGTATGTTAAAAATTAATTTTATGTCAGTAAAATAGCTGTTTGTTTTCGAGCTTAGTTCGGGAATATAAAAACGGCCCCTGGTAGAAGGTCAATAGCAGGCTAATAGTTCCCCAACTTGTATTTATTTCCTTTCTTGAATATGAAAACCACTATGGCATTTAACCAAACTTTTGGTGTTTTATCTTTCTCTGAGGATTTGTTATATAGTATTTGGATTCGTTTCCGTACTTAACAATTTCAATGACTATTTCATACTCGTCCGGGGCCCTCTTGTTTACCATGCCTTTTCTGTGGCCTATTATTTCGTCTGTTGTTATTGTCGGCGTCTTTCGAGCCTATATTTGTTACTAATATTCGGTATTTATCTGCTTTTCCATGGCGTGGTGCTATTTTGTGTGATTTTTTTTATTTTCTTCAATTATCAAATTTGTTTTCTAATATTTACCTTCGCTAATTTTCGTTTTAGATTTTTATGATCTTCTTTTATTCTATCGTTTTTTTTATTTTGATATTTTTATCTTTGCTTACATCTTCTCTAATCTATTCCCTAATTGTTTTGTTTGATTCTGCTAGTTTTATTTTGTTATAAGTTAGACCGTGCAGTAGTTATTTTTTTCTTATGATCAGGTTTTTGTCTCTTAACACAACTTCTGGTTTTCGTGCTTATTATTTTTATTTGTACTCGATTGTTTGGATGCTCTCAGCATGCATTGAGTAAATCGTTGGTTTTAAGTTTCTATATCTGATTGCTTATTTATTGTTTCCGAATGTAATGCTAGTTTTTGTCTCAGTTTTATTTCTTCTGCTTTTGATCACCTCTTTCAACTTTGTATAAGCGTTCTTCTTTCTCTATTTGTATAATGTTAACTATACTACATTTGAATATGCGCGGAGAACCAAAAATTAAAAATAAGCACGTAAATTACACAGAACCGTTAACTGGTTTTTTTTATATTTTGTATTTAGCAAATTTCAAATAAGCTACAGGTTGTTAATTGATTTATGGTTTCCTTTAATTAGCGACAAACATTTTCAGATCCAGATGTAACAGTTATTCCTAATTCTAATATCTCAGAAATGCTACTACAGTACCGTGTGTGCCCTACTCTATTTACTATTTACATGCCAGTATTGCAATTTTGGAAGATATGAACATATTCTAGCTGCGTAATATTATAAATTATACAGTTTTTTAAAACGTAATTGATGACCTTAATTAAGTACGTAGTGCTTAATGTTCTTATCACCGGTGCTAAGGTATAAAAATGTGAATTGGTAAAAAGTCAATGCTATTTTCTCATATTTAGAATATTATTTATTGTAAATTACAAGAAATTCAAGGCACATTTTAAAATTATAGACAGGATTGTAAGTATAGTTGACGGTTAAGCACCGTATCAATAATTTTCATAAATTGACAAATGATTTATCGGAGTGCTAATTGAAGGTAGCTGAAATGTTATAAACAACATATATTTACTTTACCAATGAAATGTCATAATACCGGAATTTTTGATTTTTTTAACTGTTATTCCACCAACTCTTCAAATTAGTGAAAATATGTTCTAATCATTAATTAGTTTTACTAATTGGCAGATGGTAGTTTTGAATAAGCGAGATAATGTAATTTGTTTATCTGGTTTTTGCTCAACTTACAAGAATTACTTGACAACAATTAATATAGCACATAGTATCACTAGAGCTATATAAGTCTTTGACCATATGACCACAGCCGTCGTTGTTTAAGGTACCTGGTACTTCACACGCCTAGGCCTTGTCCACAAACAAAACAAACAAACTAGAACTGTTAAACAGTACCGCTAATTCTGATTCAATAACAGATGGAATATTTAGTTTATAGACATTAAGACATCAGGCATGTGTTCGTAAAAAATAAATTTTTTCTATAAAATAATGTTTCTATTCCAATTGAAAGCTGTTCTGTTAGTGCTAAGTAAGCTAAGCCAGTATGGCTGTTAATATTGTAAACAGTGAATACAGGAGTTGTGATATTTAGTAGCTCTGATGCAATTAACTTCTGGAATTCGTGAGATTAAATTATTATGTACCATTCAAACAGCTCATCCTTAAATACCACCGTTTCCATTGTTTTTAGTGCGGTATTTAACATGCGCCTGAAGGTAAGCTACGTAAAGTTCAAACCGATAGATAATTACCATTGTTTCGTTAGATACAAATTTGGAGAAGAACACCTTCCTCATTAATTTTTGCACAAGTTGTAATTAAGTTAAAGTAACCTCCAAACTAAAACACTTAGGAATTCGACAGCGTATAATTAAGAGGTTCTACATACACGATAATTACACTCAAATCGAGTGTAAACTAGACTCCAACGTTTACACAAAAAAACATAATTACGGGCTGAAGCAAGCGTGCGTTTTGTAAGAGCTACTGTACTGCCACAGCCTATTCGAAAATAAACAAAACTAGAAAGCTGGAGCTTTGGTAAAAACAACAAATTTTCTCGGCATTCGCAGGAGTTCTGGGATTGCTTGATTAACATGTTATTCAACATCAGATTCGACTTTTATAATTGGATATGTGCGAGCTTGAATTTGAATTTATGAAAATTATATGAAAGCGCTTGCTAATGAGCGAAGGAATTTATTTATGGGTTGAGTAATTTGAGCTTTATTACCAATCTTACCAATATATGAATTGCTTAAAAAATGTAGTTTTTTCTTAAATGAATATGTTTTTTTAAACTAATTAAATTGTAATTGCAGAAATAAACCTTAGGCGTTTATATGGCAACAATTAGTTTGATTGCACGTGAATCATTACAATTTGCTTAGAGTTGAACACATTAAAAAAGCTATAAGCAGCGGTGCCAAGTTCAGGTAATGACGCTGCTGGAAAATACTTTTAATTAAAACTGCATGCTGCGTGATATCAATTAACAGCACATAATCAGCGTGCTGCATTCTCAGTCAGCAAAGTTAAGTAACGAGCACACCCACAAAAACGCGGCATGCCACATACCCCAACCCTCCTGCATTATCATAATGCAAAGATCGTTAATGAAATACTACTACTGCAAACCATAAAGATGCACCGAGCATTGTAAAAGTGCATAGCGTACGCGTATTGCATGTGCTGGACCAAACAATTCGTCTTGATGACGATGGCAGCGATTCTGGCCATTGTTGACGTGGGAGACAGGAAATGATGCCATTTTCTAGTGTTGTAAGAAAACATCTTCAATAAGTTTACACTGTTGGGGGAAGCAATCGTGGTGGATTTATTCCCCGACCTGCGATAGTATAAATACAGATAGCATCTTCAATTTGCAGTAGACTCACATGTATTTCTCATAAGTAGTTCTTGTATTAGTGTGCATCCTAGAACCTGAGATGGATTGGATTGGGGTGAGTAGATCCGATGGATAAAGGGTAGATACAAATAATGCCAGTATTTTCCCGAGCTCATCTGCTCATTATAATTACCAAATTCAGTGTATTAAGTTATTAAGGAACTTAAATTTCAATGCTGTTATATTTTATATTTGTCAAAAATATATGCTTACATTGTAGTCAGTATAATTGTATTGTGACTACATTATTTCATAAATCGGGTTAAGCAATTGCAATTTAATAGAAAATCTGAAAGGTCATTTTCAAAATATATAATAAGTGAATTGCATTTATTTTCTCTACTGCAATTATACAAGCGTATATTAATGTATATCAGATGTAAAAAATGGGGTAAAATTACGAGTTATGCGAAAAAACATTGAAAATTTAGTTAAAATCACAAGGTTTGGCATTTTTATTATAGGGTTCCATAAATAGAAAAGTCAATTAGTGGTAGAAAGGTCAATGTTGTTTTCTTATATTTAGAAAATTTATTCTCAATCATAGGAAATTCAAGGAATCTTAAATTTATAGAAAGCATTAGATTCATAATATCTTAGATACAGTTAACGGATAAGCAGCATTAATCATCAATATTCAAATGTTTTTTATAGCTAGACAAAAATGATTTATTGGAGTTATCAAATTCTTGACTGCTCATTAAAGCTAAGTTATAATAAACAAGATATATTAATGTGACTAATAGAGATTATGTTGTGGAACCTCTTTAGTATCCCTTTGAAGCAATTATGTTGTAAAAACATCAAAAGAAGCACTTGCAACTTTCTAATACGATTAAATCAACATCATACTGCCTACGGCACAATTATAAAACATAAAATACATTTAATACACATTTCAGTTTGCTGATAATTTTATTTTATTAGAAAAATGAGAAACTAGGACAAAGTAGGCTGCTGTGAATATATAAAGTAGGACCAACTGTCAATTAATTCCAATTTTGTTACTTAAATTTCAATTTTAAAATACTAATAGCTTTAGTTAACCATAGTACAATATCTCGTCCAAAAATACATAGCAGTATTCAAATCAATACATTTATAATACTGTAAAATTTGCTATGTGTTTCTTCATTGTAATTTTTTTTAAATAGGTCTATCGAACTATTTCTCTTAAATTCATTCAAGTTTTATATTTGCTTATATAATATAATAATTGAATATCAACAGTATCACATAGTAAGCCGTGCATGTTGGATATAAAAATGTTTCATTCAAACGTAAACTTTTAGTTTCTGTGAAAAAGTCATAGATATACAGTGTGACCCCGGATTGGTAAAACCACTCTTGTAAAAGGTAAAAAATTCTCGATTTGATTTTTATTTTCTGGGTTTCAGCCCTTCTTGGTTAAAGGCGAATTTGTAACATAATTTCAGTTTTGAAAAATCAAGTATGCTTTGAAAATTTTCAAAAACCCTATTCTTCTGTAGAATGGAGTGCCTTTTATGTGATAAATACTACAAAAAGTTATTAAGAAAAGCCCTTATACCAAATTTCAAAATTCTCTGCCAACTTTTACATCTCTCACATTTTCTTTTGTTTATTTCCCAAATCAAAGGATTTTGTATTAAACACAGTTTTTTATTATGAAAAACACTGTTAAAAATATGTTTTTCTGTGGCAGTTTTTGTTAAAAATAAAATTCTATGATACGGGACCTAAACATAAAAGAAAATATGAGAGATCAAAGTTGGTCGAGGATTTTGAAGTTTGGTAAAAGAGCCTAGATGTTGATTTTAAACAACTTTTCTTAATAACTTTTTGTCGTATTTGCTACATAAAAGGCAGGCTAATCTACAGAAGAATAGGTTTTTTAAAAATTGCCAGGGCATACTTGATTTTTCAAAACTGAAATTACGTTAGAAATTCGCCTTTAACAAAGCAGGGCTAAATCCCAAAAAATGAAAATTTAAATAGAGATTTTTTTACATTTTACAAGAGTCGTTTCACTGTAGATATTACATTTTCAGAATGGCAATAACATTTCAAAGATACCATGTATATGAATTTAAAAAATAGCGAATGTCCAGTGACAATAATAACATTATTTAGTTTTTTATACAAAACCATAATAATTGTTATTTATGCATGAACGACGACAACTACGATTTTAATACTGAGACTGCAAGTAATGCCCGAGGCTACCGAGGGAAGCCGAGGGTAATTTTCAGTCGAAATTGATTCTTGAAGTGCATATAGGTACATTCTCCCTACGGCAAATGAAAATTTATGGCTTTTCAGTTCAACATAAGTTAATAATACATTAGCTAATATCTATTAGTTATCTGACCTGGTGTCAGAGAAGAAATTTGCTTTTAATAAAAAATGTAAATATAACAGGCAGTCAAGTACTTTATTTTATAGCAAATACCGACGTATCAAAGGTCATAAACTTAATTTAATTCACGGTTGGTAGAAATGGTTACTAATTCACCAAGGAAGTAAAGTACAATATTAAATCTGAGGCTGTAAGTAGTGCCTCCGATGCCCGAGGGCATTTTCAGTCCAGCAATTAACAAAGTTTTTCTCCCAACCGTAAATCAAAATTTGAGGATTTTTAATGCAAGATGAATTAATAATTACCTAATATACAGTTAACTGGTTTGTTTTCATTGACACAAGTTTGTTTATGTCAGAAAGAAGTAATAAATATGGCAGGTTGTGGGGGAATAAAATACCGATTTAATAAAATGTCACTTTAATGCCCTGGGGGAATAAAAAAGTAGTTATTTATTCACCAAGAGGATCTTAATCCTGGGAGCTGAGGGCATTTTCAGTATAGGGGCTAATAAAGTTCACTCCAGAGGAGCATACAAAGTTTTCCTTCCAACTGTAAAGAGAAATTTAACGATTTTAAATTTAAGAAAAATTAATAATTACCTAATATCTAGTGGTTAACTGATGTGTTGTCGGGGAGAGAAGTTTGTTTATGTCGTGAAAAAGTAATAATTATAGGAGGCTGTGAGGGAATAAGGCATCACTGTAGTACTTAGGGAATACAGCCGTACTTTAATCTTTGGGGAATCAAATAGCCCATTATAGTTATAAACGCGTCTTATCAGAGTCACATATGGAAAAAAAATACGTTTGGTAATACTGAAACGTATTGTTGGTGGCACTGTAAGTCTATGTCGAATTCGATGTTAGTAGGTTAGGTTTTGCATCAGTTTTGACACAGACTGACTCAAAACCTAACCTGCTAACCTCGAAGTGGGGAAGTTTTCAGTCAGGTTGACAGTTCTGGTGTTGACAAATAACAAGTAGGTGTTATGAAAAAGTACTTTAAGCAACAATGAAGATAACTTAATAATTCTCTCTAAAAATGGCAGAACATATATTTTTGTAAATGCAGTAGTTTATTAACCCTCCGTTCAACGGGTTGGGCCTATGAGATCCAACAAAAACGTAATTTTGTTGTAACCTTCCTAAAAAAATACTTTACTTGCTTAAGCTACTATCTACCCTTCAGCTGCTAAATGGGGCACATTTTAGTATGGTTGTTTTTAATTTAGGCATTTTTGTTTCAATGTGGTAGGGCATTGGGCCTATAAGGCCAAACCTGTGGAACCGTGTAATTTCTAAACTACATGTGGAACCATCAAGGATAGTAATGTTAAGCTAGGAAAGAAATTTAGGGGCGAAGTTTAGAATAGAGTCCTTTCTTCATTCTTAAATCAACTCTAAGTAGTTAACTAAACATAATTCCGGAATATTTTCTTTTTTATATTATGCATTAATATAGCAATAAAGCTGAAGTTAACAGGCTTTGCAAAATACTCATTTTTCATGCAACTTGATTATGTTGAATGTGGTTAGCCATATACGCATAAAATAAAACAAACAAAATATTTTATCCATGAAATCATTGGTATCGTAACCGCAAGGATGCTTAAATTACGCCTTATGCTATGATAATAATCCGCTTTTAAAGTAACCAGACAATTACAGAATTATGATTTTCAATATAGTTTAGAGTTTAGAGTGGCCTTACTCAAATTTGAAAAAATTTAAGGAAAAGGAGCTGAATTTTTGTTTCAGCAATAATTTGCTACAACACTATATATTGATAAATTTTAAAGATTATTCCATAAGTTTATAATATAGTAACTACATAACAGCTGCGTTGTTCTCACTTGGCGACAATAAAACTCAAGGCAATCGCCATAATATAATACTCTTATATAGCAATCGTTTCTTATGTACGCCGTCACAAATCTGAAAAGATATTCTAAAATTTCTACCAGAATTTTTCAAAATCATTAGACCTATTGTAAAATTCCTCAGCATATAGTCATTCAATCGGTGTGACTCAAGTTTAATGCATATTTTATTATTTAATCATGACAAACAAGCCAGCAGCATCCAGTTTGACTAATCATCGTAAAATGTAATTATAATTAAATCAACGGCCCATAGAAATGGAGAAGTTTAATTAACTCCTTAGCCGTTGTATGGCTATGGACAGTTGTGGCTGGACGATGATTTAACTTAATTAAGTAGTTGCATAAACAAAGTGGAATTGTTATAAGCTAGCCATTTATATTATATTTATATTTATAAGGTGAGATAACGTTACACAGAAAATGGAGAAGAAACCGTGCAATTGCATACCAGCAATTACCAATACAATTTATTTCTTACAATCAAACTGGTTATGGTAAGATGAATAGTAACTTTGATATAACACTTAAAAGGTTTTAACTGTAAAATTGTGTCATCCATAAACCCCCAAAAAGTACTTATTTCTAGCTTCAATTAGTGAAGTTGGTTTATAATAAACTAGATGATTGTAAGTTACTACCCTTATCGGTGTTTTCACATTATGAGATGACTGGAATCGATGTGCCTTATGTATAATTGATGAGTTGATATAAAAACCTACATTACAACTTAAACCGAAAATAATAGGGAGTCTCTTGTATTTTCAGATCAGCCTGGTAGCTTTGGCATGCTTGATTTTGGTTACAGCAGCTCCCCAAGGAGATAAAGAAATCAAGATTATAAGTCAAACCAGTGACACAGGCGATGATGGAGGCTATAAGTGGAGGTATGCATTTTCCTTAGTAATTAGAACAATATTTTAATTTTTCTACATTCTTACTTCAATTCACATTTTCTCAAATTATGTCTAGCTCATACCGGTTGATAAATAAATTAACAAGGAGTGTAGCGACGGACCAGGAAGTTATATGAGCATATTTGCATTAACAGTAACTGCAAATTATGTTAATGCAATTACAGCACTCACTCATTTATGTAAACATTATACCAAATTTTATTTTCCTACGGTATTATGGAATGGCTATTATATTTAAAAAACGTTTTTCAAGTCGCTTCACTCGTTCCTAGCTTTAACCTTTAACATGAAGTTTTTCTGAAGAATCCACGAATTTCTCTTACTTGTTAACATGGTTGTTTACTCTTACTTTACCAGCTGTAATTAATTATATACAACACTATACTTATTTGTACGCCTATGAACGCCTTGCTGTCTTAAAAGCTTCATTAATAACTAATTTTTAAACTTTGGTTTTAGATTTTCCAATACATGAATATATCTTTAGAAAAAACTGAAATTATTTTTAAAATACGGTAAAATAGCTATTTATGATACAAATGCTAAAAATTACTGTTTAGTGGACGATGCGTGAAAATTGCAAGAACAATAAAACTTTTAGCACGAGTTTGCTTACAATACATTTATTTTATTAATGCATAGATGTCGATTTAACAAAGGTTTACATTTTTGACCGTTCTAATTTACATGATAATAAAAATGGCAGTGGATAATAGCCGGAACCGGTGGGTATTTCTGCAGCCGGTAGTTGTCATAAGTAATTATTGATAAATATTTTACTTTATTCTTTAAAACACTGTACCTTTAACGAAAGAAACAACTAAAATCACGTTATAACTGTACTTCCAGTTTAAAAAAGCTAAATTCAAATCAGCTTTTAGCACGTGTGAGGAAAGCAAACAGTTGATGTCAGTTTTAGTTCGACAAGCTATTGGTAAAAGGTCTAGTTTTAGTAGGGTAGGGGTCGTTGAATAAGGCATATTCAGCTATTTAATAATTACTATTGGTACTACCATTTTATACATCAGTAATAAAATACGTGAAATACCTAACGGAGATATTGACAAAATGTGACGATTAAATTACGTCTATTGTTGGTATATTTCATCATTTACTATATTTAGACGTTTATTGCGTACACTAGGTAAACAAACAAAATGTTTTCATAGTACAAAGATGATTGATGAAATTCAGCTGCAATCAATTAAACAAAGTTGAAATAGGAAAGAGTTTAAATAATATTTTAATGTAACTTGCAATCAAAATGCTAATTTACATATAGACATACCTACATAGGCACTGTAGGTAAATAATATCAGTAGCTACTCTTTGACATGCAATATTTAAATTTTACAGGCTTAAAATACTCTCTACCTTCAGGTAGCTTTACGGAACTAAAAAATAAAAATTAATGTACATTTTCTAAATAAAATAAATTTATTTAAACATAATTCTTATTCTTTCACTTCAAAATGTTGTAGTAGTAGAATTTATTCACTTAATTTACTGTTATATCCCTCTGCTATTCCTTTATTCACATACCTACCTTATTAGATACATAATATTATAGCAACCTACAAACATGCGGGTTTATCAAAATGCAGCGATTATTCTCATTGGTATGAGTAACATTTCCATTGCAAATACCACATAAAATTCAAAACAATAGGACGATAGCATCTGCAACATGTTTAGCACATACACGGCAAAAATGAGCTGCACACGACGCTCACCTTTAGCTTTCTCCAAACAAAATGATTTTAGCCTGTAATAAAATTTGAATTAGACAGACAAATACCGGCAAAGTGCATCTTGCGTTAGTTATTGTCTACTACTGGTTATTACTCAACCAGTTCTTGTTTCAAAATTCTGTTAGTTGCTGGCAGTAAAATATTTATTATTTCCACAGTTATGAAACTGAAAATGGGATTAAGGCAGAAGAAACAGGAACCATCAAAAAGACACAGCCTGATGGAGAAGACGCCATCGTGGCTCAAGGCTCGTTCTCCTACACTGACCTGGAGGGAAACCAAATTTCCCTAACATACGTTGCGGACGACGAGGGAGGATTCCAGCCTCAAGGAGCTCATTTGCCGACGCCGCCCCCGATTCCTCCTGCAATCCAGAAAGCTTTGGAGTGGAACGCGGCCCACCCCGAACCTGAGGAAAAGGGAAGGAGATAAAGTAGATCGCCGGATGTATTGTATAGGATTGTTAGAAACTAGTTCTTCTTTCATCTGCTCAAGAAAATTACTGGAACTAAACCTGAAGATTGCTAAAAATCGCTACTTCTGGCTGGTTAGACACGTAGGATAACTGTGATTGCACTTTATATTTGTTATATTTATTGTTACTTTAAATGGTAGACTTCCAGGGCGTCGTCTCAGCACACTTGCTTAATTATTTATTTGATTAAAATGGAACGGTAGCTTGGAAAGGTATCGCTGAGGTAACGGTAGGGTAACAAGTACGATTTCTCTAAGGCGGCAGCTTTTCATTTATGTTATTGACGAACGTTGCTATGAACATGGTTTATGAATTTGTACATACATAAGTAATAATACTGTATAAAATATTGAAAGAATAAACGAAGCAACCATTAAAGGATTTATGCATTATTTTCTTTTGTCCTAATTGATATATTATTATATATTTGACTCTATCAACTTTAGAGTAGACAACCGAACTTGCTTGAGCATCTTCGTGTGTATTTCTGTAAAGAAATAAACATAATTACATCTGCAGTCCTTATTGCGGCGCCTGCTTTGATTAAATTTAAAAACATTAGCAACAACAGAATAGTAAATCACTCTCAGCGATTTAAAACTTGTATATATTAGTGAAGGTAAATGTAAATTACTGATGTAATTGTGAATAACTTAAATTACAGTATGTACTGTAAAATATCAAAACACACCTTATCTATTATTAAATCGTCTATATTTTTAAGTATATAGACAGTTACAAAAAGATATTTTCCAAAGAGCATACATTTAGCAAATTATATTTGTAATTTTATCACTCCCTTACATCCTACGATCTTTACTCATTAATCTAACAGTTGTACCTGGAATAACTGGTGACTCGGATCACATGAACTTTCCCATGCTATTAAACAAATTAGAAATCCACCTTACAAACGACTAGAAAAAAAGTAACCAAGGTCCAGGTTATAGCTAGCTAGTACTTCCATAATGGTTGTTGTGTTTACACTTTGACAAATAATTGAAGTTAAGCTTATAAATCCTGTTATAATAACAATATAAATGAGACTATTTTAAAAAAGTTATATATTTGAATATCTCTCAATCTTAACCATGTACAGACATAATTAATAACTGTTTCGAAAGACATCGGTCAACCACTTTGTCAGTTCGCTCACCATTTTGAAACAGAAGTTATAGGTTTATAATTGCTATTTCACTTATATGAAGTAAGTTGTCGTTTATCCTTTTATTATTGACAGGTCAGGCTTCTTATTTGGCATTGTAATCAATTTTAAGAGAAGTGAAGCTTTTTAACTACTTGGAAAGGTTTTCCAAAATGTGTAGGTGCATAATTAATTGTTAATTTAATTCATGTAATTTTGATACTATGCCTTTTTTACTAGCATTATAGACGTTCAAACCTTACAATCCATCACATCAAGAAAGCGGTAAGAAAAAAATCGGCAACGTACTAGGTTTTAAAAAATAGGCAAACTAATACTAAAAAATTAATGACCGCACAAGTTTGTTGAAAGTAGTTCTCTATAATTAAAGCATCCTTATTTATAAAATTTTAACAGAGCACTTTGGAAACATAACTACTTATATTAAAATATTGCTATAGAAATTACACTAAACTCTTCTGGAAAAATATGACAGTACAATTAGATTTTCCAAGCGAATTCTCCGATCCTTGAGATTTTTCACTTAAAATCAAAACACCTAGGTATATTTTTAATAAGTTTTCATTATAATAACTTGAAATTCCAGTAGCTTGTACAGACGTTGAAAGGAACTTAAGTTACCTACTTGAATTGTTGCGATCACTGCATGTCTGCGTACTGTAATTGATTAAAAATATAAATTTTCCAAAACTTCTAGCAATCAAGGTACGCTGAATTTAATTTAAAAATGTTCTTTATAGTCATATAAGTCCCCAAAATGACATTTTTTCGCAAAACGTATTTGCAATATTGTCAAAACCAAAATTTGAAAAATGTTAGGAGTGAAAATAAAGATTTTCTATAATATGCTTTGTCTTTCAAACAGTTTGTCAGCATCTTAAGTAATTTATAGTTTTTACTTTCAAAAATCCTCGAAAAAAATTAGATCTCTAACATTTTATTCTTATTTAGTTTTTCAAGGAAAAGATACAAATTCGACTTCAAAATCTTCTCCATCATCACCAAAAATTTTCTAATACGAAACTCTATGTAATAATGTAAAAAACCTTGTTGAAACTTCTTACAAGAAATTCTCAAAGTTTAAATTACATTCTTTTAAAACTAAAAGTGATATTTACATAAACTGCATCCTGCAATCATAGTTTTACATTTCATTTATGTGGCGAACTAAATTTGTTATTAATAAAGTGTAAGTGCTAAGCCGATTTTAGTATTGTTTGCAATTTTTGAAACACAAGTTCAGGGAAGAGCTTCAAACACTTTCTGTAAAACACTACAAATTAATGATTTTTTTTGTTTCTATTGGAAAAAATTAGTATGATCAAAAACTGTTTTCGTCTAGTATGGCTATAAAAAATTTCCTATTTATGAACGCCACTATAAGTCACTTGAAAATCAACTGGGAACTATTCCATAGCCATACTAGATGAATATTATATTTTGGTTTTCTCTTCTATGTTAGACAATAATTGCTTCTAAAAAACTTTCTTTAATTGTTAAAAAAACATATTATGCGGAGTGTTTTCAAGGATACTGAAAAGATTTCTATATCAAGTTCAGCTTATCTGGTAAGTTCAATTAGAGAAGGTTACTCTCATGCTCATCATCATCATCATCATCATCAATCAGCTTATCCTAGTCCACTGCAGAACATAAGCCTCCGTTGTTTGTTTCCAAAGTCCTCTATCGTTTGCAGCCTGTATCCAGTTTGTATGGATTCTCTTAATGTCATCAGTCCACCTAGTTGGAGGTCGACCTCTACTTCTATATTTCTTATTCTGGCCACATGTCTGGCCCAGTTCCACTTAAACCTGGTAATTCGGTGTATTGCATCTACTACTCCTGTTCTATGTCTTATTTCTATGCTTGGTGCACTGTCACTCAAACGAAACCTCAACATACTTCTCTTCATTGCTCTTTGAGTTGTCACGTTACTCAGGTTAGTCTACAGAGTTAGAAACAACGGATTCTTACCTATTCGGAAACAGGCAACTTAAGTCCTTTACGAATGTGTACCAAGAAGTAAAATTCCAAATCATTATGCTTCAGAATATAGAAGATATTTAAGTGTCTTCATTTCAAGTGAAACACATTGTATCTACAAATACAAAATTTCAGTAAATATGTCTACTGTTTGAGCTGTAGCGACTTTGACATCCACACCCTTGGGAAAATGTCGGCGTTTAATAAAACCTATGACTTATTATTTAGTACCTAAATTATTTAACTTACAATGAGACTATCACTATCAATTCTGGAGTGTCTACAAGCACCTAAGCTTGTCTGTTTTTCCACACATTGATATCATGTATAGTATACGAGCAATTTATTAATTCAGTGAACAAATTGTTAATGCCTGTAGAAACAGTAAAACCGCAATAAACAACACTTTCAAGCAACTTTCAGATATAATATATTCTAAGAAAAATTAATTCAGCTTCAAGTATCTTAAAAATGTAATAGGAAAATGTACATATTGAAATTACCTTAATGACTGAGAAAACTACTTAATTTTGAAAATTAAAATTTACAACTTACGGTTCTGTGTAAGAAGGCATATCAACTAACATCAAGAAACTTAAAATATCTTCAAGTGATAGTAACAGATTAAAATAGTTGCAGTAGTAGTTTAACAATTTGGTTTATCAAAAAAACCGACCAACTCAGCATTTAAGCAAACTCAGTAAAGCGTTTAGCCTGCAGCTAATGTATGTGTAATATAATTATCCTTATAATGGAATTTGCCAACGCTGAAAGCTCTAAAACGCAACAGCACACAATAAACTAATGATAATCCTTTAACACTTAAATATAGGCAGCAAATCAAGGTGTGAATACCAAAAGCAGTTCCGTAACCAATAGCGTTCACCAGGGCCAGCAGTGCTACTCAGCAGAAGAGAGTGGTTAACAATAAAACGGTGAAACCAAATACGTGCCCCACCAAATATTTAAAAATTACATTTAACAAACGCAGGGTCGTTGATAAGCTACAACCTGTTTTAGGAAGAAAATGGCATATTAGTGATATTTATTTGCAATACATGCAGTCAAATAATATAAGAGGGCAGTACCTCCTACCGAAATAAATTATTGAATCTATGATATTCCAGAACAAGATACGTAAGTAATGGAAATAAAATCAATACCAAACCTTCGACGTCTACACGAGGCGTTCACAGCATAATGTATGTATTTTTTTCTTTCAGATGTAAGTTTAGCTGATATATAAAGACAACGCAAAGTAAACAATAGATGGTAAATCAGGCATAAACAGGACACCTCTATATCATAAGTTTATAAATTCATTCGCGCCTATACATTTTGAAGTGTGGCAAAAATATTTAGTTAGAGTACAGTTTGTCTATTGAATCCATTGTCGATCAAGGAAACTGATGTGGCTGTGGTCTCGGATAGGTGCTAAATAGGACAACTGGCCAGCCATACAGACTAAGAAAACGAAGTCAAAGCGGGAAAATATTAGTGACGAAGTCTATAAACTTAAAAATATAGATACCCAAGTTCATAAATACGAAAGTACTAAAATCTAAAAATTATATAAAAAATGGCGAAAATCAATACAACAATAAGACACCATTAGTGTCTCTTCAGATGTAAAATAGCTTAGTGCTTCAATCCCGGGAGAGGTGTTGCCTAATCGAAATCCACATAGATTGATGCGTGACGATAAACGACCAACGTGGGCTTTCTGGGCATGACTTACAAACATTGCTGTCCCCATATGAATCCACAGACTAGGTGTATTTCCTAAATTTTACCACTAAAAACTGAGAAAAATAAAGGAATACTTCAACTATCCAATCTCTAAAATCCATTGTAAAGACAAGACGTCAGTCTCTGGATATTTCAAATGGTGGGGTATTTTTGCTAATTCTGCCGGAAGTTGTTTAATTGAAAATACAAAACAAAACTGCTAATTCGAAAGTTTGGGGGCTGATAAGCGATTTGACCACCACTGTGGGAGGAAACGATCTGTCCTAAAACTCATGGAAACAGATGCATAACTTCGCGAAGTATAGTAGCCAGCCAATACGCCAAAATCCAATAGAAAACGCTCGAAAAGATAAGGCAGTACGAGGTATCACGCGTAGATACGACCACATAAGCTAAATAATGTAATAACGGAAATGACCTTGCAAATAAATTCACACTAGTGGAACAGAAGACTTTAACACAATACGACACTGGCCTCACACTTGAGGGCGTGTCGAAGGTTAAAAATGGCTTTTTACGACCATTTACCAAGCTAGCTCATGGTAGGGATGTCCACGAAAAACGGCTATTGGCGCTCCTGGAGAAGATCCTGATTGGTTGTTAAGTGTGCGTTTATTTACAATTACTATGTACAATGTTATATAATTACTCCCAAAAAATATATATATAAAAACAATAAAGTAAAATACGCCGTGTGTGTGCCCGGTGGAGGGCATCTCCGAGGGCGAGAAGCGGATGGTGGCGGTCGACCTGGCAGCAGGAACACTTCGGCCAGGACTTCTTAGACCTAGGGCTCGCGTCCTAGCGAGGCCCTTTGGGGGCGGGGCGGTGTCCACGTTCCGGACGACCTGGAGGCAGGATGACACACCTCGGCGGCAGGCCAAGGGGGCGGCGGCGGAGGCTTGAGGCGTCATTGCCGTGGCAGGTGCGTCCTCGGCGGAGCTGTGCGAAGCCGGGGCGACGGTGCTTGAAAGCGCGAGCTCAGGCGAAGTCCTCTTCGTGGCGCGGAGTTTCTGGTGTTTCAAGGGCGACCTGGGGATGGCGTCGAGCCGGATGATGCGCGACGGGCCGGAGCGCTCTCTGGTTCGCAAGCAGCTAGCGTCTCTCTGAAGCTTGGGGCGCCTTGGGGCCGAGCAGAACGCGTCTGACGACAGCACACTCCAGGGGCGGGCTGCTGCAGCGAACCTCGAGCTTGCGGACGGCGGGCGTCGAATTCGGGCGGCGGCTGTCCATCCTCCTCTTCCTCGATGAGGTTGGCATTGCGTAGCTTTTGGCTACAAGGGGGCGGCGGCGAGCGTCCTTCGTGGATGCTGCGGCGGCGGCGATGATTGGTTTCCTCTATGAAAGCGGTGTCGGGCGGCCTTCTGCTATGGGGGCAGTAGCGGCGGGGCTGAACGGCGTCAGCTGGTGGCGCAAGCGAGCGGTGTCGCTTGGCGGTGGTTCCCCTCTGTGGAGGTTGGGGGGTACGCGTAGACGGCGGTGGCGTATTTGGCGTGATGCGAGCTCCCTGACATAGGAGCGGCAGCGTACGTGGAGGCGGCCTGTATGGCGGCATCTTCCTCGCAGTGAGCTGGACGTAGGTGTAGGCGGCGACGGCGCCTGTAGAAGGGTGCGTGCTTCTGGACATGGGAGCAGCAGCGTACGTGGAGGCGGCCTGTGTGGCGTCTTCCTCCTCGCAGTGAGCTGGACGTAGGGGCAGACGGCGGCGGCGTCTGTCTTCACTCGCATGTGTTGGTTCCTGCGAACTAGATTCGAGTAGCTGTGTTTGTTTCTGAGAACTTACGTGAGCGTGTCGCGGTGCTGCGGAGCGATGCAGCGGAGACGGCGAGGTTCTCCATGGGGCCTGGGCTATGCATAGCGGGCGGCAGGACCTGGGGCATAGCGCAGCGTAGGCCTGGGCTTGAGACGGGCGGCGACGTCGGTGGCTACTAGGGCTCGATTCGACGTGGGGCTGGACGCTCCTCCAGGCGTGGACAGCGAGGATGGCAGGCGTAGATTGCGGCAACCCGGACACCCTTTAGCAATAACGAGCATAGCTCGAGTTATCCCAGGAGTCACAAGGCTGACTTCTGTGAGCAGAGCTCGAACATAAGGTTTTTGGCAGTTTTGGAATTCTCTAGTTGCCGGAGGCCCAAGCTAAGAAAGTTTTTGATCCTAGAGCAGAGCTCGATAAGCTGGTTTTTGATCCTAGAGCAGAGCTCGATAAGATGGTTATTCTGGCGGCTGCGGCTCTTTTTAAAGGGATTTTTACTCCCACCGCTTTCTCTCGGATGTCCGTTTGTTTGGGGTGGGATGAACTAATTTCGCTTACGGGGGTTGATTTGAAGCATTTTATCGATTTTTGCATTTAGCGTCCTTATTTTCGTACGGCGGCTTTTTTTTATCTGGCCCATCGTTTTCCTTATTAAATTATGCTTCTTTACATACCACGCATGCCTATAGTCTTATTAAAATTACTTGTAATTTAATTGGTTCGCGCTATTTGCTATTTCTTTAATTGTTGCGTGGCATGTCTGCATTGACCTCCTTATGGATAATTCTTTCCGGCGCTGGCCCAGTTCTCTGGGTTGACACCTTCGTTCTTATTTACCTTACTTAACCCCGTGAAAGGGAAAGTTTTAAGCCGTCTTTGTTAGCTCGAGCGGCCGATGACATTCTAATAACTCGGGTTGTTGGCCTGGGTCTATTTTAGGGCCGTTTGCCCTACGAATGCTGTTTTTAAAACTTAGGCGTTCGGCTTTTGTTTAGCCAAAAGAATAACATGGTTGTAATTACGTGTTTTTCTGCTCCTTGAGAAATTGCATGCGAGGTTTGAGGGCGTTAACTCACATGTGATTTTTAATTGGGCCGCTATCTTGACAAATAGGCGACAAGCGGCAATTATTCACGTGTGAGTCATATCAACTTGCTTATTACAATCTGCTGCAGGCTTCTAAAATTAATAAATAAACCAAAAAGTCACTAACTTCTAAAACTACAAAACAAACATTTTGTTTGTCAACATTTAAGTATTTAATTATCATAGCTAATTACACGAAATAACACTTTCAGAGGGTCTAACAAAATTACGAGTCATCACATTCCTCGTGCAGTAGAGTATGCGGGAATTCCAAACCACATGTATACCGACAACGACCATCAACGTTAATCTGTGTCAACTTATACTTTATTAAATTTCCCTAGGAATTAAGTAACTCTTAGGAAGAATTATAGGTGAGGTAAATCGGTAGAGCTAACGTTAGTAAATCAAGTTAAAAGTAAAAATAAACTATACAATTTAGAAAAATACCAAATTTTAATTGTTGCATGATTCCAATAGAACTTCCCACTCTGGCAGTTAGAGAAAAGAATCAATATTGCCTCAACCCTATACCTTCTGTTCGTTAATCTTATCCAAACCAAAATAAAAAGAAAAAATGCTCTAAATAGATCTGTTCTGAATTACATTGAAAACGCTGACGATAGTTTGTAAATCTTTCGAACAACTTTTACGTCCATAGATTTGATTGATTGATTGTATTATTTTATATAAAAGTGTAGTAATAAATTGCTTAGATTCAAGAATTATTTAATAGTGTTGTATAAAAAGAATGTTAGCTATTCTTAGAATATACAGGAGATTTTTACAATGTCCTTCACTATAAATGAGAAAGATAACTTATTGACTTTTTTTCAACAACTGACAAATAGCAAAGTGTGGATATGTTAAATTGTTTTTCTATGACAAACGTTATTCACGTACAACATCCATGATATTTAAAAAATCCTCCTGTCAGTTTTAAGAATAAATAAAAATGTTTTACAAATAAAAATATCGCTATTGAACACTTTTTGAAGTATATAATTATGCATTTGGAACTTTATTAAATACTTTCGAAATATCTTTACGCAATATATTTATTCATATTTTTCGGCAAGGAATGTACAGGGTTATTCAACTTCGAAACTCACCGTTGAGATTTTTAAAAGCGTAAGAAATACAAAAACAGTTAAACTAGAAGAGCATTCAAGTGCTGAATAATATTCAAAAAGTATATGGCAACTAGACGTTTTAGTTTCCGATTTATAATGTTTGTATTGTTGTAAATTCATTATTATGTTATTTAGAACAAAACTATTTTGACGACATTTGGATACCTTTCAGATCATAATTCAAATCTAGCTTCATACTATCATTAGCTTTCACGATTTTCTGAAACTTCTACTATCTTTCTTATTTTAAACGAACGTCAAAGTTGGCCATGACGGTATTGAAAGGAGTTTACATTTGCACAGATATACGGTTTTGTGCACTTAATTTATAAACCTTATACGAGTGTATAAACGTATGTTGTGCCTGTGTGCTTGCCTGCCTGCCTGGTGTTGTCATGTATTCATCGTTACCCATCGGGCTTACTTTGTCAGTGATCGAGTTTACTTTCGGAAGCCGTCGACCTGTCATTCATAATACAACCACAAGTCTATGTATTATGTATCATTCCTTGTTGAGCAGCTAAAAATCTGAACGAGAGCGATGTTTTTTTCTCTTATCGAAGTAATGTGATTCACATTACCAAGCATTTAGTTTGACTGTTTCCGGCCTATTAAAAAAATTAAGATATTTTCAACCTATTTTGGATATAATTATGAAAATTTATCAACTGTTATTCGAATTAGCAAAAGATGGTTTTCCTGCAGTGCAGTTTCTTCATTAAGGACGTTAAAATAATTTTCTTTTGCAACTTTTTTATTTACAACTCCATCTGAAAATTGCAAAG
Organism: Agriotes lineatus; assembly: GCA_940337035.1. Lineage (NCBI taxonomy): Eukaryota > Metazoa > Arthropoda > Insecta > Coleoptera > Elateridae > Agriotes > Agriotes lineatus. Next base: position 80,506,157 of record OW679198.1, read on the forward strand.
TTCCTTAAATTAAGGCCATCTACGTGGTGGATTAAAAATCTAGCATTTATACAGTGGAAATCTATAGAATGATAAAAAATTATTGTCATCTAGTAGGGCTATGGAATAGTTCCTAATTTATGAACGCAACAGTAAGTCACTTAAAAATCAAATTTCAAGTTTGACATTTGAGTATAAACGTAGCTGCATTCATAAATGAGGAACTATTGCATAACTATTTTAGATGAAAATAATTTTTGATCAGAAAAGATTTACTGCGTTTTTCTATTTTTCCTTAATTTTTGATCATCTTATCTATACTCAAAAATCAGCTTACCGTAAGTAAAAAGATGCGTCCTTTCAGATTCCGTAATAAAAAAGGAGAGTTTCCATTTAAAAAAAACATCGATAACGCCATACCTCATACACGGGACACCCTGTAAGTATGCATTTTATTTCAAAAAATGCTCAAATAAAAATAAAAATCGATGGGTCCAAGGGTTTTAGCCGGAAACGTACATGTTAGGAAATACTGAATTTATTCCAGACTTTTGGGACACACGGTATAATTATGGCTCCTTCCGTATGTTGGATCCTATTTTCATTAAGAACAAAGCCTGAGATATGTGTAAAAATAGTAAAATTCTATTTGTTGAAGGTGCTCACCCTGTATATATTTGACCGATATTTCATTCCAGGTAGACACGTAATTCGCATGCAAATTATCGTGTTCCTCCAACAAATAGTTTTTGAGTTATATCGACAATAGACAGACAGACAGACAGGCACACAGACAGAGAGACAGATGGAATTGAGAAAACTTGTTCTTGGTCATCTAGGGACCCTGAAACGTGAAGATCTCGAATCATGATTTTTCGTGATTACAGTATTTAGTTCTTCTTTTACACGAGGGTAATAAAAATCAAATTCACTTTTTCCTATTATATTTTCAAAATGTTTAGTTTTAAAACATGCACATGAGGAAACTGACATGAAGCCCTTTACAGATTTTTACTTTTGACACAAAAATGAGATTTTTTAACACTAATTTCGATTAACGTAATTTTCTGGCTGCTGAGTGAACGAAACTCAAGTTTAACAGTACATCCTTATCGTATCCGACAAAGTTACCTTTGTTGTATCTCATGTTTTGTAATACGCATCGTAGAAAAAAAAGGAAGTAATAATTGTTTTCAGAATAGGTAGCTATCACTTCATATTGACACCTCTTAATTCTAAATAACTTTTCTAAACAATATATTTTGAAAAATGAGGGTTTTTATTTTTGGGCCATTTTTAAGTTTTTCAACGTCCACCGTATACGAAAAGATACTTAAAGTTTGACAAGTGAATTCTCAGTCTGGGAAGATGCAGAGCCTTTTATCGAGAATAGAATTTTCTGATAAGTTGATAATAAAAAAGTTACCATGTGTCCAAATTTATGCCCGTTACTACATATATTTATTAACTTTTTTATAGAACAATAATACATAATATACAAAAAGTGAATTAAACATATATTTATTCACGAAAAGATTTTGGGTTCACGAGCACGCAGTGCGAGTGAGATCAAATCTTTGAGTTAATAAATGTTTAATTCACGTGGCGTATATATGTTTTTATTCACTTTTGACGACATTTTGAATAAAAAATTTAAAAACATCCAAATTTATAGCGCCTGCTGCTCTTAAATCACTTATCAAACAACAAATAAAACAGCACACTTACTGTGTGCCAAACGTCAAAGTGACGTTTGTCACCTGCTTACAGCTATACACAAAATTGTAAATAAATGACATTAAAAATATTTAAATTAAGGTAATTATATATTACACACTACAAAGAGAAAGAATAATCGAATGTAAATATTTGTAGAAATCATAAAAATATGTTGTTCTTCATTGAACCGTTTTTAAATCTCTAGTGAATTAAACTTTTTTAATTCTCTAGTGAATTAAAACGCTTTTATTTCTCTTGTGAATCACAGAGTGTTTATGAAAGTTGTTATGGAGTTAATAATGTCATTTTAAACTGTCAAAATCGAATAAAAAGCATTTTTTACGATGGAGTGTTCTTCCTCATGAAATTAAATTACATTACATTAAATATTACGATATGCACAGTTCATAGATAATGGTATCTTTAATAGATACAATGCTTATTACTATGCAGCATAAAATTAAAAGCACATAAAATTTCGAAAGAGGTGTGTCACAAAATATTACATTGAATTTAGAACTGTTGTAACTAATTATATATATATATAAACTTTAATCTAACTAAATAATGCATATTGATTTACTTTTTCAAATGTGATTGAAATTGAATAGAATTATTGCAAGTCTGAACTGTCGTTTATTTTCTAATTAATCAATCACGCCTTACTATAAAAAATGTAGCACACATCTCGGTTATTTATTAAAACACTAATACCACTATTTCAAAAATGATGAAGGTCCAATTAATTTTGTCACTATCATTCTACATCGCAATGTGACATTCTGCCATAATTTAACTATCTTCATATTCCATACAGTTTTCGAAATTCCAATGGAGAGGTTTTGCAGTATTAACTTTTGCTGGAAATTCTGCGACCGTCTGTCTAAACCCTGTTTTCACTTACATAACCGACTATTTGTGTATAGAACTTTAAGCTGATATCTTATGAGATTTAAGTCGAACTTAATTTTTTTTAAACTTCTGTTATAAAAATCTTACCACTTAGAAGGCAAGACTCAAGAATTTTCTAATGGGTAATATGTGATGATTTTGTAAATTTTTGAAACAGTTAGCACTTGCTCCAGTGACCAATTTTTAATTACAATGAAAAGTACTACACCAACATAAAATAAAAGTTTTAGTACCTTGTCATTTATCCACGAGCGAATATTGGTATTCATTCACTTGGAAAAAAATATAAGCGTAGTTTTTGCAAATATGTAGATTGTGGTGAGTATACCACACCTCATTTCACTGTGGTTCCACATGACGGAATACACATTTATTATTGCGAACTCTCGACAATATATTTTTAAATTCACCTGATTTATGTTCACCCATTACAAAACTTATAACTGTTATGACAGCGAAGCTGCTTCTTAGTGATTTTGTTAACCTTCAAATATCTAATGTATTTGATAGGTGTTAAACAATATTCATGCATTCACCTTTTTTTTCTCTACAGCTTTTCTTGGCGTTATCATGGTTCTAAACTAAAAATAAGTTTGATGACCATATTGCAGACAAATATCAGTTGGTTTTTCAAAAAGTGTGCAGCAGAAGGACGCAGTTTTTATTGTAGCATCGTTCATTTATCATAATTTTACGCAGATCGCCTATCGTTTTATACATTTATAATTGCAAAACGTAGTTATTTTTATATGTCATTATTTGTACACTGCAACAAGGACAAGGACATAATAAGCTACAGCATGTTAGCGTTATTTACAAGGTTTTTTTATTAGTGGTTAAGTTACTTGAAGAAAATTTGAAATTTAAGTAAATAATAAATAAGTTATGTTACATTAAAACACAATCAGCTGCTATTTTCAGCACATTCTGCGATATTTGTAGGAATTTATCAGTCATGGCGTTTAGAAAGATACGTTTTGTGTTTACTATCTTCAAGTATCTATAAATTTTTACTTACTCGTGTAAAAGATTGCAAACGCGAAATATCACCTTCCGAGATTTCTTCAGATGATCACGTTTCAGGGCCTCTAGATTAGATGACGACAAACGGGGTTTCTCAATTCTTGGCTCCCTGTTTGTCTGTATGTCTGTCTGTCTGCCTGGTGCCGGTATAACTCAAAAATTATTTGTTGGAGGAAAACAATATTTTGCATCCAGATTATATGCTCTCCTCGCATGAGACCGAGAAAATTTAGTTAAAATATACACAGGGTGAGCACCTTAAAAAAATAAATTTCTTCCTGTTTAGCTTTAACTCAAGAACTATTACTTAAATGACATTAATATTTTCCATATACATCTGGTTTTTACCTTTGAAGAAAAAGGGCATATATTGGATTCAATATATACAGGGTGGTCACATTAAAAACAAATTTTTGTTTATTTTTGCTTAAAGTGAGAAACAGATAAAATAAATAATTTTCACATAGCTCAGGCTTTAGGCTTGACAAAAATGTCACCCAACAAACACAGGGTAAATGTAAAAAAGTCAAAAAGGAGCAACAGTAAGTGCATTCTGTTTAATATCGCAGAGCATCGTAGAACCGGGAGAGGTCCTCGATAGGCTCGTGGATTAGACGAGAGGAGTTAAAAATCTCATTCGTAGGCGCTGTAGTTCAAAATCCATAGTTGGTCATGTTTTTTTAAATTTGAAATTGATGTGTTTTATTTTATTGTTACCCTACTTACGAAGGAAGTTGTGAGTAAAGCCCTTTATAGGTTTTTTAAATCTATATGAACACATGTTGTCAGCAATGGAAGTTTATTCAGTATCAATAAACGATTTGCATCTCAATGCGTGCAATAAATTACTTAATGCGCCGTAGATGTTCCTTTCATTGTGCTATTGAAATTATATGCCAACTAAATCGTGTCAATCGTACGCGCTTGGTTAACACCTTTCATAAGGTGTTAATTGCGGAGCGCAAATAAATACAGAAGCTTGAAATATCAAGAGTGCAAGTAAACGGTTATTAACGATTATTCACCAGATTGAACTTACTCAGCATGCAAGCATTCTCAACGGATGTTCTTTGCATTGTTAATGGTTATGCTTTATGCTGCATTCGGCTTTTCTCCTCTGAGAGAAAAGTTTAAAGGTTAACATTACTTCCTTTTCAAATGGAATTTAGTTAATTAATTGATGTGGAATTCGTTTTCGGATTGCATAATTTGCTGGTTGTAGAATGGTTTGAATAACGTGCGATGCTGGATTAAAAATTAATGAAGACAACTCCAGATTCAGTAATAGAAACGAATGGCACTAAAGGTGCAGTTCTATATTAGATTTTTAAATTACGTACTTTTGGAAATTTTGCATCACTTAGTCCTGAAAGTTTATGCAGATTTACTTCGCCTAACATTAATGATATAAACTTCTTTTATACGTACCTGACACAAAAAGGATCAGACGTAGAGCAACTAGTAATACTGATTGCAACCCTTTTGTCTTTATTAAAAAAATAATTTCGTCTGAGAGCTTGTTATAGTTTATGCAACAAAAAACTGAACTTAGAAAATCGTTTAGAAACTAGCCTAAAGCTCAAAATGTCCACGCATTTTTAAAGAGTCTTAGACATCTACTATTTACGGATTTGATGTCATGATTACATACTATAGCCATGTCTCTCCTTCACGAATAAATTTTGTAGGCGGTATTGCTTCGTTAACCTTCACCAACAGCTACCACCTCAGAAGTCAATGTCAATGTGAGGAGCAAATAATTTTTTAAGCAATGACATCACGCAGAAATCTTGATGTTGAAACAGGAATTACTCTCTGTAACTAAGTGAAATTTAAGTTATAAGTTGATATGGACGTTGAAAATACATAACTGCAACCATTGTACTTAATGGAGGAGCATTTTCCAAAATCTCTCTAATATTTGAAAATGTTTTATGGTACTTCTAATGAGGTTACGGTTGCGGCCCCAAAGAATATTCAGTAATAATTAATTATGATAGTCAAGTCAATTATAAACAATTATTTATTTTGACATAATACTGAATACCTTCATAATTTCGCATACAAAGTATTAAAAAACAATATTAAGGTGTATAATTATTTTTCATAATCAAAAAGGTCAAAATTATAACTCTATTTTTTTAAATAAATTAAATATAAAAAGGTTTATCTTTAAATCAATTACAAAAGAACGGTTAACGTCGTTATTTCTCCGGCTTAAGTTAATGTCACGTTTGAACAGCTGAAGTACGTTTGCGGTAAATGTGTGTTCTTGGAGTCGAATTAATTGAATGATGAAGCAAGAAGCAACTTTCTCCGCAATTTCCTTAGCGCCTCTGAAGATACGATGCATTGTACCTAGCCCACGTGCTTATGTCAACCATTCCCATTGCTTATTGTTATCGGTCCATAAATAAATGTGTATAATATGACACCGCATAATTTGCATTGTTGGGCTTGCAATAGCGATATATAGGTAGGGTATGTTATTTTGCATAAAAATCAGTCGTACAATCTTGGCCATTTCTGTAGAATTTCTAGCTTGAATTTATGGCCAGACTATAATTAAATTAATGAGATTAACAGAATAGATCGAACCATCTCGCTTCTTCGCATGGCATTGTGCGGGTCAAGGTTTCTTGCGGTACGAACCAGTCCAACGTCCTACAGACTTATGTAATATCAGGTTCAGCGATTTGTTGCTAAATATTAGTTACTATTGGAGCAAATTCTGCCAATTCTGGGGTGGGATCCGCAAAAATCCTGAAAGGTTACTAACTGCATGAGAAGCATTAGATTCCTGAAATTTTTGTAATAAGGGCAGTTACTAATTAACAAATGTTTTTGAAGAAATTACGATTACTTCATGCAGTATTACTACAATCAATGTTTGAAATAATTTTATGACACATCAAAACCACTCAAGGCTAACTAGCTGAAATTAAATGGTGTCTCGTTACGTTTGAAAAGATCCCTCGCAGCAGACTTTCAAAAAAAAGGCCAGTCTGGCTCATATTTTACAAAAATTTATAGTCGTGTTTTTATATTTCATTTATTTAATTAATTGATCTTTCTGGTTATGTAATAGTTGAAAATTATTCCAGCAGCGAGTTTACCCAATTTTTATTGCTGATCATAATGGCTTTCTGATGAATGGTGATTGTTGCTGAAGTAATTGCCAAAAATTACAATATTTGTGGCAGTTGCTTTTAGATTCTGTTTAGATCGAATGCTCAAAAATACATTTCGAAATTCCCATTACGGTTCTAAAAATAAATTGCTGTAACAATTGCTATTCAATGCAAAGTGTTTAGTTATTTATATAGTATATGCGCAAAGAATCTCGATGAATACCAAAATAGGATGAGTTGGGTGCCCAGAAGCAAACTGACGTAATCAAATTTTCCCTTTAGCACGCCCAATATGAGCAATTAGCGGCCTCTAACTGGTTATAACAATTAATTTAAGAAATGTGAATGTCCCTTCCGAAGACACAGCGTAAACGTTGGTTTTTTGTTCGTATCATCCACACAAAAAATAAACATGTTTGAATGTGACGTAGCATCAAATAATACCGGTCTTTTGTTTGATGTACCTAACAAACAAAAACTGAGAAGTATATAAGCAGACGGCACTGTAGCAGACAACAGTTGCAAAACCTATTTCACCAAGAGTGCTACTTGTTTCTAGTGCCAATTTCAAGATGATGAAGATTACTGTTTTGGCTTGGTGCCTTGTCGCCGCCTGGGCCGCCCCTGCTGAAGATATTATTCCTATTGTGTCACAAGAAAGTGATGTAGGAATTGATGGAAAATATCATTACAGGTACATTTGTAAATTATTAAATAGCTTAATTTTTTGGTCCTACAATAAATATTTTAGAAGAATTATATAGTACAATACTCGATGGTACCAAACCAAATTTACCTTGAAACCTATCATTTTTCGTAGTTAATGATAAGCATACAGAACTTAAGCTATTTTACTTAATCATGTCCCTTTCTTAACGAATCGGCAAAGGAAACATTTTAAAAATTGTTTGCTAAACTTGTATAAATAATAATAAATTCAATAATTAATTCTTTAATTTTTTAGTTACGAATCAGCTGATGGTAGCAAAGCCGACCAAGACGGTGAACTGCAAGGAACGGGCGAAGAAGTTGGAGAAGAAGTTCACGGATCTTACGAATTCAAAGGTGAAGATGGTCAGACCTACCACGTAGAGTACACCGCCGGAAAGGATGGATTTGTTCCTCATGGTGACCATATTCCCGGCATCCCAGAACCCATTGCCCGTGCCCTCAAGTGGGCCGAAGAGCACCCATACAAAGAAGAGAACCAAAAACATTAAATACAAGAAACTTTAACTTAATGTGGACTAAGCAACGAAAAGGCTCATGAATTGTTGATGTTACTTAAAACTGCCCGTTCTTTCCTTGTTAGTATTTATCGCCTAATTTATGAGGCTTAGAAATAAGATCTCTTCCACTTCTCGTTTTGTATCTTGTACATACTACTTCCTGTTGCAAATAAAAACATTGTTGTTTTAAGAGTTTTATCGTTAGACAAATGTAGGGCCAAGGTAACGATGCATCAAACCATACAGTGACGTAATCTAATTGGTTAGTTCGCAACAAATCACCGATTAATTTTGAAGGCTTATAATTAATTTTAATTGAACGTTTCTTCCCGATGTTGCTACGGCAGTTATATGTGTTTTGTATGACGTAGCAGCAATAAATGCGGTCCTTTTTCTTTGATGTACATCTAAAGAGCAAAATCTGCAAATGCATATAAATAGACAGCATCCATGCAGATGTCAGTTACAAAACGTATCTCTACAAGTGTGGTGCTAACAGTGCAAGATGATGAAAATTGCAATTTTAGTTGTGTGCCTTGTTGCAGTTTGGGCTGACAACCCAATCGAGATTATTTCTCAAGACAGCAGTGTTGATGCTGACGGAAAATATCAATACAGGTAATAATAATTATATTCCATATCTAATTGCGTGTTATAGTAAATGTTGGTCGCCTATCTGAAAATTCTCTCCAGTATAATTATATATTTTTTTATTTAGTCACTCTTCCGTTGAACATATTTTAAATAAAATTTGTTATTAGATTCTCCATAAAAATACAATGACGATTTTTGGTCATATACCCTAATTTAGAGTCGAACAAAAATAAGTATGATCTAGGAAAGCTCATATAGCCTATTCTAAATTATATAATTATATGAATTGGTTGATTTTTGAAACAACCGATAAAGAAAAAATTCAGAATTACCAGCCAATTTTACAAAATTGTGTAAATTTTGCAATTTATGCAGACTTTTATTCTCTTATGAACCATACTCGATATTTACGTTGACGTTTTAGATACGAATCAGCTGATGGTACCAAAGCCGAGCAAGCTGGTCAACTCAAGGACGTCGAAGAGGGTCCTGGAGAGGTAGTTCAGGGATCTTTCGAGTTCCAAGGAGACGATGGAAAAGTCCATCAGATGACTTACACTGCCGATGAAAATGGATTTGTACCACACGGCGACGATGTTCCACAAATTCCACAAGCCATTCTTCGCGCGTTAGAATGGAACGCAGCTCACCCAGACGAGTCTTAAAAAGTGACAACGCCACGGATTGTTAATTGTGAAGACTAAACAAGCACTGCCGATATTTTCTTATACTTCTTTACATGGGGGTTCTTTTGAACTACCGCACTGTCGATTATAAAATAAAAGATTGCTTTACAATTTTTGTTTCTTTATGCCATTAAAATAATAAAAGCGAACCTTTGAAATATAAAAACTATTCACCTAATGTTTGTTTGCTGGCTTGCTTAATGAATTGCTAGCCAGAGGTGTGCCATTAAGCATGTAAGCATGTTTTATTAGTTTTATTACAATCCGACAAGGTCAGAGTGTCATCACATAGATGTATTAAAATATATTCGATTGCAAAAAAACTGTTTACACCTAAACAATCCTAATGACGTGCTATTAAAAGCCAATACTTTTGGAATTCATACATAAAACTGTACTATGCGAGCTCTTAGTTGTAAAGGTACAGCGATGTTAATTACTAAAAAGCGTAACTAGAAGTACATAGATACATTTGTCCCCCGTAATTTGCCAAACCGTTTTCTTGATGTGCATAACCAATCGTCAGTTTTTACGTAAACAGCGACTGACATTGAAAATGACATAAAGAGTTATGTACCTACGAAGATGTATAACTAATATTTCACAAATAGCTTGACCTTTAATTATTTTATCTTCAATAAATAAGCGCGTCAATTTATCTGCATGGAGCTGCGTTTCAATCACTACCATTTGCATTTTATTACAGTCACCAAGGACTTTAGAACGCAGATGTGCAGGCCAATGTGACAGCCCCTATTATTTTAATATTTGTAAAAATTTACTGCTGCGATATGAAATATTAGACTTCCAATTACTAGAATATTAATGCAAATGCTTCTGAGCTAAAGCAGTACCAAATTCGAGACGCATTCAAAAATAACCAAGTAATTGAAAAATGCAATAAATCAACCAAATGGTAAAGGGTAAATATTCTATTTACCTAAATGCACACGCATTTGAAAAAGGTTAGATAACTGAAAATACTATATCAATAAAGGGCACATCTTAATCGTGAGATTAGATTAAATTCAGAATTGTATAATAATCAACAGTAATATCCCAAGTGCATTAAAATAGCCGATTAAATTTTGACGTTTTCTCTCAGAACGTTTTGCTAAGAAACTTGTCAAGTAAATTTGTCGCGTAATAAAAATTTTGTGAGCGGAAAAATTGTTGGATAGAGAATTGTGATGTCAAAATCATTCAGAAGCAATTAAATTCTGACACACATAACTGCGGTTAAAATTTTGCATTTGAATTTTTATCAATAGTAATATCCCAAGTGCATTAAAATAGCAGATAAAATGTTGACGTTTTTCTATTAGAATGTTTTGCTAAGAAATTTGTCAAGTAAATTTGCCGCTCAACAAGAATTCCGAGTACGTAGCACAAGGGATTTTGGCGAAAATTTACTAGATATATTTCTTCAGAACAAAACATTCTGCCAGAAGAACGTCAACATTTATTCAGGCTAATTTACATGCACGCGGGATGTTCGGAGTGATTATTTCCTGAATAAATAGATAAAATTCAGTTGAGAAAGCACCTTTAATAATCACGTTAAAATTATTCACAAGCGATTAAATTTTGACACATTTTTAACCGCAGTTAAATTTTGACGTTTGAATTTTTTTCATTATTATACTGACAGAAACCATAGTGATTACGCATTATTATGGTTATGAAGAAAATAATCAGTATTAAATTGGGAGAAGCCATGGTAATAAGGCATTATTATGGATATAAAAGAAATAATCTAATCGTGTTATAATGCAAAAGCAAACTAAGAAAGTTATATGTGTTGACTATTTCAACGTTATTTTTCAAAGTAAAAAGTATTAATAGAAAAACAAAAGATGCTCGACACTACATAAAAACTTCAAGAATCAATTCAACAGCAAACACCAAACAGAGCTAGTAAACAGAAGAAATATTAGAACTTCGAAATACTGCAACCCAGAAAATGTTGCGATGAACCAGAGCTCTTAAGATAACCAATCTGAATAATAATAATAATCAAGGAAAAACAATATAACTGAATCACTAGAAATTGCAAACATTTTTGACAAACAACTATAAACCAGCGAACACAAACCCAACACCAATTATTGGCCAACGAATTAATAAAAATGTATAATTTCGAATAATATGTAATAAGTAATTTTTCAATATGTGAATATTTAGTATTTAAGTCGTCCTTAAACCCTTTGGTATGGTGGAACTAGTTATGGGCAATATTCAAAGCATTAAATAATGCTAGAATAGATTCACGTTGACTATAAGGAACTATACAGAGAGATCAAACATTTAAAGTAATAAAACTGAACTAACCTGTAGTATGCATTGTGTTGACATAGAATGATCAATTAAAAAAAAATAAACGTCATTTTAGAATTCTTCAATAAAAGGTTGACAAAAATAATAAAACGTCTGTTTTCCAATCTTATCTTCTCAAGGGAGTTAAATTAGAAGATGGATTGTTAGACTGTTAAAGTCACATGAACTAATAATACAGTTAATTGTAGTTCAAATGCAGTTCCATAAAGTGCAGTGTAGACAGCGGTCATATTTTTCATTGGCTTCGCGATCATTTTCATTTTTGGTCGCTTTATATACAAGCGCAACGCTGCAGATAAATAGGTATTAACAAAGACATTCTTTTTTTTTATCCATAATATCTTGGCAGATGCGTTCTGACCCATTATTCATTTTGTATGTTACTGATGGCTCTTCTTACCGTGTTTCGCCATCATGATCAGCAGCTTATTCCATCCATTGTAGCATGTAGGCCCCTCTTAGTTGTCTCTATTCTTTGATGTTGTTGGCTTTTTGTATCCAGTCCTATCTAGCAGTTATTTGATACCTTCCATTAGGGATGGGTGCTTGACGTGAAAACAGTCGGATCACGCCGGGTCACGTCGTGAACGTAACTAATATTTGAAAATGGGGACGTGAACGTGAGTGAAAATTTCCATGACGTGATTCACGTTTCACGTTAATTTCACGTAAAATATTTAGTAATAAATAAAAGATTACAGGGTGCCCCGCTCACTCGCTGCCATCCCATGTGAAAGATCTAGAGATGGAGCTGCGCATGCGCATCTGTGTTGTAGTGTGAGTGTTGTGTGTACTGTGTACAATCAATGGCGTCCTGCCTGGGAATTAATAATTATTTCAATTCTAAGGTTCTATTTAATGCAGCCGGGACGCACGGACACAAGAACTGCTCTGTAGCGCATGCAGATATTTTTACTCCTAGCTTAATTTGATTTTTAAAATTATTTAGTGCTACAATGTCCACTTACGAGGGCAAAGCCCTTTACAGATTTTTATTGGTTTTAAATTTGAACATTCTGTTCTATCTGAATTTGAATTTGAAATAAAAGGTGCGGGTCACGTCGTGAGTGACGGGTGACGCCGTGAACGTGAGTGAACGTGAGCGTGAAACGTGCGTGAAGTGGGTGAATACTCACTCAGGCGCCCATCTCTACTTTCCATGCATCTGGTTTAGGGTTTTCTTCTAAACCTTTTATGTGCTCTAGGCCTTCACTCCACGATTTTGAGTCCATCTGTTGTCCGTTATTCTTCTTACATTCCTCGTCCAGTTCTACCTGAGTGTACAAAATCGTTGTATCACGTCTGTCGTTTAATACTGAGCATTCTACGTCCCATTGCTTGTTGTCTGACTTGAAGTTTATGTATTATATTCTTTTTAAGTGCCCAGGTCTCCGTCCCGTATCTTAAGTCAGATAACATGTATTGATTGAAAGTTCTTGCCTTTAGCGAATGTACTGTATTGGATTTCAATGTTGTTTGCCACCTTCCAAATGCTGCCCAAGTTAAAGAAGCTCTTCCGGTCAAATCTGCTTTTAAATTACTGGTAGCCATAGGAGCGACTTCGCTCAAATTGGTGTTGAGTATGATTTCTCGTTAAATCTATCCAACGTTTTTTATAACGCGATTGTAAACGGTGTTGGAGAGCCTTTGTTTTGATCGACTGTCATGTTTGTACGGTGTGCCGCTTATGGAATTTATCATACGTCTCCAGATCCACATCAATTCGACAACGGTCTGCTTCTTAGACACCCCTTGCCTCGACGCCGTAATGAAATATGGGAAATACTAGGGAATTAACAAGTTGCGTTTTCGGTTTTTTGTGATATTAGTAGCTTGCCATATTTTGATAAGTATCCTACGTCAAATTTTCACAATTGCAGGTGTTGTCTATTGAAGCTCCCAGGTGAGTCAGACTATTAAAAACCTCGCATTAACCGATTCTTTGAATGGGAGGTTTTTGTTTTCATAGTCATTTATCGTAATTTTGGTTTTACGAAAATTAATCTTGAGACCACAGAGAACACCAATCCCTTGAAGTTTGTTTAAGAGCGTCGAGATTTCATTTTCCTTTGCGGCAACCAGCGTGCTATCGTCTGCAAATCTAAGGTGTGATAGTTTTGTAGAACCAATAGTTATACCACCATTCCACTCTTTTAGCACTTTTCTCATTATTATTTCGCTCTAGATATTGAAGAGCATTGGTACAATAACGCATCCTTGTCTAACACCTTTGCGTATAATACATTCTCCAGATAGGTATTTATCAACCTTGTCCCAAGTATTATTATTATCGTTATATAATTCCTTTATAAGATACATTAGATGTTTAGGAACTCCCAGTAAAGATTGTACTAGATAGAATCCGGGCAGATAAAAATTCTAACAAAATTTACACTACCAGTATATTTTTAATTTACAACTTTATTTCTTACATATATAATATAATTACACAATTGTAAACGGCCATTTTAATTCTAGTCAGTTTAACGAGTTAATAAATCGATGAATTCGTTTACAAGCCAAGATGTAATTATTTATCTTTCGAAGCTATTAAACATTAACTGTGATTTTTAATCTAATGTGGATGTTCTATTAATGGTGTTCTACTTTACGTTCCTGAGAAGCAGATACCATTTTAGTTCATTACTATAAGAACTCTAGAAAACTACTAAAGAACTTACAGATGATTGATAGTAAATATCGTCCAACCTTTTAGGCTGTAAATTCATACTTATATTGAAGACATTTATTCTAGGTTATTGATAACGTTTGAAGTTGTGTTGCCTTGAATTATATCTGTTTTGAACCTATTAATTTATTAACTTTATGAGCAACAAATTGTTCAGACTTACACAGGAGCTATTATGTTGTAGCTTAATTTATTTATTCCATTATAAACAGTTGCAAGACAGTTTTTGTAGTGTGTTATAATTCGGAATGTGCTAATACTTTTTAATGTAACGAAGCTGAAACACTTGGCTACATTCTGACCTCCATCTCTATAAATAATGGATGGCATTTATGGTGTCCATAACACGTTTGGAGACTATTATCTGAGTTTGTTAAATTTAAAATGCTATTTAACACATTAATTACATTATCCAGAGAAGGACGACGTTTATGATAAGATGCTTTGGCAGTCATTTTATAAATTGATTTGTAATTAATTTTATTACAGTTTACCTTGTAACTTTAAACTTTGGAAAAGCTAAATATAAAATTCATGAAAAGTATAGAATGTATACGAGAAGCAACAAAATATGTGATTCAAAAAGTCCCAGTTTCAGTGAAAACTATGGTACACATTAATGAGGTCATGCAAGCAAACTGAAAATCGCAGGAGAGATATTTCTATATTGTTTTGTCATCTAGCTATTGTTATTGTGTACTGCAACTGCAATAAACTTTATGGCCTTAGAATGTCACCATTCTATAAATAGAGAAATCCTACCCTACTAATGCCACGTAAATATCAAGTATTTTTAAAACAGCAACAAATTGCGTTCTTAGATTTTTCGTTTTTATGTATTTCCGAATTATAAACGATGCAGTTTTCTCCAGAATCTGTATTTCATTCATGATATATGCGTATGGCTGGTCATAAACTACCTGCCAATAAATTTTGAGCTTGACTTTGCAAATTACTACAACCAACATATTTAAGTACGGTAATGCATTTCTCTTTTGCATAACTGTGTTTATGCTTCCTCATCACGAAAACGTCAATGTGCAAATAAACCGAATTTGTTCGTTCAAGAGAATCATTGGCAATTGCAAAAGATGCGCCCTTTCTGCTCATTCCATTAAGTCACCCACACCACGGTCACATTTGTGCAATGTTTAAACGTCTGTGTTTAAGCAAGACAGTAAACGAATGAGGCTAAATTACTTAGCACTTGTCATAAATGTTGAACTAAAGTCTGCAAACAATACTACATTATATATAGCGCTCTTCGTTATGGGGAAACAGTTCAGTGTGATTAGTTTCGTGCTTCTGAATGTGATGTTGGTGTTACTGGTAAGAAACGGACCCTTTGTGAGATGAATAGTAACTTTTTAATGTGTTTAACCAGTATTTGAACCGTTATTAACGATACGTTTCTCTACACGATTTTTAATGAAAAAAATCTAAAATGCTAGTCAGAAAAGGTGCATTATCGGTTTTGCGGATTTACTAGATTCTTCAAAAATTTATACTATATACATCTAATTATGTTCCAATGAAATCCATTAGAAAAGCATACATACCGTGTAGCGTGCATATACTAATTGTTTTTATTATTACATAAATTCGGTTTAACACTAAGTACAGTTTAAACAAAGTGGCTGATATATCTATAACCCGATTTAATAAATTAAAATTAAAACATTATTTAATCCGAAAGTTCTAAAATAAGTTAGAAGGCAGGACATATTTATAAAATAGTTATCTAAATTGAGAGAAATACAGTTGTTGGTTAAAACCTTCAATGTGCATTATAAAACTTTTTGCTTCATAAAGCGCTATTGCTTTTAATGCTTTTATTTTTAATTCGAAATTGAGTCTTGAGCAAAATGTTAAAAACAAGTATTGCTGTATTTCTCGGAAAATGAATATCTTAAAGTCTTCTTTAGCCATTTGTATTAACCGAAGCTATTAGAAGTGCCCGCTGCAAGAAATATAATCAAATAGTCATTTAGTGAAATCTATGTACCGAGTGTCTTAAAAAGAATTGCTTCTACTAGTTTTTGAATTTGGTTTGCATCTACATTTTTATGTGCCGCTAGGTTGTTATTGGTATTGCATTATAGGAAGTTCAAAGAATACTACATGTAATTATTTTTAAGATTTGTACTATCTAGCTTTTGTAAAATATAACTAATCTAATGAGGAAACAAACTATCTTACTGAAATAGCATTGCTTGTTTGAAATATTTGTCTTAGAATAATGTAGCTAAAAAATTGGAGCAATCTCAATTAAAAAAACCATTATCTACTTTTTAAAAAATCGGGTATGTGTGCCGCCCTTCAGCAAAATGCGTACACAACCCTGACTAGCTCAAACTATCGACGATTGTTGTCATGGGTAAGGATCAGGCAATGATTCTCAAGGTTATCCAGTAAAATAGAAAGAAGCAAAATTTACCTACCGTGTACGGCCATTGCTTAAAAAACAACATACTATAAATGAAAAGGTTGCTGTGGTTCTTACAGAAAAAACCAAGAACTAAAAGTCAAGCTCAGATGCTTTTATTGAACAACAACTAAACGCGAATCAAATTTGGCTCAAAAGTAAATTGCGCCTTTACAAGTATCAAACTTTGTACTCATAATGCAGTTACTAGAATGTGCAGCTGTCAGCAAAAAACCCATCATATCTGACGTGCACCCTGTGAGGCGCTGGTAAAAATGCCAACCTCTAACTTGAGAAATATAACGCAAGTCTGTAGCTGGGCCTTCGAGATGTATATAAGTATAAAATATAGAATTAACCAGCAAAACAATATCTAAATACCTTCCGCTGGCTGCCTTATGCTCTAAAAAAAAACTTTATTTGATACTATCCTACCCACAACTCTTAATTAAATATAAAAATAGTACAATAGAGATAATTTCAAGCAGCAACACCATGGTCCTACAATAATGCAAGGAGGGACGGGACAAAGCTTGTAAAACTTTGAATTTTCCAGCTATTACAAACGGGAGCAGTGCAGTTGGTGGAAGGTCTGCATGTCGGCATAAAACGAATGCATCGAAACGGTTTGGCGGTTCCTAGCTGTTTCTAACATACCTACACGCGAATTGCTTAATAAACAACACTAAACCAAAAGAGATTAAATTCTACTTGAGACGAAAGGCGGCCCAAGATCACGTGCAGTGAAAAGCTTAAACTCGTTCGGTTGGTATTTCGATTGAAATCACTCCACTACCGCTTCCGAAAATTGATGTCTCTTAACACTCGATGATCTCGGAATAAGGCATGGCGTTTCAGATCCTCATCGGGCACCACGAAGTGGGACTGTCGACTTGGTTTGTTGAGAAGCAAGGAAAAACTGTCAGTTGCTCCAAAATTTGGTCGCTTTTTACTACTACAGATTTAAGTTAGCGCTACTCCCCATAATTCCATCGAGCTAGTAATAAATAATAAAAAAATGAAGTAGTCATGTCTTCACAAGAAGAATATAAGCCGCCAACGCCAAATTCAGAAAGGGCCGTTACATATATGGGTTTGCCATTCAATTGGATTTTGTTTAAGAAAGATTTTTTTGTAACGGAATACACAACATGCAAAATTGCTACTACACAGTTGTTTACAAACTTCTATTAAAACGACTTTCAAGAGCTCTTGTTTCTAAGTAGCGTTACTACAAATATTTTACAAGTATAACATGGAATAATCCAGTCCTAGTTGGCAAGACAATTGTTTATAGGCAACCAAAATCTCGATAAAGCTCGTAGCGATTCTGCTTCATATGTTTCGTTGTGTCTTGTTCATTTCCTTTTCTGCTGAATCACTGTTTCTGTAATATCCAGTGCTTTGGTAATGTTCTTTATGCATTAATTTCATTTCCGATGTTGTAATGCTCTTCCCAGCTTACACCTCTCAATTGATCGTTGTACTGTTGCTAGTTTATGTATGTGTCTTTTGATGAATACAGTAAGATGCATTTTTGGGATATCTTAGGTGCCAATTTAGTATAATGGTTTGGAAAATTGCGGAACCCTGTTTGATCAGGAGTGACCGGTAGTTGTTTGGAAGTAAATCCGCATTTTGGCTACTTAAAATCTCAGGCTTCTTTCACGTTATCCACTATAATTTTTTATAAATCTTAGAATCTCGATAGAGCTGTTTATGGTGTCTTCTATCTTTTTGAATGCGCTGAGGAAAAACCCTGCCACCTGGTAGCAACGGCGTGCTGGTTAGACGTATTACTCCCATCTTTTCCGTGCGTCTACTACAATACGCCTTTGCCGATTCGTAATCGTCGATTTGATGTAGGTGAAATTTGTCAAAATACAGTTGTTTCCCAGGGCGAATCGAGCCGACAGTAAATCTGGTTCACGGAGAATCTGGTAGACCGTGGATTTGACCTACGGCGAATCGGCGACGACGAATTTTCTCATGCTCTTAGTTTGTGTGCCCGGGTTCGATTGCAATCGCATAGCCTGTTGAATTACGTTGATGAAACGTACTCACTGTAAATTTTAATTCGTTGTAATTTGTGATTAGTAACCAACTGTTTGCGTAACATCCTTAAAAATTTTAAATTAAATCAAATTATGATTACACAAAATCAAGCTCATGAGTAGAGCTTTGTGAGGAGAAAATCGATTATTTAGCCCACATCATATTATATCAATTACAGGAATGTATAACTCAATCCTGAAGAGTGTTTTTTTTTTCATTTAGGGCATATGTTTTCTAAGCTTAACTTCTCTGTAACAACAGATTTATTTAAAAAACAAACTTTTCTGACAAGTTTGTTAGTTTCATTTATGTCTATTTATACCACATGAATTGGCTGTTTTATAAGGCTAGTTAAAATAATCGAAATTTCCAAGTTGGAATAAACATTGCATCTTAACAATTTCTATAAGAATAATTGCTTCTAAGACGTCAGACTTTTTATTTTGTAACATAAGTATTACTGGTACTCTTAAATCTCTAAATAATAATAGCATAAACCATATGCAATTGGAACCAAAGAAATTTTGTGAAATTCTGGAGCCTTGTTTCTCCTCTATTTCTCGTTAGAAACATTGTGCTATAAACTTAAATTCGCCTCCAATGTCCTTTTAATTGCCAAACAAGCTTCAATTTGGCTTGTCCAACGTTTAAAATAAATTCACTGTAGTTCAACTAGTTTTTTGTCTGAATGAACGTATTTCTGAGATTTCAGATACTTCATGTGTATGAACCTGAAGAAAAGACATAGAACTCTTCTAGTAAGGAAAAAATGGGTAAATTCCGTCTACGAATTTATATACATATGCTAACACTAAATTTAATTTATGATTAAAACAGTGTGTATACATTGCTCGGGATACATCTTTCTGAAATAACGCTGTCACATGTTTGTGCAACACACTCAAGTTTATACTGCGTTCATTAAAAGTTTTTTTTTAATATAACCAAATACAGACCTTGATAATATCTGGAACCTTTTTGTGGCGTGATATAATGCATGTTTTTTTTTGTTATTTCACCACTCTGAAAATATAAAAATATTAAATATCGAAAGTTTCCCTCGTTATCAACTAATAACAATGTATATTATATATTAACTAGCTTTTACCCGCGACTTCGTTCGCGCGAGGTTCGTTATTTGTGTATTAAATAATGACTAATTATTTTCTGTTATCCCATCCCATCCCATCCCATCCTATCCCCGTCCCCGTCCCTTTCTCCGTCCCCGTCTCCGTACCGTCCCATTCCGTCCCGTCCCGTCCCGTCCCGTCCCGTTCCGTCCCGTCTCGTCCCGTCCCGCCTCTCCCCTTCCATTCCATTCCTTCCCTCCCCTTCCCTTTCCGTCCCGTCCCGTCTCGTTCCTTTTCGTCCCGTCCCTTCCTTTTCCGTCCAGTCCCTTCCTGTTCAGTCCCTTCCCGTCCAGTCCCGTACCTTCCCGTCCCGTCCCGTCCCTTCCCCTTCCATTCCATTCCTTCCCTTTCCTTTCCGTATCATTTCGTTCCGCCCCGCCCCGCCCCGTCTCAACCCTTCCTGTCCCGTCCCGTCCCGCCCCTTTCCCTCCCGTCCAGTCCCGTCCCGTCCCGCCCCTCCCCTTCCATCCCATCCCATCCCCTTCCATCCCATCCTTTTCCTTCCCTTTCCGTCCCGTCCGTCCCGCCCCGCCCCGACCCGTCCTGCCCCGCCCCGTCCCGCTTTGCCCCGTCCCGTCCCTTCCCGTTCCGTCCCTTCCCTTCCTGTCCAGTTCCGTCCCGCTCAGTCCCGTCCCGTCCAGTCTGTCCCGTTCCGTCCCGCCCCTTTCCCTCCCGTCCAGTCCCGTCCCGTCCCGCCCCTCCCCTTCCATCCCATCCCATCCCCTTCCATCCCATCCTTTTCCTTCCCTTTCCGTCCCGTCCGTCCCGCCCCGCCCCGACCCGTCCTGCCCCGCCCCGTCCCGCTTTGCCCCGTCCCGTCCCTTCCCGTTCCGTCCCTTCCCTTCCTGTCCAGTTCCGTCCCGCTCAGTCCCGTCCCGTCCAGTCTGTCCCGTCCCGTCCCGCCCCTTTCCCTCCCGTCCAGTCCCGTCCCGTCCCGCCCCTCCCCTTCCATCCCATCCCATCCCCTTCCATCCCATCCTTTTCCTTCCCTTTCCGTCCCGTCCGTCCCGCCCCGCCCCGACCCGTCCTGCCCCGCCCCGTCCCGCTTTGCCCCGTCCCGTCCCGTCCCGTTCCGTCCCTTTCCTTCCCGTCCAGTCCCGTCCCGTCCAGTCCGTCCCGTTCCGTCCAGTCTAGTCCCGTCCCGTCCCGTTTCTTCCCTTATGTCATGTTCACCGTCTTGGACTTAAAAATAAATGTAATTTTCGCAATCAACGTCCCAAAAAACCTCAATAACGACACCCATATCGATTTTTAGGCTTACTTACCCCATTTCACCCCCTAAGGGGTTGATTTTCGGAAAATCACGAAATACGTGTTTGATTATTT
Organism: Agriotes lineatus; assembly: GCA_940337035.1. Lineage (NCBI taxonomy): Eukaryota > Metazoa > Arthropoda > Insecta > Coleoptera > Elateridae > Agriotes > Agriotes lineatus. The sequence goes on from OW679198.1 coordinate 80,527,392, forward strand.
GTTTTTAGGAGTACTCCTACGAAGTTTCAAGTCGAAATGTCTATTTAATATTATTTATCCATACAAAAGTGGAACCCCCATTTTACCCCTTTAGGGGTTGAATTTCGAAATATCCTTCCTTATTCCTTGTATACATCATAAAGGGAACCTCTGTGCAAAATTTCAGCTTTCTAGGTCCAAGGGTTTGGGCTGGGCGTTGATGAGTGGGTGAGTGAGTCAGTCAGGACTTTTAGAAATATATATAAGATTAATACTATTTATACCTTTCGGTGTGGGGACCGAATAACAATTAAATCTAAAAATGAACAAGGAAATTTACCTCTTCACTGGATTGAAAAACTACCAACCTCCAATGAATTGCTTGACACTGACATTTGATTAACTACGCATAATTGATCTGATCTTTAAGAATCGACAACCAACCCTTGTCTAAAAATATTGAGAAAGGCGAAACACATTTTTCTTGATTAAGAGTCGATTCTACAATGCAAGTATATACCTAGAATAAGCTATCCAAAGTATAATTGTCATAGTTTCCTTTACTACAGCAATCGTTTCTAGGGTATTTATTTCCCGGATAGCTTTATCCTTGGTTTGTTGACATCGATTCTTTAGACAAGGTCATTGTGTTATACTATTGTATTTTGTGGTTGTTATTAGAAGCATATTCTGCCAGTTTAGACTTATTGAATTGATATGTTTTTATAATATTTTTATGTTCTTTAACTCTAACTTCTAAAGGTCTGGATGTTTCACCCATATAATATTTCCGGCATTCACAGGGAACACTATATGTTGTTCTTCGTTGAACGGTTTAGTTTTTGTAAGAATTCGTCTAATTTTGTCAGATATGGCTGGAATATAAGGTATAGTTAGACTATTATATTTTTGAGTATCATCTCTTTGTATGTGTGTGGCATTGTTCCTTGTATTGAAAATTTTTGGAACAAGAGTCTCTGGATAGCTATTATCTTGTAAAACATTTATAATAAATTCTTTCTCTTTTTTGAAAATTTCGTTATTTAATCCAAAATCGTTTGAGCTCAACTACAGTGCAAATGTAGTTAGAACTTCTTTGTAGAAAAAAACTCACGAAGTAATTCCTATAGTGCATTGGAATTCCGTCCCAAAGTTTAAATTGTAATTCCAAAGAATCATTTACATTGGCAAGTTGTCACATTTTGGGTATGCAATAATCAAAGCAAAATGTGACTAACTATTTTGATTACGTTTATAACGTTCAGTGTGATAGTTTATCGACTCTAGTAAAATATTCCGATAATCGTGCAAAAAGTGACACTTTCTTAGTCTATCTTTAGAGACACCAATACGTTTTAATTTGCACACGAGTGCCACCATGTCTCCTTAAAGTAAATTTATCTGATCTTCTGATCCTTATGCAAAATACATGAAGTCCCCGTCAATCGGTGACTGACCACTTAGGCGGATTTTCCAAACTAAGGTATTTGGCTATTTTCATTGGTGTTTTAGCAAAAGTGCTTACATCAATAACTTAATTAGCACATTATACGCTAATCATGCACTCTTTATACTCGATACATAAATAACCATTATGACACTCCATCGTTGTAGCTAACTGCTAGTATATTTAAAATTAAAACTGTCAAAACTTAATCCACTGATTTTTTATGACGTCAATAATTACTCATTAGCATGGTGCGACAAAATTTCTAAAAGGTAATTTAGGTAAAGCAAAGTGACAAACCACAAATGGGTTGGTATATTTACTTCAATTTTTTTACAAGCAACTGCATTGTTGATAAGATATTTCCATCAGTAATTGTAACGGAATATATTTCTCGTTAACCATAAATTATTGGAAATTTAGTTATTCAAAACTAGATTGATACTGCTTTCCACAGCTAATTTGTTGCGTCCCAGCGTGGGGTCGACCTCAAGTACCAGCTTCTGGGCAAGCAGCGCCACAACCTCCACCTCAGCATCCTCAACCAGCCCAACAACCACAACCTCACCAGGCTGGCCTTTCTACTGTGTCACCAATTCCTATTATTAGTCAATCTGAAAGTGTAGGTGCTGATGGCAGCTTTAACTTTAGGTAAGTGTAAGAATAAAAGTCAGCAGGACCACTGCTGGCGTACTACTAGTTTTAATACTTATTTTTATATACCGTAGTTGTAATTGTATGCAAATAAGCTCTGACAGTGGAACTAGTCGAGCACTTGCACTTGGAATTATAAATAGACATTTGCTTGTTCTGGCATCAAAATCCCTCATCTCAGATTAACTCATTTTAAGCTGCATTACAGGACAACGTTTTCTGTACCATGCAACAGACAAAGAAAATATCCACTAATCAATCGACATCTTGATTTGTAAATAAATATAGGGCACTAATTGGGTATTTATAGCTAAACAAATAAAACAGATTCTTTTCTTACAAATATTGTTTTACGTGTGTTCAAGGTGAATTAAAAATGTTACCTAGGGTAATAGCACAGTCAAAATAAATTTTGACCTGGGCAAAATTGCAACACAAATGATTCTTTTTGCATTATACTGTAAAAAGTGTGTATTTTAACATACTCAAAATCCCCATTAATCCCTGCCCGGGAAATCAGTCAAAATCCAAGATGACAACTGAATTTGCCGATTTTTGTCTTTTTTCTCTATTTTGCTGCATTTATTGCCGTAAAAAAATAATGTGCACTCAAAATAGGTACTCATTATGTGCTAAAGCATGCCATTTCCATCAACTGAAAATCCCCATTAATCTCGGCCCAGGAAATCAGTCAAAATCCAAGGTGGCAGCTGAATTTGCCATGTTTGAAATAACAGAGCTGGGTCAATAGTTGCCTCGTTTTTGCCTTGTCATTTCGTTTCATTTTATAAGAAAACACCTCCTGTCCTTTCATCTTCTCCACAATCTCCATACCAATGGTTTTAAATATTTCAATATTCAATTTTCAGCTGCTGAGACACCAGTACCAAAGTTGGATCGTCTGAATAAGGTGACATCGATCGCAGTAGGTGAAGTATCTTACCCGAGTCATCTTTGTCTCGTTTCTTTCGTGATGGAGTCATATCTTTATGCTGTTCGCTAGAATCGTATGAAACATTTGTCAGCTTCTGCATTGAGTTGTTGTATTCCGAATACACATGCATTGACAACATCCAAGTAATTTTTTGTATTTTGGACATACCCCTACCTCTGGTGAGACCGTCACTTGTCTTGAGTAACCTCATTAAACACTGTTCAATTACCAAATCTGCTGGAAATCCCGCCCATATTTTATTAGTACGTCGTATTACATGACAAGCTTTATTGAAAACAGCATAGACTTCAGGATGGGTGTTGTGAAGTTCAGTCATGTACTGTAAGTGAAGGTAAACTGCTTTTGAGTAATTCGTGAGCCCAGATGCTGCAAAAATAGGCAGGGCTTCTGTAAGAGACTCAAGTAGCATAGGAAATAATCTTAAACTGTAAGCTAGCCCTGTTAATAAATTACTGCTACAAAAATGCTGTAAATGTTCTTTTACAGTTGTTTACAGTTACCCAATTACATGTTCTAAAAAATCTCCTCATTTAGACAACTGTAAAAGAACATTTACAGGATTTTTGTAACAGTAATTCATTAACAGGGCTAGATTAGAGTTTCTTGAAGCCATTTAAATAATTATTGAAAAATATTTTTTCCAATTATAAATCTTTAATGTCGTCACATAAAAAACTTTTAATATTAAGTCTTGGTATGTGAAATTTTACTAAATATTTAAAAAATTTAAAAATGAATTTTTAGCTAAAGTTAAAAAAATAGGAGTTGTTTGGGCTTGATATTGAAATCTTATTTATTTTCCTAAAAATAGCAATTTTTGGATTTTGACATTTTCGAAAAAACTCCATTTTTTCAATAAGTAAAAATCACTCGGTATATATGATAGAGGCTAAATAGGTTTTTAGAGAAGCACACATTATTGACGTAAAAAGGTTTTTTGAAAAATCAAAAATAAAATTTTTTCCCATATTACGCCGACTTTTTGGCGGACACTGTATAACGATACGTACGAAAGTAATTCAAAAGTATAATGTAAATGGCATGCTTCAATACATAATAAGTACCTATTTTGAGTGCACACTATCTTTTTTATGGTAATAAATACAGCAAAATAGAGAAAAAAGGCAAACACCGGCAAATTCAGCCGCCATCTTGGATTTGGCTGATTTCCCGGGCCGGGATTAATAGGGATTTTGAGTATTTTAAAATACACACTTTTCACAGTATAATGCAAAAAGAATCATTTGTGTTCCAATTTTGCCCAGGTCAATGGTATTTTTACACTATTTTGACTGTACTATAGTAAGTAATAACTGTTAGTCGATTACGTGATATAATTGTTTCATTAATTAAATGCTTCGTGTACAAAATGAGGTAATCGTTTACAATTTATATTACTTATAAAGCTTGCGAATGTGATACTAAACACGTTTGCAATTGCAGGAAATGTATTTCTAGCGTACATTTTTTAACAATTGATAAAATATTGATATCTAAAACCCATACAATTCAATAGGTTGAGTTATCTACGATTTTTAAGGTAATTTTATTTCCAATTATCTTATCTGAGAGAGAGAGAGAGAGAGAGAGAGAGAGAGAGAGAGAGAGAGAGAGAGAGAGAGAGTGATACAAGATAGTTAAATTTATATGACCGAAAGGAAGACATGAGTCATGCATCAGTAAAAAAATAGAACTAAATAGACAAGACGAACTATATTAAAAAATAAGTACTTAGAAATTGCACGAAAAAGGTAACTTAATCGATAAACTCCACCTCAAGGGGTTTGGTTTATGGGTTTTTATTGGATACGAAATTTTACAAAAATTTTAAAAAATTAAAGACATGAATAGATGGTTTGATTAGTAGCAAACATTTAAAGAGAACATTGACTTTGCTACAGGCGCTATGGTTATCACCTTTTGTATTAGTCTGTTTAAACTTCAGCAGAAATATGAAGTTTCCAGCAAATTTTTTTCAAAATAGTTCAGAAGATTATTGTAATTTAGTTTATTAATTTTACTGTTAATTCTCATATCGAGATATTATAATGATTTCTTCTAAGTTTTCGACAAGATGGCTGCGAACTCAAGACCTCCCAAATGCTAAGCAGACGTGCTAACCACTAATCCACAGAAGACTGCATCTATATTTAGCTCTCTCTTACCACTATTACTAGCGTGTTCGTAGAGCAATTGATACGAACTAGTCATCTTCGGTGTTGTTAGGAAACAATGTTAGGCTAGGGTTGATTGTCTTGATGACTGGTACATCATAATTAATTAATTATAGAAAACAGTACTTGAGCATTTCTGAGCTTAGGAGCTCATGTATAAACGTACAGTATTTTATTGAAGCAAGTGAAACAAGAATTCAATACGATTACTATTTAATGAAAAAAAAATACTATTTTTCTCTACAGTTTTTAGTAATTTGTCAATCCGCTTATCTACGAAGAATTAGACTATTGAGTATCCGCGAAATAGATGTAGCAAGTCACATTACATTCTGTAGAACCATGTAATTGTGTAAGTTGTTCTATTATGCTGATGTCTCATCTAACACCTATATCATGTAGTTGTTAGAAAACAATGTTAGGTTAGCATAATACATCTTAATATATGCATACGCCCCAAATATCGTATATACCCGGTTTACATAGTATATATTACTGAAATATACATCTGTGTGGTGGAATATACTTAATGAACCCTGGGAAATTGTATTTACGGTTTTTTATTTATAGACAGTGTACTGTATGTAGTATTCTTTCTTCTTAGTACCTAATAGCGGGTTGATGAATGACTTGCTGTTTTCTAAACCGGGTTTTAAGGAGCACTTGTGGTCTTTGAAAGCGAGCGGGAATTTGTCTTTTTTTGTTAATTTTTTAATACTCACAGAAGAAAAATATATTAAACCAACTAACAGGCAGTTAAACGTTAATTAATAAACAAATTCATACTTTTTGTAAAAATCGAAATAGAACAAAAAAATAGAAACCTTGAACAGACAAGTATATAATATTAACTTACCGTTTATCTTTTTCTCATATTTTCTGAATTGGAGATTCTGACTTTCTACTACAGACAAAACATTTCAACATTAATAAAATGAAATGTACCATAAATAATAAATGCACCAATGTTCCACACTGGCGTCGTATAATCCTAAGCAGATATACATCTTGTTAGACAGGAAGCGCGTCCGCTATGCTCTATCTTCAGTGACGTAATAATAATCTCTTTATAATAATCTCAATCACTAAGTTCCAAAGTGATGTACTTAGGATCAGATTTTAAACGGTGTTTTGATTGTAATCGGAATTAGATTAGATTAGAAAATCGTACAACACTCATTAATGACCAATAGAAAAATTAGTTCACGAGCCGTAACCAAGACAACAACAAAATTTCTTGGAATCTTTTTGTAGGTATGGATTACTTCTTTTTAGGGTTTGTGTCGTTACGATTTTCTTACCGAATCTGCATTCGGGCATTAATTCATATCCGGAAATTATTTTTTGTGCATTCCAAGAACGTCCTAATTTGCTCTCGCGTCCCGCTCGGGCAAATTAATACGACGTTGTTGGAACGCACGGAAAGAATTAATGCTCTTATGAGATTATATGTGATCATTGTTCACGCTACTTAAATTTTTTCCTATTATTTGACAGGAGTTCTACACCATACCTAACAAGATACCTTTTACATTGTATACCTAAGAATACAATAAAATCATCTGAAAGTTCTCCTACCAACCAACCACAGTGCTCGCTCAATATAAAGAAGCTTGCTATATAATGTAAAATTAGCAAACATTTATTCAAATCTGGCAACATTTGTATCTCATCAAAGATCTCGCACTGTACTTGCCTTACAAATTTGAAACTTATATATCAATAAGTAATATTCCTTTAAAACTACACTTACATCAGAGGTACTGTCAAGAGTAAATCATGGTAACCATCTTGTCTGGGCAGTTTTTTTTGTTTTTCCAGTCATCTGGTTGGAGGTTTATCTTTTCAATTTTTTCTTGAATATCCGCTATTTGCCATCTCAATGGGCGTCCCTTTCTTCTGCTCCTTAATACCACACCAACGGTTTCGCTCATCTGGTTTTAGCATATTGGTGTTCATCTTCAATTTGTTTTAGATTTCATCATTTTTATGTTCTGTTTTCGGGATATTCGACAGTTTTTTCTCATGGCATCCATTTATACTGAAAAGGTTATATTAAGCAGGTGAAGAGTTACTTGTAGATTTAATAAAGCATCACCGATGTAGACAACGATAACATCTATTTTGTCAATTTGAAAACACACAAATACAGGCATACCTGTGAAAATGGTACAATTATATGCGATGTTCACGAACAGACTGTTTACATAAAACGCTTAAGTTTACACGATTGCTAAGTATCTGATGTTAAAAACGATTAATCGAGATTAATAACCTGATCAAAGTGATTGAACTCAAACGTTCATTTGGAGACGTAAATGTGATGTGGAATCTGATCAGATCCCTTACAAAGCTCAAAGCACTCAGACTGAATACACAATGCCCTGTCGTTAGCCCGTCTACCATTATATAGCGTGCTGTTACGCAAAAAGAAGAGGTTTTAAGATCCCTCGCTGTCTTGTACCATTTTGGGTTTACAATGGCCCATTGTTTACTGGTAGACGATTCGGGCCCCAAAAATTGAGTTTATTGCTACCTTTCTTCAAGTTGTGACAATGGCTATTGTGCGCGTTGTATCAGCGAGAGGTCGGAAGTCGACTACGTCTTTGTTATCGAAAAAGGGTTGACTTCCGCTGTGTCGACTCAAAATCTTTACATTTTCTCCTTGGCGGTTTTATTTAGAATATCTGAACCTTTCTTATTTTTCAGGAGGCGTAATTCTTTTTGCATAGTGTTCTTTCTAGTTCCATTGGTTGGGTAGTTCTTTGCTATGACTATATAGAGTAGTTTTTGGAAATAATACAAGTTGTTGGAAAGTGTTTATGAAAAACTTGACAATCTGCGTAAGACGCCGGAAGATATTTGCCACTCCGTGCTGCAAGCGTGACGTACACGAATCAGTTTTTTACTTAAAGAGCTTTGCTTTATTCTGAATCGGAATTGCTTTCAAAACACCCACTGCATTTAGCTCTTACAGTTGCATACCAAATTTTATTTTTCGTTAGTGATGAAATCGCATGTGATGCAAATTTCTGGAGCTCTTGGAAGCTTTGATGTAGCTCCGCCACATTACCAAGTATTACTTAGTCAAATCTCACACGACTTCGCCTCTCCACAGTATGCTAGGATGGTTTCAACGGCTGTCTTGTATATTTTTATTATTATACACTTTTATTCTTCCATTTATTAGTCTCGTACTTCTTTACCCTTTCTTGTTCATTGTCAACTCTCCTTCGTGTACTCCTGAACATAAGCCTCTTCAATTTTCCTTTATGTCGCTCTATCCGTGTCATCTGAAATCATCCTCTGCCTACTCGTTTACGAAGGTCTTTCAAACATCTTCTATTCGGCAGTCCGACGCTCCTTTTTGACTTTCGGTTTCCAGTTTATGACTATTTTTGTGCACCTTTCTTCGTTCTGCCTGACCACGAGCCTCACCAATTGTCACTTGAGGTCCACCATGCGTTTTAATAATATCGTAAACTTTTGGTTTTTCCTTCAAATTTTCCTGATCTTTGAGGCTGATTCCCAACATAATTCCCTCTATAATTTTCTGGTTTATTCTTAGACGGTTTGCATTATTTTCGACCATACCATTGTTTCCAAAAATGTTAAAGATAGTTTACATGTATTACAGTTTCTTATTTTCAAGTTTATTGCGACGCTCTTGTGTCTAAACCATTTTGGGTTTACAATGGCCCATTGTTTACTGGTAGATGATTCGGGCCCCAAAAATTGAGTTTATTGCTACCTTTCTTCAAGTTGTGACAATGGCTATTATGCGCGTTGTATCAGCGAGAGGTCGGAAGTCGACTTCGTCTTTGTTATCGAAAGAGGGTTGACCGAACTTCCGCTGTGTCGACTCAAAATCTTTACATTTTCTCCTTGGCGGTTTTATTTAGAATATCTGAACCTTTCTTATTTTTCAGGAGGCGTAATTCTTTTTGCATAGTGTTCTTTCTAGTTCCATTGGTTGGGTAGTTCTTTGCTATGACTATATAGAGTAGTTTTTGGAAATAATACAAGTTGTTGGAAAGTGTTTATGAAAAACTTGACAATCTGCGTAAGACGGCGGAAGATATTTGCCACTCCGTGCTGCAAGCGTGACGTACACGAATCAGTTTTTTACTTAAAGAGCTTTGCTTTATTCTGAATCGGAATTGCTTTCAAAACACCCACTGCATTTAGCTCTTACAGTTGCATACCAAATTTTATTTTTCGTTAGTGATAAAATCGCATGTGATGCAAATTTCTGGAGCTCTTGGAAGCTTTGATGTAGCTCCGCCACATTACCAAGTATTACTTAGTCAAATCTCACACGACTTCGCCTCCCCACAGTATGCTAGGATGGTTTCAACGGCTGTCTTGTATATTTTTATTATTATACACTTTTATTCTTCCATTTATTAGTCTCGTACTTCTTTACCCTTTCTTGTTCATTGTCAACTCTCCTTCGTGTACTCCTGAACATAAGCCTCTTCAATTTTCCTTTATGTCGCTCTATCCGTGTCATCTGAAATCATCCTCTGCCTACTCGTTTACGAAGGTCTTTCAAACATCTTCTATTCGGCCGTCCGACGCTCCTTTTTGACTTTTGTTTTCCAGTTTATGACTCTTTTTGTGCACCTTTCTTCGTCCTGCCTGACCACGAGCCTCACGAATCGTCACTTGAGGTCTATCACGCGTTTTAATAATATCGTAAACTTTTGGTTTTTCCTTCAAATTTCCCTGGTCTTTGAGGCTGTTTCCCAACATAACTCCCTCTATAATTTCCTGGTTTATTCTTAGGCGGTTTGCATAATTTTCGTCCATAATATTGTTTCCAAAAATGTTAAAGGTAGTTTACATGTATTACAGTTTCTTATTTTCAAGTTTATTGGGACGCTATTGTGTCTAAACATGTTTAATTTACCGAAAGCAAATCAAATCAAACCTATCCTTCTCGTCAGCTCAGTTGTTTGGTTTTAGATATCCTCTTTTATTATCAACTTGCCACTAAGTATTTAGTTTTATTGTAATTAGTACTCAGTTTGCTTTCCTCATAAGTGTCGGTTAATTTTCTCATTATTACATCATCTTGACCAGAAGCTATGATTTCCTTGTCTTCAGCGAATAGTAAAGTGCGAAGGCATTCATCATAGATGATATACCCATCGCTCCACACTATTTTAAACCTTTAGTTGTTTTGAGTGTATCATAAACTCAATTAGCTACTTTTACCATACTGTTGCAATAGTTATGAACAGATATTCTATACTGCGGCCAGAGAAGCTAAATTTATGTAATTTTTCTTCAATGTTTCATGTATAATCTTTTAAGAATGCTGTATAACACGCCTTCCCAAAGTCCACGAAGACTAAATGTGTTTCTATAATATAAGTGGATGATTTTGTAATTGTTTATGCATTGTAAACACATTATTAGTACATGATCTTTCAGCTCTAAAACCTGTTTGCTCTTCGCTGTCACGGAATTTATTTTCGATTCTTGTTTTTAGATTGCACCCATAGAGTCTTCCAATTAGCTATGCTACGTTTACGCTTCTATTTCTGAAATCTAGTCCTTCTTAAATCTTGGATTTAAATATGCGTCAGATTACATGCATAAGGAGAAATATCTGATCGAATACAACTTTCTCAATATTTTTCGCAAGACGTCTATAACTCTACACTAGCTCTTATTTATCAATTGACGTAAAACATCTCCAGGACTAGCTGCCTTTCTTTTCAGTTCTCTGCGAAATTCTTCATTTGTTATAGGCTCTACTGAAGTGCTATCGGCCCTACTTATGGAGTTGTCTTGTGCAAATGAATACTACTGTCTTTTTTGCAACAAGTACTTAAAGTACCTATACATAACATTTATTTACATTTCTAGCTGGTAGGTGTATATGAGTTGCAGTATTTTTTCTTAATGTGCATTTCTGTAGAGTGTTTTCTAAAGTTGCAACTTTCTGCTTTAGCTCCCCACTTTTTTCTGCGTTTAGTTGCTGCGGAGTAACGGTATATGTCTTCTAATCTATCTCTTATTAACCATCTTTAATTAAGTTCTCTCTTCTTCTTTGTCGTATCAAGTTCTACACCCCACCAATATTTTGTAGTGTTTATTGATCATCTGGTGTTTTTTCTCCTTGGTGTTACAGTCCATAAAAAACAAGGACTCACTTGACCTTTTCTTTTTATACTGCTTGACCGTTCGCCTTCCCTCATCAACTGACAACACCCACATGGCTTAGATATTTTTAAATTTATTTTTACGGTTTCTACTTACAGTTTTATATATTTCTTTCACTTTTTGGTTTACTCGTAGTCTCTGTTCTCTGGAACAAAGCCTGGCTTGCGCACCTCATTCCACTAGAATTTATTTCTATCATATATCTCTTCGTATAGGAATTGTTCTATCCGACATATTCTTCAGAAATTTATTATTTTCTGATTTCAATTAGGTTGTAAGTTACATCAAGTCTATTATTTGAATGTTACTTCCGGCTTACATTTTTTTAGAAGTTTTAGTTTTTTAGTCGAAGTAGCGAAGTATGTTAATTTGTAGAAACAAACGATATATAATACGTTCAAACGAAAAGTAACTTTACAGAAAAACCCTGAAATCCCTAGATTTTTATTTTTAAATTTGATTTCCGTAAAATTTTCTTTCTTTCCATTACGTCATCTGTGTAAAAGGGATGATTTTTTAAATGTAAATGTAGGTCATGCGATCTCCTTTGAAAGGCCCCTTAATTATCTATCCAACCATATCAAGATGTTTAAATAATTGATTTTTGTAAACTGTCAAAAAATTTATTTAGAAAATTACACTCAAAGAACGCATACGCATCGAGATGGCACAAATAACTCCGGGAGTTATAGAAAAAGTTAGAGAAGATTTCACTGTTCGCCTTTCTCACTGTATCATAGCTGAGGGTGGTCAATTTCAGCATTTGCTTTAAATTTGGTTGTAAATAGTAAATAAGAATATTGCAATAATACAAATGTTTGACAGTATACAAAACTAAATTACTTAAACTTGTTGGTATGGTTGGATAGATAATTAAGAGATCTTTCAAAGGAGTTATAGCATGAGCCACATTTCTATTTAAAAAAATCATCGCTGACGTGATCACGGTCACACAGATGACGTCACGGATAAAAAAAAATCTGACGGAACGCGCGTTTCAAGTCGCCGATTTACGAAATAATGAATTTATTGCCTTCATTTGAACCATACTGTATATTGTTTTGCCCTCATTTTCTTGAACTCCTTTTACTGGAATTAACCATATTCGTCTAATTCTGCCAGAATTATATTGGGTATTGCTTCTAAACTCCACTTATTTCATTAACTTTGTCATTTACTATTTCACACAGAAAAGACAATGAAGGTTAAGTTCGCTGTTTTGGTCATAAAATTTACTCCCACCGGCAAATTAGAATATCTATCAGTGCTTTATTAAAAAATCTGGTGTGATACACTCACACAACTTCGTTTTACAGTGATCTTATAATTAGCCAAAAATTTGTTTTTTAATTTTTAAGCTTTTGTCAAAATTTTCAAAAATTGCAAATTCTACAAAAACGATACCAAATAGAGAGTTAGTTGAAGAGCAATTTTCTGTAAAATTTTAATCTGAATTCCAAAATGTAATAATATACCGGGTGTTCTATTTAAAACAGGAGTTAATAAAAAATAGAAAAAAAACATAAGAAACCCATTTTAGAAGTATTCAACTGCAAAATCGTCTGCCTCACATTAATACACATTAAAAATGTAATCAAAATGTAAAGTTTGAAAAAAATCGTTAAAGCCGTTTTTTAAAAAATCGAAAAAAAACACCTACCGGTTATGAGATTTTCTTCAAAAGCTTCCTGTCTTATCTACATAGTACAAAAAACTTATATATGAAGCTTCGCCGTCATACCTCTTTTCGCTTTTGAGATATTCTGTTCACAGACAGACAGCCAGACAGACACACACACAGACACACAGCCAGACAAACAGACCAATGAACAAAAACATGTTTTTTGGGTTCAGGGGACTCGAAAACGTGAAGGTCTGTTAAAAACTCAATTTCGAATTTTTGGGGTGAATCCAATACTTCCTTTATCGTAAAAGGAAGTAAAAATGCTACTGCTAAAAACTCAGTTGCAGTTATAGATGTATTTCGAAAACGAACTCAATATATCTACGGGTATACAATAGTGCACATATAACCAACCCTTCAACTTATCCCTAATATGAGGCGAAATCGTCATCATGCTGTACACACGTCAGTCGAATCAGCGAAGTTGTAAAAAGCTGTAAAAATACTACGGCAAACGAGTGGTCTTGGAAAATTTTTTTTTAAAGAAAACTTACGTCGGGAAATATTTAAAAGTTTTTATTCACATATACGGTAAAAGAAATGAACAATGAAGGACAAGAAAAAAATTTCAAGATTTAAAATAATTAAAATAATTTAAAAGGTAAATTATGAAGTATGGTCTAGCATTGGTATGAGTAGGTTCATATTAGTTATCATCCATAAATTAAAAAAAATATTTAAGTAGTAAGAACAATTTTGGTAGTTTTATACAAACAATTCGCTAATGTATGATTTATATGAGTCAAATAACTGCAACAACAATTGAAATAAGTAAGCATCCAAGCTTTTATCAGATTTTATATGCATTAACAGGAAACGCGATGCGCATAATTTATACTATTCTATAAGTACGCCTAAGTGAATATTGGCAGATATGCTGTTTCCTTATAAACGTTATTCAATAAAGTGATTTTAGATACTCATAAATATGTAGAGGTATTAGCAGATCATCTTCCATTTTTGGAAATTATTACATCGAAATTAAATTCAGCTTGTGACGCACCTTTAAATCTGTGTCTATAGAAAAATAGATTTAATATTACTGATACAGCTGCAACCTAGATCGCTTGATCTGTGATATCCAGAGCTAGGGATTTATAGATATAGAAAATTTGAATATGGTTTCTTTGCAAATATATCATTTAAGGTATGACAATCCTAGGGTTTTCTCTTAAAATTTCAGAAATTCAGTAGGTTTAACACTTAAATAGTAAATAGTAAATGCAACTTTCAACTAATCCCTGGTAGTTTTCAACAGAAATTCTATATGTGTACTGTTTTTAGCTATGAAACTGGAAATGGAATTCACGTACAAGAAGGCGGATATATTAAGAAGGCACAGCTGCCCCAAGGTCGAAACGTTGCTCTGAATGCCAATGGAACTCAATCTACCGGCGACGAAGACGTGCAAGTTATCACAGGTGCATTCTCATACACCGCGCCGGATGGGACATCAATTAGCCTTAAGTAAGTGTACAAGGACTTCCACTTTTGCGCAGGTGTCAACTACAGTTTTGGTCATTTAACACTACTAAACGCACTTGGCGTAATTGTACTTATAAGTAGATGTAGATAATTGGGTAACATTGCTAGTTAAATATCAATTGAAACATCGTATTACACATATTGCTAGTTGAGAGCAAGGACTATAAACTTTTAAGAGGTTCACTCCTAAGAATGTAAATAAATGCTATGTCACCAAGTAAACACCCTGCAGCGAAATATCAGATAAAGACTTTTCAAATTAACTAGGATTCTTAATTCAGAAGATATACAGCTATTACAGTGTTATAGACTTCTAGAAATAACACTTAACCTAATAATTAATAAGCAAAAACATTGATACGAAATTGCGTCTTAACCGAGCTACAGCACTGAGAAATATAATGGAAAGCACAAAAAAGTAAATTTGTTTCTTCAAGTAAAAATATTCATGAGGTATTCGGTACTCCTGTCTGGAATTGTTGAGAACAGCAGCTTTCCAACACACAGATTGAAATGTGATTAATCACTATAAATGCAAAGTTTTTTAATAATTAATTATATCCGCTCGTATCTTTTTGAAATGGACAGCGCTATCATGTCACAAAAAATGCATTTTTCGCAATCCCATGACTTTTTTAGAAAAATTAGGTAAAGCAACCTCTTTCATACAATATTACAGGATGTGTCTACCGGAAAGTAGTGTTTAGAAACCAAAACATTTTTTAATTTTGTTAATTTACTTACACAGTTCTATTTCATAAACAGAATTTACAATATAAAAACGTCAAAAATGCAGTACCTCTTGACCGAGACGTAATAACTATATGTATTTATGCTAAAGTTCGCTCATGCTACTTTACAGTTTGTTATAAAATGTGACACCCTTGGTAGAATTGCAATTTAACTAGAACAACATAGAAACGAATTCTTAATCTTAAGAATTTGTCATAAATAAAGTCTATATATAGGATATTTACTATTGGATAAACAATGGAGTTTTTTATTACTTTCCTCGTTTTTGACTGCGTTCACAAACCTCTACCAACTAGACCAAATGTTTACTACCTGACTTATGTGAGACTGCGTAATAATGGCGCTTGGCACACCATCTTTTTCCATTTCGCCACACCGGAAAGCTATCCTATAACTCTCTTAAGCCACCCAACAATAAAACCTACAGTCTGCTAAAGGCTACACCCTGACCATAGACATATAATTTTCGAGAAAATTCAGATATTATTGCCTATTTCCAACAGATTAAAAGCATGTAAAATTAATTACTTGTCAACTTTGCACTTTTCATTTATTGCTGGCATGGCGTATTTTGACCGGGAAGCTCAGGTCTGCGACCCGGAAGTTCGGCCACTAAAACCATGGTACCTCTGTGGATACCACATATGTGTGTGTTATGCGTGGTCAGGTTGTTCTTTCGCAAAACACAGTCTACCGGGAATATCGTCGTTAATTGTTTTTGCCGAAAAGTTCCACCTTCCCATCGATTCGAACTGAGGACTTCTTGTTGCAACCCTGGCACTCTACCCACTGCACCAACTGGAACTTTCGACACAATGTTTAGATTTAATTGTCTATGTAGAAAGGGGTGCCTTACGAGCATTCACTAAATTTGACTTACGTTTTGACTTTAAAAATTTAGGCTTTGCAGAAACTGCCCGTTCTAAATTTTATATTATTTTTTATAAGAAAACCTAATTCAGAACAGGAAATAATGTAGGTATGCAAAATTCCACCAGATTGACTTTTCTATATTACTTGAATAAAATAGGCTCTGCTCAGCTCTAGTTTCTTAAATCGCAATTTAGCACGAGAAGTCCTTTTATATTTTCGGGCTCAGCAGTTTTAAACCGTGATGGAATTGCCTTCGACCCCAACCGTATTTACAAATTGGGTATTTTTGTCGTAACCGTCCAATCAATGGTGACACACCTAAAATTACATACGCTTTGTGAAGACAGTAACCACTCTGGGGTTATAAAAGTCAAAAAGTTAATAAAGGATGAGTGTAATTCATGATGGCTGTAAACACCATAACTTGAAAACGACAAAACCTATCAGTGTTATTTTAGTGTGGAATAGTAATGAAAATAACTGCAAAAGTTTCTGTGCGAGATTAGTCGCGCTTTTCTTTGAATTTATTCGCGTGGCCAGTAATGGATGTTAAGCAATCACGTAACTATGCTGTCAGTTGGGTGGAATAACAACACTCGTAGACTGTCGACACTGAGGTCGCAAGTTCGAATCAAGCACCGAGAAGAATTTTTTTAAATTATATTAAATTTCCATATTTCCTTACCGTTAAATCTTAAATGCCACATTATCGGCGCTGTTTGCTTCATTATTACTTTGCTCAAACGGTATTGATAATTCGTCGATCCGATTCTAAACCGATTTCCTCCGTTTAGGGTTCTAAATGATTAGTTTTCGTCTATTTTGCTAATTTTCTCTAGCCAATGTCATTGCAGATATGGCGCGACCATGTGTCTAACATATGATAACGGCCGTGCCACATTTAAGCACCGTTCAACAGATTGCAAAGATTGAGTGTGTGTTAGACATAACGGATATCCCTAAGAGAGCATGAAAAAAACCGCTCTATGCCAGCAGTGTGCCGAAGGATCGATAAGGGGCTCACGCCGTATCATCTTGTTTTGAATTAAACTTATTTTGAATCACATGTGCTTTGATTCCTGTCAGTTTATACTGTTATGCGTTGTTAGCTTATCATGAAATGAATAAACCCGAATATGCAAGATTGACGAAGAGGCTATTAACAGTTTTATTATAAGTTTCAGAAATCATCGTTTTTAGAATTCTACATGGGTATCTTTGCAAGACAAAGGTTAGTGCAAAACGAGCCGAGCGAATGCTTTTACCATTCAATATGCATTTTCGGGTAAACTCGAGTAAACGACTTGTGGAAAAGAACATATTGTTACTGAAAATGTACCTTAAATTCATCATTATAATAATTGCAACTTGATCAAGCGGTATGTCATAGGCTCCAGCCCTCCGAAGAAGTTTTAAGTCACTGCAAGAAAAGTAATAGCAATATTTTTTGAATCCTCAGGGAATTTTATTGATTATGTAAAGAAGAGTAGTGCAATAGTAAGAGTGTATTATGTAAGCTTAACTGGTCACCTAAGAGAATGTAAATTGCACTTTTGCAGCTACAGATAGCATAACGCATCACTAATTATATCTAAGGTTCTTCATTTACCACCTATTTGGAATTTACACTAGGTGATTATAAATGATTCTAGACCTAGAGTGCTTGGAGATTCCTATATTTTGACTTTTGTACGATGTGTCGTATATATGTATGATATGTTTATGTAATGTGACCTATGCAACATTTTAAGGTTACTTGCATCAGAACTGAAGGTTTTAGAGTTGTAAATAAAAGCAAAATATTCGGTAAACAATTACATTCTTGCATTTAACTAACATAACATAAAAGAAATGTCAAAATGGCAGACCGTGTATAGGTTTAGAAGTATTACTAAAACCATTACAATGAAACTGCAAAGGATTCTATTTTGCCAAAGAGCTCTAGACCTAGAATAATTGCCATTACTCTGTATAATGTGAGTATTGGGTAGTATGGTAGGGGAGACTGAAATAGATTCAAAAAGTAGCAAGGACCATAGTAGTATAGAATAGAATAGAATAAGAATGGGTAAAGGTAGTCAAATACTCGTTGAGGTCAAAACAATTGAGGATACCCCCTCCCCCGTCTTATAACGGGCTTGTTAAGCTAGTTTAATTTGTGCAAAATTAGAATAAAGGCTGAAATAGGTGTGGATAATTATCGTTTGGGTTTAGAACGACACTGTTACGTAAAAATATCTTAACTATTAGATATTTTACCAATTTTTTGGTCTGACAAGAGCAGATATTTATGAAAGTAGAATAAATGTACTCTTAAAATTGTTCTTGATTATTTACTTGCTTTTTCGTAAGATATCAAGTGTATCTTTAAATTAATCTACACTGAAATATTAATGTGTGCAAATAGAGATAACGTGTATTAAACTAATCGTTATATGATTTAGATATACGGCGGACGAGAATGGATTTCAACCAGTAGGAGATCATCTGCCCACAGCACCTCCCATTCCTCCTGAAATTCAGAAATCTCTTAGTCTACAACCGAAAATTGACCATCAACGATCGGTAGAAGATGTCGAAAATCGTCCTACGAATGATGAGCATTCGGGCCCAATTAACGTAGCACAAACTACTCCGGCAGCAGTGGAAGAGTCCTCATCGCCATTGGTTCCTAGTACTGACGTAGTATAGTTTCCTACTGTTGTTTTTATAATAGTATTTATTGCAGGCCAGTATTCATAAGCTTTTGTAGGTAGATACGTTTCATTCAAACTGATATAATTTAATAAAATGTGAAGTTTTATGATGGTGCAAATTTATTTGGTTGTTTAGTATTACGAGTCTATTAAATTATACCTAGTGCTGCATAAAGATAATTTTAATGATGTTTTGTACATACTTTTCTTTTACTGCTTTCATCTTCAAAATAGTTATTTTTGGAATATTAGTTTGTTGAAACTCGCTTATCGTAGATATTTCTTGACGTACTATCAAATATAATTAAGTTTCAAGAATAGCGTTCCTAGATTTGGAAAATCAGTCCTTGAAAGTATGCTTTTGAAAATTTTAGATTGTTTAGTATTTAATTATTTCCATACATTTTATTTTAACATAAATCTGAGCGAAGTGTATGTTAAAATAACGTATTTTTATTGTTGTTACTGAAATTACAAAAAACAACTGTTATCATAACTGTAACACATTACGTTGTACGTATAAATATTAAAATCGACATGGTGTAACATTTTCTTCTATGTAATAACCATAATACATATACCTTATACCATTATGTACTGCAAAACCAAAGGAGAATAAATTCACCATGCATGGTATAATATGGAGTTTTTTAAATTATGTTCTAAAGTTTTCCTCCAATATTAAATATCAAGTCTGTTTAAGTACGCAATTTGTAGAAAGTAAGAATGAAAGCATTTTTGCTTTAACGTGTTAACAGATGAGTCAAATATAATTAGAAGGTGGAGATTTAAACAGCTCTAGGAATAAAGAAGGTATACATAAAAAATGTTACACGATTCAAAAACCATAGGCTTAAAAACGATTGACAAGTTGTAATAATTGATTTAAAATAATTGATTGATTTCTTACATACCTTAAAACTCTGCTACACATAATAATACATTACGGATCTAGTTTAGAAAAGTCATGCTTTACTGAACAAGTATCGCTGGTTTAAGACGAGCGTACACGGTTGTATACTATTTTTTCGCATTTCATATAAAATGTGAAATATAAAATTTTATATAAAAGTGACATTCACTGTCAAATTATAACCAAGCTGAGCAGAACTTGTTTGTATGTGCTGAAGCTGCTCTAGTTGATGTTCAATCAAGCGGTGTTACTTTCTAAAATTTAAATAATTGTATTTTTTATATTTATACCGATTAATAATGATTAATTTTCATGTTAAAAGCCGTTACTATGCTGCAATGATTTGCTATTTTGTAAACTAAACTATTTTGAATTTTAACTTCACTCCTTGTTAGCTATAGTTTCTCTAAATATTTTCAAATATAACAACGCTGCGAGAGTATATTTGAGAGACCGCTATCTAGATTCAGTGGAGACGGAGTGCAGTTCTTTAAATGACGTAATTACCAAATATAATGAGCACCAACAAGTTTTGCAATTACAAAAATTACACTGAGATAGCTCGCGAATTTATAAACCCAGTTTGAATCGCAGCAAACTATAACACAGTATCTGAAATACAGAACGAAATCAGACAATTAATGGTATACAGAAATTCCATAATTTTTGATTAGGTGTTACCTATTCGCAACGTGCACCCCAAGTAACGCTAACATAGCGATGGTTAGCATAATGCAATGTGCAATTTAAGATTAAACCAGTAAAATGTAAAATTACATACGAGGGAGGATTTTTATGTTATCTACCTAGCTATGAAAGAAAACATATAGTCTTAAGAAAATTTTATTTTTCTATATAACTCCCTTCTACACCTACGCACTTCTTCCATCGTTTTTCCAACTGTCCCATCCTCTCAGAAAAAAATCTTTTAGGAAGCCTGCAAAATATTCTTCTACAGCATCTTTGAGTTCATCATCGGTAGCAAAACGCCTTCCCCTAGATGATTCTTCAAATGTTTGAATAAAAAAAAGTCCGACAGGGCCAGGTCGGGGCTAGAAGGTGGATGCCTTAATTCAATGAAGCCAGAATCATTAATAATCCGCTAAACTTTAAACGCTTTATGCACCCGGCAATTGTCGTGCAGCAACAAATTATTTTGCCTATAAGAATGCGGCCGTTTTTCTCCAATATAATTTTTAAATTTTGAATCATATTCCCATAGGCCTCCCCAATTATAGTAAACCCCCTCTGCATATATTGAATCAACAAGATTCCTTCGACATCCCAGAAAACGGTTGCCATCAATTTTTTTACTGACAATTGGGTTTTGGCTTTCTTCGGTGGTGGGGAGCCCTTGTGAACCCACTGCATAGATTCTCGTTTGGTGGGAGGGCCCCAGCGAAACACCCAAGTCTCATCCCCGGTAAAAATTTGCGAAAGAAAATTTCTGTCGTCCTCCAAAGCAGCTACATTTTCTTGATAAGTTTTTGCTCAGGTGTAAACAATCTCGGTAACCACCGCGCAGACACTTTTTTCATGCCCAAATCATCATACAAAATATTAAGAACACTTGTTTCAGATATACTGACTTTATGAGCAATAACGGAAACCTTTATACGCCTATTTTTCAATACCAAATCTGCAACTTTTTGCACAATTTCTTCGGTTCTTGCAATCACTGGTCGTCCGGACTTTGGATCATTCTGGATCGATTCTCTACCCCATCGAAATTGCTTAGACCAAAATTTCACTTGAAAATAGGTTGGTCCATTTTTCCTATACACGGTAGTCATTTTTTCGTAGATAATTTTAGGCCCATTGCTCTCATTCGTAAGAAACTTTATTACAGAGCGTTTAGAATCACTCATTTTACCAAAAAAAAAAACGCTCGCAAGGCTCACGATTTAAACACAACTTTGCATATAGGCTTCTAAATGTAACAGCTATTCGACAACAAACAATTGCAACCATAGCTTTTTTGTTTCATGGCTAGGTAGATAGCATAAAAATCTCCCCTCGTACTAATTACAGTTTCAGTATCGTTCATATTCCCATGGTACCAATATCATTACTACAGATCATTAGGTCGTACACTGCTTATCTGAGAGCATCATGCCTTTGCAGAAGGTGATTCAAATACCCCCAAAACGGGCTGTGGAGGATGCTGGAAAACACGCCCATGCGAGGAGGCCCAAACTCGTACTAGCCCCAGAAGCAAAGGGGCCGTCCGAAGTAGAAGGAATTGCTGAAGTTTTAATAACTTTATTCCACTCTAATTAATAATTATATGAGATAATACACTGTTTTGTAATGCCGTCCATATAGCACGTTTGTGTTAACGGCCAAAGCTTTCTTTAAATTGATGATGGTTAAGCACATGGATGAGTATCACAGAAATATACATTTATATATTCTGATTCATTAAAGGAAGAAGGTTGTTCGGGTAGCCTGTTCGATAGTATGGCCAATGACCTGTTTGACCTTGAATTTTGCCTTGCACAATTAGTCTGTCGAGGTTTAATAATTTGCTTCTCTTGGCATGACCAAAGTATATCGCAATTCTTCTATATATCAGACGACAATCTTATAGGCTTTTGGTTTTTTTCAATAATGGACAAAATAGTTCTTCTCTGTATTCATTATATTCTGAGTCGTCTTCGCCAGCATCACAGTTCAAAGAAGTATATTCGGTGTGTTTGGGTTTTTCGCATTATCCACGTTTTTGATGCATAAAGTAGTCTGCATTAGTACTAGTAGCAATGTTACATAGGCAGGAATAAATTAACTTTAAATTGACGTTTCAAATTATAAAATCAAGCAGAAACTGTAGAGTTTGCTTAATCGAACATTGGAAAAAGTTACACAAGGAAGTTGTGAAACTATTAATGGGGTATTTCTATGTCAAAATAAGAGCAACCAACAATCTAAGTTATCCTTGAGAAAGGACGCATTGAGGTAAGGAATGAGAAAAGTTTTGTTAATTTGGTTAAAAGCTGAGAGAACAATATTTAAACCTAGAAACTGTCATAAATACGTATATGGGTACCTTCAGGGAGCAATGTAGAAAGCCAAATTGATCATATTTGTATTGCAATCGTTTTGTGCTTCAGCATATGCCAGTAAATGAATAATTATATACAAAAATAAGGATAGAAACCTTATTTAGGGTTGCTAGCTAAATAATAATACAATTTAGTTCTAGCTTAATTTCGCACACTAATTTTAATATTTAGGCCGGTCCCAATGGGCTAACTTGCTGCTAGCATGACGGCTAGCCTGAGGGCTAACTTAAAGGCTCTCATGAGGCTTATTCAGTTCCCCGATTCTCTTCTACAAGCTAGCGAAGATTTACAGTTTATGTGCCGCCTCCTGTTGCTGCTAGCTGTCTTTTAAATAGAAGCGACATTTGGGATTCCAAGAATTATGCAGCCAAATCCGGCTTAGAGTCTTCGTAGGTAGATGCAATGCACCAGGATCTCCCCTGGCGCTCGCTGGATATTTGCAGTGAACTAAATTGTAAGTACATGACCTCTTCAGCATTCTCTTGATCGACAAAGGCAAATGCCGTAATTTTTTAGTTCTTACTAAGGTCTTAGTAACTCAAACTGAGCGTGTTTAATTACTCTTTGGTTCAATAATTTATTAACGCTAAAGAGAGAGAATTTAATTATTTCTAAATTGTTGAAATATGTATGTATCTGTAATCTCAAATAAGCCACGTCCCTTGGGCGTTGTGCATTTATGTCAATTGCGATAGCACAGGTGGTTATCCTGAAGTTGTAATTTGAGCTATAATTAGCAATTTGTGAGTTGAATACTTGAAAGGTAATTCCTATTTGTGGTTTATTAATTTATTTGACAACCAATGGTCCTACCAACTTTAATTGCTGTCACTTGGCCTAAAGGCTTATGTAGGAGGGTAACTAGAAAAATTATCTACCTAGCCATGATAGAAACAATTGATAAGCTGCAGCTTGTAATGTCAAACAGTGACAAGTGTTTCATTGCTGCATGAAAAATGTGATTCATATCCGCCAGTAATTTTATATTTTGTAGAGTGTTTTGTGTTTAAAAATGAGTCTTTTGAAATTAGAGCATCGAAGTGTAATAAAATTCCTTACAAAGGAAGGCAACAATCCGAAAAAGATTCGCGAACGAATGATTGTGGTGTATGGAGACGATGCTCCGTCATATTTCACAATTCAATTTTGGTCAAAACAATTTCGGTGGGGACGGGAATCTATAGAAGATGATCCCAGAAGTGGAATCCATGCAGAAGCGACAAATGTTGATATGTGTAAGAAAGTGGAAGCCATGGTTCTTGAGGATCGCCGTATAAAAGTCTTCACCATTGCTACAGCATTGGAGATATCCAAACCTAGCGTTTTGACAATATTGCACGACAAACTGGGCATGAGTAAAGTTTCAGCAAGGTGGGTTCCCAGATTATTGTCTCCTGAGCAAAAGCTGCGTAGACAGCAAATTTGTAGAAACAATTTGGAATCTTTGGAAGTGGACCCCGACTTTTTAATGCGGATATTGACTGGTGATGAGACTTTGGTACATCACTGGGACCCTGAGACGAAATTAGAGTCTATGCAATGGGTGCATAAGGGGTCTCCCCTCCAAAGAAGGCCCGCACGCAATCTTCAGCTGGAAAGCTCATGGCAACCATCTTTTGGGACATTCAAGGTATTCTTTTGATTGAATATATGCCTAAAGGCTCTACAATCACTGCAGAGGTTTATGGTAACACCCTCAAAAAGCTGCGTACAGCTATTGTCAAAGAAGGTCCAAATTTATCACAAGGTGATCGCTCATTGTTCATGACAACGCGACCGTGCATAAGGCGCCAAAATCAAACCAATTCTGCAGGAATGCCGCTTTATTAAGCTAAAACATCCACCTTATAGTCCGGATCAGGCACCATCCGACTTCTATCTATTCAGAAACCTAAAAAAGAATCTCAGAGGGCGTCGTTTTGAAACAGACGAGCGTTTGAAGGAGGCAGTCAAGGACTATTTTTAGACACAAGAAGAATCTTTTTTTTCAACGGGCATTAACTCTTTGAAGGACAAATGGCATAAGTGCGTTGAAGTTGGGGGAGATTATATTGAAAAATAAAATTATTTAGAAAACCGTATGTAATTCGTTTCATAGTTAGGTAGATAACTTTTCTAGTCCCCTCGTATATAATTCATATGTTACTGCGACTTTTGGGTTTAATTAAATGCCCCTATTGCTGTTATTTGCTTGTGTCCTTTTTGCAACCCCTCTAGCTGTACGAGTTATCTAGGTACGTAGCGAAGCACCCAAGGTAGGTGGCGTATTATTGATTAGCTAGTTTTGTTTTTTATGTTGTGAGTAACGACAAGGTGCCCACAGTTTAACAATCCTACTGTTCAATTTTTAAAAGCCGAAGCATTTTCTTGCCTTCTTACACCACGCCATATTCTGCCGAGAGTTAAAAGAGCTATCCGACCCCTCATTTAAGGGTGTTACAATAAAATGTGGATTGCTATTTAGATATTAAGAAGATAATTGTCAATAAATATAATAATGTTAAATTGAACTAATAAGTCAAATTTGTAACACTAAGGGCCGGTTGCAGAAAGCAATGTTAAGTCTGTTGTTAGCTAACGTCGCGTCAAAGTGAACAAAATCGCATCAAATTTTGTTTACTAATGTATTAGTTCCCATAAACATTTCAGATTTGATTCGTTTTTGTTCACTTTGACGTCGCGTTAGCTAACACCAGACTTAACATTGCTTTCTGCAACCGGCCCTGACTATGAAATTTTCTAACCAAGCCAAGTGCTAGTAGAATATCATTATTAGAACTTACAGTGTATTATTTTACTTAAATCAAAGTTCATGTTTTTTAATTATAATTAAATTAAAAAATATTCAATCCAAAGTATAATTTTAAGTAAAAATATCTTATTTGCTGACATATACCAAGTAACAGAATGCGATCATCGTAGGACATAAGGTATATGGAGGACATTGCTGTAGGCTGGTTAGAGTTTATCAATTGGCTGTAGCAGAGATCTGTCTAAGAGCTGTGGGCTAAATAACTGCAATATAAAGAATATGTATTTCATATGTTAACCAAAAAGAACATTGTACTGTAAATTATGAATGAATTAACTTACTCTTAGGTATGCTTTCGCGATCATTAGTGTAATTGGTGTCGTGACACATATTTATTATAAAATTATTCCTAACGCAATACTAACAGCGGTAGATCCAGAATAATTATGAGAAGTAATAAACTGGTTTCAGATGCTATTTAACTTTTAAATGAATATCCAATTACCTTAATTTTAATCTGAATTATTAATTAACAACCTGTTAATCGCGCAAACAAGCTAATATTTGTTAGTCATTGCAGTAGCGCAAGTTACTCCTTTTTCGCTGATCGTTGGTGCATAGCTAGACGACAGGAGTTGTTTTTAAAAATCAGCACCTTGTTATTTTTTGTGTTTCATAAGTAATAATGTAAGTGAAATTGTAGATACTAGAGATTGAAATATAAAGGTTAAGCAAAACATGATTTAATAAAATGGTGGCACTTACGGAGATACACACCATAAGAGTAGTAAAATAAAAATGGTCTATAAATTGCCTGTCTTTGATTAGACATGTTTGGCAAAACTATCTAACAAAGTTGATATGCCTACTCCAATTAATATACTTTTATTTACATTTGAGGACCTACCATGTTTCTACCAAGTAGGTATTGAAACTAACACTTAAAACAATTTTCGTTTCAATGCAAAAACTATTAAACATAGTTTTAACTTGTCAGGTCATTTTGGTATTTTAATTAGCCACCTAGGCTTTAGAGCAGCGTGCCCGTATGCTAAACCCTTTTAGTTACTTATTTGGCTCCATCGCCTAATTCCATAATAATGATTTTGCACATATTTGGCCCCAAACGCAGTATTTCTCGTCAGTTGGAGCACCCCTTTGCTGGTACTTTGGCAGCCGGGTGTTATCGCTCGCAAGAATTCCGAACCTTCTAGAAATTACGCCGTTGAGGCGCCTCGCCATTGGCTGTCTTTGTTACCGGAATTTATTTGTTTTATGGAGCGCATCGCCATTGGCTGTCGAGAGTCACGTGGTAACGCCGTTTTGGCTCACGCCACTTCAAGCGTCGTAACGCTTCTTGCGGGGCATTCGGCCGAGGGCCGTTGATCGAAGAAGTCGCACAGTGTGCCGTTTCGCGGCGTTCCAGCCATTGGCGGGGACGCCAGCCTGTTTTTCCCGTCTCGTGCTGTTTCAGCGAATGTTGTGTAAATTGCCGTTGTTTGTTAGTACCGTTGCTGTAAAAGCCTTCCTATTTCCCGTGCTGTTACAGCGAATATGCTATAAACTGTTTCGCCTTTAAGAGGTCGCGTGTGATTGTGCTAGTGGCAAGTCTTTACGCCAAAGCGTAGGTGTGTGAAGGGCTTCACGGGGCCAGTTCTGCGTTTGTGAGAAAGGGGGCTTTCCCTTTGCAACTCGCTGTTTTCGAGGATCTTTCTAGGCAGGACGAAGTAGGCCTCTTTGCCGCCGTAAGTGTGCTCTCAGGAGAGCGTCCTAACGCCGCCATCTTGGCGGATTCCCGCCCGTTTACCCCAGATGCCGTGTTTCGATGATTTAGCTGCCACAGACTGTCGCCTTCTACCAACTGACTGCACGCAACTCTCATAGACCGTCTACGGACTAAGGTATTTGTAATTACAACCATTTAAACATATTAACTGTCGCTTGTGCGAGCGGTGGTGCTTTTGTGCTCAACTTTGTGTGGGCGGATGCATGCCCCCTTGCTTGCTTGTCGCGGCTTTTAATGCCGGTTTGAGGCCACCATGCTTCAAGACGCTACTTTGGTAGCCTACTAGTAAGTTCATGTGCGCGAGTTTCGCGTTTCATCGCCTAAATAGCTAAAGAACTCTGAGCCTATGTTTTGGTGTTACGTTTGTGCTAACTTTTAATTCAGTAACGTTAGGTGCACGAGCTTCGCTATATTGTACCGATTAATACATAAATGGAATCAACGCCTCGCCGTGCTGAGCTCTTTGTTTATGTTTGCGAGGGCTTTGTGCTTTGCTTATCAGGTGTTAACCGCAGCCAACGACTGCGTGGGCGACGTAGCAGGGGCTGGCAACTATTCCAAATTCGCATGCTTTAGTGAGGCTATGTTAGCCCCTCTTCCTGGTCAAATATTGCAGTCACGCTGCCCCGCTGCCTAACGAGTTAGGCCTTCAATTAAATCGTCGCGCATTTGTGCGGCGTCGTGCTTTGCTGCTAGCTACACTGCTCGCGTTGCCTTTGCAGGTCGGCGTCGGTTATCGCGAACTAACGCGCCCTTTTCCGGAGTGCGTATTTCTAAACTGTACTCTAATATGTAAAGTGTCGAGCCCACTGCGGCCGGCCACCCATAGTGTGTTGTTTATTAGCATAGCGCGTCCATCAGCTGGTGCGTAGCGTAAGAAGTAACATAAGCTTGGAGGCACGATTTGCTGCCCAGATGTAGTTATCGACCAATAGACGCATATTTAATTAAGGGACGTATTATTCCTATTCGACCTGTGCATGCTTTGTTTCAGATAGCGCCTTTTACAGTGTAAAGATTGGTGTACGGCGAGACGTAAGAGATCAGAGCGTGCAGGTAGGTCCAGTGGTTGCGCAGTCTCGGCCCAAAGAGTCCCAATATTACCATTCCAGTATTTGCGATCACGAAATTGTTATTTGAGCTTGCCGCTCATGAGAATTCTTATCGACGGAGTATCTTGAATACTTCGCCCCCGTCTAACCGCCCAGGCCCGGTTATTCGGGTTAAGACAGGCTTGGTGGCGCCCTCTTTATTTTACCGTTAGTTACCGACCTTCTGGCCGTTACCCTCAGATAATCTCGTTAAAGGACCCGCCCATCTCCACTGAAAGTCTAGCTCGGCCTAACTTGTTGCGGCGTGGGTGGCGGCCTAGGAGATATTTCGTCCCGATTTCGTCAGTTACGGCCCGCGCCGGCCGTTTCGTTATTGTATGAGCCGGTGCGGTGTCGTAAAGTCAGTTTAAGACCGTAACAAGCTTTTTGACGCCCAATTCGTGGGGCTTTAGGCTTTGTCGGCCTCATTGTGGCCTTGTTGTATCCCGTATTAGTCGGATTTAGTACCAGATGTTGTTGAGTGAAGGTAGCGACCTTGTTTTTTTTAAGTCTTTTCGAAGGCTTAGTTGGGAGTTTTGATTCCCTGTCGCTTACATTGTTTAGCCTTGGGCTAAGTTGACACTTTTGTTGTACCGAACTGACGTTTATCGATTTTAACGTTCACGTTAGCGAGGTTTATCGATTTTGACGTTGATGATTACCGATTTTGACGATTTTTTCTCTCTATCGTTTGGTGTTGTACCGAGTTGATTTTTGGTAAGCAGGTTGGAATTCATTTTCGCCTTCATTACCGTGTCTTGGTTTGTTGATAAGTTTTGGTGTGCTTGTGGAGATTCGCTCGTGCGGTTATTATGTCCCTCAGGCCATCTTCTTAGTTGGTTTGGCGTAGTTATTTTCGTTGGACTTTTATCTCATACTCATTATTATCATGTACCGCCCAACTTCGTTTACTGACTTCTTCGTGGACACCCCTAACAGTTATCGCAGTGTTTTGTACACTTACCGTTAGCATTTAACGAGTCTTTACCGCTGGTCGGAATGTTTCGTACTTGTTGACGATTGGTTGTCATTTACCGTACCCTTTTTGTCTGATGACGTCATGTTGTCACGTATCGTGTTCTTTGTGAACAGTTTCGTTGAAGCTTCTGAGCTTTGTGTGGCGGTAATGGCCTGCTGTCCGCGCGAGGTTCCGTTGGTATTCAAGTATTAAATATTTAAAGATTTTTGACTTTTCCGTATAGTGATGCCCTGGCCTAGCGCTCTTTTACCGTACCGTTAGCCGTCGCCATTTTCAACCACCTGTGTGGGATTACATAAAGAGAGCGTGTTTCTGGTCATTTTGTTTCGTGCGGACCCTGTCGTCGTAAGGTAGTCCCTTTGGGCCGCATGGATTTCTGAAAAGGATTTATTGGGCATGCGTCGTCGAACGCCTACACCCTTGGAGACTTGCTTCTTCCGGATTTTCTTTTGGTGTTCGGGGTTGGAGTCACTTTCGAGCTCGCGCTTTGCGGTTTAATAGTCGACTTGGCTCCGGCATTGGCATCGATTGGGGATTTCGGTGAACTGAGTTTTTCCTATTACTGATTATGACTATTTTGACAGTTTCTGTCACAACCATTTCCCCTTTTTTGGTTGTTCATCCTCTTCCCTTGGGTATTCATATCAGTTGTGGGATCCACACAATGCGCCGATCTCGTGACGCGCAGCGTGCCCTCTTCAGGTAACCCTTGGGTGGGATTTTGGACTTCCATTTCTATACCCCCCCCCCCCCCGACAAATTCTCCCTGTGTTCTTTTGGAACGGTTGGTCGGAAGTGTCCACAGGTGTAAGACCTATTTTTACCAGATTTAGACCCAATTTACGTATTTTCTACTGGCGTATCCAGTCTTTCTTCTTCCTCTTCTCTCTTCCCACCTTTGCACCCTATCTGGTGGCCAGTCTGCGTAATCCCTTTGGGGGTGCACTCTATCGTATCGAATGTTTTTTTTTGTTTTGTTCGTTTTTCGTAGTTGCGTTTTCGTTTGAGTTCTCGTGGCGCCGCAGCCAAAATGGGGGAGTGTCAGGTCATTTTGGTATTTTAATTAGCCACTTAGGCTTTAGGGCAGCGTGCCCGTATGCTAAACCCTTCTAGTTACTTATTTGGCTCCATCGCCTAATTCCATAATAATGATTTTGCACATATTGGCCCCAAACGCAGTATTTCTCGTCAGTTGGAGCACCCCTTTGCTGGTACTTTGGCAGCCGGGTGTTATCGCTCGCAAGAATTCCGAACCTTCTAGAAATCACGCCGTTGAGGCGCCTCGCCATTGGCTGTCTTTGTTACCGGAATTTATTTGTTTTATGGAGCGCATCGCCATTGGCTGTCGAGAGTCACGTGGTAACGCCGTTTTGGCTCACGCCACTTCAAGCGTCGTAACGCTCCTTGCGGGGCATTCGGCCGAGGGCCGTTGATCGAAGAAGTCGCAGAGTGTGCCGTTTCGCGGCGTTCCCGCCATTGGCCGGGACGCCAGCCTGTTTTTCCCGTCTCGTGCTGTTTCAGCGAATGTTGTGTAAATTGCCGTTGTTTGTTAGTACCGTTGCTGTGAAAGCCTTCCTATTTCCCGTGCTGTTACAGCGAATATGCTATAAACTGTTTCGCCTTTAAGAGGTCGCGTGTGATTGTGCGAGTGGCAAGTCTTTACGCCAAAGCGTAGGTGTGTGAAGGGCTTCACGGGGCCAGTTCTGCGTTTGTGAGAAAGGGGGCTTTCCCTTTGCAACTCGCTGTTTTCGAGGATCTTTCTAGGCAGGACGAAGTAGGCCTCTTTGCCGCCGTAAGTGTGCTCTCAGGAGAGCGTCCTAACGCCGCCATCTTGGCGGATTCCCGCCCGTTTACCCCAGATGCCGTGTTTCGGCGATTTAGCTGCGACAGACTGTCACCTTCTACCAACTGACTGCACGCAACTCTCATAGACCGTCTACGGACTAAGGTATTTGTAATTACAACCATTTAAACATATTAACTGTCGCTTGTGCGAGCGGTGGTGCTTTTGTGCTCAACTTTGTGTGGGCGGGTGCATGCCCCCTTGCTTGCTTGTCGCGGCTTTTAATGCCGGTTTGAGGCCACCATGCTTCAAGACGCTACTTTGGTAGCCTACTAGTAAGTTCATGTGCGCGAGTTTCGCGTTTCATCGCCTAAATAGCTAAAGAACTCTGAGCCTATGTTTTGGTGTTACGTTTGTGCTAACTTTTAATTCAGTAACGTTAGGTGCGCGAGCTTCGCTATATTGTACCGATTAATACATAAATGGAATCAACGCCTCGCCGTGCTGAGCCTGGCGCGCCCTAATCTGTTCGAGCTCTTTGTTTATGTTTGCGAGGGCTTTGTGCTTTGCTTATCAGGTGTTAACAGCAGCCAACAACTGCGTGGGCGACGTAGCAGGGGCTGGCAACTATTCCAAATTCGCATGCTTTAGTGAGGCTATGTTAGCCCCTCTTCCTGGTCAAATATTGCATTCACGCTGCCCCGCTGCCTAACGAGTTAGGCCTTCAATTAAATCGTCGCGCATTTGTGCGGCGTCGTGCTTTGCTGCTAGCTACACTGCTCGCGTTGCCTTTGCAGGTCGGCGTCGGTTATCGCGAACTAACGCGCCCCTTTTCCGGAGTGCGTATTTCTAAACTGTACTCTAATATGTAAAGTGTCGAGCCCACTGCGGCCGGCCACCCATAGTGTGTTGTTTATTAGCTTAGCGCGTCCATCAGCTGGTGCGTAGCGTAAGAAGTAACATAAGCTTGGCGGCACGATTTGCTGCCCAGATGTAGTTATCGACCAATAGACGCATATTTAATTAAGGGACGTATTATTCCTATTCGACCTGTGCATGCTCTGTTTCAGATAGCGCCTTTTACAGTGTAAAGATTGGTGTACGGCGAGACGTGAGAGATCAGAGCGTGCAGGTAGGTCCAGTGGTTGCGCAGTCTCGGCCCAAAGAGTCCCAATATTACCATTCCAGTATTTGCGATCACGAAATTGTTATTTGAGCTTGCAGTTCATGAGAATTTTATCAACGGAGTATCTTGAATACTTCGCCCCGTCTAACCGCCCAGGCCCGGTTATTCGGGTTAAGACAGGCTTGGTGGCGCCCTCTTTATTTTACCGTTAGTTACCGACCTTCTGGCCGTTACCCTCAGATAATCTCGTTAAAGGACCCGCCCATCTCCACTGAAAGTCTAGCTCGGCCTAACTTGTTGCGGCGTGGGTGGCGGCCTAGGAGATATTTCGTCCCGATTTCGTCAGTTACGGCCCGCGCGGCCGTTTCGTTATTGTATGAGCCGGTGCGGTGTCGTAAAGTCAGTTTAAGACCGTAACAAACTTTAACGCTCTATATCTCATTCACTAGAAACATTTGCCTTAATCTTTACATTTCTATCTCCAGAATATACAGTTCCCATTTTTACTATTATGTATGTAACATCTTGTACAGCTTGTTACCTATATAACAAGCAATAATACTACTTTTACCGATATATGCCTTCAAGCCGCTGTGAGAGATGTTCGATTGTGTTGAATTAAAACATTTTGTTAGATTTACTTTGAAAGTGATTTGTATGCGCGTATATATAACTACACAGAACAAGGTGGAAAATATATGCGTTCAAAATTAGCCCCATAATACAATAATTAAAACTTTATTCTAATGTGCCTCATTTTCGTTTATATACAAATTTATGAAATACAAGATAAATATTTACTATTGCTTGTTTACTGCGTCTTTTATTTATGTGGCCTAAATTTGAAATTTAAATTCATTATCGTATAAAAATTTCACTATAAGGATTTAGAAATATAAAAATAACGTGGGATTGTCTTCGTATGTTTCGTCAATTTTTTTTTCTTTTTTCTTCATTAAAATTGAAGCAACTGAAAATTTGTATTTGTTGGCAGAACTGCGTTTATAGAATATAATTATTACAAATAACTTTTTCTTATAACACTTCTCCTTATTTGGATAAATAATGACATTATAAGCAATTTTATAATTCGTGGTATAATAGATGCGACATATACAAATACTTTTGCCAATCTTGAACTAATGCTTAAATCTACTTCTAAATAACAATAATAATATTTTTTTTCATACGGTCCCATATAGACATCTCTGTATTTCAATGTTCTTACAATAATGAAGAATACAAACAACTTTTCATTTGTGATTTGTCGGTTTGCCTTGACGAATAGTTTGCCTAACCAATCAAGGTTAATTTTATTCAGTAATACGAAGCGCCTCAAGTTCGATGGAAGCGATGAAAACAGTATATTTTCTAATTGGCTTTGTAATATACATCCGCTCTCAAGAAAATGACCTAGCAATACACCCACGTCACCCAGATGTTGGTTTAAATGAGGTAAGTTTTGAAAAGCTGTTATAAACTGTTTGTGACTTTTAAAGGGCAAAAGTACATTTTATTTGCGAGCAATTAGAAGTTTAGAATAGTTGCATTCAATACTAAGCATTTTACGTCAGAGCCATCAATCAAACGGAATAATATTCAATAACAATGCTTAATGCAACTTCAAAGTAGCAATAAAATTCTTAAAATTATGTATGAAGAGAATTACTTCTAACAGATAATTTTCCATTAGATGTAATTCTCTTCATGCATAATATTAAGAATTTTATTGCTACTTTGAAGTTGCATTAAGCACTGTTATTGAATATTATTTCGTTTTCCATTAAAAACAACATTTTAACCAGTAACTCACTTCCTTCCACGCTTTTAGAAAAAAATTCAAATTGTAAATCATTTGGCATAGGAAAAATATGTAATGGATTTCAGTATCGATCTTTTTTCGTCAGCATGAATATAAAACGCCTTGGTGAGCTACACTTTTCGGTTAGTCTAGAAATCGTAAAATGTTTTCATAAACAGCATATTGTTCCTCAGCCCCAGTGAAGAAGTAATTCCCCCTTTTTAAAATGCTCGTTTTCTAATTTATCATCTTGGATATGTACATACCTATTAGAAATGTTTTATCACAGGTGTTTATGTTGATTACAGAAGCAGCTGATCGTAAAGTATGGTTATCCTCTCGAAACTCATACTGTAAAAACAGAGGATGGTTATATATTAACAATGTTTAGAATACCTTTCGGTAGGAATAGTACACATGCAGGAAGGAGACCGTCAGTGTTACTTATGCCTCCATTTTTGGCTAGTTCGGCAATATGGGTACTTATGGGTCCCACCAAGGGTTTGCCATTCCTTTTAGCCGACGAGGGGTATGACGTTTGGCTTGGAAACCCGCGGGGAACAAACTGGTCTAAAAAACACGAGAAACTGAAACCCAAGAGAAATAAAAGGGATTTCTGGAATTTCAGGTAATTTATACTGTTTTTAATTCTGTAGTTTCCAACAATTCGAAATTGGAAAATTCTCAATTTAAACTCTTCGGAAGCTTACATTTCATTAGAAAATATAGTAAAAGCAAACACTGTTCAGTATTCAGTGTTTCAAAACTACCTAAAATGGTATTTTTTCATATAAGGAATATTACCTATGCCCTGAAATTTATTTTCCCTCCTATCTTCTAAGCCAAGTGTATTTGTTTCAAAATAGATTTCGAATGGATGATATGTTACCCGAGTATTGATTAATTCATTAACTCTTAAAAAGATTTCAGTCGTTTCCGTTTCCAAAAATTCTTGAAAGGGGAAGAAAAGAGACAAATTTGATTATTTCAAATCAAATGTCCTCAATAACTTGTTAACTTTTGATTATATGAACGTTTAATAGTATTGTTCTCTATCAGTCTAGTGACGCTGTGCTAAGAATCTGCTAAGAAAACTTCTTAAATGTCGGAAAAAGGGACAGTCTGTAGTTGAAACTGTGGGGAAGTGGAGTTTCCAATTTCCATTTCATACTTGTCTCAGCTACTACTATATACATACAGAGTGTTATAAACAGATGTATGATATATGTAGGACATATAGTACAGACCAAACTAAGCCTAAAAGTCTTAATAAACAGGTGCCCTAAAAGTAACCGTTTCAAAGATATAGTTCATTATAATATTAGTCTGGGTTATTTAAATTTAATCACTGCAACGTTTATTGGTAAGAACACAATGATAATAGGCTTATCCGTTATTGTTCTGACAACTTACATTATTATTTTTGTAATTTGCTGCTGAAGATTGCATTAATATGGTTATTTACACTAATGCACATAGGCGTATGTCAGACATGCATTTTATGTACGGTCGTGCTAATGGAAATTCCTTTGAAGCACGTCGTTTGCATGCAGAAGCTTTTCCAAAGTACAAACTTCCGTCTCATAACATGTTTACAAGACTTCATCAGCGAGAGGAAGATTTATTTAGAAAACCTGCATAGGATACTGGACCCCCAGATCAGTTTCTACTCCAGAGGTACAAGAACAAATTTTGTTAAGTGTCGAACAAAACCCAGAAACAAGCGTTAAAAAGAATTTCGGCTCAAGTGAGTATTAGGGCGTCTCTTGTTTGGAAAACTCTTCACGAGCAATTGTTGTACCCCTACTATATTCAGCGGCTGCAATCCTCCAACAACCTGATTACGCTGCAAGGTTACTGTTCATTACAATGTTTTTTGCGTGAAAATGCATAGCGCCCACATTTCTCCGCGAATATTCTCTTTACTAATCAAGCTGGATTCACAAGAACATTAATTTTCATAACAATCACGCTCGGTCTGACGAACATCAATATGCTGTTGTTGAAGCTGGACATCAGATCCGTTTTAGTTTAAATGTTTAGATGGGGTATCTTAGGCGACAAACTGATTGGGCCGGTTTTTCTACCAAATCATCTAACAGGAGAAGCATACCATCATGTTTTAGTAAACACTTGCCTGGGCTCCTGGACGAAGCACCTCTAAATCAGAGAGCACAATATTGGTTTATGCACGACAAAGCACCACCACATTTTGCGGTTAATGTGATGGAGCATTTGGATCGCAGTTTTAATGCCCAATGAATTGGTAGGGGGGTCCAGTTGGATGGATCCACGGTCACCTGACTTGACTCCCGTAGACTATTTTCCTGTGGGGGTTACTTGAAGGGGTTGCCAAACATTCGACTAATACCAGGAATTCTTGAAAGAGTTCGCTGTTCATTTATTTGGAGGTGTAATGGATATGTTGAAAGCGATGTGGGCATTTCGATTATGTACTTTACCTGCAACTATATATTTTCGTAATAATTTAAGTATTTTGTTACTAAAACTGACATTTAAAAAATATGTAAAAACTAAAGCCAACTATATCTCTGAAACGGTTAATTTTAAGTCACCTGTTTATTACGACTTTTAGCTTATTTGGTCTATAGTATATGCCCAAAAAATATCATATATTTGTTTTTTGACACACTATATAACGATGTTTGCATAGAAGTAAAACAATTTTAAACGCAATCTGGGTGTACCCCTTCCAAAGAGTTGCTACTTATAAGCCAAACTTTTATGGTTTCGACGGTCAGGCGACGTTATTTAATGCAGCATCTCTCTACTTCAGCAGTATATCATCGGGCTATTGCTTGTTGGTACAGTTTTCGGTTAAACTAAGTTTGCAAGACGATCCTAAAAATCTTAGTATGAACAGGCACCCAATCTCAGCATGTAGGTGCTTTTCGAGTAGTGAATAAAAATTGCCTCCTTAACGAAAGAGAATTGCAAAATAAACTTTACGTCGATAATTTTTGAAGTTTTCGTCATAGTTTGATATGGCTTTCTCTAAAATTCTTGCAATAGTTGACAGTTTAACACAAGAATTCATATTTATACCGGATAGGCAGTTAAAATCGTTGGATTTTTTCGCAGTAATTAAATCGTTTATAGCTACTGGCAGAATAACAGATTTGGCCTTCACTTTGCCTCTTCAGAACTTAGATCGGTAATGAAAATGACCGTACTTCCCTTCGAAATCTTCAGAATCGTTTTTACTAGCAACTCTCATCTTATTTTCAGGAACCTCCAATATACCTTTTAGATATGGTAATTTGTACCACACAATTAAACGAGGGGTGAGCGCAGCCCTACCTAGTTAAAACTCTCGGCAGAATAATGGTGTAAGGACTAGGCAGCGATTCTTAGGGTCGGTTGCAGAAGGCAATGTTAAGTCTGGTGTTAGCTAACGTCGCGTCAAAGTGAACAAAATCGCATCAAATTTGTTTACTAATGTATTAGTTACCATAAACATTTGAGATTTGATTCGTTTTTGTTCACTTTGACGTCTCGTTAGCCAGACTTACTGCCGGTTTTTATAAAGATCACTAATCTGATGTTAACTTTAATTCGCTGTTAAAATAAACAAAAGCGCATCAAAACGTCAGTGCTTATGACATTTTATTCATTAGTAAACAAATTTTGATGTCATTTTGTTTATTTTAACAGCGAATTAAAGTTAACCTCAGATTAGTGACCTTTATAAAACTGGCTGTTAACGTTGCTTTCTGCAACCGGGCCTTAGGGTTGTAAATAAACTTCATAAACTAAAAATGTTGGGAGCTGTCGCTAAACACAACATAAAAACAAATCTAGCTACTAAAATCAATCACCAGCTACCGTGTAAGCCCGCCCTTCAACCTAAATCTAAAAAGAATACTAGCAGGTTCGTGAGGGATCGTAGTACAGTACACAAAGAAAATATAAAGCAGTAACAGTCAATAGACTTTTAATATTATCAACAGGTTGCAATTAACATCACAATTAAAGCTGGAGGCTCAATAAATCCCAGAATTGTAAAGTAACAAATAAATGAGTTGGGGTCACTCAAATTATAACACAAAAATGTGAATTATTAAAATTCGAAACACATTGTGTACAACAGATTAAAAAATCTGAACTCCAGCAATATTAACGGCTACTATGATAAAGAAGCACTCGAACCCCCGGCTTTCAACTTTTTAAAATGAAGATAGGCACCAAGTATAACAAAAAATTTCAGCCACCCTAACTGATGAAATTCTAACGTCCAAGCGTTGTAAATAAGCTAGTATTTATCGCGGAGCCGGAGCGCGAGGGTTGGTAGTATTGGCATGGAATTAGGCCAC
>OW679198.1:80565992-80709294 GCA_940337035.1 Agriotes lineatus
ATCTCGAGTAGGTACAGTCGAGTTCATTAAAATGTACAGTATTTGTGCTGTGTGAATGCGACTTAATTTCACAAAGTTCAAAAAAGTAATGTACATACAAATATTTTGAAAGGTTGGATCTAGGTCTATTTAGTTAATGATACAATGTGAGCCTTTGTTGAGTAAAAACACAATCATCAATAAACTTTGAATGGTAGAAAAAATAACACCCTAAAGATTTAATGTAATTAATTTTAACAATAACCATAATTATTACAACTAAACGGCAATCGACAAGCGGCTAGTCATGACAAATATTTGTCATAGCACCGTTTCTCTAAAATTTCATTAAGTCGTTAGGGTATTGATAAATAAAGACTTTGAATGAAGTCTACATCATTAGTCAGTTCGTCCTAAGTCTGCTCAATTGCTTCCAGCAGTTCATCCTTAACATATGGGCTAAAGTCTCTGTGATATATTTTCTTCGTCATTAAACTCCAAATTTGTTCGAATTTGTTTAATATCTAGACTTTTTGCAGGCCAAAGCAAAGTTTCAACATTATGTGTGGCAATCAATTATTGAACTACACCTGCGTTATGAATTGAGGAATTGTCTTATTGAAATATAAAGTCATTTTCTGGGAATCTTTCTGTGACCAACGGTACCATTATGTATTCAAATATTTCTGTATGCCGCAGCATTACATCTTTCGTTGATATCGTAGCATACACAATTAACAGAACATCGTCCAGACTTATCCACATTGTTTACATATTGTTTATCATATCTCTAATTGTGAGGACTATACACTTTAATACGCCCATTAAATAATGTCAACTGAAAAACTTTTTCATCGGAAAAAATTACTTTATTCCAATCGCAACACCTGCCTGTTATTTAAAGCTTACATTACTCTTCCCTGGTTATCTTGTTTAATCAAAATCATCTTTTTGCTGCTATGTGATCTTATGTATCTTATGATTGAATTCTTGATTCTCCGACATGCCGTTATTCTTGAACCAGGAAAATCCAATTTCCACACAGCATCTTTCATTGTTCAGAAGGAAGGGTCTTCTAAGTTTTGAATAAGAACCTGATCCTGCTCTGGCGTGGAAATTTTCGGCCTCCTCTGGGCTTCTTCTTTTCCAGAGTCCAATCAACTTCTCACCTCAAAAAAGTTTTAAAATTGTATTTTTGGTCATATTCAACAAGTTTGCAACTTCCCGAACAGGTAAACCATCATCTTCTAAATTTTTATGCAGGCTCTTATTTGTACCATATTCATTGCTGACATTTTGAAGTGAAATAGATATATTTTGTCACTGTTCTTTTAGTTGTCACTTTGACAGTTCTGAAATTTAACTGCAATTGACAAAATATACACACAGCCAACTACCTATGTATGTACAACATATTTTTAAACGCGACTTACAACAGCCAATTATCTCTGTACAACACATTTTTGAACACGACTGTACCTAGCACAAGGGATTTTGGGGCGGAAAACTTACGAAATATATTTCTTCAGAGCAAACATTCTGACAGAAAAACGTCAACATTTATTCAGGCTAATTTACATGCACGCGGGATGTTCGGGGTGATTATTTCCTGAATAAATAGATAAAATTCAGTTGATAAAGCACCTTTAATAATCACGTTAAAGTTATTCACAAGCAATTAAATTTTGACACGTTTTTAACCGCGGTTAAATTTTGACGTTTGAATTTTTGTCATTATTAAACTGACAGAAACCATAGTGATTACGCATTATTATGGATATGAAGAAAATAATCAGTATTAAATTGGAAGAAACCATGGCAATAAGGCATTATTATGGATATAAAAGAAATAATCTAATCGTGTTATAATGCAACAGCAAACTAAGAAAGTTATATGTGTTGACTATTTCAACGTTATTTTTCAAAGTAAAAAGTATTAATAGAAAAACAAAAGATGCTCGACACTACAGAAAAACTTCAAGAAACCAATTCAACAGCAAACACCAAACAGAGCGAGTAAACAGAAGAAATATTAGAGCTTCGAAATACTACAACCCAGAAAATGTTGCGATGAACCAGAGCTCTTAAGCTAACCAATCTGAATAATAATAATAATCAAGGGAAAACAATATAAGTAAATCACTAGAAATTGGAAACATTTTTGACAAACAGCTATAAACAAGCGAACACAAATCCAATACCAATTATTGGTCAACGAATTAATAAAAATGTATAATTTCGAATAATAAGTAATAAGTAATATATCAATATGCGAATATTTAGTAAGTCGTCCTTACAGCCTTTAGTATGGTGGAATTAGTTATGGGCTATATTCAAAGCATTAAATAATGCTAGAATAGATTCACGTTGACTATAAGGAACATATACAGAGAGATCAAACATTGAACATAATAAAACTGAACTAACCTGTAGTATGCATTATGTTGAGATAGAATGATCAATTAAAAAAAAATAAACGTTATTTTAGAATTCTTAAATAAAGGGTTGACAAAAATCATAAAACGTTTGTTTTCCAATCTTATCTTCTCAAGGGAGTTAAATTAGAAGATGGATTGTTGAATTAATAATACAGTTAATTGTAGTTCCAATGCAGTTCGATAAAGTGCATTGTAGACAGCGGTCATATTTTTCAGTGGCTCCCGCGATGATTTTCATTTTTGGTCGCTTTATATAAAAGCGCAACGCTGCAGATAAATAGATATTAACGAAGACATTATTCTTCTTTTTCTTTATCCATAATATCTTGGCAGATGCGTTCTGACCCATTATTCATTTTGTATGTTACTGATGGCTTTTCATTCCGTGTTTCGCCATCATCATCATCAGCTTATTCCATCCATTGTAGCATGTAGGCCCCTCTTAGTTGTCTCTATTCTTTTCTGTTGTTCGCTTTTTGTATCCAGTCCTATCTAGCAGTTCTTTGGTACCTTCCATTAGGGATGGGCGCATGACGTCAAAACAGTCTGGTCACGCCGGGTCACGTCGTGAACGTAACTAATATTTGGAAATCGGGACGTGAACGTGAGTGAAAATTTCCATGGCGTGATTCACGTTTCACGTTAATTTCACGCCCACCCGCTGCCATCCCATGTGGCACATCTAGAGATGGAGCTGCGCATGCGCATTTGTGTTGTGGTGTGAGTGTTGTGAGTACTGTGTACAGTCAATGGCATCCTGCCTGGAAATTAATAATTATTACAATTCTAAGGTTCCATTTAAGGCAGCTGGGACACACGGACACAAAAAGTGCTCTGTAGCGCATGTACATATTTTTACCCCTAGCTTAATTTGATTTTTAAAATTATTTAGTGCTACAATGTCCACTTACGAGGGCAAAACCCTTTACAGATTTTTATTGGTTTTAAATTTGAACATTCTGTTCTATCTGAATTTGAATTTTGAAATAAAAGCTGCGAGTCACGTCGTGAGTGACGGGTGACGCCGTGAACGTGAGTGAACGTGAGCTTGAAACGTGCGTGAAGTGAGTGAATACTCACTCAGGCGCCCATCTCTACTTTCCATGCATCTGGTTTAGGGTTTTCTTCTAAACCTTTTATGTGCTCTAGGCCTTCACTCCACGATTTTGAGTCCATCTGTTGTCCGTTATTCTTCTTACATTCCTCGTCCTGTTCTACCTGAGTGTACAAAATCGTTGTATCACGTCTGTCGTTTAATACTGAGCATTCTACGTCCCATTGCTTGTTGTCTGACTTGAAGTTTATGTATTATATTCTTTTTAAGTGCCCAGGTCTCCGTCCCTTATCTTAAGTCAGATAACATGTATTGATTGAAAGTTCTTGCCTTTAGCGAATGTACTGTATTGGATTTCAATGTTGTTTGCCACCTTCCAAATGCTGCCCAAGTTAAAGAAGCTCTTCCGGTCAAATCTGCTTTTAAATTACTGGTAGCCATAGGAGCGACTTCGCTCAAATTGGTGTTGAGATGATTTCTCGTTAAATCTATCCAACGTTTTTTATAACGCGATTGTAAACGGTGTTGGAGAGCCTTTGTTTTGATCGACTGTCATGTTTGTACGGTGTGCCGCTTATGGAATTTATCATACGTCTCCAGATCCACATCAATTCGACAACGGTCTGCTTCTTAGACACCCCTTGCCTCGACGCCGTAATGAAATATGGGAAATACTAGGGAATTAACAAGTTGCGTTTTCGGTTTTTTGTGATATTAGTAGCTTGCCATATTTTGATAAGTATCCTACGTCAAATTTTCACAATTGCAGGTGTTGTCTATTGAAGCTCCCAGGTGAGTCAGACTATTAAAAACCTCGCATTAACCGATTCTTTGAATGTGAGGCTGGTTGTTTTCATAGTCAATTATCGTGATTTTGGTTTTACGAAAATTAATCTTGAGACCACAGAGAACATCAATCCTTTGAAGTTTGTTTAAGAGCGTCGAGATTTCATTTTCCTTTGCGGCAACCAGCGTGCTATCGTCTGCAAATCTAAGGTGTGATAGTTTTGTAGAACCAATAGTTATACCACCATTCCACTCTTTTAGCACTTTGCTCATTATTATTTCGCTGTAGATATTGAAGAGCATTGGTACAATAACGCATCCTTGTCTAACACCTTTGCGTATAATACATTCTCCAGTCAGATGTTTATCAACCTTGTCCCAAGTACATATTATTATTATCGTTATATAATCCCTTTATAAGATACATTAGATGTTTAGGCACTCCC
Organism: Agriotes lineatus; assembly: GCA_940337035.1. Taxonomy (NCBI): domain Eukaryota; kingdom Metazoa; phylum Arthropoda; class Insecta; order Coleoptera; family Elateridae; genus Agriotes; species Agriotes lineatus. The sequence continues at coordinate 80,570,696 of OW679198.1, forward strand.
AGTAAAGATTGTAGGTACTGGATAGAATCCGGCAGATAAAAATTCTCATAAAATGTACACTACTAGTATATTTTTAATGTCTAACTTTATTTCTTACATATATAATATAATTACACAATTTTAAACGGCCATTTTCTAGTCAGTTTAACGAGTTAATAAATCGATGAATTCGTTTACAAGCCAAGATGTAATTATTTATCTTTCGAAGCTATTAAACATTAACTGTGATTTTTAATCTAACGCGGATGTTCTATTAATGGTGTTCTACTTTACGTTTCTGAGAAGCAGATACTCTAGAAAACTACTAAAGAACTTACAGATGATTGATATTAAATATCGTCCAACCTTTTAGACTATAACTTCGTACTTATATTGAAGACATTTATTCTAGAGTATTGATAACGTTTGAAGTTGTGTTGCCCTGAATTATATCTGTTTTGAACCTATTAATTTATTAACTTGATGAGCAACAAATTGTTCAGACTTACACAGGAGCTATTATGTTGTAGCTTAATTTATTTATTCCATATAAACAGTTGCAACACAGTTTTTGTAGCAAGTTATAATATGGAATGTGCTAATATTTTTTAATGTAGCGAAGCTGAAACACTTGGCTACATTCTGACCTCCATCTCTATAAATAATGGATGGCATTTATGGTGGCCATAACACGTTTGGAGACTATTATCTGAGTTTGTTAAATTTAAAATGCTATTTAACACGTTAATTAAATTATCCAGAGAAGGACAACGTTTATGATAAGATGCCTTGGCAGTAATTTTACAAATTGATTTGTAATTAATTTTATTACAATTTACCTTGTAACTTTAAACTTTGGAAAAGCTAAATATAAAATTTATGAAAAGTATAGAATGTATACGAGAAGTAACAAAATATGTGATTCAAAAAATACAAGTTTCAGTGAAAACCATGGTACACATTAATGAGGTCATGCAAGCAAACTGAAAATCGCAGGAGAGATATTTCTATATTGTTTTGTCATCTAGCTATTGTTATTGTGTACTGCAACTGCAATAAACTTTATGGCCTTAAAATGTCACCATTCTATAAATAGAGAAATCCTACCCTACTAATGCCACGTAAATATCAAGTATTTTTAAAACAACAACAAATCGCGTTCTTAGATTTTTCGTTTTTATGTATTTCCAAATTATAAACGATGCAGTTTTCTCCAGAATCTGTATTTCATTCATGATATATGCGTATGGCTGGTCATAAACTACCTGCCAATAAATTTTGAGCTTGACTTTGCAAATTACTACAACCAACATATTTAAGTACGGTAATGCTTTTCTCTTTTGCATAACTGTGTTTATGCTTCCTCATCACGAAAACGTCAATGTGCAAATAAACCGAATTTGTTCGTTCATGAGAATCATTGGCAATTGCAAAAGATGCGCCCTTTCTGCTCATTACATTAAGTCACCCACACCACGGTCACATTTGTGCAATGTTTAAACGTCTGTGTTTAAGCAAGACAGTAAACGAATGAGGCTAAATTACTTAGCACTCGTCATAAATGTTGAACTAAAGTCTGCAAACAATACTACATTATATATAGCGCTCTTCGTTATGGGGAAACAGTTCAGTGTGATTAGTTTCGTGCTTCTGAATGTGATGTTGGTGTTACTGGTAAGAAACGGACCCTTTGTGAGATGAATAGTAACTTTTTAATGTGTTTAACCAGTATTTGAACCGTTATTAACGATACCTTTCTCTACACGATTTTTAATGAAAAAAATCTAAAATGCTAGTCAGAAAAGGTGCATTATCGGTTTTGCGGATTTACTAGATTCTTCAAAAATTTATACTATATACATCTAATTATGTTCCAATGAAATCCATTAGAAAAGCATACATACCGTGTAGCGTGCATATACTAATTGTTTTTATTATTACATAAATTCGGTTTAACACTAAGTACAGTTTAAACAAAGTGGCTGGTATATCTATAACCCGATTTAATAAATTAAAATTAAAACATTATTTAATCCGAAAGTTCTAAAATAAGTTAGAAGGCAGGACATATTTATAAAATAGTTATCTAAATTGAGAGAAATACAGTTGTTGGTTAAAACCTTCAATGTGCATTATAAAACTTTTTGCTTCATAAAGCGCTATTGCTTTTAATGCTTTTATTTTAATTCGAAATTGAGTCTTGAGCAAAATGTTAAAAACAAGTATTGCTGTATTTCTCGGAAAATGAATATCTTAAAGTCTTCTTTAGCCATTTGTATTAACCGAAGCTATTAGAAGTGCCCGCTGCAAGAAATATAATCAAATAGTCATTTAGTGAAATCTTTGTACCGAGTGTCTTAAAAAGAATTACTTCTACTAGGTTTTGAATTTGGTTTGCATCTAAATTTTTCTGTGCCGCTAGATTGTTATTGGTATTGCATTATGGGAAATTCAAAGAATACTACATGTAATTATTTTTAAGATTTGTACGATCCAGCTTTTGCAAAGTATAACTAATCTAATGAGGAAAGAAACTATTTTACTGAAATAGCATTGCTTGTTTGAAATATTTGTCTTAGAATAATGTAGCTAACAAATTGGAGCAATCTCAGATAAATAAACAATTATCTACTTTAAAAAAACGGGTATGTGTGCCACCCTTCAGCAAAATGCGTACACAACACTGACTAGCTCAAACTATCGACGATTGTTGTCATGGGTAAGGATCAGGCAATAAATCTCAATGTTATCCAATGAAATAGAAAGAAGCAAAATTTACCTACCGTGTACGGCTATTGCTTAAAAGACTACTATACTATAAATGAGAAGGTTGCGGTAGCTCTTACAGAAAAAACCAAGTTCAGATGCTTTAATTGAACAACAACTAAACGCGAATCAAATTTGGCTCGAAAGTAAATTGCGCCTTTACAAGTATCAAGCTTTGCACTCATAATGCAGTTATTAGAATGTGCAGCTGTCAGCAAAAAAACATCATATCTGACGTGCAGCCTGTGAGCCGCTGGTAAAAATGCCAACCTCTAACTTGAGAAATAAAACGCAAGTCTGTAGCTGGGCCTTCGAGATGTATATAAGTATAAAATATAGAATTAACCAACAAAACAATATCTAAATACCTTTCAAAGGCTGCTTTATGCTCTAAAAAGAAAACTTTATTTGATACTATCTTACCCACAACTCTTAATTAAATATAAAAATAGTACAATAGAGATAATTTCACGCAGCTACACCATGGTCCTACAATAATGGAAGGAGGAACTAGACAAAGCTTGTAGAACTTTGAATTTTCCAGCTATTACAAACGGGAGCAGTGCAGTTGGTCAAAGGTCTGCATGTCGGCATAAAACGAATGCATCGAAACCGTTTAGCTGTTTCTAGCGGTTTTTAACGGGCCTACACGCGAATTGCTTAATAAGCAACACTAAACCAAAAGAGATCAAATTCTACTTGAGACGAAAGGCGGCCCAGGATCACGTGCAGTGAAAAGCTTAAACTTGTTCGGTTAATATTTCAATTGAAATCACTCCACTACCGCTTCCGAAAATTGTGAATGTGAATGAAGGCATGGGGTTTCAGATCCTTATCGAGCACCACGAAGTGGGACTGTAGCCTTGGTCTGTTAAGAAGCAAGGAAAATCTGCCAGTTCCTCCAAAATTTGGTCGCCTTTGACTACTACAGACTTAAGTTAGCGCCACTCCCCAAAATTCCATTCAGCTAGTAATAAATAATAAAAAAATTAAGTAGTCATGCCTTCACAAGAAGAATATAAATAGAAAAAAGAAATGGATAATAAAACAAATAAAATTAAAATTGAAAGGGGTGTGAGACAAGGGGACGTTTTATCCTCAAAATTATTCACTCTGGGCTTAGAAAACGTTTTCAAAGAAATGAATTGGCGAGACAAGGGAATCAGTATTGATGGAGAAAATTTCACCAACCTCAGATACGCGGACGATATAGTGTTATTTGCTGAAAGCATGGAAGAGTTAGAGGACACGATAAAACAGCTAAACAAGGAATCAAAGAAGATTGGTTTGAAAATGAATACTCTCAAAACAAAGATCATGTCTAACGTTCCTTCAGACAGAGAAATTGAGCTAGACGGGGAAATTTTAGAAAAGACAACCGCGTATATATATCTCGGTCACACAATACTTATGGGAAAAGAGAACGAGGAAGGGGAGATATATAGAAGAATAAAGTTAGCATGGGCAGCTTTTGGGAAGCTCAGCTATGTCCTGAAGTCATCAAAGTTCCCCATAAGATCAAGAGCTAGAATATATGACGCATGTGTACTACCTGTCTTAACCTACGGGATTGAGACGGCGACTTTCACAAAAAGAAACATAAATAAGCTGAAGGTGGCGCAAAGGAGTATGGAAAGAAGAATGTTGGGCATAAAGTTGAGAGACAAAGTAAAAAACACTGAAATCCGGAAGAGAACAGGGATAACAGACGTGGGACAACGAGCGGCAAAGTTGAAGTGGAGCTGGGCCGGTCACATCGTGCGACAAGAACGAGAAAGATGGGCAGGTAAAATTCTAGACTGGCGACCAAGGACGAGTAAAAGAGGCGTAGGACGACCGCCCCTACGATGGAGCGATGATATTGTGCATGTGGCAGGGAAAAGATGGAGACAACTTGCTAGAGACCGAGATAAATGGAAAACAAAAGGGGAGGACTATATCCAGAAATGGATGAACGTCTGATCGAAGAAGAAGAAGAAGTAATAAATAATAAAAAAATTAAGTAGTCATGCCTTCACAAGAAGAATATAAGCCGCCAATGCCAAATTCAAAAAGGGCCGTTACATATATGGGTTTGCTATTCAATTGGATTTTGTTTAAGAAAGATTTTTTTGTAACGGAATATACAACATGCAAAATTGCTACTACACAGTTGTTTACAAACTTCAATAAAAATGATCTTCAGGAGCTCTTGTTTCTAAGTAGCGTTACTACAAATATTTTACAAGTATAACATGGAATAATCCAGTCCTAGTTGCCAAGACAATTGTTTATAGGCAACCAAAATCTCGATAAAGCTCGTAGCGATTCTGCTTCATATGTTTCGTTGTGTCTTGTTCATTTCCTTTTCTGCTGAATCACTGTTTCTGTAATATCCAGTGCTTTGGTAATGTTCTTTATGCATTAATTTGATTTCCGATGTTGTAATGCTCTTCCCAGCTTACACCTCTCAATTGATCGTTGTACTGTTGCTAGTTTATGTATGTGCCTTTTAATGAATACAGTAAGATGCATTTTTGGGATATCTTAGGTGCCAATTTAGTATAATGGTTTGGAAAATTGCGGAACCCTGTTTGATCAGGAGTGACCGGTAGTTGTTTGGAAGTAAATCCGCATTTTGGCTACATAAAATCTCAGGCTTCTTTCACGTTATCCACTATAGTCTTTTATAAATCTTAGAATCTTGATAGAGCTGTTTATGGTGTCTTCTGTCTTTTTGAATGCGCTGAGGAAAAACCCTGCCACCTGGTAGCCACGGCGTGCTGGTTAGACGTATTACTCCCATCTTTTCCGTGGGTCTACGACAATTCGCCGTCGCCGATTCGTAATCGTCGATTTGATGTAGGTGAAATTTGTCAAAATACAGTTGGTTCCGAAGGCGAATCGAGCCGACGGTAAATCTGGTTCACGTAGAATCTGGTAGACTGTGGATTTGACCTACGGCGAATCGGCGACGACGAATTTTCTCATGCTCTTATTTTGTCCGAGTTCGATTGCAATAGCATAGCCTGTTGAATTACGTTGATGAAAAGTACTCACTGTAAATTTCAATTCGTTGTAATTTGTGATTAGTAACCAACTGTTTGCGTAACATCCTTAAAAATTTTAAATTTATTATAGAATTATGATTACAGAAAATCAAGCTCATGAATAGAGCTTTGTGAGGAGAAAATCTATTATTTAGCTCACATCAAATTATATCAATTACAGGAATGTATAACTGAATCCTGAAGAGTTTTTCTTTTTCATTTAGGGCATATGTTTTCTAAGCTTAACTTCTCTGTAACAACAGATTTATTTAAAAAACAAACTTTTCTGACACGTTTGTTAGTTTCATTTATGTCTATTTATACCACATGAATTGGCTCTTTTATAAGGCTAGTTAAAATAATCGAAATTTCCAATTTGGAATAAAAATTGCATCTTAACATTTTCTATAACAATAATTGCTTCCAAGACGTCGGACTTTTTATTTTGTAACATGAGTATCACTGGTACTCCTAAATCTCTCTCATCTCCGGCAAATTCCTCGAATGCAATTGCTCGAAATCAATTGCTCGAAATCAATTGCTCGAAAATTAAATTGCTCGAATGTAACTTTTCTCGAAATACAAGTTCCTCGAACCGCAATTTCTCGAAAATGTTTTGCTCGAATTTATGTGATCTTAAATAATGCGTCAATACTAAAATCTTCAAAATCTTTTGTAGTAAGTGGTCAAAGACAGTATTATGTTCTTGTAACAGGAAAGTGGAATGTAATTACCGGTATTCATAATCAGGATAATGGGTTTGTTGTTATTACAAATAATGTTAAATATGTTTTTCTTGGGACACGAAAGTGGTTATCATCTGAATGTATGTATGTATCTATACCTATTTTTTATTAATAAAGGTTATAATTTGTAATTTTTGTTTTTTTTTATATTTGATATAAACTGATTCGAGTTAAGGCTATTTCACAACTTTATCTTTTTCGAGCAACAGATAATCCAGGAATTGCTGTTCGAGAAACTTGAATTCGAGGAAAGTCACATTCGAACAATTGACTTTCGAGCAACTGATTTTGAGCAATTCGTTTTCGAGCAATTTACCTAGAACCATTCTGGATCCAGCCTTGCATCTCCTTTAATTTTCGTTAGAAACATTGTGCTATAAAATTAAAATCGCCCCCAATGTCTTTTTGATTGCCAAACAAGCTTCAATTTGGCTTGTCCAACGTTTAAAATAAATTCACTTTAGTTCAACTAGTTTTTTGTCTGGATGAACGTATTTCTGAGATTTCAGATACTTCATGTGTATGAACCTGAAGAAAGGACATAGAACTCTTTCGTTTACGAATTTACATACATATGCTAACACTAAATTTAATTTATGATTAAAACAGTGTGTATACATTGCTTGGGATACATCTTTCTGAAATAACGCTGTCAGATGTTTGTGCAACTCACTCAAGTTTATACTGCATTCATTAAAAGTTTTTTTAATATAACCAAATACAGACCTTGATAATATCTGGAACCTTTTTGTGGCGTGATATAATTCATGTTCTTCTTTGGTTAATTCTCCACTCTGAAAAACTAAAAATATTAAATATCGAACGTTTCCAGGGACAATCTGCCCTCGTTATCAACGAATAACAATATATATTATATATTAATCAATACTCCTTATACCTTTCGGTGTGGGGAACGAATAACAATTAAATCTAAAAACGAACAAGGAAACTTAGCTTTTCACTGGACTGAAAAACTACCAATCTCCAATGAATTGCTTGACACTGACATTTTACTAGCTACGCCTACTTGATCTGATCTTTAAAAATCGACAACCAACCCTTGTCTAAAAATATTGAAAAAGACGAAACACATTTTTCTTGATTAAAAGTCGATTCTATAAAGCAAGTATATACCTAGAATAAGCTATCCAAGGTATAATTGTCATAGTTTCCTTTGCTACAGCAATCGTTTCTAGGGTATTTATTCCCCGGATATCTTTATCCTTGCTTTGTTGACATCGATTCTTTAGACAAGGTCATTGTGTTATACTATTGTATTTTGTGGTTGTCATTCCAAGCATGTTCTGCCAATTTAGATTTATTGAATTGATATGTTTTTATCATATTTTTATGTTCTTTAACTCTAACTTCTAAAGGTCTGGATGTTTCACCCATAGAATATTTCCGACATTCACAGGGAACACTATATGAATGTTGTTCTTCGTTGAACGGTTTAGTTTTTGTAAGAATTCATCTAATTTTGTCAGATATGGCTCGAATATAAGGTATAGTTATTAGAGTATTATATTTTTGAGTGTCATCCCTTTGTATGTGTGTGCTATTGTGAAAATGTTTGGAACAAGAGTCTCTGGATAGCTATTATCTTGTAAAACATTTATAATAAATTCTTTCGCTTCTTTGAGAATTTCGTTATTTAAGCCAAAATCGTTGGAGCTCAACTAGAGTGCAAATATAGTTAGAACTTCTTTGTAGAAAAAAAAAACTCACGAAGTAATTCCTATAGTGCATTGGAATACCTTCTCAAAGTTTAAATTGTAATCCCAAAGAATCATTTACATTGGCAACTGCGAAAATGAACTTGTCGCATTTTGGGTATGCAATAATCAAAGCAAAATGTGACTAAATATTTTGATTACGTTTATAACGTTCAGTGCGATATTTTATCGACTCTATTAAAATATTCCGATAATTGTGCAAAAAGTGACACTTTCTATGTCTATCTTTAGAGACACCAATACGTTTTAATTTGCACGCGAGTGCCACCATGTCTCCTTAAAGTAAATTTATCTGATCTTCTGATCCTTATGCAAAATAAATGAAGTCCACGTCAATCGGTGACTGACCACTTAGGCGGATTTTCCAAACTAAGGTATTTGGCTATTTTCATTGGTGTCTTAGCAAAGGTGCTTACATCAATAACTTAATTAGCACATTTTACGCTAATCATGCACTCTTTATACTCGATACATAAATAACCATTATGACACTTCATCGCTGTAGCTAACTGCTACTATATTTAAAATTAAAACTATCAAAACTTAATCTACTGATTTTATGACGTTCATAATTACTGATTAGCATGGTGCGACAAAATTTCTAAAAGGTAATTTACGTAAAGCAAAGTGATAAACCACAAACGGGTTGGTATATTTATTTCAATTTTTCTACAAGCAACTGCATTGTTGATAAGATATTTCCAGCAGTAATTGTAACGGAATATAGTTCTCGTTAACCATAAATTATTGGAAATTTAGTTATTCAAAACTAGATTGATACTGCTTTCCACAGCTAATTTGTTGCGTCCCAGCGTGGGGTCGACCTCAAGTACCAGCTTCTGGGCAAGCAGCGCCACAACCTCCACCTCAGCATCCTCAACCAGCCCAACAACCACAACCTCACCAGGCTGGCCTTTCTACTGTGTCACCAATTCCTATTATTAGTCAATCTGAAAGTGTAGGAGCTGATGGCAGTTTTAACTTTAGGTAAGTGTAAGAATAAAAGTCATCAGGACCACTATTAGTTTAAAACTTATTTTTATCTACCGTAGTTGTAATTGTATGCAAATAAGCTCTGACAGTGGAACTAGTCGAGCGAGTAGGAATTATAAATAGACATTTGCTTGTTCTGGCATCAAAATCCCTCATCTCAGATTAAGGCATTTTAAGCTGCATTACAGGACAACGTTTTCTATACCATGCAATAGACAAAGAAAACATCCACTTCCAATCGGAAAACATTTTCTTAAAACTGTAATTATCTAATAAATCGACATCTTGATTTGTAAATAAATATAGGGCACTAATTGGGTATTTATAGCTAAACAAATAAAACAGATTATTTTCTTACAAATATTGTTTTACATGTGTTCAAGGGGAATTATAGTTATTTGTTTCATTAGTACAAAAAATGCATGATTTCTGGACAAGTAAGACAGATCGCCGGACGACGATCAGCGGAGTCCGGCGAGTCTTACGCGTCCCGAAAACGCATTTTTTGTACGAATGAAACATACTATTTTTTCTCCAACTACTCATAAATTCGGTAATATGACTTATTATTTAGAATCAAACATTGTAGGTTATATTGTAGAACTGTCATGGCGCAAATAAACAATCACTGTACGGGAAAAATAAACAACAACGACGGCGACTGCCGAATATTGACGAAGCGTTTGCTTTTTATTTCAAATTTACCATGTAAAACCCTATCTTGCGTCCATTTTTGTACTAGTGCAAATATGAATCGAAAAGTGTACAGTTGCCAAGGTAATTTGTGAACATCCCGAAATGACTTACTTTTTATACAAAATTATTCGACAATATGGCGTCTTATTCGTGTGGTTGGAGAAAAAAATTGTTACTTAGGCTAATAAGTAATAACTGTTAATCGATTATGTGATATCATTGTTTCATTAATTAAATGTTTCCTGTACAAAAGGAGGTAATCGTTTACAATTTATATTACTTATAAGGCTTACGAGTGTTACACTAAACACGTTTGTAATTGCAGGAAATGTATTTCTAGAGTACATGTTTTAACGATTGATAAAATATTGATATCTAAAACCCATACAATTCAATAGGTTGAGTTATCTACGATTTTTAAGGTAATTTTATTTCCAATTATCTTATCTGAGAGAAAGAGATACAAGATAGTTAAATTTATGTGACCGAAAGGAAGACATGAGTCACGAAGCAGTAAAAAAATAAAACTAAACAAGACGAACTACATTAAAAAATAAATACTTAGAAATTGCACGAGAAAGGTAACCTAATCGATAAACTGGACCTCAAGGGGTTTATGGGTTTTTATTGGATACGAAATTTTACAAAAGTTTTTAAAATTAAAGACATGAATAGTTGGTTTGATTAGTAGCAAACATTTAAAGAGAACATTGATTTTGCTACAAGCGCTATGGTTATCACCTTTTGTATTAGTCTGTTTAAACTTCAGCAGAAATATGAAGTTTTCAGCAAAATTTTTTCAAAATAGTCCAGAAGATTATTGTAATTTTGTTTACTAATTTTAATGTTAATTCTCATATCAGATATTATAATGATTTCTTCTAAGTTTTCGACAAGATGGAGGCGAAAGCAAAGCTCCTGTTAATGATAAGAGACTGAACGTGCTTCTTAGTGTGTAAGGTAAAAGGTTCAAGGTCATTTCAATTCCTCCAACTGAGAATGGGATGTTATAGAGACTTATGTCCCTCTTCAGCCACTAAATGGAACTCCAGGATGGGTGAGAGAAAGCAGGGGAAAGAATGGGAGAGAAGCCAGGAAATGTGGAGACATACTGCCCCGGCATTCGCCTCACAGAAGGTTGACTCAGGAAAACCGCCTGAAAACCTGAATCAGAGCAGACGGCCAAGGAAATTGAACTCAAGACCTTCCAAATGCTAAGCAGACGTGCTAACCACTAATCCACAGAAGACTGCATCTATATTTAGCTCTCTGTTACCACTATTACTAGCGTGTTCGTAGAGCAATTGATACGAACTAGTCACCTTTGGTGTTGTTAGGAAACAATGTTAGGCTAGGGTTGATTGTGTTGATGACTGGTAGATCATGATTGATTAATTATAGAAAATAATACTTGAGCATTTGTGAGCTTAGGAGCTTATGTATAAACGTACAGTATTTTATTGAAGCAAGTGAAACAAGAATTCAATACGATTGCTATTTAATAAAAAAAAAACTATTTTTCTCTACAGTTTTTAGTAATTTGTCAATCCGCTTATCTACGAAGAATTAGACTATTGAGTATCCGCGAAATAGATGTAGCAAGTCACATTAAATTCTGTAGACCATGTTATTTGTAAGTTGTTCTATTATGCTGATGCCTCATCTAACACCCATATCATGTAGTTGTTAGAAAACAATATTAGGTTAGGATCATACATCTTAATATATGCATACGCCCCAAATATCGTATATATCCAGTTTACATAGTATACATTACTGAAATACACATCTGTGTGGTGAAATATACTTAATGAACCCTGGGAGATTATATTTACGGTTTGTTATTTATAGGAAGTGTACTGTATGTAGTATTCTTTCTTCTTAGTACCTAATAGTGGGTTGATGAATGACTTGCTGTTTTCTAAACCGGGTTTGAAGGAGCACTTGTGGTGTTTGAAAGCGGGTGGAAACTTTTTTTTTGTTAATTTTTTAATACCCACAGCAGAAAAATATATTAAACCAACTAACAGGCAGTTAAACGTTAATTAATAACCAATTCATACTTTTTGTGAAAATTTAAATAAAACAAAAAAATAGAAATACTGAACATCAACTGAATATCAACTTACTGTTTATCTTTTGCCCACATTTTCTGAATTGTAGATTCCTACTTTTTACTCTCTACTACTAATAAAATATTTCAATATTAATAAAATGAAATATACCATGAATAACTAACAAATGCACCAATGTTCCACACTGGCATCGTATAATCCTAAGCAGATTTACATCTTGTTAGACAGGAAGCGTGTTCGCTATGCTCTATCTTCAGTGACGTAATCATTAATAATCTCTTTAGATACATTCTGATTATAATCGGATTAACTAACTCATTAATGACCAATAGAAAAATTAGTTCACGAGCCGTAACCAAGACAACAAAATTTCTTGGAATTTTGTTATAGGTATTGATTACTTCTATTCAGGGTTTGTGTTCTTACGATTTTCTTACCGAATCTGCATTCGAGCATTAATTCATATCCGGAAATTATTTTTTGTGCATTCCAACAACGTCCTAATTTGCCCTCGCGTCCCGCCAGACGTTGTTGGAACGCACTAAAAAAAATTTCCGGAAAGAATTAATGCTCTTATGAGATTATATGTGATCATTGTTCAGGCTACTTAATTTTTTTCCTATTAGTTGAAGCGAGTTCAACACCATACTTAACAAGATATCTTTTACATTGTATACCTAAAATACAATAAAATCTTCTGAAAGTTTTTCTACCAACCACAGTGCTCGCTCAATATAAAGAAGCTTGCTATATAACGTAAAATTAGCAAAAATATATTCAAATCCGCTAACATTTGTATCTCATCAAAGATCTCGCACTGTACTTGCGTTACAAATTTGAAACTTATATATCAATAAGTAATATTTCTTTATAAGTATACTTACATCAGAGGTACTACTGTCAAGAGTAAGTCATAGTCGACACCTTGTCTGGGCAGAATTTTTTTTCATGGCGTTACAGTCAGTGACGATCATCATTTCATTTAGTTAGCCCGCCTTTCGCATGCTACACTTCCTTGTTTTTTGTTTTTCCAATCATCTGGTTGGACGTTTTTCTGTTTAAATTTTTTCTTGAATATCCGCTATTCACCATTTCAATGGGCGCCCCTTTTCTGCTCCTTAATAACACACTAACCGTTTCGCTCATCTGGTTTTAGCATGTTGGTGTTCATCTTCAATTTGTGTTTGATTTCATCATTTTTATGTTCTGTTTTCGAGATATTCGACAGTTTCTTCTCATGGCATCCATTTATACTGAAAAGGTTATATTGAGTAGGCGAAGGGTTACTTGTAGATTTAATAAAGCATCACCGATGTAGACAACAATAACATCTATTTTGTCAATTTGAGAACACACAAATACGGGCATACATGTGAAAATGGTACAATTATATGCGATGTTCACGAACAGACTGTTTACATAAAACGCTTAAGTTTACGCGATTGCTAAATATTTGATGTTAAAAACGATTAATCGAGATTAATAACCTGATCAAAGTGATTGAACTCAAACGTTCATTTGGAGACGTCAATGTGATCTGGAATCTGATCAGATCCCTTACAAAGTTCAAAGTACGCAGACTGAATACACAATGCCCTGTCGTTAGCCCGTCTACCATTATATAGCGTGCTGTTACTCAAGAAGAAGAGGTTTTAAGATCCCTCGCTGTCTTGCACCATTTTGGGTTTACAATGGCCCATTGTTTACTGGTAGACGATTCGGGCCCCAAAAATTGAGTTTATTGCTACCTTTCTTCAAGTTGTGACAATGACTTCGTCTTTGTTATCGAAAGAGGGTTGACCGGACTTTCGCTGTGTCGACTCATAATCTTTACATTTCCTCCTGGGCGGTTTTATTTAGAATGGCTGAACCTTTTTTATCTTTCAGGAGGCGTAATTCTTTTTGCATAGTGTTCTTTCTACTTCCATTGGTTGGATATTTCTTTGCTATGACTATATAGAGTAGTTTTTGGAGATAATACAAGTTGTTGGAAAGTGTATATGAAAAACTTGACAATTTGCGTAAAACGGCGGAAGATATTTGCCACTCCGTGCTGCAAGCGTGACGTATACGAATCAGTTTTTTACTTAAAGAGCTCTGCTTTATTCTGAATGGGAGTCGCTTTCAAAACACCCACTGCATTTAGATCTTACAGTTGCATACCAAACTTTACTTTTCGTTAATGATGAAATCGCATGTGATGCAAATTTCTGGAGCCCTTAGAAGCTTTGCTGTAGCTCCGCCATATTAGTCAAAGTAGTATTACTTAGTCAAATCTCACACGACTTCGCCTCTCCACAGTATGCTAGGATGGTTTCAACGGCTGTCTTGTATATTTTTATTATTATACACTTTTATTCTTCCATTTATTAGTATCGTACTTCTTTACCCTTTCTTGTTCATTGTCAACTCTTCTTCGTGTACTCCTGAACATAAGTCTCTTCAATTTTCCTTTATGTCGCTCTATCCGTGTCATCTGAAATCATCCTCTGCTTACTCGTTTCCGAAGGTCTTTCAAACATCTTCTATTCGGCGGTCCGACGCTCCTTTTTGACTTTCGGTTTTCAGTTTATGACTCTTTTTGTGCACCTTTCTTCGTCCTGCCTGACCACGAACCTCACCAATTGTCACTTGAGGTCCACCACGCGTTTTAATAATATCGTAAACTTTTGGTTTTTCCTTCAAATTTCCCTGATATTTAAGGCTGTTTCCCAACATAACTCCCTCTATAATTTTCTGGTTTATTCTTAGGCGGTTTGCATTATTTTCATTCATACCAGTGTTTCAAAAAATGTTAAAGGTAGTTTACATGTATTACAGTTTCTTATTTTCAAGTTTATTGGGACGCTTTTGGGTCTAAACATGTTTAATTTACCGAAAGCAAATCAAATCAAACCTATCCTTCTCGCCACCTCAGTTGTTTGGTTTTAGATATCTTTCTTTATTATCAACTTGCCACTAAGTATTTAGTTTTATTGTAATTAGTACTCAGTCTGCTTTTCTCATAAGTGTCGGTTAATTTCCTCATTATTACATCATCTTGACCAGAAGCTATGATTTCCTTGTCGTTAGCGAATAGTAAAAGCATTCATCATAGATGATATACCCATCGCTCCACACTAATTTAAACCTTTAGTTGTTTTGAGTGTATTATACACTCAATTACCTACTTTTACCATACTGTCGCAATCGTTATGTAATTTTTCTTCAATATTTCATGTATAATCTTTTAAGAATGCTGTATAACACGCCTTCCCAAAATTAACGAAGACTAAATGTGTTTCTATATTATAAGTGGTTGATTTTGTAATTGTTTATGCATTGTAAGCATATTATTAGTACATGATCTTCCAGCTCTAAGACCTGTTTGCTCTTCGCTGTCACGGAATTTATTTTAGATTCTTGTTTTTAGAATGCACCCATAGTCTTCCAATCAGCTATGCTACGTTTACACTTCTATTTCTCAAATCTAGTCCTTCTTGGATTTAAGTATGCGTCAGATTACATCCATGAGGAGGAATTTCTGGTCGAATACAACTTTCTCAATATTTCTCGCAAGACGTCTATAACTCTACACGAGCTCTTATTTATCAATTGACATAGAACACCTCTAGGACTAGCTGCCTTTCTTTTCAGTTCTCTGGGAAATTCTTCATTTGTTATAGGCTCTACTGAAGTGCTATCGGCCCTACTTATGGAGTTGTGTTGTGCAAATGAATACTATTGTTTTTTTCGTACTTATAGTACCTATACATAACATTTATTTACATATCTAGCTGGTAGGTGTATATGAGTTGCAGTATTTTTTCTTAATGTGCATTTCTGTAGAGTTTTTTTTTCTAAATTTGCAACTTTTTGCTTTAGATCCCCACTTTCTTCTGCGTTTAGTTGCTGCGGAGTAACGATATATGTCTTCTAATCTATCTCTTATTAACCATATTTAATTAAGTTCTTTCTTCTTCTTTGTCGTATCAAGTTCTACACCCCACCAATATTTTGTAGTGTTTATTGGTCATCTGGTATTTTTTCTCTTTGGTGTTACAGTCCACAAAAAACAAGGACTCACTTGACCTTTTCTTTTTATACTGCTTGACCGTTCGCCTTCTCGCATCAACTGACAACACCCACATGGCTTAGATATTTATTTCATTTTTTTGGTTTACTCGCAAAGTCTCTGTTCTCTGCAACAAAGCCTGGCTTGCGCAACTCATTCCACTTGAATTTATTTCTATCATATATCTCTTCGTATAGGAATTGTTCTATCCGACATATTCTTCAGAAATTTATCATTTTCTGATTTCAATTAGGTTGTAAGTACACCAAGTCTATTATTTGAATGTTACTTCCGGCTTACATTTTTTAGAAGTTTTAGTTTCTTAGTCAAAGTAGCGAAGTATGTTAATTTGTAGAAACAAACGATATACAGTACGTGCAAACGAAAAGTAACTTTACAGAAAAACCCTGAACCCCTAGATTTTTATTTTTAAACTTGATTTCCATTACGTCATCTGTGTAAGAGGGATACTTTTTTAAATGTAAATGTGGGTCATGCGATATCCTTTGAAAGGCCCCTTAATTATCTATCCAACCATATCAACAAGTTTAAATAATTGATTTTTGTATATTGTCAAAAATGTATTTAGAAACTTATACTCAAAGAACGCATACGCATCGAGATGGCACAAATAACTCCGGAAGTTATTGAAAAAGTTCGAGAAGATTTCACTGTTCGCCTTTCTCACTGTATCATAGCTGAGGGTCGTCAATTTCAGCATTGGCTTTAAATTTGGTTGTAAAAAGTAAATAAGAATATTGCAATAATACAAATGTTTGACAGTATACAAAACTAAATTACTTAAACTTGTTGATATGGTTGGATAGATAATTAAGAGATCTTTCAAAGGAGTTATCGCGTGAGCCACATTTCTATTTAAAAAAATCATCGATGACGTGATCACGGTCACACAGATGACGTCACGGGTAAAAAAAATCTGACGAAACGCGCGTTTCAAGTCGCCGATTTACGAAATAATGAATTTATTCTCTTCATTTGCACCATACTGTATATTGTTTTACCCTCATTTTCTTGAACTTCCTTTACTGAAATTAACCATATTCGTCTAATTCTCCCAGAATTATATTGGGTATTGCTTCTAACTCCACTTATTTCATTAACTTTGTCATTTACTATTTCACACAGAAAAGACAATGAAGGTTAAGTTCGCTGTTTTGGTCATAACATTTACTCCCATCGGCAAATTAGAATATCTATCAGTGCTTTATTAAAAAATCTGGTGTGATACACTCACACAACTTCGTTTTACAGTGATCTTATAATTAGCCAAAAATTTGTTTTTTAATTTTTAAGCTTTTGTCAAAATTTTCAAAAATTACAAATTCTACAAAAACTGTCCAAAATAGAGCGTTAGTTGAAGAGACAAATTATCTCTAAAATTATAATCTGAATTCAAAAATGTAATAATATACCGGGTGTTCTATTTAAAATAGGAGTTAATAAAAAAATAGAAAAAAACATAAGAAACCAATATTAGAAGTATTCAACTAGAAAATCATCTACCTCACATTAATACACATTAAAAATGTAATCAAAATGTAAAGTTTGAAAAAAATCGTTAAAGCCGTTTTTGAAAAAATCGAAAAAAACTGAAAAATTACAAGAGTAAACACCTACCGGTTATGATATTTTCTTCAAAAGCTTCTTGTCTTATCTACATAGTACAAAAAACTTACATATGAAGCTTCACCGTCATACCTCTTTTCGCTTTTGAGATATTCTGTTCACAGACAGACAGCCAGACAGACACACACACAAACACACAGACAGAGCAATGAACAAAAACATGTTTTTTGGGTTCAGGGGACTCGAAAACGTGAAGATCTGTTGAAAACTCAATTTCGAATTTTTGGGGTGAATCCAATACTTCCTTTATCGTAAAAGGAAGTAAAAATGCTGCTGCTAAAAAATCAGGGTTTCCTGATTTAATCAATTGCAGTTATAGATTGTATTTCGAAAACGAACTCAATATATCTACGGGTATACAATATTGCACATATAACCAACCCTTCAACTTATCCCTAATATAAGGCGAAATCGTCATCATGCTGTACACACGTCAGTCGAATCAGCTAAGTTGTAAAAAGCTGTAAAAATACTACGACAACCGAGTGCTCTTACGTCGGGAAATATTTAAAAGTTTTTATTCACATATACGGTAAAAGAAATGGACAATGAAGACTCAAGGAAAATATTTCAAGATTTAAAATAATTAAAATAATTTAAAAGGTAAATTATGAAGTATGGTCTAGCATTGGTCTGAGTAGGTTCATATTAGTTATCATCCATAAATTAAAAGAAATACTTAAGTAAGTACTAAGAACAATGTTGGTAGTTTTATACAAACAATTCGCTAATGTATGATTTATATGCGCCAAATAACTGCAACAACAATTGAAATAAGTAAGCATCCATGCTCTTATCAGATTGTATATGCATTAATAGGTAACGCGATGCGTATTATTTATACTATTCTATAAGTACGCCTAAGTGAATATTGGCAGATATGCTGTTTCCTTATAAACGTTATTCAATAAAGCGATTTTAGATACTCATAAATATGTAGAGGTATTAGCAGATCATCTTCCATTTTTGGAAATTATTACATCGAAATAAAATTTAGCTTGTGGCGCACCTTTAATTCTGTATCTGTAGAAAAATAGATTTAATATTACTGATACAGCTGCAACCTAGATCGCTTGATCTGTGATATTCAGAGCTAGGGATTTATAGATATAGAAAATTTGAATATGGTTTCTTTGCAAATATATCAGTTAAGGTATGACAATCCTAGGGTTTTCTTTTAAAATTTCAGAAATTCAGTATTAGATTTAACACTTAAATAGTAAATGCAACTTTAAAAATTTTTGTCAAGTTACTGAATCGCTAATCCCTGGTAGTTTTCAACAGAAATTCTATATATGTACTGTTTTTAGCTATGAAACTGGAAATGGAATTCACGTACAAGAAGGCGGATATATTAAGAAGGCACAGCTGCCCCAAGGTCGAAACGTTGCTCTGAATGCCAATGGAACTCAATCTACCGGCGACGAAGACGTGCAAGTTATCACAGGTGCATTCTCATACACCGCGCCGGATGGGACATCAATTAGCCTTAAGTAAGTGCACAAGGACTTCCACTTTTGCGCAGGTGTCAACGACAGTTTTGGTCATTTAACACTACTAAACGCACTTGGCGTAATTGTACTTATAAGTAGATGTAGATAATTGGGTAACATTGCTAGTTAAATATCAATTGAAACATCGTATTACACAGATTGCTAGTTGAGAGCAAGGACTATAAACTTTTAAGAGGTTCACTCATCGCTCCTAAGAATGTAAATAAATGCTCTGTCACCAAGTAAACACCCTGCACCCCAAATTACAGATAAACACTTTTCAAATTAACTAGGATTCTTAATTCAGAAGATATACAGCTATTACAGTGTTATAGACTTCTAGAAATAATAACACTTAACCTAATAATTAATAAGCAAAAACATTGATACGAAATTGCGTCTTAACGGAGCTACAGCACTGAGCACTGAGAAATTTGTTTCTTCAAGTCAAAATATTCATGAGGTATTCGGTATTCCTATCTGGAATTGTTGAGAACAGCAGCTTTCGAACACACAGATTGAAATGTGATTAATCACTATAAATGCAACGTTTTTAAATAATTAATTCTATCCGCTCCTATCGTTTTGAAATGGGCAGCATTATCATGTCACCCAAAAATTTATTTTTCGCAATCAATAACTTTTTTAGAAAAATGAGGTAAAGCTCCATCTTTCATACAATATATACAGGATGTGTCTACCGGAAAGTACAGTCTTTAGAAACCAATACATTATTTTTTAATTTTGATAAGTGACTTACACAGTTCTATTTCATAAACAAAATTTACAATATAAATACGTCAAAAATGCATTACAAGTAGTCAGTACTTCTTGACCGAGACCTTATAACTACACGCATTTATGCTAAAGTTTGCTGATGCTACTTTACAGTTTGTTATAAAATGTGACACTTTTGGTAGAATTGCAAGTTAACTAGAGCAACATAGAAACAAATTCTTAATCTTTAGAATTTATGTCATAAATGATAGGATATTTACTATTGGATAAACAATGCAGTTTTTTATTACTTTCCTCGTTTTTGACTGCGTTCACAAACCTCTACCAACTAGACCAAATGTTTACTACCTGACTTATGTGAGACTGCGTAATAATGGCGCTTGGCACACCATCTTTTTCCATTTCGCCACACCGGAAAGCTATCCTGTAACTCTCTTAAGCCACCCAACAATAAAACCTACAGTCTGCTAAAGGCTACACCCTGACCATAAACATATAATTTTCGAAAAAATTCAGATATTGTTGTCTATCTCCAACAGATTAAAAGCATGTAAAATTAATTACTTGTCAACTTTGCATTTTTCATTGATTGCTGGCATGGCTTATTTTGACCGGGAAGCTCAGGTCTGCGACCCGAGAAGTTGGACCACTAAAACTATGGTAACTCTGTGGTTACCACATCTGTGTGTATTATGTGTGGTCAGTTTGTTCTTTCGCAAAACACAGTCTACCGGTAATATCGTCGTTAATTGTTTTTGCCGAAAAGTTTCGCCTTCCCATCGATTCGAACTGAGGACTTGCTTGTTGCAACCTTGGAACTCTACCCACTGCACCAACTGGTGCTTTCGACACAATGTGTAGGTTTAATTGTCTATGTAGAAAGGGGTGCCTTACGAGCATTCACTAAATTTGACTTACGTTTTGACTTTAAAAATTTAGTCTTTGCAGAAACTGCCCGTTCTAAGTTTTATATTATTTTTTATAAGAAAACCTAATTCAGAAGAGGAAATAATGTAGGTATGCAAAATTCCACCAGATTGACTTTTTCTATATTACTTGAATAAAATAGGCTCTGCTCAGCTCTAGTTTCTTAAATCGCAATTTAGCACTAGAAGTCCTTCTATATTTTCGGGTTCAGCAGTTTTAAACCGTGCTGGAATTGCCTTTGACCCCAACCATATTTACAAATTGGCTATTTTTGTCGTAACCGTTCAATCAATGGTGACACACCTAAAATTACATACGCTTTGTGAAGACAAAACCACTCTGGGGTTATAAAAGTCAAAAAGTTAATAAGGGATGAGTGTAATCCATGATCACTGTAAAGACCATAACTTGAAAACGACAAAACCTATCAGGGTTATTTTAGTGTGGAATAGTAATGAAAAGAACTGCAAAAGTTTTTGTGTGAGATTAGTAGCGCTTTTCTTTGAATGTATTCGCGTGGTCAGTAATGGATGTTAAGCGATCACCTAACTATGCTATCAGTTTGGTGGAATGACAACACTCGTAGACTGTCGACACTGAGGTCGCAAGTTCGAATCAAGCACCGAGAAGCATTTTTTTAAATTATATTAAATTTCTATATTTCCTTACCGTTAAATCTTAAATGCCACATTATCGGCGCTGTTTGCTTCATTATTACTTTGCGCAAACGGTATTTATAATTACTCGATCCGATTCTAAACCGATTTCCTCCGTTTAGGGTTCTAAATGATTAGTTTTCGTCTCCTTTGCAAATTTTCTCTAGCCAATGTCGTTGCAGATATGGCGCGAACATGTGTCTAACATATAATAACGGCCATGCCACATTGAAGCACCGTTCAACAGATTGCAAAGATTGAGTGTGTGTTAGACAAAACGGATATCCCTAAGAGAGCATGAAAAAACCGCTCTATGCCAGCAGTGTGCCGAAGGATCGATAAGGGGCTCACGCCGTCTCATCTTGTTTTGAATTAAACTTATTTTGAATCACATGTGATTTGATTCCTGTCAGTTTATACTGTTATGCGTTGTTAGCTTATCATGAAATGAATAAACCCGAATATGCAAGATTGACGAAGAGGCAATTAACAGTTTTATTATAAGTTTTAGAAATCATCGTTTTTAGAATTCTACATGGGTATCTTTGCAAGACAAAGGTTAGTGCAAAACGAGCCGAGCGAATGCTTTTACCATTCAATATGCATTTTCTGGTAAACGCGAGTAAACGACTTGTGGAAAAGAACATATTGTTACTGAAAATTTACCTTAAATCCATCATTATAATAATTGCAAATTGATCAAGCGGTATGTCATAGGCTCCTGCCCTCCGAAGAACTTTTAAGTCACTGCTACTGCAAGAAAAGTAATAGCAATATTTTTTGAATCCTCAGGGAATTTTGTTGATTATGCAAAGAAGAGTAGTGCAATAGTAAGAGTGTATTATGTAAGCTTAACTGGTCGCCTAAGAGAATGTAAATTGCACTTTTGCAGTTACAGATAGCATAACGCATCACTAATTATATCTAAGGTTCTCCATTTACCACCCAATAAGTTTTTATTTCTATTTGGAATTTACACTAGGTGATTATAAATGATTCTAGACCTAGAGTGCTTGGAGATTCCTATATTTTGACTTTTGTACGATGTGTCGCATATGTGTATGATATGTTTATGTAATGTGGCCTATGCAACACTTTAAGGTTACTTGCATCAGAACTGAAGGTTTTAGAGTTGTAAATAAAAGCAAAATATTCGGTAAAAAATTACATTCTTACATTTAACTAACATAACATAGAAGAAATGTCAAAATGGAAGACCGTGTATAGGTTTAGAAGTATTACTAAAACCATTACAATGAAACTGCAAAGAATTCTATTTTGCCAAAGAGCTCTAGGTCTAGAATAATTGCCACTACTCTGTATAATGTGAGTATTGGGTAGTATGGTAGGGGAGACTGAAATAGATTCAAAAAGTAGCAAGGACCGTAGTAGTATAGAATAGAATAGAATAAGAATGGGTAAAGGTAGTCAAATACTCGTTGAGGTCAAAACAATTGAGGATACCCCCTCCCCCGTCTTATAACGGGCTTGTTAAGCTAGTTTAATTTGTGCAAAATTAGAATAAAGGCTGAAATAGGTGTGGAAAATTATCGTTTGGGTTTAGAACGACACTGTTACGTAAAAATATCTTAACTATTAGATTTTTCCAATTATTGGTCTGACAAGAGCAGATATTTATGAAAGTAGAATAAATGTACTCTTAAAATTGTTCTTGCTTATTTACTTGCTTTTTTGTAAGATATCAAGTGTATCTTTAAATTAATCTACACTGAAATATTAATGTGTGCAAATAGAGATAATACGTATTAAACTAATCGTTATATGATTTAGATATACGGCGGACGAGAATGGATTTCAGCCAGTAGGAGATCATCTGCCCACAGCACCTCCCATTCCTCCTGAAATTCAGAAATCTCTTAGTCTACAACCGAAAATTGAGCATCAACGATCGGTAGAAGATGTCGAAAATCGTCCTACGAATGATGAGCATCCAGGCCCAATTAACGTAGCACAAACTACTCCGGCAGCAGTGGAAGAGTCCTCATCGCCATTGGTTCCTAGTACTGACGTAGTATAGTTTCCTACTGTTGGTTTTAATAATAGTATTTATTGCAGGCCAGTATTCATAAGCTTTTGTAGGTAGATACGTTTCATTCAAACTGATATAATTTAATAAAATGTGAAGTTTTATGATGGTGCAAATTTATTTGGTTGTTTAGTATTACGAGTCTATTAAATTATACCTAGTGCTGCATAAAGCTAATTTTTATGATGTTTTGTACATACTTTTCTTTTACTGCTTTCATCTTCAAAATAGTTATTTTTGGAATATTAGTTTGTTGAAACTCGGCTTATCGTAGATATTTCTTGACGTACTATCAGATATAATTAAGTCTCAAGAATAGCGTTCCTAGATTTGGAAAATCAGTCCTTGAAAGTATGCCTCTGGAAATTTTAGATTGTTTAGTATATAATTATTTCCATATATTTTATTTTAACATAAATGTGAGGGAAGTGTATGTTAAAATAACTTATTTTTATTGTTGTTACTGAAATTACAAAAAACAACTGTTATCATGATGGTAACATTTGCTTCTATGTAATAACCATAATATATATACCTTATACTATTATGTACTGCAAAACCAAAGGAGAATAAATTCACCATGCATGGTATAATATGGAGCTTTTTAAATTATGTTCTAAAGTTTTCCTCCAATATTAAATATCAAGTCTGTTTAAGTACTCAATTTGTAGAAAATAAGAATGAAAGCATTTTTGCTTTAACATATTAACAGATGAATCATATATAATTAGAAGGTGGAGATTTAAACAGCTCTAGAAATAAAGAAGCTATACATTTCTCTACATATACGTAATAAAAAATGTTACACGATTCAAAACCATGGGCTTAAAAACGATTGACAAGTTGAAATAATTAATTTAAAATTATTGATTGATTTCTTACATAACTTAAAACTCTGCTACGCATAATAATACATTACGGATCTAGTTTACAAAAGTTATGCTTTACTGAACAAGTATCGCTGGTTTAAGACGAGCGTAATGATTAATTTTCATGTTAAAAGCCGTTACTATGCTGCAATGATTTGCTATTTTGTATAATAAGACTATTTTGAATTTTAACTTCACTCCTTGTTAGCTATAGTTTCTCTAACTATTATCAAATATTGCAACGCTACGAGAGTATATTTGAGAGACCGCCAGCTAAAAGAAAATTTTATTTTTCTATATAACTCCCTTCTACACCTACGCACTTATTCCATCGTTTTTCCAACTGTCCCATCCTCTCAGAAAAAAATCTTTTGGCCAGCCTGCAAGATATTCTTCTACAGCATCTTTTAGTTCATCATCGGAAGTAAAACGCCTTCCCCTAGATGTTTCTTCAAATGTTTGAATAAAAAAAGTTCGATAGGGCCAGGTCGGGGCTAGAAGGATGCCTTAATTCAATGAAGCCAGAATCATTAATCATCCGCTGAACTTTAAACGCTTTATGCACCCGGCAATTGTCGTGCAGCAACAAATTATTTTGCCTATAAGAATGCAGCCGCTTTTTTCCAATATAATTTTTAAATATTGAATCATATTCCCATAGGCCTCCCCCCTAATAGTAGACCCCCTCTGCATATATTCAATCAACAGGATTCCTTCGACATCCCAGAAAACGGTTGCCATCAATTTTTTTACAGACAATTGGGTTTTGGCTTTCTTCGGTGGTGGGAAGCCCTTGTGAACCCACTGCATAGATTCTCGTTTGGTGGGAGGATCCCAGCGAAACACCCAAGTCTCATCCCCGGTAACAATTCGCGAAAGAAAATTTCTGTCGTCTTTCAAAGCAGCCAAATTTTCTTGATAAATTTATTTTCTGCAAAGTTTTTGTTCAGGTGTAAACAATCTCGGTAACCACCGCGCAGACACATTTTTCATGACCAAATCATCATGCAAAGTATTGAGAACACTTGTTTCAGATATACTGACTTTATGAGCAATAACGGAAACCTTTATATGCCTATTTTTCGATACCAAGTCTGCAACTTTTTGCAAAATTTCTTCGGTTCTTGCAATCACTGGTTGTCCGGACTTTGGATCATTCTGGATCGATTCTCTACTACATCGAAATTGCTTAGACCAACATTTCACTTGAAAATAGGTTGGTCCATTTTGCCTATACACGGTAGTCATTTTTTCGTAGATAATTTTAGGCCCATTGCTCTCATTCGTAAGAAACTTTATTACAGAGCGTTTAGAATCACTCATTTTACCAACAAAAAAACACTCGCAAATCTCTATGAATCACACGATTTAAACACAACTTTGCATATAGGCTTCTAAATGTAACAGCTATTCGACAACAAAACAATTGCGATCATAGCTTTTTTTGTTTCATGGCTAGGTAGATACCATAAAAATCTCCCCTCGTACTAAGTACAGTTTCAGTATCGTTCATATTCCCATGGTACCAATATCATTACTACAGATCATTAGGTCGTACACTGCTTATCTGAGAGCATCATGCCTTTGCAGAAGGTGAATCAAATACCCCCAAAACGGGCTGTGGAGGATGCTGGAAAACACATCCATGCCAGGAGGCTCAAACTCGAACTAGCCCCTGAAGCAAAGGGGCCGTCCGAAGTAGAAGGAATTGCTGAAGTTTTAATAACTTTATTCCACTCTAATTAATAATTATATGAGATAAACCACTGTTTTGTAATGCCATCCATATAGCACGTTTGTGTTAACGGCCAAAGCTTTTTTAAATTGATGATGGTTAAGCACATGAGTGAGTATCAAAGAAAT
Organism: Agriotes lineatus; assembly: GCA_940337035.1. Classification (NCBI taxonomy): domain Eukaryota; kingdom Metazoa; phylum Arthropoda; class Insecta; order Coleoptera; family Elateridae; genus Agriotes; species Agriotes lineatus. The sequence continues at coordinate 80,597,010 of OW679198.1, forward strand.
ATACCTTTATATATTCTGATTCATTAAAGGAAGATGGTTGTTCGGGTAGCCTCTTCGATAGTATGGCCAATGACCTGTTTGACTTGATCAGACCTTCTTTTTGGTGATAGTCTCACTGGTCTCGATCCTGGAATTTTGCCTTGCACAATTAGTCTTTCCACGTACAATGATTTGCTTCGCTTGGCATGACCAAAGTATATCGAAATTCTTCTATATATCAGACGACAATCTTATAGGCTCTTGGATTTTTTCAATAATGGACAAAACAGTTCTTCTTTCTATTCGTCATATTCTGAGTCGTCTTCGCCAGCATCAGAGTTCAAAGAAGTATATTCGGCGTGTTTGGGTTTTTCGCATTATCCCGGTTTTTGATGCATAAAGTAGTCTGCATTAGTATTAGTAGCAATGTTAGATTAGACATAGGCAGGAATAAATTAACTTTAAATTGACGTTTCAAATTATAAAATCAAGAAGAAACTGTAGAGTTTGCTTAATCGAACATTGGAAAAGGTTACACAAGGAAGTGTTGAAACTATTAATGGGGTATTTCAATGTCAAAATAAGAGCAACCAACAATGTAAGTTATTATTGGGAAAGGAGGAATTGAGGTAAGGAATGAAAAAAGCTTTGTTAATATGGTTAAAAGCTGAAAGAACAATATTTAAACCTAAGAACTGTCATAAATACGTATATGGATACCTTGAGGGCGCAATGTAGAAAGCCAAATTGATCACATTTGTATTGCAATCGTTCTGTGCTTCAGCATATGACTGTAAATGAATAATTATATACAAAAATAGGGATAGAAACCTTATTTCGAGTTGCTAGCTAAATAATAATACAATTTCGTTAACATGATTATACCACCCCCTCTAACATCAACCAATGAAAAACGGCAAAATTCATAGTTACGCATGTATTAACTTTTGATAATGTACATAGCAACTGACAATCACATACCTTCCTGATTAATAGGTGATAATCACACTCCTTCACAAACATCACGTTACCTGCTGTCAGTATAATTGTCATAACAACCACATTAACCGTACTTTTAATATTTAAAATACACTATTCAAACATTGTTTATTGACTCGTGATATAATCTAGCCGAATACAACTCGTGTCTTCTTGATTATCAAATCATTTCTGTTTCCACTCGATATATTGTTTTAGGCAATCACGCTCGTCCTTCGGACTCGCGCGATTGCCAAACAATATAGCTCGTGTAAACAGAAATGATTATTTGATAATCAAGAACCCACTAGTTGCATTATATATGATAATATTTGGGTTACAGTTGATAAATAAAACTTAAAATAGAAATCTTAATTAATAAGGAACAAGAGAAGGTTAAAGTGGAATTGAATTGGATAAGAATTCAATAGAAATGAGAAAGTATTCAGTGGTTGCGTATGAACTTTTGGATGGGTAAAGTATGGTGATAATGTAAAGTCCCGTTTCAATTTCATTTCAATAACGTGTTATTGCGTTTAGCATCTTCTTTCTGACTACCTTATATCTAAATATTATAGCAAAAGAACTTAGATTTATCGCAGCAAGCGTCTGCCTTCCTATCGAAGCATGTTTGCGAGCATTCGATTCCGAGTAGGCCGGTGGAAAACAGTGGAATCGCTCGATTAGTATTGATTTATCAAGAAGCACGCTTTGCGGATATAATTGTCGGGTGGCCTGAAGCCGTACTTGTTTTTAAACAAACGAAGCAGCGTTGGAATTTTACAAACGGGTACAATCAGCGTTGGTAAGAATGCTTATGTAGTTTTATCTTTGCGTAATGATTCCGATATTTAGGCTGGATCTCCCAGCGCCTTCCAATAAACAAAAACCGCTGCGGCGTCGTTTCCTACACCATCGGCCGTGAACACCGTTGGTAAGAATGCTTCTTCTAGCTCAATTTCGCACACTAATTTTAATATGTAGGCCAGTTTCCATGGGCTGACTTGTGGCTAGCATGATGGGTAACTTGAGAGCTAACTTAAAGGCTCTCTTATTCAGTTCCCCGATTTCCTTCTACACGCTAGCCAGGAATTCCAGTTTACGTACCGCCTCCTGTTGCTGCTAGCTGTTTTCTTAATAGTAGCACCCTTTGGGATTATAAGAATTATGCAGCCAAATCCGGCTTAGAGTCTTCGTAAATAGATGCAACGCACCACGATATCTCCTACCGCTCGCTGGCTATTTGCAATGAACTAAATTGTAAGTGCATGCCCTTCTCAGCATTTCATTGATCAACAAAGGCAAATGCTGCAACTTTTCAGTTCTTACTAAGGCCTTAGCAACTCAAACTGAAGCGTGTTTAATCACTCTTTTGGTTCAATCATTTATTAACGCTAGAGAGCCAGGATTTCATAATTTTTAAATTGCTAAAATATGCATGTATCTGTAATCTCAAATAAACCGCGTCCCTTGGGCGTTGTGCACTTATGTCAATTGAGATAGCACAGCTCGTTATCCTAAAGTTGTAATTTGAGCTATAATTAGCAATTTGTGACTTGAATATTTGGAAGTTAATTTGTGGTTTATTAATTCATTCGATAGGCAATGGTCCTACCAACTTTAATTTCTGTCACTTGGCCTAAAGGTTTATTTATAAAATTCATGTGTTACTGCGACTTTTGGGTTTAATTAAATGCCCCTATTGCTGTTATTTACTTGTGTTCTTTTTGCAACCCCTATAGCTGTACGAGCTATCTAGGTATGTAGCGAAGCACCCAAGGTAGGTGGCGTATTATGGATTAGCTAGTTTTGTTTTTTATGTTGTGAATAACGACAAGGCCTCCACAGTTAAAAAATTCTACTGTTAAATTTTTAAAGCCCGAAGCATTTTCTTGCTTAGTACTTACACCACTCCATATTCTGCCGAGAGTTAAAAGAGCTATCCGAAGCCTTGTCAACCCCTTATTTAAGGGTGGTACAATAGAATGTGGATTGGTATTTAGATATTAAGAAGATAATTGTTAATAAATATAATAATGTTAAATTAAACTAATAAGTCAAATTTGTAACACTAACTATGAAATTTTCTAACCAAGCCAAGTGCTAGTAGAATAACATTATTAGAACTTACAAGTGTATTATTTTACTTAAATCAAAGTACATGTTTTAAATTATAATTAAATAAAAAATTATTCAATCCAAAGTATAATTTTAAGTAAAAATGTATTATTTGCTGACATATACCAAGTAACGGAATGCGATCATCGTGGGACATAAGGTATATGGAGGACATTGCTGTATGCTGGTTAGAGTTTATCAATTGGCTGTAGCAGAAATCTGCCTAATAGCTATGTGGTAAATAACTGTAATATAAAGAATATGTATTTCATATGTTCACCATAAAGAATATTGTACTGTAAACCATAAATGAATTAACTTACTCTTAGGTATGCTTTCGAGATCATTACTGTAATTGGTGTCGTGACACATATTTATCATAAAATTATTTCTAACGCAATACTAACAGCGGTAGATCCAGAATAATTATGAGAAGTAATAAACTGGTTTCAGATGCTATTTAACTTTTAAATGAATATCCAATTACCTTAATTTTAATCTGAATTATTAATTAACAACCTGTTAGTCGCGCAAACAAGCTAATATTTGTTAGTCATTGCAGTAGCGCAAGTTACTCCTTTTTCGCTTATCGTTGGTGCATAGCTAGATGACAGGAGTTGTTTTCAAAAATCAGCACTTTGTTATTTTTTGTGTTTCATAAGTAATAATGTAAGTGAAATTGTAGATACTAGAGATTGAAATATAAAGGTTAAGCAAAACATGATTTAATAAAATGGTGCCACTTACGGAGATACACACCAGAAGAGTAGTAAAATAAAAATAGTCTATAAATTGCCTGTCTTTGATTTGACATGTTTGGCAAAACTATCTAACAAAGTTGATATGCCTACTCGAATTAATATACCTACTTTTATTTACATTTGAGGACCTACCATGTTTCTACCCGTAGGTATTGAAACTAACACTTAAAACAATTTTCGTTTCAATGCAAAAACTATTAAACATAGTTTTAACTTTAACGCTCTATATCTCATTCACTAGAAACATTTGCCTTAATCGTTACATTTCTATCTCCAGAATATACAGTTCCCATTTTTACTATTATGTAGGTAACATCTTGTACAGATTGTTACCTATATAACAAGCAATAATACTACTTTTACCGATATATGCCTTCAAGCCGCTGTGAGAGATGTTCGATTGTGATGAATTAAAACATTGTGTTAGATTTACTTTGAAAGTGATTTGTATGCGAGTATATATAACTACACAGAACAAGGTGGAAAATATATGCGTTCAAAATTAGCTCTTTAAATATGTGTACATAATACAATAATTAAAACTTTATTCTAATGTGCCTCATTTTCGTTTATGTACAAATTTATGAAATACAAGATAAATATTTACTATTGCTTGTTTACTGCGTCTTTTATTTATGTGACCTAAATTTAAAGTTTAAGTTCATTATCGTATAAAAATTTGACTATAAGGATTTAGAAATATAAAAATAACGTGGGATTGTCTTCGCTTGTTTCGTCAAAACAATTTTTTTCTTTTTTCTTCATTAAAATTGAAGCAACTGAATATTTGTATTTGTTGACAGAACTGCGTTTATAGAATATAATTATTACAAATAACTTTTTCTTATAACACTTCTCCTTATTTGGATAAATAATGACATTATAAGCAATTTTATAATTCGTGGTATAATAGATGCGACATATACCTACAAATACTTTGGCCAATCTTGAACTAATGCTCAAATCTACTTCTAAATAATAATAATAATAATATTTTTTTTCATACGGTCCCATCTCTGTATTTCAATGTGCTTACAATAATGAAGAATACAACAACTTTTCATTTGTGATTTGTCGGTTTGCCTTGGCGAATAGTTTGCCTAACCAATCAAGGTTAATTTTATTCAGTAATACCATGCGCCTCAAGTTCGATGGAAGCGATGAAAACAGTATATTTCCTAATTGGCTTTGTAATATACGTCCGTTCTCAAGAAAATGACCTAGCCATACACCCACGTCACCCAGATGTTGGTTTAAATGAGGTAAGTTTTGAAAAGCTGTTATAAACTGTTTGTGACTTTTAAAGGGCAAAAGTACATTTTATTTGCGAGCAATTAGAAGTTTAGAATAGTTGCGTTCAATACTAAGAATTTTACGTCAGAGCCATCAATCAAACGGAATAATATTCAATAACAATGCTTAATGCAACTTCAAAGTAGCAATAAAATTCTTAAAATTATGTATGAAGGGAATTACTTCTAACACATAATTTTCCATTAGATGTAATTCTCTTCATACATAATTTTAAGAATTTTATTGCAACTTTGAAGTTGCATTAGGTATTGTTATTGAATATTATTCCGTTTTCCATTTCCATGTTCGCTTCGTTCTACACAAAAATTCATATTGTAAGTCCTTTGGCATAGGGAAATATATAATGTATTTCGGTATCGTTTTTTTTTTATCATCACCATGAATATAAAACGCCTTGGTGAGCTACACTTTTCGGTTAGTCTAGAAATCTTGAAATGTTTTCATAAAGAGCATGTTGTTCCTCAGCCCCAGTGAAGAAGTAATTCCCCCTTTTTAAAATGCTCATTTTCTAAATTATCATCTTGGATATGTACATACTAGAAATGTCTTAATCACAGGTGTTTATGTTGATTACAGAAGCAGCTGATCGTAAAGTATGGTTATCCTCTCGAAACTCACAATGTAAAAACAGAGGATGGTTACATATTAACAATGTTTAGAATACCTTTCGGTAGGAATAGTACACATGCAGGAAGGAGACCGTCAGTGTTACTTATGCCTCCATTTTTGGCAAGTTCGGCAATATGGGTACTTATGGGTCCCACCAGCGGTTTGCCATTCCTTTTAGCCGACGAGGGGTATGACGTGTGGCTTGGAAACCCGCGGGGAACAAACTGGTCTAAAAAACACGAGAAACTGAAACCCAAGAGAAATAAAAGGGATTTCTGGAATTTCAGGTAATTTATACTGTTTTTAATTCTGTAGTTTCCAAACAATTCGAAATTGGAAAATTCTCAATTTTAAACTGTTGGGACGCTTACATTCATTATAAAATATAGTAAAGCAAACACTGTTCAGTATTCAGTGTTTCAAAACTACCTAAAATGGTATTTTTTCATATAAGGAATATTACCTATGCCCTGAAATTTATTTTCCCTCCTATCTTCTAAGCCAAGTGTATTGGTTTCAAAATATGATTTCGAATGGATGATATGCTACCCGAGTATTGATTAATTCATTAACTCTTAAAAAGATTTCAGTCGTTTCCGTTTCAAAAATTCGTGAAAGGGGAAGAAAAGAGACAAATTTGATTATTTCAAATCAAATGTCCTCAATAACTTGTTAACTTTTGATTATATGAACGTTTAATAGTATTGTTCTCTATCAGTCTAGTGACGCTGTGCTAAGAATCTGCTAAGAAAACTTCTTAAATGTCGGAAAAAGGACAGTCTGTAGTTGAAACTGTGGGGAAGTGGAGTTTCCAATTTCCATTTCATACTTGGTCTCAGCTATACATACAGAGTGTTATAAACAGATGTATGATATTTGTAGGACATATAGTACAGACCAAACTAAGCCTAAAAGTCTTAATAAACAGGTGTCCTAAAAGTAACCGTTTCAAAGATATGGTTCATTATAATATTAGTCTGGGTTATTTAAATTTAATCACTGCAACGTTTATTGGTAAGAACACAATGATAATAGGCTTATCCGTTATTGTTCTGACAACTTACATTATTATTTTTGTAATTTGCTGACTGAAGATTGCATTAATATGGTTATTTACACGAATGCACATAGGCGTATGTCAGACATGCATTTTATGTACGGTCGTGCTAATGGAAATTCTTTGAAACACGTTGTTTGTATGCAGAAACTTTTCCAAAGTGGAAACTCCCGTCTCACAACATGTTTACAAGACTTCATCAGCGAGATCAGTTTCTAGCCAGAGGTATAAGAACAAATTTTGTTAAGTGTCGAACAAAACCCAGAAACAAGCGCTAAAAGAATATCGGCTCAAGTGAGTATTAGAGGATCTCTTGTTTGGAAAACTCTTCACGAGCAATTGTTGTACCCCTACTATATTCAGAGGGTGCAATCCCTTCAAAAACCTGATTACACTGCCAGGTTACTGTTCATTCACGTGAAAATGCATAGCGCCCACATTTCTCCGCGAATACTCTCTTTATTAATAAAGCTGGATTCACAAGAACATTTAATTTTCATAACAATCACGCTCTGTCTGACGAACATCCATATGCTGTTGTTGAAGCTAGACATCAGATCCGTTTTAGTTTAAATGTTTAGATGGGTATCTTAGGCGACAAACTGATTGGACCGGTTTTTCTACCACATCATCTAACAGGAGAAGCATACCATGATGTTTTAGTAAACCCTTGCCTGGGCTCCTGGACGAAGCACCTCTAAATCAGAGAGCACAATATTGGTTTATGCACGACAAAGCACCACCACATTTTGCGGTTAATGTGATGGAGCATTTGGATCGCAGTTTTAATGCCCAATGAATTGGTAGGGGGGTCCAGTTGGATGGATCCACGGTCACCTGACTTGACTCCCGTAGACTATTTTCTGTGGGGTTACTTGAAGGGGTTGCCAAACCATTCGACTAATACCAGGAATTCTTGAAAGAGTTCGCTGTTCATTTATTTGGAGGTGTAATGGATATGTTGAAAACGATGTGGGCATTTCGATTATGTACTTTACCTACAACTATATATTTTCGTAATTAATTTAAGTATTTTGTTACTAAAAACTGACATTAAAAAATATGTAAAAACTAAAGCCAACTATATCTCTGAAACGGTTAATTTTAAGTCACCTGTTTATTACGACTTTTAGCTTATTTTGGTCTATAGTATATGCCCAAAAAATATCATATATTTGTTTTTTGACACACTATATAACGATGTTTGCATAGAAGTAAAACAATTTTAAACGCAATCTGGGTGTACCCCTTCCAAAGAGTTGCTACTTATAAGCCAAACTTTTATGGTTTCGACGGTCAGGCGACGTTATTTAATGCAGCATCTCTCTACTTCAGCAGTATATCATCGGGCTATTGCTTGTTGGTACAGTTTTCGGTTAAACTAAGTTTGCAAGACGATCCTAAAAATCTTAGTATGAACAGGCACCCAATCTCAGCATGTAGGTGCTTTTCGAGTAGTGATAAAAATTGCCTCCTTAACGAAAGAGAATTGCAAAATAAACTTTACGTCGATAATTTTTGAAGTTTTCGTCATAGTTTGATATGGCTTTCTCTAAAATTCTTGCAATAGTTGACAGTTTAACACAAGAATTCATATTTATACCGGATAGGCAGTTAAAATCGTTGGATTTTTTCGCAGTAATTAAATCGTTTATAGCTACTGGCAGAATAACAGATTTGGCCTTCACTTTGCCTTCTTCAGAACTTAGATCGGTAATGAAAATGACCGTACTTCCCTTCGAAATCTTCAGAAATCGTTTTACTAGCAACTCTCATCTTATTTTCAGGAACCTCCAATATACTTTTTAGATATGGTAATTTGTACCACACAATTAAACGAGGGGTGAGCGCAGCCCTACCTAGTTAAAACTCTCGGCAGAATAATGGTGTAAGGACTAGGCAGCGATTCTTAGGGTCGGTTGCAGAAAGCAATGTTAAGTCTGGTGTTAGCTAACGTCGCGTCAAAGTGAACAAAATCGCATCAAATTTTGTTTACTAATGTATTAGTTACCATAAACATTTGAGATTTGATTCGTTTTTGTTCACTTTGAGGTCTCGTTAGCCAGACTTACTGCCGGTTTTATAAAGATCACTAATCTGATGTTAACTTTAATTCGCTGTTAAAATAAACAAAAGCGCATCAAAACGTCAGTGCTTATGACATTTTATTCATTAGTAAACAAATTTTGATGCTATTTTGTTTATTTTAACAGCGAATTAAAGTTAACCTCAGATTAGTGACCTTTATAAAACTGGCTGTTAACGTTGCTTTCTGCAACCGGGCCTTAGGGTTATAAATAAACTTCATAAACTAAAAATGTTGGGAGCTGTCGCTAAACACAACATAAAAACAAATCTAGCTACTAAAATCAATCACCAGCTACCGTGTAAGCCCCGCCCTTCAACCTAAATCTAAAAAAGAATACTAGCAGGTTCGTGAGGGATCGTAGTACAGTACACAAAGAAAATATAAAGCAGTAACAGTCAATAGACTTTTAATATTATCAACAGGGTTGCAATTAACATCACAATTAAAGCTGGAGGCTCAATAAATCCCAGAATTGTAAAGTAACAAATAAATGAGTTGGGGTCACTCAAATTATAACACAAAATGTGAATTATTAAAATTCGAAACACATTGTGTACAACAGATTAAAAAATCTGAACTCCAGCAATATTAACGGCTACTATGATAAAGAAGCACTCGAACCCCGGCTTTCAAACTTTTAAAATGAAGATAGGCACCAAGTATAACAAAAAAATTTCAGCCACCCTAACTGATGAAATTCTAACGTCCAAGCGTTGTAAATAAGCTAGTATTTATCGCGGAGCCGGAGCCGGAGGGTTGGTAGTATTGGCATGGAATTAGGCCACAGCTGAAAATCGACTTGAATGTGCTTGAAGATACGCAACTGTACTAACGTCAATTACTGGTACAGAAACTTGAGGCTTCTATAGCCTGCTAGTTAAAAAAAACTCATGTGGTTTTAAACAAACTGTTTCGAGCCGAGCCTGCTTTGACTACGGCTTACTGTCAAAAGCAAGACTGCTCCGAGAAACTCTTCGCAAGTGTAAATCTTGAAGTTTGGGCAAAATCTACATCAACCACTCCAAAAGCGGTGCGGGCGGGAAAACCATGTTCGAAAACAACTGCCTCGAGGAACTATTTAATAACGTAACGCAAAATGAAATGGGGCGTTACAAATTAGCTCTTAATCCTAAAGTATAAGCATTTCCTCTGATTTTCCCTAGTTTCCTATCTTGTTTCTCTCTCTACCACAGTTTGCCTGCTATATTTTTCACGTCGTTAGCCCAGCGTAGTGGTAGTCTTTCTATACTTCTTCTTCCTTGCCCCGTTCTTTATTCTTACACTTTTATAGTCCATTTATCCACCGACATTCTTAATATTTGTCCAGCCCAACACCATTTCTTTCTTGCTACTTATCCAGACTACTAGCTGAAGCCCGCGGCGCATGCCGCATTTAAAGTTTTGCGAGTTAGTGTGAGATGCGCCCAGATCTTTCTACGACGAATGCCACCCGAACTAGCATAGGAGGCAACCTCGGAAAATCGGCTTGTAGGCTACACCCTTAAACGTAGCGCTTGGGCTCATTCGGCAAGGCAGTAATAAGCCTTCCTTGTTATTAAATGAAATGAACTTGTGTTCGTAGTTTTAGAAAACACAATCAATGAGCATAATAAGTGTTTTCTGTGATAATATCCCTATTAAAAGTAATGAAATTTTTTTTTACAAAAACCCGAATATAGTAGACCGTTGAATGAAGCCTTGGTACATACATTTGCCGGTTTAATACGGCATGTAATGCTGTGCATTATTTAAGAGGTATGCTCCTTGAGCCATCTAAGTAGGTTTTCTTCTATCCCCAGGAGCACTGGCTTCATGTTTAGATTAGATCGCACTACTTTGTTGCGTATCTTGTACTTGCGTGGTATCCCTTCAATTTTTCGCAAAAATTTCATTTCACAAGCTTGAAGTGCACTTTTTGTCTAGCAGAAAACACCCACGACTCACTCTTGTATGCTACCGTTGCGTTGGCACAAAGACAAAGTTTTCTTTGTCACTTCTCTTCTATTAATAAAATTTTTGGTTAACGCAAAGTATATCCCTCCTGCAATACTAAATTACGGTTGAGTTTCACTTTAAATTTTCCATCTTCGCTAATATATCATCTTAGGCATATAACAATTTTAACCTGTTCTTTACACTCGCCTCCGCTCTCGTCCTATTACCATGCCCTTTGTTTTATTTATACTTTTTGCAGAATTTCATAGAAGAAGATTACATAATTTCTGCTGTTGTGGTATAAACTCCGGATTGCCTGAATAAGTTTGTGATTAACTCCCGTTTTCATTAATGCATTCCATGATAACTGCCATAGTACTATGTCGAATGCTTCGACCAAATCCAAGAATAATAAGCACACCTGCTTGTTGTAAGCTACGGCCTTTTCCGAAATTGGCCGTAGTGTAAATATTGGGCCCGCGGTGCCTCTTGAGGCCCTAAATCCATATCGCGCCTCTTCCATATTTTTCTCCAGTTTCTTCTTCGGCCTTGTTTTTAGAATTCGCTCGTACAATTTGCTAACCACATACAAGGTTATACCTTGATGGCACACAGTCTATTGTCTATACTCTCCTCGTTTTCCATGCCAAATTAACTCTTGCTAACAAAGTAGCAAATCCTTCCTGTCCCAGTCCTTATAATTTCCGGCGCAATTTATATCCAGCCATTTTCCCGTTTTTTAATTTGTTTATTGACTGTTGTAATTCATTTATTGCGATTTCTTCTTTTTCTTGCGTACAATTTTTCAGGATTTCTTTTTTCTCTGCTAGCTGTTCCACTGCGCCATTATAATCTAAATTCAAAAGTTCTTCAAAGTAACTCCACTACCTCTCCATTATTTCCTGCAACTCTGTTAATACTTTTAAATCTTTATTATACTTATACCTCTTGAGAGGGCATTTTTTTTAACTTTTCTGAAGCTCCTAATTAATCTGTAGAATAACGTTTGATTATTGTTAAAGTTTTCCTTCATTTTAGGTGTAAACTGTTTCTACGCCTGTTTTTTACCTTGCTGCATTTCACATTTTACTTCGATTCTTTGTTCTTTGTAATTCCCGTAATCTTCTGGACTTTTCGCATTTAGGTACTTTTTCACAGCTATTTATTCTTGTGAATATCTGATTTAATTCCCTCATATCACCAGGCAGTATACTTCCTGTCGCTTCTAATAATGGTTACTCAAGAATTTTCGGCGGCTTCCAATGTTATTCCTTTAAATTGTCTCCACAGTTCATCTAAATCCATGTTACATAAATCTTTCATTATTTTTACCATTTCTCTTCCAGTTTCTATTTGAAAATTTTCCCGGATTGGGGGTCTCTCAATCTTTGGATTCTTATTCTTCTAATCAACAGTGGGGCATTATATTGTTTTTCCATAGCATGCTGCTCCAACCTTATTCGAGTTTGTACTAGGTAATCGTCGCTTCCTATATCATATCATCTTTTGTTCGTCGTATTTATTACCCTTCTCTTAATATCTTTCTGTTTTATGATAAAATCTATTATGGATTTATCCCTTCTGCTAGGTTGTGTCCGCGTAAACTTACGAATATCCCGGTGGACAAATATTCTATTTGTCATTATCAAATTATTGACCCTACACACATCTAGCAGCAACTTACGATTTGTTCTCAAGGGTTCATTACAATGTTTCCCTATGGCCTACCTGCATCGGTGTACATCGTTGCCCACTCGTGCATTGAGATCTCCAATCACAATTATCTTCCCTTTCGCTGTGCCTGCTGTGGTCTAAAGCCTTTCGGAAAAGGACTCTCTTGGTGCTGCTTTTTTATCTTCGTTCGGGCCGTAGCCTACTATTATACTCCAGCTTTCCTGTACATTAATTTTTACCCAACAATCTTTCTGATATATACTCCCAGACTGTATTTTTTCCTTCCCTTTTGATAAGCCACTCATGCTGCCTTCCTCGCCCCCACGTCGACCTTACGAAATAATACTATATGAGTATTGGGTTTGAAACACTCACGCCCTTTATAAGAGAGCGATTATAATAATAGTACAGTATTTGGAGTAAGACCATTCCGGTATAATTTTTATAGTTAATTAATTTTGATTCCACTGCGTGTCCGCGATGCTCCTTAAATTTATGTAATCCTTCGATATGCTTATTTGCACTTCGGAACATAAATTGTATGTTTTATAACCAGGTAGTTTACCGAAAGGAGTTTAAACTTGATGAGAAGAGAACAAGGATTTTGATTTAAAATGTGACTGGAGTAGCCAGGTCTAACTACCCATTAGACATTCTTCGCCTGCGTCGGTCACAAGTGAATACACCTCAGAGTTTAAAAGTATATTGAAAGATATTAAATAAATACTCTATTTACATACAATTGTACGTTTGCCATGTTGCTATTGTTTTGAACTCAAAACCTAGTATTGGCATAGACACAAAAACCTGACGTTCGCATAATAACGCTTTGCTGGTTCACAATCTGACCTAGTGATAGTATAAAAAATGCGGCAGTCTGCATAAACTTCCTTATCGCAACGTAACTTAACCCAGTAAGTCGACGCTAGCTGACTGTTGTATTGCAATCGGCACATGCCGTGATATAGTTTTTGCAGTCTATTTCCGCGTCCGCACAATTTCACTCAGTTCCACTAAATTGTTTTGTCCCATGATCAAACATTAATTTGAACATTGCGGCTTATGAAATTTAAACAATAAAGTAGTTAAATTGTAGCAACAGTTGAGTATATCTTTGATTAATTATTTGAATTAGAAGATATGGGAACACTCCTTTGTTTAAACTTGGTTTAAACACACATAAATTTTAATAACAAAATTTACGAAGCCAGTCAGAAGTTCTAAATGTAATTCTGATTTCATAAACAAACAGTTTTAACCTCCAGTTTTACTTCATAATTTCGCAAGTTTATACGTAATTTATATCTGTTTTAATCTTGAATTAAAACAGACAAAATTCAGTTCCCATTTACGAAATCTTAAACGAATATTGTTTCGCTAACATTAAGTGAAAATGCAACTCGGCGACCTAGAAAGCCAAGTTCAACGCTCAGCCTGCAAACCCATGCGGAAATATAAAAGCTTATCATGCTGAGTTGCGGTCTTTGCGGACCTTTAAACGCGTTCTATTACACTATTATGAACATTGATATTGTTACTTCGTTAAGCATTTTTATTGTATATAAATACAGGTTTATTTTTATAATAAAACAATCGGCATTTAATGTTTGATTCATTCACTACCCCTTCTAAGCCATAATATTTATGGGGCATGAGGCTGTGCTCCAGGGGTTAGTGTTTCTACTGTCGTCCGTTCAAGTACCATTGACTACATTGGTTTAAAACGTAAACACAGTCTTGTTTACGTGCTTGACGGATAGAATCAGCGCAAAGTAACGGAATCCTGAAGCAGCCTCTCAGGCATCTCTGTTCATGGTACTTCGAGCCGGATCTGTCTCCAACTAACGAAAAAACACATCCCGAGAAGAAGACAACATCTGCCAACCACCCAGTTCCAGAAAATGGCCAACAACATGGAGGAATTCAACAAATTAGCTGTCGCCCAAGAAGAGCTCGCGCAGAAGATAAAGCAAATATTATCCAACAGCAAAAAGGACCTGCCAGCCGAAAAAATGAAGCCTACATCGCCAGTCGCAACAAAACGCTGGACGAACTTTGGAACACTGCAACTAAAAATCATGCAGAAATGGGGCAGCTAAGTATTCCAACTCATAATTATTTTAAAACAGGGTATTACGACCAAATTAAAGCCATATACGGCGAAGCAAAAAGTTACTTGCAGAGCTGTTCAAAATCAACGGAAATTTCCAACCCCTCCGTAAGCAGAACGCAAGAGGAAATGGTGGCCAACCCCGAGCAAAAGGTTCGTATCCGAAAACTGCAGATTCGGATTCAGAATTTTAAGCAAGCGATGGACGACGCCGAACTAACACAAAAATTAGGGAGGCCCGCCATCACGACAAGGGAATTAAGAGAAAAATGGGATCGTGTGGTCGAGATGGACGAAGAAGTTATGTCAAACGACATGGCTTCAGAACAAATGCACTTCAGTCCTGAATATACTACGTTGGAAGACAGGTATAGAAATTTAATTATTTTATTGCAAGCGCCGACAAGGAACGAGCAAGCAGCAGCCATCTCGCTTCCTCAAGTCAAAATTCCCATATACGAGGGAAATTATGAGGAATGGGCCACTTTCAAGGACCTGTTCACCAAATTAGTAGAGGACAACCAGAATATGGACGATGTCATCAAAATGCAATATTTAAAGACGCATGTTAAGGGAGAGCCAAGCCGACTGATCCAGCATCTAGCTGTTACCCAAGCAAACTACAACACCGCCTGGAATCTGCTGCAACAAAGGTATCAAAATAACCGCCTTATTCTAACTAAATTGCTAGATACCATATTCGATCTGCCGGTCCTCTCCAAAGAGTCAGCCCAAGGGTTAAAAAGATTGCACGACTCCATCAAGGAATGTGTGGAGGCAATCAAAAATTTAGGCATCTCCACGGACAGTTGGGGTCCGTGGATTAACAGAGCTATCGCTCGAAAATGGGATCCTGAAACCAACAAATTATATGAACAGTCGCTTCAATGTCCAAATGAAGTCCAGGATCACCAAAATTTAATGGCTTTCCTGCAAGTGCGGTTCCAATCCCTAGAATCCATAGATGGAGCTCGAAAGCCCAAGCAGGAAAGACCACAGAAGAATTACGCTTCCGCATCCCTAAATTGCAAGCTGTGCCATGGAGATCATTACATCGACAACTCGGCTGCTCCATCGAATAACACAGTATGTGATAATGAGTAAAATTGTGGAAAACAAGGAAACACTTTAGATCGATGGCCCCACACTCTGCATGCATTCCCAAAGTTAAATCCCGTATATTTGCAGTTTGTATTAAGGTATAATTTTTACTGTCTGACCAAAAATCTTGCAACCCTAAGGTTTCATGGTAAAATGTAGTTACTGTGTTTTGAAATCCCATGGGTGGGCGGAAGTAAAGATTAAATTAATTTTCTACACAGTATCTACAAAAATAGTTTTATTATTTTTTTTACGATAACTACACGAACTTTTTTTATCAAAGAGATATGCTGGACAACTTAAACAAATACAAAAACAATAAAAATAACTAAAATTTATGATTTAACGCAATGCACACCAAAACAAACACTCACAAATTAAGGTTATGTAGGTACGTTGAGTGAGCATGTCTAAAACAAAAATCTCGTAGATGCTGTGTTATACACAGCATTTTGACAAAAAAGTTTGCTAGGTGTTTTTTCTAAAACACAGTAACTACCAGATACTGTGTTTTTTTTTTGGTTCTTTCGAACATTATACTGACTTGCTGTGTTTTAAATTGGAGAACAGAAGGAATGCATGTAGATACTGTGTTTATGGGTAGCTGTAAATAGGTAACCAGTATAGATAGCTCAAATCTGATTAGCTAGAAAGATGCGGGACAACACAGTATCTACATATGAACATTCAGCTCAATTTCATAAAAAATGTTGGATACTGTGTTTTTCGATGGAGCAGCCGAACTGTAGTCAATTCCAGAGGCTACGTACCCATGAAAAACTAGAAGCAGTAAAAACCAATCGATTGTGCTATCGATGCTTGCGGGACGATTCAAATATACCATGTCGTGTCTAATTTAATTGTAGGATCTGTCGCTTCCGGCATCATACACTGCTTCATAAGGCACAGCCACCATCAAGGCCGCTCCCTGCCCAAAGGATGAGAACGTCAGCTCATGCAGCAGCTATGAAGACTTCCAACGCTCCAGAAAAGAAACCGAAGTCAGACATCATCACCGCCAATTTAGGCGCACAGGAGAGCCAAGTTCTACTTGCCACAGCAATGGTTCAAGTAAAAGCAGCATCCGGGATGACTAATCTATTACGAGTATTAATAGATCCCGGGTCTCAGGGGTCATTTATCACGGAAGCATCAGCCGAATTATTGGGGTTACCCAGGACCAAAGTTCGAGCTGAAATCACAGGAATCGGGAACAGCGAGCCAAAAATTGCTAAATGGAAAATCCCAGGTTTGATCACACCTAGATTTTCAAGTAACTTTTCCCAACTGTCAATTTACTAATACTTCCTAAACTTACCAAAGCCATGCCTTCATCACCCATCCCAAATATAAATGTCAATTCCTGGAGCAATGTTTTCATCGCCGATCCAACTTTCAACCGACCCGGTCCTATAGATATAATTCTAGGCGCCGAAGAATATTCAAAAATAATTCTAGAAGGAATCACTAAAACAAAGGATGGCATCTTGGGACAAAATACCAAATTGGGTTGGGTATTATCTGGAACCATTGGAAGACAGCATATCGACAGCATTAAAGTCAACACCATGGTTGCCAAAATTGGAGAAGAATATCAGTTGAAGAAATTCTGGGACACAGAAGAAGTACCCACACAAAGAACACTTTCCCCAAAATATCAGGTACGTAAAAAGAAATTCACAGAATCAGTACAGGAAAGACCACAGAAAATCGAAGATTCCGAAACTCTTAATCATGGAGGTCACTACATCAAAAGCTGTGGTCAGTTCCGAAGTTCACCTACCAATGACAAGCAAACAATCCAGCAGGTGAAGAAAATATTAACAACCGATCCTACAGCGGAAGAACGAGCAATCGCAGCTGCCAATATAAAGAATACGGAAGTTTAACATCCTGTTATCATCGAATGGAAAAGGTAGCATCTTCTCATCCACAAGAAAATCACCAAGTGCATGGAACCTCCGAAGTCCTCACTCACGAAATCCTCGTTCATGAAGTCCGCATCCACAAAGTTCCCATTCAGGAAGTTCCCATTCACAAAGTCGATGGACAGAAAGGAAAGGAAATTGCAGGCCACAAACAAATCGTTGAAACTCCTACAGCAGCTCCAAGCAGTGGATGCAGCCCAGAAATTGCAGGCTACGAACAAATCGTTGGAACTCCTCCAGATGTTTCTACAGCAGCTCCTAGCGATGGATGGAGCCAACCAGTTGCAGCAATAACTGCTGCTAACAAGAACACTTCCGAGTCCACTAAAAACTTGAGACTCGGTAATGGATGGAGCCAAGAAGTTGCAGCAATAACTGCAGAAAATGGAAAACCCTCCGACTCCATTAAAAACTTGACACCCGGTGGAGAGCGGCACCAAGACTTGTCGGCAGGAGATGCAGGAAAAGAAAACATCAAACACGTCGCACCTAGCGATGGATGGAGTCAAGAAGTTGCAGCAGGAACTGCATCAGTCGAGAAACCCTCCGAGTTCAATAAACAATTAGCACCTAGTGGAGGGTGGCAACAAAACACAGCGGCAAGAATTGCGGTACACGAGCAACCCTCCGAGTTCACTAAAAACATAGCACCTAGTGGAGGGTGGCATCAAGAAATGGCATCAAGAAATGCAGCAAGCGAGCAAACCTCCGAGTTCGCTAAATACTTAGCACCCGGTGTAGGGTGGAACCTAGAAATGGCAGCAGCCAGGAATTCAGAAAATGAAAAATCCGAAACCAAATATTCTACGCCTAATAGAAGGTGGATTCAAGAACTAACAGCAACCAGTTCAGGAAACAATAAACACAATGCTAAGCACTTAGCCCCTCGTAGAAGATGGTATCAAGAAGACGGCTTATTAAAGTCTGCGAGGGAAGTTACCGAAGACTCGCAATATGGAACACCGATACGGAATCTTTTAAAACAGCTAACCTCGGCAACAGTGATATTAATTATCGTATGCACTCATATAATGTTCGTCTCCAAAGGAAAAGGCAGCCGATGGACGTTGGCAGGATGTTCCAAACCAATTGGTAACATAGTCAACGACACAATAACACAAAAGCTCTTTTACAGCAATAGCAAAGGAGCCAGTGTTGCAGCAACCGAACCACTTCGAGGATTTACAACCCTCTCGGTTAGACCTGCAGCATCATCTGAAGGAAGTAGCATGGAGGGCCATCCGACGTCGCTACTACCTATCCAGAAGAATCATCAACAGCGTCTAAAAGACGTGACATGGAAAACCATCCGCCACCACTTCTATTTATCCAGCGGGATCACCGGCAGCATATTGGGAGCCGCTATTCTAATAGGAGCCTTCTACTACATTCGGAAAAGGATCAACCGAAGGAAGCATCAATCCAAACAACGCCAGTCCGCCGTAGAAGAATATCCTCTAAAAACCCTTAATGTGGAAGAAACAATATAGTTTTTCTTTTCTTTTTCTTCAGCCTAAAATTGGCAATATGTTTAAACTTGGTTTAAACACACATAAATTTTAATAACAAAATTTACGAAGCCAGTCAGAAGTTCTAAATGTAATTCTGACTTCATAAACAAACAGTTTTAACCTCCAGTTTTACTTCATAATTTCGCAAGTTTATACGTAATTTATATCTGTTTTAATCTTGAATTAAAACAGGCAAAATTCAGTTCCCATTTACGAAATCTTAAACGAATATTGTTTCGCTAACATTAAGTGAAAATGCAACTCGGCGACCTAGAAAGCCAAGTTCAACGCTCAGCCTGCAAACCCATGCGGAAATATAAAAGCTTATCATGCTGAGTTGCGGTCTTTGCGGACCTTTAAACGCGTTCTATTACACTATTATGAACTTTGATATTGTTACTTCGTTAAGCATTTTCATTGTATATAAATACAGGTTTATTTTTATAATAAAACAATCGGCATTTAATGTTTGATTCATTCACTACTCCTTCTAAGCCATAATATTTATGGGGCATGAAGCTGTGCTCCAGGGGTTAGTGTTTCTACTGTCGTCCGTTCAAGTACCATTGACTACATTGGTTTAAAACACAGTCTTGTTTACGTGCTTGACGGATAGAATCAGCGCAAAGTAACGGAATCCTGAAGCAGCCTCTCAGGCATCTCTGTTCACCTTGAATCGAATAAAAAATGTACAGCGTCGTATCTTCAATGAAAATTGGTTTTTAATTTAGTAAAGATCACATTTAGCTATCTTTATATATGGAAATAATATAAATTGTAACATGTATGTCTAATGTGTCATTAGTACTTAGCTAGAAATTTGACATGATAGAAAATTGTAAATGTTTATTATCAGCTATAATATCCCAAGGATAGTGATAATTACGAAATAATTTTATTGTAGTTTCCGAAAGCACGTTGCTTGGAAACAGTCCGACGCCAGCGACGGATGGCTGTTGCCTAAAAGCAACGTGCTTGAGGAAATTGTAATAAAATTATAAGTATTTATCAATGGTCGGTTAGACAATTTTTTGCCCTTGAAACTATTTAATTACATTTATTTAGTAGAATTGCAATTATGAAAAGAATATAATATCTTAAAATACTTCATTGTGAACTGAAAAACTTGACGTAACACAGCAACCCGAACTGACCGCTGTACACAAAGCGATAACAACTCATGGGTAGTTTTCAATGCAAAGGTTAGTTGAGTTTGCCCACGTGACTAGAATAGAGTTAATTTCATTGGATCACTAATTTCACAAAAAAATTGTCTATAGAAGTCAATTACAAGAAACTAGTGTTTGAAATAACGCCCGCACATATTACATTACTAGTCCAGTCAAACGGTGCTCAAAAAGGGCGAATAATATGTTGCTTGAAAATTCACACTCCCTCAGTTTTCAGGAAATTGGATATTACGACAACCCAGCTTTAATAGATTACATTCTCAACAAAACCAATGAAGAGAGACTGTTTTATATAGGACACTCTCAAGGCGCTTCGACATTTTTCATAATGGCTGCTTTAAGACCGGAGTATAATGAAAAAGTTCGATTCATGTGCGCATTTTCTCCATTCACTTACGGTACCAATTCACCTAGCTCTATACTTGGTTTTATAAATACATTTCATCAAGAAATTCAGGTAAGGTCATAAAATACTGGCAAAAATGAATATTAAGCAGGTTTCTTTATTTTCAGTACATCGCTGAAACCTATGATATGTATGAAGTACTACCCCATTCGTCTATATTAACGCTTGTTGGACAATTGTTTTGCAATGATGCTTCGCCTTTTCAAGCAGTATGCGCCAGCGTATTTTATTTTATTGCAGGGTATACCACTCACCTTAACCATGTACAATATGAAATTCTATTTAGTTCTAGGTAATGATTAATTTTGATTATATTTCAGTCGATGATTCCAGTCATTACGAGTAATCTGCCCTCTGGGAGTTCCATTAAACAGTTTTTATATTACGCCCAATTAGCTTCATCAGGTAATAACTAATAGGGGAATGTATATAACGGTCAAGAGCATAAAGGTATAAACAGAAAATTGCAAGACAGCCCATTGCCAAATGAACGTATATCATCACAGATTTCAAAAGCTCAATTCTCCAGTTTTTACATTTATTAACTTTATCTAAACTACCGACTTCTTTATTGCTTCTATTTCTGAAATTTCCTTTACACCTTTTAAATGTCCGAAGCGTTATGAGTGTGGGTGGTCCAGACGCATGTAAATAAACATAATCCTTTCAGTGCAGATAATTTTATCTCATTTGTGCAAGGACGGCGAAACTGCTTTTTTATATCAATAGAAAATTAAAGATCAAGCAGTTTTTCAAACACCTTTGATATTTCTTCCTCTTTTTAGCTTTCCTCTATCAAATTTTAAGTATTTACCTCCTTTGATTCTTCTCACTTTATTCTGTTTCCGGCGATATTCTCCCAAGTCAACCCCACGTCTTACATCTACCCCCTACCTCATTCGAGGGTTTTCCCATGAAAGCCTTGTTGCTAACCTTTAATGTACTAATTCTATGGCTGCAGTAACTACATACTGTTTGTAGATAAGTTTCCACAATATGATCATGGAGAAGTTGAAAATATGTTCAAATACGGCCAACCAACGCCACCAGAATACGATTTTGCAAAGATAACAGTACCAGTAGCCATATACTATGGGGACAATGACTTGCTCAATGCAGCTGTAGTAAGACCAAAGTGCATAATAATTTGATATCTTAGTTACTATTTCAATTCTTTTAGGACGTTCAACGCGCAGCTGCACAGCTTCCTAACGTAGTCACAGAAAAACTTATTAGAGGATTTAACCACTTGGATTTTGCTTGGGCATCTGATGTGGTACCATTACTTTATAATGAGGTTTTGCAAATTATGAAGCAGTACCAAAAATTGTAGTGTTTGAGTTATTTTTCATTTTTGTACCGGCTTTATTTTTTAATATAAGTACGATAGCGTTGAGGAAACTCTTCTAGATTATATGAGCTAGCATGTTGGTTAACTAAAAGGAAATCTAGCCTACCATTGGCGCGGTTCATTCAAGTAAAGATTTCTACCATGGTCATATCTTACAATATCTTTGAGCTTTTACTCCAATCAAGCATAACGAACGTTTTTTAAGAGTTTAGAAGTAGTATTCGAAGAATTTAGAATGTTCTAGACAAACATTTCACATTAAAACAATTTATAAAATCGTTGCTTCGTTACGATGTTGTTTTATAAAATAAAAGAAATTATGACGTAATTGAATAAGTTTTAAACTAATGTAGTGTGCTATGGAATCGTTTTTCGTATCTATGAAAATATTTATATCACTTTTTACACTACTTATTGTATGTGTAACAATTTAAGCTATGACATATTGTATGAGAACAATCACGTTAGATAAACAGGTAAGATAATTTAAACGTTTAAACTTAAATAAAAAGTTTTAAGAAAATGCCAAAGAGAACCCTAAACATCATATCATATAAAAGTATCTTAAGAACAATTTAAAACTTAAATAATACTGTATGGAAACGATTTGCGGACAATACTACAAAGAAGTAAGTGAAATGTAAACTACTGAAGTAAACGTTGACAGAAAAGGAAAGGATGTACTTGAAATGAATGAATCCGAAATACATTGAACGAAAAATCTATAATCTTAATGCCAAAATAAAAGACAATAAATGACGGTAGCAACGCTTAAAAAGAAGGTAAAACAGAGTAATGTTAAGAGCGACATTAGACTACTATCACCAAGAAATAGGTTAACTTAGATAAAGTAGCCTATTGCTATTTCACAATTAAGTAAAGTATGATCAAAAATTATTTTCATCTAGTATGGCTATGGACTACTTTCTATTTTATGAATGCCACTACATTTATACTTAAATATCAAATTTGACATTTAATTTTTAAAGGAGTTATAGTTTCATTCATAAATTAGGAACTATTCCATAGTCGTACCACATGGTAATAATTTTTGATCATACTATATAATTGTAGGAGCTATTTGAGCCTATACCGTAGCAAGGAAGCTTCATAAGTTGAAAATAGAAGTGCAGGCGAACTTCAGTGTAACGATTTCTGTCAGATTCGGAATACCTCTCCTAAACGTGTATGTTATTTCCATTCAATAACTTTTATTCGAATTGATACTGAAATCTTAATAGTTTTTTATTTAGGCTCTTGACCCTGTTCCGATCGATTAATTACTGTAAGATCTGCAGATAACCACATTGAATTGTTTTACTCTGAGGACGTTATCATATTCCTTGTAATCAATTAAACAATGATCTTAAGAGTAGAAAAACAAGGTGCTCAAATTTATCGGTGTAACGTACTTGTAGATAATGCAACAATCTGTAACTTTTAGTACTCTGGTTCTGTATTATGATTAATCATACATAAAATCAATTAATGATGATGATTGTTTATCTGCGGTGCGATATTGACCGAACTGGTCTGAGATACTATAATTCAATCCGCCGTAAAGCGGGGCTTAAAACGCTCGCTCACTCGCGTTTTAACTCTACCCCACTCGTGCCTAAAGAGTATCTTTACGCACTTGTATCATAAATTACTATTATATTTAACTGAATAATAAGGCTATTGGATATTGCGACATTACATTCGAGAAGACCATTCTGTTTATGAGTTGCTTAGGTATAGTTTAAACGATAGATGGTTTTATTTCGCTGCAGAACAATAAATTGAAAAAACTCGAGTAGTTATTACCTAACTATTAATTCACGAATATAGTAGAGCTAGAAATCTTAATAAAGCATTTTTAACTCTTATGAAAGTACTATGTACTTACATTTACACTATTATAAACTTCAAAACCACTACTTGATCAAATGATCATATAGATTCAGTTAACAGAAAAATAGCAGTTTGTCAAATCCAATTTTTATTTTACTATATGTATAGGGTGCTTGGAAATTGCAGGAATATACTTTAGGAGGAAATTCTATTTACGAAAATAGTAATAAAAAGAGTTTCTACGAACAGAGACATTTTTAGTGACGAGGCTCAACCTTTGTGTCGTCCTGTAACAAATATATGAAGTTAAAGGTTTATTAAGATGGAAGTTGTGGAACACAGGCAGTTTTCCCAGCTCTATTAATCGACAAGTTTGCGTCGTTTTAATTTGAGTGCTGTAGATTTTGAAGGTGATATTGCTGAGGTTTATCCTGCTGAAAATGTATCTGTTCCAGCACTTTCCTGTGGTTTACTCGGTCGATCAGGAATTTGCTAAATACTTCAGTTCTCTTTATTGTCCTTTGGTTAACATTCACTCTGTAGAATAATACTGAAAGTATATAGCATCAAATCAGCTTGGTTCGTATTTTAATATCTATTTCTTCCAAACGTACTTATTTTGGTTTGTCGAAGACAATCAATTCTATTGTTTAAACATGTTCTTTGGTGGTAGAATTGGCTAACATTTCCAATGCGGTCGTTGTGATTATTTAGTAGTACTCTAAGAACATTAGGGTGATTACCACAGACTTGTTTTTTGCATTGCGTTTAAGACCAAACTACACTAATACGTGAAACAACATCCAGCATTTCTAGCAGTATTCATTTTGCTATGAGTACATTGTCAAAGTCACAAAAAATGGAAGAATATTTTCTCGAAGTAGATGCTAAAAACTAGCGGTGACAACAAGCAGCCTTATCTTACTCCCCGTCTATTTCCTATGTGTCCTGGCCGCCAAGTCTTCAATATGCCCTTTGGTGTATATTGGTCTGATCTATTTACACGTATTGAAGTAATTTAAACAGTTTCCAGTGTTTTGGGCCCTCAGTCAGTGCATTATTGAGGATCCTGATCGTCAGATATTCTTCATAAGCTTTTTCCACTGATGTCTATTTCGGTATTTCTAAGGCCATAGTAGAAGGTAGTATTAACTGCTTGTTTTATCTGAGTTGCCTATGTAACTGGTAATCTGCCCCGGTTTCTATACTAAATATCATATCTAACAATTAACCTATTAACCTTCCTAAGTTGTTATGAAAGTCTGAGTAATGTGGTGTAACCATATGGTTGACAATCTAGTTTCAACTTTCAGTTCTCTGAGAATAGATGTATTCGTTTTCTGAGCTGTAGAGGGTATTCGAAGCATTCGCCTCGAGCACCACATCCCAAACGCAAAATGGTTTGTCTACCAGCTCTTCGGAGGCTCCATGTTTCCATTCCATATAAGAACATTGATACTATGAATAATTTTTCCACAATTACTTGGGCTATCTATTTAGTTTTGCCATGGGTAGTTCAGATGCCAAGATTCGATTCATAACTCAAATTTAAGGACAGAGAACATAATTAGATATAAAGTTTCTATTGATCTGTAAAATTACAACTCAGGTCTTAGACTAAAATTGACGTAGTAATTGTAGTAAATGTACAACTAAAAATGTATTCTGGATGGTGGACGTGAAGCTGGCCCTAGGATATCTGAAACTTATCATACACGGACCATGATTAAAATGGCTTGGTAGTCGGAATCATTACGGCATAGTAATCGCCTAGCTTTGCGCGTTGTCGCTCAGAACGGGCGATTATGACATTAAAAATTTGTACAAAATGGCAACGTTTGTTTATATTCGGTGTCAAACTAAGGTTACTATATTTCGACAAATATCCGGGTTGTGGTTCTCCCCGGGCAGTGAATCGGGCAATACTGGTGCTTGATGGCACCCGGGACCACATATTAGGGATTTTCCGTTATTTATTTTTAATAATATTGTGTGAAATGGATGGAGGCAGTGCCAATCGTGTTACTCGTTCTGCATCTACAGACCAAGATGAATCATTTCTGGATAAAATGGTGGAAAAACTATTATCCCACGATTCGCTTATTGAAAAACTTGTAACGTCCATGGTTGCAAGAGTTGACGAACACTATAAAATAAGTTTAAAGATCTCGAAGAAAAACTAGCTAAAACGGAAAGAAAAGTTAGAAGCCGCCGAAAATGCGATCGAAGCAGCTGAGCAGTATTCGAGGTGGAATAACTTACGATTTTTTGGTATCCTTGAAAATGAAACCGAACACACGGACCAAATAATTGTCGACGTATGCCGTGATAAATTGAAAGTCTATATATCAACAACAGACATTGACTGCAGTCATCGATAGGATATAAACTTGGTGATTGCAAAACCGTAATAGTGAAGTTTTGTCGTAGTACCGTAAAAACTGAAATATTCCGTGCTAAAAGAAGATTGAAGGGAACAAAAATTATCGTTAGAGAAGATCTCACCCACAAAAGAATGTTGGTCGTTAAGGACGCAATTTCTAAATATGGTAATGCTAATGTTTTTACCAACAATGGAAATGTATTTGTTAAGATTAACAATAAAATTCAAAAAGTCACGGCTTTAGACGATCTAAAATTAATATAATGCATTTTAATGTTGTAGTAGAATGACATGTTTGTTTATTTTGTTGGTCTTATACTTATTTTTATTAGTTACACTCGCGTAATTGCAGCTCTAGTGAGCTAATTAGTGATTAAGATTTAAGCATTATTGTTTTTGTGTGTATGTGATGTGCTACTATCTACACAAATAAATTTTTTAGTTGCTTATTATTTTTCTGTCAAGTTAAAGAAACTTCCAAATATCGATTGTTTTTTAAAATATTAGAATTGCTCATGTTAATGTCAGGTCTTTGTTACCTAAAATAACAGAGGTAAAAACTTTTATACTGCAAAATAAAATAGACATTCTAACTATTTCTGAAACATGGTTAAACGCAAATATTTGTAATTTAGATACAGATATTGAGGGTTATGTTTTTATTCGAAATTATCGTTGCGGACGTGGAGGAGGTGTTGCTATTTACATACAAAAGTGTATAATTTTTTCGCGTATCGATGTTGGTCGTGTAACTTTTGAGCAGATTTGAATATCTGTAAATCTTTCAAGAACAAAATTCATTACCGGTACTCTTTATAATACTAATCAAAAAGACTACAAATTATTTCTTGGCGAATTTGAAAATTCTATTATTTCATGCATGTCTTATTCTGAACATATAATGTGTTTAGGTGATTTTAATATAGATTTTTTAAAACCGCACTACACCTCTACAGCATACATGCAAAATTTGCTTGAATCTCTTGGTTTTTATCAAAATTATTAATCAACCTACAAGGGTATCAACAATTCCGTTTCGCTTATTGATCTAATAGTTCTATCAGATAATTCATTAATTACTGATAGTGGTGTAATTGATTGTCATCTGGCTGATCATCTTGTGTTTTGTGATATTAAAATCCATGTACCTGCCCAAATTGCATCAAAAATAACATTTCAAAATTTCAAAAAAATTGATCTTGATTTATTTCAGGCTGACCTTAACACTATGCCTTATCCTTGCATATTCCGATCGCCTGACGTCTACGAAAAATTACGATTATTCAATGAAATTATTTTGCAGTTGTTTAGTAAACTTGCTCCTCTTAAAACTTGTAACTTTACTAAATCATATACCGCCTGGATAACTGATAACTTAAAACACCTTATGTCGTTAAGAGGTAAAGCTACAGCTAGATTTCGAAAAACGAAATTACTTCAGCACTGGGAGTACTATAAATCTTTGCGAAATGTATCCACCCTCACATTAAAGAGTGAAAAGAAAGCATATTTTAATTTTGTATCATCTAATCGTGATAGCACCGCTTTTTGGAAACATTTAAATATTCTCGGCCTTAGCACAGAAAAACATACCGTTATACCAGAAAATCTGCAGGATCTTAACATGATTAATGATTACTTTTTAAATAGTATTCCCACTGTTAATAGTAATGGACAGACAGACCCTCTCGACATTTATAAAGAGATCACTTACAAAAATTTAAATTTTACCTTTTCTCGAGTTGATACCACAACTGTATTCCAAATTATGAATAAAATCAAATAAAATGCATTTGGTAATGATAATATTAATATAACTATGTTAAAGCTGTGTTGTCTAGTTATAACTCCTTACGTCACCCATATGATTAATTCTTGCATTATTAGTAATATTTTTCCCCAGTGCTGGAAACATGCAAATTGTCATGCCAGTTCCTAAAAATAAACAACCGACCAAAATTAATGACCTACGTCCCATTAGTCTTCTTCCGACGTTGTCCAAACTATTTGAAAAAGTTATTCACTTTCAACTTAATAATTTCATTAATAATCACAATTTCTTGCCTCCGGTGCAATCTGGTTTTCGATCTGGCTATAGCTGTACTACTGCTTTGCTAAAAGTAATTGACGATATTTTAGGTGCCACTGAGTAAAGTCACTGCACTTGTGTTGTTAGATTATAGCAAGGCATTTGACACAGTGAATCACGACACTCTTATCATGATTCTAAATACATGGGGGTTGGCCATGCTGCTACCTCTTTAATCACAAGTTATCTTTGTAATCGAATACAATCTGTCAGTTTGGGCAATAATATTTCTAGTTTACTATCAGTGAGTCAAGGAGTTCCACAGGGATCAATTCTGGGCCCCTTGTTGTTTTCAGTAGATACATCTGTGTTTATGCAACATGTTAAATTTTCAAAAATTCATATATATGCAAATGATACTCAATTATACCACTCATTTACATCAGCAAACTAGAGGAATGCTGTTGATGAAATAAATTTGGATCTGCAGTATATCTATGATGTTTCCGTTAAACACTCACTTAAGATAAACCCCGGCACATCTGCCGCGTTATTGTTCGGTAATAAAAACATCTGCCATAATTTAGTTAATATTGCTAACATGAATATTAATAATGTTAAAATTCCTTTCGTGACAAAAGCCAAAAGTCTGGGTTTAACGCTAGACAATACTTTCCGTTATAGAGATCAAATACCCAAATATATTTTTCAGAGTTACCTACATCTTAGAAAGCTCTATCCCCATAGGTCATACTTAAACTGCGAAACTAAAACGAAATTGTGCGAAGCTTTTGTTCTATCGCAATTTAATTATTGTGCTCCTGTTTATCACTCAGCATTAGACGCCATTGCCGCCCATCTAATTCAAAAGATTCCAAATGCTTGCTTGAGATTTATATACGGCATTAGAAGATATGAGCGCATATCTTACAAGCTAGCTGATGCAGGTTGGCTGACAATGCAAAATCGTAGAATACTGCAGTCCCAATGTCTCTTTCATCAAATTTTGTGAACCAAGAAACCTCCTTATTTATACAATAACATTACCTTTAGAACTAACGTTCATAATATTTCTACTAGATTGAGGGGCCAAATTTCACCACCTCTCCATAAAACAACCTTATTCGAGCGATCATTTTCGTTTCAGATATATGCAATGTACAACAGTTTACCTTCTAATTTTAAAGTCTACAGTTTGAAATTATTTAAATCAAAATTGCATTTAGACCGTTTGCAGAAACAATAACTTGTTTACCTAACCGTCCACAAGTTAATGCAGTTTTTTGTTTTTTGTTTTGTTTGGTTAGCAGTACATCTTTTCAGCGTTAAATATTTTCACCGTATACATTTTTCACCGTCACAGAATATCTTTAGTTTTTATAAGGTTTGCATTAGGATTAGGAATTCATTCTGTGTCGCTTTGTTCTTTTTTACCTTAAGGTTTAGATCGTAGAGCAGGAATAGGGCTAACCAAAACTGAATGTCGCCTTGTGGTTGATGTGCTTTTGGAATCAATTGATTTTTTTGTACTCATGTGTATTTGTTTCTTGTATGAGCTCATCAATACAGTTTATTATTATTATTATTATTATATCTGGTACATTCTTTATGACGCAGAAACGTAGACGCCAAAGGTCACATATATTAATAAGTCCCACGTAGATTGCGTCGTTTTTCCTTTATGGTGCAAAAACGTGGACGCTTAAAGACGCATATATTAATAGCTTCAAGCATTTGAAATGTAGGTCCTACTCAATATGCTGAAAATATCATGAGTGGATAGAGTGCAAAATGAGTAAGTAACTAAAAGGATTATACTAGAAAACTGAGAACTATTTCATAATGGGCAAATAACATATCTGCGACATATGCTATGTATAGCTGAATAGTATAGCTTGCAATGATTAATACTGGAAGGCAAAATTGAAGGTAAGTAAAGAATTGGACGTGGAATAATATAGTAGCTGCGAACCATACTTCAATGAACATCACGTGAACACTTTTGAGCAGTTTTATTAGGCATGATGCATTAAGTTGATCTATGTTGTCAGCACTTCCCATACCTTTATTATAAGTGATAAATGATTAGCTGTACTACTGTTACTTTTCTTTGACTTTAAGCACATGTAAGTTGTCTTGTAACTGTAGGTTGTCTTATCTCTGATTTTGAAATAACGTCTAATTAGATAGAATTTCTTCATTGACACACTTCTTTATGCGCACTGTCACTACATTTATCGTCATCATTAGATTGGTTCTTATATGGCATTGTTTGTTAAAATATTAGTAACATTTTTGTAAACTTAAGATAGATCAATAAAGACACATTATTAATATTAATATTGTACTAATATTATTATTATTTGTTAAAACTCGGTTTAGATGTTTGAAGCCATTCACGGTGTCATCACAGCAAGAATGTGCTGAATTCACAATTCAACATTTTAAGCGGCACGGTGGAGCCTACCGATTTCGCATTTCGCATCGATTTCAGCAAAATGCAACGTTTTATTTATATGCTTTTAATTATTCAGTCATCGTCATAATTACTAGGTTAAATGGTTCATTGCTCATTTATTTGCACCTACGAGGTAAACACTTATGTATGTAAAGGAACAGACTTTAATCAATAAACCGGTATTAATATTGATGACTTTACTCGCTCGACACTACGGTGTATGCTTTCCAAGCTATAAACTTGATCTCTGAGACTGGAGACCGAAATAACCCTCAACCTTTAACCAGGAGATCGCTTCCCAAGCCAAAGCTACGTGGTTCATGAGACTGTAAATCGACAATCGTTTATAACTAACAATCATTACAAAAGTTACTAATACTGGAACCCCAGATCAGTGCAAGCACCATATTT
Source organism: Agriotes lineatus (assembly GCA_940337035.1). Lineage (NCBI taxonomy): Eukaryota > Metazoa > Arthropoda > Insecta > Coleoptera > Elateridae > Agriotes > Agriotes lineatus. The sequence continues at coordinate 80,628,235 of OW679198.1, forward strand.
CCAAGGTTATCGTCCAGGTATTAAAATATCGACTTTCAAATAGTTACTTGTTATTTTCATTGCTGCCATGTTCAATATCGTTCCCATTATCTTGTAATTCAACATATATGTATATCCTTATCATATTTATTATAAAAAATCTGAATATAGCAATTGAATCAGTCATTTTACTGCGTTTGTTATTGTATTTGCTTCTCACCATTACTTATTTCTGTTCAAAGTTTAAACTCACGTGGCTGTACTTTAACATACAGTTTCTTAGGAGAATGAGAGGTTTATCAGCGACTAAGCTATAGAGCCAAGGGAGCAGCTACCAAGGCTTGAACTCCTTACCCTCAGCCGATATTCTGATCTTCATTAGAAAATCAGAAAGGTTTAAGCAGGGAGAAGAGCCCATCGAAGAGGATGATAATGAGGTGGTTGAGGGTATGGCATGGGGTTGGCAAAAAGGACCTACAGTGGCCTACTTGCTAGACTTTGGTCTCCTCACAACTACTACTACTACTACTAACATATAGTTTTCTCGCTTCGTTTTGATTCGACTATATTCAGTTCATGTTGGAGATACATTCTGCAACTCTGTTTGTTTTTATCATATCTACATAGTTGAAAGTGGATAGTTGGCTGGTAAAGCGTTTTCGTTTTCAGTCGGCAGGTAGTGGGATTGAATCTCATACCCGGAGCGCGGTTACATCTTATGGTCTCCCATAACTACACCAACACCATTGGTAGTCATGAACCCTGCAGAAATACATTCTTCCTTAATTGAAGGGGTTATGCAAACCACTTCCCCGACCGTGGCCGAAGAAGGCTTATAAAATTACACCTTCTGTGGTTAATAACAGGTTCTCAGCATACATTAAGAGGAAGAACAAGAAGAAGAAGACGAAGGGATTGGTTTTCACTGTTTAAAATCGGGTAATTTTTATGTTTTTGTTTGAAAGTTGGGCTTGTCCTCCTTTCATAAATTGGTAAGTTTTGTTCCTGGCGCAAAAAATTTAAAGTAAGGAGCTACCGTGGATTTTCTTAAAACAGCGTTTCTTCATTCTTTCGGTCTTGTCCAAGTGAAGAAACAGCGTGTATGATATTGGACGGTCATATTCATTGTTACCAAGTCGTTGTCAAGTACATATTATATGAGGCGCTTAACTCGGGCGTTACTTTTTACCAGATCATTTCCCATTGCATGACAAAGTTGGTCATCGCCTTGAGTATTATCAAACTTAGAATTAAAGCTTCTCGAAATATACACTTGTCAAATATTTGTCATCATTGTGTTTACATTTAGGGTTAATTTAATAACACCTATTGGGTGAAGACTTGCTACTATTTTAGCCTATTTTAGCCGTTTTGCCATTATTATTACGTGACAATACCTCTAGAAATATAATCTGCTTGATCAAACTAGCCTGTACCTTTGCAATGGTGGACATATTTTCAAATCAATTCTCTTTTCAAAATACGTAACTGTTCTGCTTGTAACAAACTGTTATAACATTGTATGTACCCAAGTTAGTCCCTTGGCACAGTTTTAGTTCTCTGCTTAGCTTCCCGAATTTCCAGTTATTAAAGTTTACCGGATCCACACTCTTTGCATTCTTATCTTGAACACACTTTTGTGTGATTTTATAATTTGAATTGCTGTTTTCAGTGAATTAAATAAAATGGTTTACTTTTATCCGTAACGTTTTCTCTTACGGACACTCTTATTTGTAGATTATTTATACTTAAACTGGTTATTACGCTTGGTATTGCAGTGAGTAGTGGCTTTTATTATTTTATCCAACACCTCCTAGTTATAAGGCTAGATCGATTTTAAACCTCCAAAATGGCCCATAAGTCAGGAGTGAGTTAAACCATAACCCACCAGTGAGATATAAACCAGGTCACTCACTACTGCATTGTGGGTAGCACTGTAAGCTATGTCAAATTTGAGATTTGAAGGTTAATTTTTGCGTCAGTCTGTGTCAAATGACAAACAAAACCTAACCTACGAAGCTCTAATTTGACATTGAGAATACATTTCAATACTGCCAAACGTGTAACAATAATAAAAGGCGACTTTAGTTATTATTTGAACTCTCGGTACTTTCGAATTCGTCACTATGACTTTTCACGGCTGTCAATGCAAAATTTATGTTTCTTTAGATATTTATTGAGTTGCTGGATACAATTTTGTATAGCATATGTGTGTTATTACAGATATTTCCCTCGAAAAATGACCCCTCTCGACCTGGTGGTTTCGAGGGTTCAAGTTTTCTCTTATGGATTATTTGTAATATAACACACTTATACCACAAATAACTATAATTAGCCATTAACTTATTCTAAACGCGTCAAAGTAAGCAATTTCTAAGATATATCAGATAAGAAGGTACTTACTTAAACTTACGCAGCTGCCTACTTGAAATACACCTGTACTGATCGATAACTGTAGAAAAATCATACTTCATTGACGTGATAAGTGCCTTTGTCAAAATTTTCAATCAGTTGCTTAACAAGTTCTCAAGAACAATGTTGTTCAAAATAATTGTTGCAGCCATCGCGCTTATAAGCTTAGTTTCTACAGAAGCACAACTTCGACAAAAACACCCCGATTATGGATTAAACGTGGTAAGGTGCTTTAATTTTTAATAAAATACTCTAATTATTTAATGCAAAGCGGATTTTAAATTAAGTTGAAAAAGCTCTTTATAATTGCTTTTGTGTTTTTGTATTTGGTTGATTAATTCGATTTTTATGCGCTTGACAGAAACAACTTATAAGAAAATATGAATATCCCTTCGAAAAACATACCACAACAACTGAAGATGGCTACATATTGGAAATGCATAGAATTCCAAATGGCAGAAACGCCAAAAGAGCAGATAATAGGCCAGTGGCTTTTCTCATGCCTGGAGTTTTATGCAGTTCAGCAGACTGGGTCAACATGGGACCTGAAAAGAGTTTAGGATTTATTCTTGCTGACAAAGGTTACGACGTATGGCTCGGAAACTATAGAGGTACGACCTGGTCAAGAAAGCATGTCACGCTCAGTCCAAACAAGAATAAGTCAGAATTTTGGGATTTCAGGTAAATATAATTTAATTTTTTTTATTATCAAAGATTATCTGGTATCATTGTGATTTTTATGTAATAATAGCACTTACACTAAATTTGTCTTATAAGGCTATAATATACCACAGACTTTATTTTACATTGTTAATGTCTTTAATTTCAGAAACGATTTTTTTTTTTTGGTTTGTTCTCTTTACAGTGGTTACGAAATAGACAGTACAATGTATTGTAGCTAGACTAAATATGCACTTTATTTAATTAGGTATTGTAGTATATGATCCGGGTTTCAGCTTCCAGCAAATTGGATACTACGATGCCCCAGCCCTTATAGATTACATCCTTAACGCAACTCAGCAAGAAAAATTATTTTACATTGGACATTCACAAGGCACTACAAGTTTCTTCGCAATGGCATCGGCAAGGCCGGAATATAACAATAAAATTAGATTGATGAGCGCTTTATCTCCTGTTATATACATAGACAACACCAGAAGCCCGATTGTGCCTATAGGAGCAAAATATATAGACCAATTTGAGGTATTTTGATAGATAATATGTTTTCTCTGTTTGTAATAAATACTGATGTAGGCATTTATTAAAAAAAATGAAATATACGAGGTTATGAGACATACGCTGATAATTACAATACTTGGACAAACATTCTGTAATGATGACTCGCTTACGCAAGGTCTATGTGCTGCAGTATTTTACCTTATCGCAGGATATAGCCCAGAAAATTTTAATAAGGTAATCACAATCGGCATCTGTTTTAAGAGAGGCGGTTAATTTAAATATTTTATATTGCAGACCATGATTCCAGTGATAACAAGCAACACACCGGCGGGATCATCCATTCATCAATTTTTGCACTATATACAGGAGCATAAAGCAGGTAATGGCATTTCTATATGTAAGCATTTTAATTTCATTACACTACCAATTCTAAAATGTATTACCATACATTTATTCTAATTTGCATATCCTCTTTAGGTAAATTTCAGCAATACGATTATGGAGAATCCGAAAACTTAATTAGATACGGACAGTCCACTCCTCCTGAGTATGATTTGCAAAAAGTCACAGCACCATTGGCGTTATATTATGGCGACAAGGACTATATTAATTCAGAAATTGTAAGCTTACTGTCCAACTTCTAGTAGGTATAAAGATATCACTGTTTTAATTAATATTACAGGATGTCGAGCGTGCAGCTGCCGAATTACCAAATGTGGTAGAGCTGAAACTTATCAAAGGATATAACCACTTGGATTATATGTGGGCGATAAACGTGGAAAATACACTTTATAAGGGCCTCATCGAACTAATGGACTTGCACTGAAATATTGTAAATAAAAAACTGTTATTTTATCCTTAATAAACATCAAAAATTCCTTGCGACTTTAGGTTTGAAAATTATTGGTTAACGGGAGAGTTTGAACATCGCACTGGCAATTTGCACATTACACTTACACTTACACTTAATTAGATTCTCATAAATGCCTTTGTGGAATTAAAAAACCTTATTACAATATCGCTTAATGGGAATCGTCCACAACTTACAACACCTTCAAATCTTGACTTAATATTTCTATATTATCTATAAATCAATCCACTTGGATACATAAAAAACCTGGTAACAGAAAATTATATACGCCATCCAATGAAATTGCTTAAACTCACTTCCTGGGAATTATCGTAACTAATTAAAGAGCTAGAGTTTGATCTAATACTGAAATAAAATAAAAAATTACTATATATTGTATTCCAAAATTATACCATAGAATTTTATATAAAGATACATTTCAATTATAGCAGATGTATTATAAACATGTATATGACTTAATGTTATTTATATTTTTAGTATTTTTGCAAATAGCTTTCATAATTTAAAAATAAGAAAACATTCCATAGGACAATAAATTGTAAACTACATTTTCATCAGTTTCATCAAACAGTTCCAAACTACAATGAAAGGGCTATCCAACGTACGATATTTGCCATTTGACTTAAAAGTAGCGTTTAAAAAATAAAAAATGCGGAAAACAATTTAAAAATAATATTGTTCCATTAAAAAAATGGTTGATCAGGAAGAACTGTTAGAGCCAAGTGGAATTTGTTTCGATTTTCTTACATCTCTTTTCATCTTGCTTACATCTACCTCTATAAGACATTTTGCGAAAACATTCAACAATTTTTTCCTATTGGTCTCCAAGGATTGTACAATCGGTCCGGGTTACGGACTATAAATACATTGTATGTGTGTACTTAACCTAGAACTTAAACCATGGTGTAAAGAATACAAGGTGTAACGTTCCGCAGAATGTGGGCGGACCTCAAATTCAACCAATAGGACATGGTCCGACAAATGGCACGATTGGTAGTACTGAAGTGTATTGTTGAAGACGCTGTCGATGTCAAATTCGAGGTTAGGTTTTGCGTCAGTTGGTGTCAGATTGACGCAAAATGTAACCTGCTAACCCCGAATTTGACATCGACTGACAGTGCCAGCAACATATACGATCGCAACCATGGTTACGCCATTATCGCGGCCGTGATGAATTTCCTGAGCAGGACCATCGGGGATTGGTTAACATCTCCCCTCTATTTTCTGAACGACTGCCCATCCCGGGAGCGTTTCACCTTGTATTCTTTACACCATGACTTAAACTATACTAGTACATGTCGTGTTGAAAAATGTCCCAGTGGACATTCTCAAAAAGTACATAAATAATAGGACAAGATAATGGGTTTTGTAATCGTTATTTGAAGCGTGTTGGTAAATTATTTGGTTTAAACTTTTTCAGGCGGCCTGGTTTTTCTTCTTCTTCATCAAATAATGTGTTTACAAGTTGATTGGGATGAGCAACAATCTTTTCCCTGTATTTTCTGCTATATGTGGTAATTTCTTCTCGTATAGTTGGTAGACCTAGATCATTATGTAGCACAATGTTTGGAACATACCAGGGGGCATTGTAGTATTTGAAAGAAAGTGGCGACGCGATACCCGGTGTACCGGCTCCGTTCCACCGCGCTATTAAACAGTGATTTTCGGTGTTAATACGGGTCATAGAAACGTGTAATAGGTTACTAAACAAACTAAAACTTGGGGTTAACTGATCAATATAATAAAATTACGTGAAAACTTCGTAAATTGTCAGTAAAACAACAAAGCAAAATTGAAGGCCGTATAGGTTAAGGCGAAAATCGCTTGTTTGGCGAGACAATTGCGCGCAGCGTGAACATCAAGCAAGGTCGCGAGCGGTCGAGCGGTGTGCGCGGGAAACTTGACCAGCGACTCGTGTAACTAAAAACACAAACATTCGTGTCATTTAATAAAGATCGATAACTAACAAATAAATTTAAATTCAAGTGCAAGTTAATACATCACGCCGACTGGCACCAAAAGAAACAAGGGGCACCCGCACCCAATTACCAATTGAGTAATGCTATGAATATTAACCCAGGGCATAAGGTAAGAGCTTTTAGCACAAGTTCAATCCAAGATTGTTTAAACACTAAAGAGAAGCACGAAGAACTCAAGGACGCAAAAGAATCCGAGGCTGTGACCAAGCGTAAAAGAAATACACCAGAAAAAGAGATAGCAGTAGTTTTCGCAAAAAGTAGGAAAACCCAAAGATCGTCGTGTAAAACTAGCAAAGCGATTAATAGTGAAGAACATACGCTACTGCGTGTGGATTACACAACGCCAAAACCTGTAAATAAGCCGGATAACAATATGGAGGAGGTAAAAACACTAATTACTAAACTAAATGTTGATATGATGAGTGAATTCCAGCAACTAAGAGATGAAATGAGGCTGAAAGAAGAGAAGTGGAACGCAGAGAGGAAGCAGATGCAGGAGAAAATTGCGAATCTGGAAAATCGTATAGAAATACTCGACAAAAAGTCCAGAAGAAATAATATTGTCATCAAAGGACTGGAGCCTATTGGGGATCTGAAGGCAAATGTCGAAACCTTCCTGGAAAAAGAATTAATACAATCAACAAAAGTGAAAGTGAAAACGGCATTTAAAATTGGCGAAAAATCAAAGCAGAATATGATAATGGTGGAATTGGAAGAATGGCAAGATAAATATAGGATCATGGAAAACAAGCACAAGCTGCGAGGTAAAAACATATTTATCGAACATGACTTATCCCCTGAAGAGAGGAAAATCCAATACCAAATCCGTGAAAAAGCAAAAGAGGCTAAGGAAAAAGGCAGTACGGCTAAAATTGGATACAAAAAACTAACTATAAATGGGCAAATGTACGTATGGCAAGAGGAAAAGGGGGGTTTGGTCAAATCAAGTACGACGGAACCACAACCAAAAAACGGATAGCTTACAAAACAAGCAAGGACGGAACTACGATGCAGACCGGGCAACGAAAATGGCAAACGATTATAGAGCAGAAACAAAAATTCAAAAATAATAGTACAAGTACCAAAACGGAGGGAAAATTAAGAATTGGTCAATGGAATGTACGCTCGCTATACCAGGCTGGAAATCTTGCACAAGTATTAAAAGAAATGGGGAGGTACAACCTTGAAATTTTAGGTATAAGTGAAACACACTGGACTGGCAACGGAGAAATAAAGGAAAACAACTACAGTATTATATACAGTGGCCGGGAAAATGGTGGTGCACATACAAGTGGGGTAGGCATTATACTTAGTAAGAAAATTCGGAACACTTTAACAACATGGCACCCCATTAATGATAGAATTATTGTAGCTCGGTTTATTCTGGGAAAATATAATCTATCCATTGTGCAGTGTTATGCCCCCACCGAAGTATCTGATTACGAAGAAAAGGAAATTTTCTACAGCCAACTAGGAAAAACAATGAAGGTCGTAAACAGAAATGATGTGGTCATTTTAATGGGGGATATCAATGCAAAGGTGGGTCAGGAAAATAAGGGCTTGGAAAGAGTCATGGGCAGAAACGGGATAGGAACAAGGAATGAAAACGGGGAGCTACTACTGGAATTCTGCGGCATCCATAAACTTACGATAGGAGGGACGTTGTTTACGCACAAAGATTGCCACAAATTTACTTGGGTGTCTCCAGATGGTAGTGTAAAAAATCAAATCGATCATATTTGTATTACGGAGAAATTCAGACCTATGCTACTTGACACACGGAACAAGAGGGGAGCTGAGGCCGGGAGTGATCACTACCTGCTAATGGCGGAGTTAAATATCAACTATGAAATTAAGAAAAGCAACTTCACCCCATGTAGGAGGAAGTACAATTTTAAAAAACTAGAAAATGAAAAAATACACACGAAATTTATCTCCACCCTAAAAAAGGAAGCCACCAAAATCAATTATAATGACCCAATAGAGAAAATATGGAATCAATGTAAAGAAGTATTTATCAAAACAAGTGGCGATACACTCGGTGTGAGTAGACCCGCGCAAAAACCATGGATCAGTAGGGAAACCTGGGAGAAAATCGAAGAAAGAAGGAGTATAAAACTGAAGAGCTTAAATCCAATACCACAAGACAAACTAATAGAACTCCAGAGAACGTACAAACAACTAAGTAAAAGCATTAAAAATAGTATTAGAAAAGACAAGCAGAAATATATCGAGGACATAGCCGAATCTGCCCAAACAGCAGCAAATAAGGGGGATACCAAGGAGTTATATGCAAACGTGAGAAAACTTACTAGGAAAGATAGAAACACCACCACAATAAAAGACAAACAAGGTACAATACTATGCACTATTGAACAACAGTTACATCGTTGGGCCGAACACTTTCAAGAAATCATGAATATCGAAAACACAGGAGTGACGCTACCAAATCTCAGAAATACGCAAGAACTGCAAATAGACACAAATCCCCCATCTAAAGCGGAACTAGAAAAGGCAATCTACCAAATCAAGAATGGGAAAGCACCAGGTGTGGACCAATTGACGGCTGAAATGCTAAAAGTAGACATAGACACCACAGTAAATATTCTTGAACCTCTAATTCAGAAAATTTGGGACGAAGAGCGTTTTCCGAAAGAATGGAAAGAGGGAATAATTGTAAAGTTGCCGAAAAAAGGCGATTTAAAAAACTGCTCCAACTGGAGGGGTATCTGCTTACTTAGCATTGTGAACAAGATCTTTTATAAAATAATTCTACAAAGAATAACAGTCACACTGGACGATAAACTGCGTAAGGAACAGAATGGGTTTAGGAGAACGAGGTCATGCATAGACCACATTAACACTTTGCGTATTATCATGGAACAGTCTGTAGAATACCAATCGCCACTTTACCTGCTGTTTATTGATTTCGAAAGAGCTTTCGATTCGGTTAATAGAGAGTATATATGGAGAGCTCTTGAGAACAAAGGCCTGCCGGGAAAACTCATAAGACTAATAAAAGAGGGCTATAATGGTTATGAATGTAGCATATCGCATGAGGGCAAACTATCGGCACCGTTTAAAACAAAGAACGGGGTACGCCAAGGCTGTATTATGTCACCGTTATTATTTCTCGTAGCTTTAGATGAAGTTCTATTAAACACAACAACTAAGGGAAGTAGGGGAATCACCTGGGGTATAACCGAAACATTACAAGATCTTGACTTCGCGGACGACATATGTTTGCTAGCTCACAGTGGTAAACATATCAAGGAAAACGCAACTGATTTAAATAGGGAAGCTGGTAAAGCCGGAATGAAATTAAACAAAAGCAAAACTAAATCAATGCAGATAAACACTAAGCCTACGCAGATATCCATTGACAACGATATCATAGAACAAGTAAATGAGTTTACATATCTAGGAAGTGTGATGGCCTATGAAGATGGTGTACTAAAAGATGTGTGCGCAAGGATCAATAAAGCGAGAGCTGTGTACATCTCGCTAAATCAAATATGGAAGTGTAACAACTTAAACTTAAAAACTAAACTTAAAGTGTTTAACTCAATGGTAAAACCGGTACTTTTATACGGGTCTGAAAGCTGGTCAATGACTAACATTATTAAACAAAAGTTGAGAGTGTTTATAAATAGGTGCCTACGATTTATACTTAAAATATGGTGGCCTGAAGTTGTGAGTAATGTGGAACTGTGGAGGAGAGCGAACCAAGAAGATATAGTGTTGGAAATTAGAAGGAGGAAATTGGGATGGTTAGGACACACCTTAAGAAAAGACCCAAAGGCGATATGCAAGAAAGTTTTACAATGGAACCCTCAGGGCTCAAGGAAGCAAGGGCACCCCAGGGAGACGTGGAGAAGAACCCTACAGAAAGAAACCAACAAGTCCATTGCACAGCTCGGTTCCATAGCAAGGAATCGAATGGAATGGAAAAACTTAACCAACACCCTATGTCCCACGAGGGACTAATGGGACATAAGTAAGTAAGTAAGGGGGCATTGACTATTGCACGTAGAACTTTATTTTGAAATCTTTGTAGTATTTCGATGTTGCAATTACTTGCAGAACCCCACAGAGGAGTGCCGTATGTCCAAATAGGCTTTAAAATTGCTTTATATAATAAAAGTTTGTTTTCAAGCGAGAGTTCTGATATCCTACCAAGGAGCCAGTACATTTGACGATATTTGATGCCTAACTGTTTTCGCTTAGCAATTATATGCGATCGCCATGTCAGTCGACGATCAAGATGGAGACCTAGGTATTTCACAGTTTCTGTTTGTGGTAGTTGGGTACCGTTTAAAGATACAGGTGGGCAGGTTTGACGATTTAGAGTGAAAGTGATGTGTGCAGATTTAGTTTCGTTGGCTTTTATTCTCCAGCCTTCTAACCAATCTTCGTACTGATGTAGATGTGTTTTGCAAATTCCTTGAGGCAATAACAGGATCAGGATGTGACGCTAGAATTGTGGTATCATTTGCATAAGTGGGATTGTGGTTTGTCTGGTTACAGGTATGTCTGCTGTATATAGGGAGTATAATATGGGCCCAAGTATGCTTCCTTGTGGGACCCCTGAGTGAATTGGATAGAGTTGCGTGTAGGCGTCCTGATATTTTACTAGATAAGTTCTATCAGTAAGGTAGAATCTTAGTAGCGAGTATATTGAATGCGGGAAGATGCATTTCAGTTTGTAGAATAATCCTATATGCCAGACTTTGTCAAAAGCTTGACTTATGTCCACACAGACCGCTGAAAAATAGCGTTTGTTTTCAAAATCCCTGTTGATTTGGTGTACTATCCGATGAATTTGTTCCGTGGTACCATGAGCCTTTCGAAATCCAAACTGGTGTGAAGGTATTGACTGTTGTTCGGAAATTATTGGATCTAAGCGTTTTAACAGGATTTTTTCAAAAACTTTTGAAAGGACTGGAAGTAAGCTGATAGACCTGTAGGAAGTTACTTCACCTGGGCATTTTCCTGGTTTCAGAATCATAGCTATCTGTGCTACTTTCCACTGATAGGGGAAGTATTCTAATCTTAGCATAGCATTGAAAATGTAAGTTATAACTTTAAATCCTTTTTGTGAAAGTTTTTTTAGAACTTTACCAGTTATCAGATCATAACCTGGTGCCTTTTTAGGACTGATGGTATGATATATAATTTGTTCCACTTCGAGCTGATTTGGTTTTTTAATTGGCAGGGCCATCTGATGAGGAGTTCCTAGCTGTTGAGTAATTTCTTCTTCTATTGCTGGGAATTTTGATGGATTCGTCTGAAAGACTGTGATTCAGCAAATACCAGTGCCTTTTGCTGATCAGTTCTGGCCCAGGTGTTGTCTCTTTGTCGTATTGGTGGAATTTGCTGTTGGGGTTGTTTCAGCTTTCGAGTAGCCTTCCATAGAGAGTAATCTGTGGCTCCAGTTGAAGTTAATGTACGGAATTATTTTTCAGCTTGTATAGCCATTGTTGTATCTTTGCTTATCAGATGGAGCCCTTGTTAGATGCCATCGTTTTCTAGCTTTTCTTTTTTCTGCCAGTTTATCCTTTAATAAAACGGGGAGTTTGTCGAGCAGTCGCGTGTCATTACGGTCAGAAGTTGCATTCCACGTCGCAGTTTGAATAGCTTTGGTGACTGTTTCTATAGCGACTTTAATATCATTTTCGATTTTTAATGGCATGTCCAGTGTTAATAGTTCATCTAGGTTCTCTCTAAATAAGTTCCAGTGTGTTTTATTACTATAAAGAGACGATTTTCTCAATTTTCCGATTACGTGTATATATATAGTCACTAGAACTGGTGTGTGATCAGAAGTAAGTTCCAAACATGCCTCAGTTAAAATTGTTTTTGTATTGAGTACTTTCGTAATACAGAAATCTAGAAGATCGGGTATTTTATTGGGATCAGTTGGCCAATAAGTAGGTTGTCTTGTTGTTAAATACATTAAGTTGTTAGTTGTAATAGTTTTTAGCAGTTCGCGTCCCTTGGTCGTAGTAGTCCTGGATCCCCAACTTGTGTGTTTGGAATTATAGTCCCCTAGAACCAGAAATCTGTTTTCTAGCGTTTTAAAGAAGTTGTCAAAATCAATATATTTATTGTTGTGCCTGAGTGGACAATAGATTGCTGACAAGGTAATCTTCCCTGTGTTGTCTTCGATAGAAACACTGGTGGCTTGTATGTTCTCGAGTCTGTACCCAGCTCTTTCGTAATGTTTAATTGTTTGCTTAATGATTATTCCTGTACCTCCATGAGCCGTATCATCTGGGTGATTTGTAGTATAAACATTATAGTTATGTATTTTTATAAAACTTCTGCTTGTAAAATGGGTTTCTGATATTAAAAGTATGTCTATGTCAAAAATTTTTATGAACGCCTGTATTTCTTGTACATGTCGACACAATCCGTTCGAGTTCCAGACTGCTAGTTGTAGTAGTGGAGCCATTATTTGGATTTATTATCAAGTGCTGATATGAGATTTATGAGTGTACTCATTTGGGACATTAAGGTCTTCGTCATTTAGTGAAGTTTTAATGTGTCATTTGAAGGTTGTGCCGCGACTGTAGTGACAGGTTGGTTTTCTTGAAGTGCATACACATTGGGGTGATCTCGTAGTGTTTGGGCATAAGTTATTCCTGGTTGAAGAAGTCGTATTGGCGTTGTTCGTGTTCGGAGGGCTGGGAAGAATTTTTGTTGCAATTGTTTATGTACCAAGCAGCCTCTATAGTTAGCCGGGTGATGTTCATTACAATTTACACACCGGACATCTGGATCCTTCGTTTTTCTGGGATATTCATTTGTGAAGTGCTCTGCCGTACATTTTACGCATCTAGGAATATGCTACAGAAATTTTTCGTGTGTCCAAATCTTTGACAGCGCTTGCATTGAGGGATTTCTCGTTTGGTATGCGGGGCTTCAAAACATACTTTAGTATTTAAGAGTAGATCTATTTTATATATTTCTTTATTGTTTTCTTTAGGATTAATATCTACAAAATGCAGTGGTAATGGTTTGTTTGTTACTCGTTGTTTGACATTCCAGATATTTGTTACTGTATGTCCTTTTGCTTGTAGACTGAGTTTTACATCGTTTAATTCGGTCGTAGGATGAAGGTTTTTAAATACTACTTTGAAAGATCTTTCATTTTTTGGTTTAGATTTATGAAATTCTGTTTCCTTTTCAATTAATGCTTTTACAATGTTAGTGTAGACTTTGCTTTCTAGTGGCTGCACTTTTATTTGATCATTATATAATGTTTTTAATTCATACTTGTCTTTAGCGAGTTCATTAAGCAGCTTAATTAAAGGCTTTATATTTTTAGCACCTGATATAAATATAGGTGGTGGTTTGGGTGTGGAAGTGTTTTGGGTTTCTCCATCCATGTTTTCTTCAACTGCAAGAGCGCCGAACCTGTTGTCTCCTAGCCAGTAATCAGTTTTTTGCGTGCCGTGTGTTGCGTGTTCATCAGCGACTCTGATTCGCTTTTTGCTGTGTGCGACTTCTTGCCATTGATCTATTGGATCAGGTACGTGCGTCAAAGTGTTTGGCTGGGTTAGATTTGACATGGGTACTTGAGTGCTGGTGTGTTGTTGACTATTACGCATAGTTACATTTTGGTAATATGTTTGTAGTTGCGGAATTGGTTGAGAAAAAGATATGTTCGTTGGCACTTGTAAGTAGGGCCATGTCGCGATCGAATCGCTGTTAATGTTTCCATTTGGCTGGGTTGCAATATAATGCCCGGGGTGTTGCTCATAAGCCATTAATGAATAGTAGGTAAGTATGTCTGTACTTACAGTTTTATGTGTGGAAATCCAGCAAAGTAAATGCCACCGGGTAAAATATAATAATTATTAACTATAACATATTGGTAAATGTAATAGTTTTTAAAATCAGTATACTTGACCTTACAGTCAAGTATGTATATTGCTTGATATCTTGAGCGCACAGCTGTACACAACCTTGCACTTCAAAGTTCATTCAACAATTGACACACTGTATTTTCGGTTTTGGTAATGGACATTTTGTTAAAAATTACATAAACATATTTTTACTTCCTTTTACAATAAAGTCGAAGTGCAAAACTGGGCTCACTACTAACCCATCTAAATCCCTGCTTTTAATCAATCAATCAATCAATCAATTGGATTCACCCCAAAAATTCGAAAATGAGTTTTCAACAGATCTTCACATGTTAGAGTCCCCTGAACCCAAAAAACATATTTTTTTCATTGGTCTGTCTGTCTGTCTGTGTATGTGTCTGTGTGTGTGTGTGTGTGTGTGTGTCTGTGAACAGAATATCTCAAAAACGAAAAGAGGTATGGCGTTGAAACTTCATATATAAGTTTTTTGTACTACGTAGATGAGAAAGCAAGCTTAAGAAGAAAATCGCATAACCGGAAGCAGGTGTTTACTCTTGTGATTTTTCAGTTTTTTTCGATTTTTTCAAAAACAGCTCTAACGATTTTTTTTAAACTTTACACTTTTATTAGATTTTTAATGTGTATTGATGTGAGATAGGTGATTTTCCAGTTGAATACTTCTAAAGTGGGTTTATTTTGTTTTTTTTGAATTTTTTTATTAACTCCTATTTTAAATAAAACACCCGGTATATTATTACATTTTTGAATTCACCTTAAAATTCTAGAGAAAATTTGTCTCTTCAACTAACGCTCTATTTTGTACCGTTTTTGTAGAATTTCTAATTTTTTAAAATGTAAAATGAAATTTTTGACTAATTATAAGATCACTGTAAAAGGAAGTTGTGTGAATGTATCACACCAGATTTTTTTTATTATACCTTCATCAGAATCGCCGTTTAAAGCACGCCTGAGCGTGCTAAAACGGTTGATTAAAGCTCGCCGAGCTTTAAAGGTTGTCAAGAAAACGGCTGAATGCAAGAACGGACGTGGACGCCACAAAAACGTAAACAATTCTCGTTACTATAGTAGCAATATGCCCTCTCGATTTATCACGACAAAAATTATTTCTAAGTTTTTAGTGCATAATTTATTTCCAGTATTGCAGGTATAATAAAAAATAGCGTAAAGTATTCTTGGATAACTGGTCTTTAAAACTCGCGTGTGTTTTCAAGACCTTGTTATCCACTCATACTTTAATATACTATTCTAGTTTATATTTTAACACTACAATCATCCCTTTGAAATACGTCCTTAATTATATATTATATAGTGCATAGTATGGAGATAATCTAACACAACGATGTTTCTTTAACTATCAAGACAAGTTGTCAAACAAACTTATTTTTTATTTCAGTAAATATCATAGGAAGTCATTGCATTTATTATGTCTGGTTGATTTAGCCAGTAAAAATTATTGTTATAGTACGTTTGTTACGTTATTAAAACAACTTTACGACACCCACCCAAGGTGAGCATCGCACCACGGAATCAGTCCTGGGAAACTGGCACACTTGCCCTGAGATTTGCTAGAAACAGGCTAAAGGCCACGGCTGGAACGCTCAGGGAGTCGGGCGTGAGTCACACGATACGTTCTGGGCAAGCGTGTTGAGGCATATATATAGGGTACGTCAAAATTATGAGGGCGCCACCAAGCCTGTCTTAACTCGAATAACCGGGCCTGGGCGGTTAAACGGGAGCGAAGTATTCAAGATACTCCGTCGATAAGAATTCTCATGAGCTGCAAGCTCAAATAACAATTTCGTGATCGCAAATACTGGAATGGTAATATTGGGACTCTTTGGGCCGAGACAGTGCAACCACTGGACCTACCTGCACGCTCTGATCTCTCACGTCTCGCCGTACACCAATCTTTACACTGTAAAAGGCGCTATCTGAAACAAAGCATGCACAGGTCGAATAGGAATAATACGTCCCTTAATTAAATATGCGTCTATTGGTCGCTAATTACATCTGGGCAGCAAATCGTGCCGCCAAGCTTATGTTACTGCTTACGTTAAGCACCAGCTGATGGACGCGCTATGCTAGTAAACAACACACTATGGGTGGCCGGCCGCAGTGGGCTCGACACTTTACACATTAGAGTACAGTTTAGAAATACGCACTCCGGAAAACGGGCGTTAGTGCGCGATAACAGACGCCGACCTGCAAAGGCAGCGGGGCAGCGTGACTGCAATATTTGACCAGGAAGAGGGGCTAACATAGCCTCACTAACGCATGCGAATTTGGAATAGTTGCCAGTCCCTGCTACGTCGCCCACGCAGTCGTTGGCTGCGGTTAACACCTGATAAGCAAAGCACAAAACCCTCGCAAACATAAACAAAGAGCTCGAACAGATTAGGGCGCGCCAGGCTCAGCACGGCGAGGCGTTGATTCTATTTAGGTATTAACCGGTACAATATAGCGAAGCTCGCGCACATGAAATTACTGAATTAAAAGTTCGCACAAACGTAACACGAAAACATAGCCGCAGAGTTCTTTAGCTATTTTAGGCGATGAGACGCGAAACTTGCGCACATGAACTTACTAGTAGGCTACCAAAGTAGCGTCGTGAAGCATGGTGGCCTCAAACCGGCATTAAAAGCCGCGACAAGCAAGCAAGGGGCATGCATCCGCCCACACAAAGTTGAGCGCAAAAGCACCAACGCTCGCACAAGTGACAGTTACTATGTTTAAAGGGTTGCAATTACAAATACCTTAGTCCGCAGACGGTCCATGAGAGTGGCGTGCAGTCAGTTGGTAGAAGGCGGCAGTCTGTGGCAGCTCAATCGCCAAAACACGGCATTAGGGGTAAACGGGCTGGAATCCGCCAAGATGGCGGCGTTAGGACGCTCTCCTGAGAGCACACTTACGGCGGCAAAGAGGCCTACTTCGCCCTGCCTAGAAAGATCCTCGAAAACAACGAGTTGCAAAGGGAAAGCCTCCTTTCCCACACACGCAGAACTGGTCCCAAGAAGCCCTTCACACACCTACATCTTGGCGTAAAGACGTGCCACTCGCACAATCACACGCGACCTCTTAAAGGATGGCATATTCGACAACATTCGCTGAAACAGCACGAGACGGGAAAAACAGGCTGGCGTCCCCGCAAATAGCGGGAACGCCGCGAAACGGCACACTCTGCGACTTCTTCGATCAACGGCCTGACTTGAACCCCTCAAGCAAGCCGTGTTATGGCCCCTGCAGTGGCGTGAGCCAAACGGCGTTGCCAAACGGCGTTGCCACGTGACTCTCGGCAGCCAATGGCGATGCGCTCCATAAAACAAATTAATTCCGGTAACAAAGACAGCCAATGGCGAGGCGCCTCAACGGCGTGATTTCTAGAAGGTTCGGAATTCTTGCGAGCGATAACACCCGGCTGCCAAAGTACCAGCAAAGGGGTGCTCCAACTGACGAGAAATACTGCGTTTGGGGCCAAATATGTGCAAAATCATTATTATGGAATTAGGCGATGGAGCCAAATAAGTAACTAAAAGGGTTTAGCATACGGGCACGCTGCCCTAAAGCCTAGGTGGCTAATTAAAATACCAAAATGACCTGACTCAAATGTGCGGAAGATGAGATTGTACTTGTGCGCAAAAATTGAAAATGGTTTTAACATAGCAACAAGTTGCCCTAAAGGCGTGCAATGCAATTAAGCATCTACAACAGCAAAATGACTTAACACGTTTGGTGCGATAATTTGGCCATTGACAATTTTCAGAGCCAAGTGGAATTATTTTTGTATTTCTCGTTCTATTGTTAGTGATGTTGCATACGTCGTAGCCTACTTTAGGTAAATATTTTTTTAAATTGTAAAATTAATGAGTTCCAAAATATCAGTTTAGGCATCCTATCATAAATTATGTTAGCACTGATTTCAAATATCTAAAAATATACAGGGTGTTTCATTTAAAAAGCAAAGTTTTGTATCACTACCTAAAAATAGGAGGCCACGGCTTAGATTGATTTACGTCAATTTGTAGGTTGTACATTAGCATCTAAAATAAAAACAAAGTTTCCATTATTAAAGAAGTTAGGGACTATCTAGTGATTTACAAATACTCTGTATATATGTTGCTATATTTACAAATAGGGAACTATTGATAACAAAACCTTTGAAGTTAAATAAATTAAATTTCCAGGAAATAAAAACGAAGCTGAGAAAGCATGTCTTTAAATTCATAAAAACAATTAAAAAATGATTTAAAAACTAGAAGAAAGCTTAGTATTAAAAAATTGTATATAAAATAAAATACTTTCTTATCAAAAACATACAAACATTAGGCATTTAAAATAAAATTCAAATTTTAAAAACTTGCAACTTACTTAAAATCAATACAGAAATATATGAGCTGTACCCTTCAATAAAGTATGCGCACAATAACCACATTATATGCAAGCATAAATAATGGTGGGCAATTAACCATAGTATACTGCTGAGCATATGCTGGTCGACTAGCAAGAAGCACGTGGAAGGTCTTCACGACATCGGTAAAGCACGAGCAGATCACAGAATACCTGGAGACTACGATGGCAACTTTTCAGAGTGGCAAAAATAAAGCAGCCAACACAAACAAAGCCCGATCTGCAGGTCGATTTACGTTATAACCATCAGAGGGATTTGCTTGAAAAGTGGATTTCAGCTATGTCGTTAACCGACTCAGCTAAACCGTACATACATTTTAAGATTCCATGTAGAATTAGTGTAAAATTTCGCGAAATACATAAAAAATATAGAAAACCTACAACTTCATTAACTACAAGTTGTAGGTTTTCTATCAGTTTTATGTGTTTCACGAAATTTTTGTATATGATTTCGCACGCAAAGGTATTGATTTTTTGGTAAATCCATGTCGCCTGATTTGCGTCGCTTTTTTTTATAACCGTCATTTAAGCCAACTTGCCAAATTGATAGCGAATGGCAGTCCGCGTAGAACACAAATGAAATACGTTTTTGGGCGCAGATAATTTTGAGTATAAAAAGAAATTCCAAATGAATAATGTAAAAACTGTGACGGTTTGAAGGTTGAAATTTTAGAAATCCCGTTAAAAATTAAATAATTAATGTTAAGCCCTGTACGCACAAGTGAATAAAAGAAAAGTTGTGAATTAAACCAGTTTCAAAGGCATTACTATCTTTATTTCAAGAATGTGAGTATGTACGGGTGTATAAATCACAGTTAACAGAACTTACGCGGCACAAATTGTAAGCGAGGTTTGGTGGTTTATGGACATCGTGGAAACGGTGCGGCAGCCAATGGACCATTAACAGTAATTCAAATTACCAGCACCGGCCATTTTACCGACAGATGCAGATCCAACGTTGCATAAGAGTTTCCATAGCTACCAGCAGCTATGTGCGTTTGAGCAGTGACGCAGCACAAGGTAGGCGAAACATGTTTTCTTTGTCGTATAATTTAGAGAGTTTTTGCACCACGTCACGTTAAAATAAAGTTACGTTAAACTCGAAAAAATTAATTTGGATTGGCTGTAACGTTGACGTCGCTAGGTAACATAAGCTTTAACGGTACGTCATTTTATCGGAACGTTATGCAAAAACTCCCTATTATCTAGCGGAATTGTGAAGTATTTGTCGTTAGTCCCTCCTTTTAAGACAAAGTAATTATAGTAACTAACGTAAGAAGTCCTTTGATATTTTCTTTTAAACCCCTATGAACTCACGAAATAAGAAGGGAATTGTTGTTGCGATTAGAGAATTCACCTATTTTTATAGAATTTGTTATTTATGAACCCTGATATACAAAGGTTAACTTATTGAGTGTCATTCTAATCCATCATAGAGCTGTTGTAACTTAAATTGGATGTGCTTGTGATATCTTGATTAACGGAATAACGCCTAACTTCGTTTCTGAGCTGTTCGATTGCCACTCGGAATTTTTGTTTATAAATTGGATTTTTGCATTGGAAATAATATGATTCTAATATAAAATTTCCCACTTTTTAAAATTTATCTTTGGATATGTTATTTAAATTTTCTATTTTATTCCAGTATACTTTAATCGATTCAATTGCTAAATTAGAGTTAGATAAGGCATGTACAGCCCATATTTTATGTATAGCAGCAAGCTCTTGTGATGTTACCATCAGTGGCTAACAGTTTCGGTAATCATTGTGTAGTACTAAATGTAAAAAAGGGATGTTCACTGCTATATACCTTCGGTAAGAAGAATTCGCAAGGGAGACGGAAATTAATTTTTGCGAAGCTTTGAAGGAACAAATTGGTTTAACAATACCTACTATTAGGGCAGAATGCGAATGGGATAGAGAGTGTTAATAATGTGTGTGTGAGAAAGATTTTGAAATTACGAGCTCTAGCTCTAGCTTGACAGTCGAGTGTGCATCCTTGGCGATTGGAATCGGGCTCGGTGAGACCATTCACAGTTGGGCACCAAATTAACTGTGCTCTACTCAGAACCACAGACATAAGAGATAGAGTAACAAGGTCAACACATCAACATGACACACACTTCACACAATGGTTGCTGTGCAAGCACAAAATGCGAGCTCCAACTTTGTAACCCGAATCCGGGGCAAGTTGAGCATTGTACCGTCAGATGCAAGCATATAAAGCACCAGCCTCTACACCGAAAGGTAAAACGAGGTTAACGATAATACATAATACATACATAAGGTCTTTCATATTTTATAAGAATACGGTTTTCCAACCTGGTAAATGCAGCCCACTATACAGCCGAATTACTTTCTATCTGACAGATCAGGCATGTAAGGATTAGATTAACATTGATAAACATTTATTTTTCTATTGAAAGCTGTAGTGTCATTTGTAATTAAAGATTTAAATGTTGTATCCACTTTATTTTGCTGTAAATTTAATTATGTATCACTACACGTTTTAGTTACTGTGGAGAAATTGACAATACAATATAAAATGTGCAGTAAAAGTACTGATATATATATATGAAATTCATTATTGTTTTTGATTGATAATATTTGTCATGTGAAAATGGGCTGCTAACCAGAGTATTGGGTTTAACAACAATTTAGTAAATTTTCGAAGAATTGTATATTATTTAAAAGTATATTTCCATCATATTGACGTAGGTACAGTAGATAACATTGAATTTAAAAAAGATTACAATTTATCACAGTTTTACATCAACACTTCAGAACAGTTCGTGGTAGGTGCTTGTGTGACGTATAAACTAATCATCATTAGGAAATAGAAAAATATTCAGAATTTGGAAAAATTTAGTTCTTTAGGATGATTAGATTTGCTGCTATGCAACTATTTTTGGTGCCTTGTAGGTATACTTTTTATTGGTATAGTTCGGTATTGATCCCGGTATCTCATCTCTTCTGTATCTAATTTTCTGCGATTTTTTATTTTCAGAATGAGACTTGCCCTTTTTCTTTTTCTTTTTTCTTTATCAGTTATTGTGAAACGTTTTGATTTTAAGCGTACTTATTTTGAGCAAATCTTTTAGGAGCAAAAGACAATCTATTTGTAATCAGTATACATATAATTTTATTTAAAAACCCTAAGCTCTTACAACCAAATCCACCATCCAGATGTGCAGGTTACAATAACAAGGGCGTTTCGTTCTGGAAGAAGTACCGCTTGCCAGCTCGTGATGTAAAAGTTAGTGTGAAAACATCTAACGCAAATTGGTTGAAAGCTTAGAACAGAAAATAGACAGGAAGGCGCAGTTCTTTTAACTTGGCTGTAACATCTAGGCGACGGAAACGGCCATTTTGAAAACCCATGTATGACTAATGAGGTGTGATACCGGTTTGACAGTTGTGGGTTTTAGTTAGTTTGAGACTAATTTTGGCTGTTCTCAGACCCCAAATACCAGGACTTTGGGCATTACATTCCATCAGTAAGTATTAATATTACTTTTCACTTCAAATAGAGATAATTTCTCTGATCATGTCACTTGTCATACGTACGTGTACACAACAATAGTCATGGGCATAGAAGGGAAAGTATAATGGGGTCATTATTTGTAATCACTCAATCTGAGGAAGCAATTTAAATTACAGACAGTGACTGAAGTCACACAAACTCACATGTAGTCATAAATCACATAGTGTAAAGTGCATTTAATAAAACTGTTGAAATTGTTTGCTGCACTTGCACCCTCTCGATATGATACGCCACTGCCAAAAGAAAACAACCATCCGCCATTTTGAAAACCCATCGCGGTCGCACGGATTTCTTACAAATGCGGCTTCCTGTCTATTTTCTCTTCTAAGGTTGAAAGGGTGTCTGTAGGCAAGGGTGTTTCCTTAGTAATGAGACAACAATAAATATTTATTATTGCTTTTTGTTGATAATATTCGTTATGGTAAAATTATTTGTTACTAGGGTGTTGTTACGTTGGTACCCTTGTTTTGAGTAATGGGGTTGGGTGTCTTCGCCTAGTAATTGCAATTTGAAATTGGCTTAGATGATTGTGGGGGTGTTGTGTTTTGTTAGGAGTCTACACCAGACTAGTCGTCACCGCGTCTTTTTCATCGAGCAGTGATTTTGTGGTCATTCTCTATAGTAGCAGCCTTTTCCTCTCTAATAAATTTGGCTTGCAGTAGTTTAGGGCATACGAGTTATCCCGAATATCTCGTCCTTTATTTCTTAGGCGTTCGAAAGACATTTTCATCTTGTATATTGAGTGCCCATTTCTCAAACATTTCGAACACTCTAGGAAAGAGGGTTTTAAAATATTATTTCATATTTCCACCCATTTTTATAACAGTTTATAAAACTTTTCACTTTGCTTTGTGTATCAAGTTGCCTATATAGTTTTTGGTAATTTCTGTATTCTTAGTTGCCATTTTTTTTAAATGTTCAGTATTCAGCTTCAAAGTGGAGCTATTTTGGAATTTTAACTTTACCTCCAATGCTGTAACGCATTTTTCTTTTGGATTTATTCCGAAAACCCTTAATAATAGGATACATGTTGAGTGTTATTATTTTTGCACCCATCTGATCGAATCGGATTTCATAGAATTTTGGATGTCCCGAGATGTCCAAAGTCTTAGGTATAGGTCAGTTATCTCCACGTGGTCTGACGTTTTGTCATGTTTAGTTTTAGGCGCTTTTACTGAGTAATTCCTCTGACATTACAAAACGTTGTAATTACTATTTCGAATGATAATAATTATTACTATTTACTGCAAGATATACTATGTAGGTTTTGTGTAAACTAGGTTTTTGCAATAATTGTAAATAGTCTTTTTTTGTAAATCGTTGTTTTTCACATCTTTGCATATCAGAACGAATAAAATAACGTCATATCCTGAAAACGTCAGATATAATCTTGAGGGTTAAATTGTAAGTGTACTTTGGACAATGTTTGGTAGTTAAAATTGTTAAGAACCGATATTTGAAATTTCTTTTACAGAGTGTTGGGGGGTCCAAAAATGTTGAACTTCAAGCTGTCGACTAAGATATCGTGCTATTTCCACCATCTTGAGAAAGGGGTGAGTTTGCTTCCTTGCAGTAATTCTGTTCCCGTTAACGCTACAGAAAATACCTGGAATATTACCTATTATAAATTGATATTCGACTAAAATTACGACTTGTAGATTAATTAGTTAATTAATTACTTATTTAGTTACGACATTCATCTCATAGTATGTATGTCTAGAACTCGTGGCCAGCCTACGTCTGGCCGTGCCAGCGTAAAGAAACGGTTAACAATAAAAATTCGTGCTCAAGGCGGCAGCCAGCCTACGTCCGGCCCTTGCCGCGTCGCCACTTGTGCGCGTTCATGCTGCGTGTTGCTGCGCGATCGGCAGGTGCTCGCGCCTGCTTACGGTTGGACGGCATCGGCTCTTATAATATAAGATGTATGTATTATTTTTGGGGAGACTTACGTCTAGCAAGTAGGCCTTTATAGGCCCTTTTTTCCAACCCCATGAACAAGGTCTAGGCATGCAGAGTACCAGGTACCTTTGTCCTACTTAGAATTTTGCCGAGACTAAGGAGTTTCAACCTTAGCAAGAGATCTTTTACATGCTACACATCGTAGTAACATGGGACCCACGGCTTTACATCACTTCCGAATGATGGCATTCTGTAGAGGCTTTCATCCGCATTTTTTAATTTTTTTTTAAAAACCTTGCCGGGATCGGGGATCGAACTCTCGACCCTTAGATCTGTAGCCAGAATGCTTACCACTGAGCTATGGAGCCCGGCTTCATCTAATAGTACAATGCATGAAATCAAAATTATCGCCGACTTGATGAATTTGGTCCGATATGCAAGTCGTAATTTTAGTCGAATTGCAACTTGCAATAGGTTAAATTCCATGTATTTTGAAGCTCTACAGGTTTTATAAGACCTACTTTTTCGTTAAATAGAGCTAGAAACGAGACACACGCGAAGAAGCGTGAAAAAATCTCGACCCCTTCACGCTTTCCGTTCGTGTTCGACATCTATACAAATATAGCTCGCATGTAAAAAAGTTTAAAAAAATAATATAAAGATTCTATTTTCTGAATTCCATTGCTGTTGTTATATTTCAAATATATCATTATTGATCGATCGAAATGAGGGTTTTCAAAACGACTGGTCTATTTATGTATCCGTGTACCTATGTTCCACACATAACCGTGAAAGTTACAGATGGATTTTTATGAAAATTTACAGATACGTTCTATAAAGAACCATCATGGAATCACGGCACCAAAGTTTGGTTTTACTTGGTTGCAGAGTTCGGAAAACACCCCAAAAAAGACGAAAAAACAAAGAAGAATCTAAAAAATAGCTCTAACTCAACTCTTTTGATCATCTTCACATACGACATCCTCTTACATGGAAGTGATACCGGCTGGTTTCCATTAGCCAGACCGATTTCTTTGAATCAAATCCTGCTATGTAGTACTTTACCTGACGCCAGCCTCTGCATCCTTTCCACTTTTCCTCGCTGGTCTTGTAGGCCCACTCGGTTAGGGCTGGTGAGACCTGCTGCCTTGTAATATCCAGAAGGGGTTCCGGTCCAAAACAAGTTCCTGGGCTCCGAGTTTGGCTAGTTCCTAATTTATGAATGCAACTATAAATCACCTAAAAAACAAATAACAAGTTTGACATTTGAATATAAACTATGAACTATTCCATAGCCATAGCCATAGCCAATTAAAATAATTTTTGACTATATTATACTTCATGCCGAACTTCATAGCTCAGTAGTAAGAATTCTGGCTACTGATCTAAGAATAGAGAGTTCGATTTCCGATTCCGGTAAGGTTTTGAAAAAATTTAAAACATGCGGATGAAATCCTCTACAGAATGCCATCATACGAAAGCGATGTAAAGCCCATGTTGCTACGATGTGTAGCATTTAAAAGATCTCTTGCTAGGGTTGGAACTCTTTAGGCTGGGCAAAATTCTAAGTAGGATTAAGGTACCTGGTACTCTGCATACCTAGACCTTGGCCACGGGGTTGGCAAAAGGGCCTATGAAGGCAAGGCCTACTTGCTTGAGATGAGTCTCCCCACAAATACTACTAACTAACTAACTACTATAGTTCATAATTTATCTCTAATTTTAAAACAGTTTAAGTGGAGTTTTTTCTAAACCACAGATAGACAAAATATTTAATTTAGCGAGCCCTACTATGCTTTAAAATTAACGTATTTCACGTATTTCTGATACATCCTGTATACAGGTTCCGGAAAAGGTGCGAGGATGGAAGATGTTTCTAAAACTATGAGAGTTACATAAATATTGTGTATATAAGAGTTGTAGGTACAAATATGGTGCACATTACTAAGCAAGTTTTGACTATACAAGGTGGTTCAAAAAAGTGTGGCAAATCAAACTTTTTTTTATGGAATTTCCCTATACCGATGGGGCCACAAATATATATAACAGCAATGAGATAACATGAACAAGAAAATAACGCGTATTGCTTGAGTAAGAAAAAGATAAATATGGTAGCATTTATTCTAGTAGTTCTGACGCTCATTTTAATGATGACATAAATCAATTAAATATGCCTACTAAAATAATTGTATCGTATGGTCATCTCTTTCTTACACAAGCATTCTATTTTGTTGTTCATGTTATCTCATTGCTGTTATATATAATTATGGCCCCATCCGTATATACAGGGTGATTCAGGAGGAATCTGCCAAACTTTAACAGTATGTTCCTTCAACGATTTTAAACAAATAGGTATATGAACATAGGACCGATTCGAAAGAATAATGAAGTACTAGCCTACTAAAGAAAAATTTATGGATGTAGAAAATAACCGTTTTTACTTAAAACATAATAACAATTCTAGTGAGATAACTTGATTAAAACTACATTAACTGTTCAAAATGGCCACCTTCGTTTTCAATGCACCGTTGAGCTCGTCGTACTAGAGAATTAGTCGAATTTCGCAGTACTTGAGGTCTATCACGGATGTAAGCGGCTGCATTTTTAATTTTTTCGAATCGGCCCTAAGTTCATATACCTTTTTTTGTTTAAAATCGTTGAAGGAACATACTGTTAAAGTTTGGCAGATTCCTCCTGAATCACCCTGTATGGGTAGCTTAAAGGTTTGGAAACACTAATCATTTTGATATTAAGTTATGTCTTAAGGTCTAACCTCAATTGTTTTGGATTTATTAACGATTGTATGCAAAACAATTCTGAACTTCAGGCGGCTGCTGTAAGTAACAGACAACAATTGAATGAAGAAAAACGTTACCAAAAAATTATGTTTGCATGAGTTACCTTTCGAATGTAAAATGGTAAATCTGGCTATTAATCCTATACAGGGTGCTCAACATTCGCATATTTAACCATTTCGATTTTATTTTAAACGGAACGCCCTTTATATTTTTGTATTTTTAAAATTCCCGTTTAATGAGCTTTCTTTTGATATCTACTCCATACCTGTAAATTCAATTGTTTTTTTAGATATGCGTGTTTGAACTTAAAAAATTAAGATGCTTTATTTCAAGAAATAATTACTTATTCATTTCGGAGTTACAGTTATGTAAATTAGTACTACATTTTTTGAAAGGTTCTTGTAATTATTTATGAAGTTTTACCAAAAGATCTTGACTTTAATCCCACCCCAAATTAAATACTGACTGGTCAACAATAAACAAACTAATAACAAAAGACGTGTAGTTTATGGTTAAAGATAAATACCGAGGGGTATTCCGCGAAAAAATATTATGTACACTAATTCCCAAGATGGTTCGCAATTCCTTTAATTCCATACTAATTCCCTAGTAATTCTCATAATTCCTTACTAATTCCTCAAATTCCCTACTAATTCCTTTGTAATTCTCCTAATTCCTTACTTATTCCTCTAATTCCCTACTAATTCCCTTGTAATTTTCTAATTCCCCACTAATTCCTTAGTAATTCCCCTAAATCTCCACAACAATAATTAGTAACACCATTAGTATAATACTAGTTATTCTAAGATAATAACACCAAAGTGACAATATTAATATCTACTCTTCAATTAAATAAAAACATTATAAGCAAGATAATTAGATCTAGAAGATGTGTGTCGGATTTCGAAGTAAAGCAATTTATATGGGGTTGAAGTTTCGACAATTTTACTTCGTCATGCTCAGGATTCTGACGATAAGCAAACCAAGATTGTTAAGTCCATACATACAGACTAAGTATGAGTCATTCCTAAAAACGCTAAACACCAGTCATATAATCGCTTAAATGTACAATTAGCTATCATAGTTATAATTCCATATTTTTTGTTAATAATGTTTTGTTTGTTTATGTAAATAACCTTGCGAATGGCGAAATAGGATTGTAAAAACGTCGCCCAAATAGATTTCAACCAAATTTCTTCAAAATCCTGACCCCAGTTCTCAAAATACTACTTCTACGTTAAACTGCATGATTGTTTAAACAAAATCTTGAAGATAATTAGAAATGCAATAATACCCCATGAAAAATGAACATTTTAATCACATAAAATACAACATGAGAGTGTATATCTACGGTTAATATTGAAGAGATCCAACCTTTTAAATTCAAATGGCCCCATTCCAATTAGATTGATAGGACCGTAGAAGATTAAATCTTTATGTGTATTATCAACGTCTTCCTTTCGATGCCAAATAAAAGAGTTGAGCTGGGCTTTTGAAAACTTTATTTTGTATTGCCCGTCCTCACTATCTTAAATTATTTGACCAATGAAAAATGGCTGGTCGTTGAAAACTGCGTAATAATTCTATTCTATCTAATTTAATTTCCAGTCCTGTTTTGCCTAAGACGTCTTTAGATCTGGACTGAAAAAATCTTCCAAACTATCAACCGAATCGGAATCGTCGAGTGCCATATATGTATGTTTTTTTTGAGTCAAGGTTTGAAGTCGAGTCAGTGTTATTTTTTTTATTCCTTTTCTGTTCCTTCTTGTTGGTGATTTTAGAGGTTGAGGTCAGCTATCTTTTCTTTGCTTTCTTATGGGGTTTTTCAGAAGCGCCGATAAATCGCTTCACTCGATCGCTACTAACTCTTACGTTTGTTCGATTCAAACCCAGCAGCATAAATTATTTTTTAATTATTGACGACTTATTGTCCATAATGAACTTTACATATGGCGATTTTTCGAATAACGTTGGCTACCCACTTTTTCGGAGATATCTTTCAAAGTCGTTGTTTCACAAGAAGTTTAAGTTGAATTTCTTTCATCAACAATTAATTGCAAAACCATATCATCCCCATCATTTAGATTTGTGTTTACTAGATCTCTGTCAATTTCGTTTCCTTCATTTTCGACATCGTTCTCGCCCGCAGCGTTGTTCTTGCTCGTGCCTATCGTGTTATCCTTTGTAAGTCCAGAATTCTAATGAAATTGCAGGAAAGGAACATGTATGTATTTCCAATCATTGTCTTTTGCATCGATACCAAGTTGTTACCTATAAGCTAAAGCATTCTGTAGAGCTTTTTTTACTTCGGGTTTTATATCCAAATTAAATATTTTTTCTTCAGTTAGTATATATTTTTTTTCTTTTATTTTTGAACCTTTTGTCTTCCCTTGGAAAAGTAAACGTCTCCATAAATCGTTGGTGGTACTCGTATCATTTATTGTTTTTAATCTCTCAATGTGATTCAGCATGTTCTTTATACTAAAATTTATTACTGTGGCAGCCTTAAATATAGATTGACGTGTTTGGTGAAATCACAAGACTGAACATATTAGGTTTTAGTTTACTGCTTCTGAGATTCAATATAAGTTTAATCAAGGCGTATCTGTTCAGCTCAATGCAAAGCTAGTAATTGTTGGACCGGAGTTGTATCTCGTTTGGTAGTTTACGCTACCCTAATACTGGCTCTCCATATTCTAGTAAAAATACAACATACCAGATGTGATATAATCTGGTACTCAATTCTGTATTGGGACCCAAAGAAGACAACTCAATATAGTGTATATGTTAAGGTAAGCCACAGCGCCCTCACTCTGTGGAAACACCTTCAATTATTTTCAAACTACACATTGTTTGTATACCTACCACTATTTTTCAATAAATATAGATTTTAAATTAAGTACTTCTGATTGGAAATCCCTATTCATAGCAATAATAGAAAAGTAAGAAATAGTTTAGTTTAAGTTTATTTTGAGTAAATAAATAAAATTAAAAGCGTTAGGCTGGCATAAGCAAGTCCTCCATTCGAATCCACGGTGGGCGTAATTTTCCCATCTTGGCGGTTGATATCAAGTCCGATGAGACTAGAGTGATTTGATGTCAATTTGACGTATTTCTCCTGACCAGGGTACGGACAGATCATTGTCCCCTCTCGCTCTAAAGTACTTTTGAATAGAATATATACTTTTTCTCTTTGTTCAGTTTTAGTAACAATAACTAAATTATTGGCACTGCTAAATTATAGGTTATGTTTTATCGTGATTCGCGTATATTGGAGTAAGATAGGTATAAAATAACTTCATTATTGGTTAAATAAACATGATAACAATTCCTCCTAATTTATTTGTACACGCTAAGGCCCATCACTTTTCCATCATGCAGATCCTGAAATGTAGCGCATAGCAAATAGTTTTCTTTAATATAATACTATAAAATGCCTTCTAATATGTTTTTTTCGGATACGTTTATAGATATATCAATTGAAAAGTAATGCCAATGTGACAATCATCAATTTACTATGCGATTGAAGAAAGGAGGAAGCTATTTGTGTCCACACTCTGTTAATTAACAGATACGTCAAATTGACATCAAGGCACCCTAGGTGAGACCATTGACATTTGGGCACCAAATTAACTGTGCTCTACTTAGAACCACAGATCTAAAGACAGAGTAACAAGGTCAACCCAGCACTAAGATACACACCTGACACAATGGTTGCTACGAAAGCAGAAAAACCGAGCTCCAACTTTATAACACGGAAACTAGACCAAGTGGCGCACTGCACCGCCAGACGAATGCATACAAAGCACCAGCCTTTACACGAGTACGTACAAAGAGGTTATTGATACTGCATCCATACATACATAAACTAAGTTCAATGTATATATTTAAAGATATAACAACAATAATATAGATTGAAAAGGTTAGAAATAAGTTTGAAATACCCTTTTTAAATGTAGAATTGTATTGTAAAAAAATCAGGGTCGCCCAATTACAAAATAAAGTAAAGCATTATTTTCAGATATACCGGAAGTATTTTATGCGAAATCGTATAGCCCTCAAAAAACTATATACAGGGTGTTTGAAAAGAGGTTCAAGGGGTGATAATACTCATCAAAATTAGACAAAAGTTGCAGTAAACATATGTTCGAAATGCGTTATAAGAGAGCTACAGCCCCTGAAAAGGGTGATAAAAAACAGATTCTATATAATTAGAATAATAGGTACACGTGTGAATCACTAAACCAATTTAACAATGCACTTACTTATCCTAAGGAAAGCGTGTAGAAGAGTACTGTAGTGTGGGAGACGTTTACATTCGTTGCTAAATATGCAGGGTTATGTCGAGAGTTGCGTGCGCTGCTCTGTACTTCCTTATATTCCTCCCTAATTCCTCAAATAATTCCTCTAATTCCTTAACCAATTTCCTTAATTCCTTAAGCAATTCCCCTAATTTCTCAACCAATTCCCCTAATTTTTCCACTAATTCCCCTAACTCCTCAACTAATCTCCCTAATTCCCCAACTAATTTCCCTAATTCTCCAACTAATTCCTCTAATTTCCTACTAATTCCTGGAACGTGTACACCACAATTCCCCCGCGGAATACCCCTCGATAAATACTTAACGTAAACTATAAAAAAAATCAAATTACAATTCTCAAAATTCACTTTTGCGCTGCCATCTTGGATCGCTTTGCTGAAGGATGACACAAGCTTGAAAATTAAAGAAAAAAACAACTTCACAAGCAAAATTGGATTGTCCAAATATTTTTCGCCAATTAAAACAAAGTATGGCATATTTCAAACTTGCTTTTTGCCGACAAAAGCTTTCAGACGATATTTTAACATGCTAGATTTTTACAGAATTTTAATTTAATTAAAATGGTAGATTTTATTATTATGTTTTATGCTTATTTTATCCGTTTTATAGTAACTTAATTTTGTACCAAATGATGCAACTAATATTTTATATTTTAAAAGAAATCTCATATTCTCATCTCTGCACATTGTACTGGAAATCAGGCATGTATGGTAAGTTGCATAAATCCTAAGCTATTCGTCCGTACCCACATTATTATTTACAATAAATTCAGCGGATTTGACGATTATCATGCTCAAAAGCAGTCGTCTTTTTCATGAAGACGGATACCATGTGTTAATGTTCACATATTTTTCGATTAAATAGGCGAATATGTGGCTATATTACCAGATAATAACAATTTATGCATATTATCGAATCGTAGTTGTTTGTTGCCAGTTGTCAATTGTTCGGTGAAGCCAATTACAACTGCTTCGCTAACTTTTTTTAAGTCAACAAAGAAGTAATATCTAAATTCTAAATAGGTGAGAAAAAAGGCATTCAAACAGGTTTGATTGTAAAGAGCAAGTGGAGATAGAGCAAAGGATGAAAATTATGGAGCAGTACGTGAAGTGTCCAAGATATTGTTACACGAGGAACTTCTGTGTGAAAAATGAAATAAATATGCAATAATGTTTTACAAAAAAAAACATTGTGATTCAGAATTGTCTTGTGCCGCAGCTAGATTTTGTCAGCTAGATGATGATCAGGATGACGTGGGTTGTACAGAAGCGCCACTCGTTCGAGACAATCCAAACCAGAAGACCTACAACTGTGAGTAAATCTCTAAACTATATTTCCCATAAAAAATAAATAAAAATCGGAAATTGCTTAACCCAACGCTTATTTACATAAATATTGCGTAAGCAAAAATTATATAAAGAGCAATCTCCAAGTAAAAAGACAAATGCTTACAGTCATATAAATTTAAATAGGTCCTAAGTTATTTGAATTTTATGGTATTTGTGGTAGTTTCATTTTAATCAAGATTTTCATATTGTTGTAGTTGTGAATCATTACGTTGGTTTTATTCTAAGTTTTATATTGAATTTATTAGTTGTAGAAGTAAAGTTGTTATGTTTGTACAATTGCGGACAAAAAAATACTTTGTACATCCGTCTTTTATCTCATCGCAACATTGTCTCCACTTCGCGGTTTTATTGAAATAATTAATTATTGTGAATGTGACATTTAGTTGAATTAGTATGACCGTTTAAAATTAATGGAAAAAACGAACTCCAGATTACCGTAATTCTACATAGCTCTGTTGGCAAACATAAATTAAAATAAACTAAACAATGAGCAATCACTTGCACAATTTCCACACAACGTTCTTAAATAGCACACGTTTTCCAACCGCAGGGAAACTCTAAGCGATAACGAGGCATGGAAACTAGAACGCTCCAGTACTCCCTCGCAAGATTATAGCGAACAGAGGCTGTTGATCTCGTCTTTGCTAAGCAAAGAGTTATGAAAGACCCTAACATGTCACAGCCAAATTAAGAAGTGCACAATAAGCAATGCTGCCGTAGAAAAATGTCCAGTTTTGTCCAACAAATTGCACGAAATCATAACCGCAAACCGTAAGTAAAACACCTTCTACAATGAAATCCAAGTTTCCGCGTACCACAAAGCAGCTCGACCACGAGGGGGAACGCAAATGCACAGTTGTAGATTATCGGCGACCATAAGGAAGTTACAAACGGCCTAGAACGCACACCTTGCTTGGCGAGTGTTCCAGCACCGCTTACAGATCTGTACTTCGGGTGCGTCAAGTGGTGGCAGTAGAGCCCAAAAGGAAAAAATACCAAACATTGTAAAAATAGGCCAAAGTTGGAAGGAGACCATAAGTTAGTATTCATTTTGAAATTCTTTCTAATGCAGATGAATTTCAGCAATTGCACATACAGCTATAGGTGCTGGACTCCGGCAATGTTTACCACACACACCAGAAGCAATCTATCAATAAATTCCACCAAAATGAAAACAAGGAATTGCTTTCTCTATATGCTGGAAATTTTCCAAAAATTATCACAAAATTTCCCAGGTCAAGAACACAATTTACACAAAATGGGAAAGGATGTTAAACAACCGTATGCCCACAAACGGAGAAGCGGCGACCTAGCCTACATCATAATAGTTGGAAATACTTGAGAACTTAGCACATTTCCCAAATTCTAAATAAACTTTTAACAATGTAAAATATACACGTAGCAATACATATAAAGCGGTGAGTAAAGTAATACAAAATAGAAAAATCGACAAGGCAGCAGGCCTAGATGGAGTTACTGAAGCAATAAAAGAACGCTCACAAAACCCTATATAAGCGACTGCAGTACCTGTTAACTATAATATGGAGAAAAGACAACATGACTGACTGGGATACAGGTTTGATCATTTCTCTATTTACAAAAAGTATCCCATACAAAATACTGTCGCCTAACCAGATACTCATAAAACGTAACGAGATCATCAGAACATTTTTAAACCAAATCGCCCTACCACTGAAAGAATTTTCAGCATCAGGCAAATTTTTTAAAAATATTATGAGCACAAAATTGAATTACACAACCTGTTTATTGATTTTCGACAAGCCTTTGATAGCGTAAATAGAAAAAAATACTGAGCTGAGCCTACCAGAAAAAGTATCAGACTAGTTAGCATGACCCTTAGAAATACGCATGCGGCAGTCTTGATGCAGCAGGGCACAATAGATTATATCTCAGTAAGTGCAGGTGTGAGGCATTATCATCAGTGATTTTCAACCGCTTCTTAGAAAACGCCGTAAGAAAACTAAATATAACAAGAACAATAAGAACAACGAGTGTAGAGACTATTGCTTAAGCCGACAATTTAGTTTTGATTGGCAGACCTTTGGAAAGAATAAAAGAAACATTCATAAATCTAAAAGCAGTCGCAGCGGAAATAAGATTGAAAATCAACACGAAGGTATATGCTCTGACTAGAAAAGAAGATTATTGTGAAGGCTTTCCCATTCATTGTCATAATGTAAAGAACGACTTTTGGGATTGAACCGTGTCGTTATTAAGATTGAAAAATTCAATGTTTCATCTTCTTTCATAAGGGGCTCGCCAGGACGTAAGCAACAGAGCACGATAACTCAACGTGAAAACCACACCAGATGCGAAATGCTTTTGCAAAAGACGAGAGAGAAGAAAACGATAAATCAACCTGTAAGCCACGCCAGAGGCGAAACTCTTCTAACGATCTGAAGAAGGAAGGAGATGTTCTACAGGCAAGTATCGCCACGGTTTTACGAAGAGGGCGGTGGGTAGGGTTTAGAAATTAACTTTTGCCACATGGAGGAAAGGGGACAGCCTTCGTCTAAAGAAGAATGGGGAAATACAGTCCAGGTTATGGTTAGACCAGGGGAAACTAATAGAGAATAAGGTCCAAGAGAACCTAACGGCGGTAAACATCAAGCGATGAAAAGAGCAGATAAAAACAGAAAACAATAGAACCATGTAAAAAAGTCTAAACCCCGCAAATTCTCCTGCTTTCCCTATGAATTTGTGGACATTCCAGACCTACTCTTTGGTATACTTTGCTGGTATAATTCCAGTTTTCTCGTCTGGTTTGTGGAAGAAGCCGAACTTTCAGAAGTTCATAGATGATCTCCAGTAGAACTGTACTTGCGTGTAGAATTAGTGCAATAGTTCTATAACTGATGCAGTGTGTAGTAGAATTTTTGTTGCACTTATAGCGGTACGACAGTTGCTGCATACCATTCCTCAGGTCACCTTAAGGAAGTCTTTACCTCTTTGCATGTTTGCAGTTTTACCATCAGCTTCAGTAGCTTTTAACATTGAAAATGTTTAACGAATTGGAAGTATGATAATACGGGGCTCAAGTAGCTATTTGTGTGACCCTTGGTAAGTGCGCAGTTTTTGAGCATTTTTGCAAGTTGTACGTATTGCAGGTGAATGTTGTTGGTCTTTTTGAAGATTTAGCCAAGAACGAACTTTTTGGAGAGGTTGTAAAAATTTAAGATTCTAGGGGGCAAAAATACGGAGGTTAAAACGATTTTTTGGACACGAAAGCGTTCGCTGCTGTTACGTCGCATACTTCTTGATAGATCCAAATGTGATTTGGGGCTAATTGAAAAGAGGATTGACCAACGCTGATCGTACTGGATGTTTTTGAGGTTTGCGATGCACTGGGGCGAAGTTACAGGAGTGTAAAGGTAAGGTGCGTTTGTAGCGTTTGGCAGTATGTGGATGAATCTATGGTTTTTTAAGAATTTTGCGGCTCAGGTGGATTTGTGGTTTGCAAAATGGGGAAAACGTTATAATTATTAGAAAAACCTTAAAATCAATATTTGTGGAAAATTCGGTATTTGGAGATCTTTTACTGGTCGATTGTATTTTTTAAGGACATTCGGGATGTGGAAATTTTGAGGGCCATGTGGATATGGGGATTGCAAATTGTGGAAAAAGTTATAATTATCAGAAAAACTTTATAATCAATATTTGTGTGAAATTCGCTATTTGGAGGCTCTCTACTGGTAGAATGTATTTTTTAAAAGAATTCGGATGCGGTTGTAGGAAGGAGCTATTTTTTGTCTTATTTTGCCAATTTTTAAATACGAAAGTTTGCAATTTTGTATGGCTTTGTGAAGTTGTACATTTGCAAATATATATTAAATAGCGTGATACTAACGGAAGGTCGGATTGTATTTATCTCTAACATGAATAACATTTTGTGGGGCTAAGGTCATTGACGCGGTGCACTTTAAGGCAGACGGTGGTAGAATGGTAGACGGCAATTGGCAGGGTTGGGATGTTAGTGTAAGCTGTTTATACTAAAACTTAATATCGGATTGTAATAGAAAAACTTGGTGGTGACTTTAAAAATATAAATATTTATTGTGATGGTCTTAGGCCCCAAGACCCGATTCTGCTTGCGGTACAGTTTAAGAAACAAGTCAATAAGCACAGAGTTGGGGTGTTCTATGTAACTGCAATACTAAGCTTAAATTTCAATCAGTAAATGCATTGGAAAAGAGATGCCTGTATTAATAAATTAATTGAATAAGAAACGCAAAGGGCAAAACTTGCTTTTTACAGGGTTGCAGTGGAAGTTCAAATTAATTAAATATTAGGTTTGTGCAGAATTAATAGCCAAACCAAAAGAAATAAATAGTCACAAAAAGGTTTGCTATGTGCAGGACAATGAAACGTAGATTTCAATTTAGCTAAATAGGTAGTGAGCAATCTAAAAAGGTATAAGAAGCCAGAATAACATAATAATGTCGCAAAGAGCAAATTAGAAGACTGGCAGAAAGTAACAGTTGGAAAATCAGGCAGCAAGAAATAAGAAAGCAAGAAAAAAGCAGACAGTAAGACATAAAAAAGCAAGTGAAAAGCAGACAGATGGACATCGAAAAGCATTTATGAAGGAAGTGAACTCTTTAAAAAGATTAGTGTTATTACGCGAGGGAATCAGAGCAGAGCAAATAATAAAACGTGTGGTGCCGCAAAGAGACATTTTAGCAATTAACAATGTGGACAATATTTTAGGTATAAGAAATTTGTAAATTTAATAATTTGTAAGTAAACTAATTTCAAAATGTATTTAATTTGAACATGGCTAATTTCCGTTTGTATTGGTAACCATAGTTATAGATTACTTTTTATTTATAACGGACATAAAGGGAACAAATGAATTAATTTAGAAGCTTAACATGTAATTTTGTGCTCCACTTCAACGAAAGTTTTTATACAATAAAATTAAATATTTCGAGCAAATAAGTGTATCATCGTGTTCACCAAGTGTTAAGGTTCAGGTGGGAACGTTAGTGGCGATTTTCGCAACAGTAAAATTTATTTACACCGAGAGCACCTCCGAGGGTTGTGGTCGCAAGCCACATCAACATTCCGCGATGCATCAGGCAGGAGTGCAGGACAGCGATCAACAGCACGAACACCATGGGAAGCCGTTCTAGAGGAAGATATCAGCTGGGGCCCTGTTCCGAACATTGAAGCGAACACCTCAAATTTTAAGGTACTGTTTTAACCTAAAAATATTAGTATGTGCATGCGAGATCAAACTTTGCTTATCAAGATACAAGCATATCCTAGCATCCAGCGAAAATGCAATTCAAATTAGAAAAATTTTCTCAAGTGTGAGGTTAGGCGGAGCTAAAACAATTGCGAGAATTGGACAGCGTCCCTTCTGACGTCACATACAAATTAATGCCTGGAACAAATGATAATAATAACAGCCAACGCGCTACGATTTAAATAAATACCTCTTCGAATGTTCACAAATTTTGATTTTAAAGTCAACAACTCTTGCCGCACAATACAAACCATTTTGTGTTTTTTGACAGCATTGCATACATTAGCGACCGCGTATTTGGAACTAATTCGGGTGCACAGTGGCGCACCAGTTAAAGAAAAACACTTACAAATTATTAGGAATTTACCCCTGGGAATAGAGTTGATTGTTCTACCGAGCTAGCGTTACGATAATAAATTGCAGATAAATAAAATATAGAAAGGGCATAATACTATTTATTTGGGTCAAGTAAATTAAAAATACAAAACACCAATATTTTAATCAGTTTAAGTCTTACATTAAAATTTATAAAAACACACCTCGTAAGTCAATTAATAGTTATCACAACAAACCATCTCAATATACATATGTATATGTACGGAAAATGCAAAGTTACTTAGTTTACACAATGTAAAAGGTCCTCAAACAACAAATCCTTTTAAAATGTATTTATTTAACAATTAACACAAAAATAAAGGTACATATCGACTAAACAACTCAAAAATCTATTCGCATCTAATCCCTTTTCCATACTGCCCCGTTCCTCCTAATAAAAGCAGTAACATCTTTGCTCCAGTTGTTATATTTGCTATTCAAACACTTTTAACTCCTGTAATTTTTTTTTACTTCAACGGTGCAACTAAGGTATCTGTTTCATTGATCTTCCATGTTGTTTGAGACTTCATTATGATACTATTTGTGTTCGAAGAGGTTAATACAGTATTTTCTATAGACATCATTCGTTATTGCATTTCCTTTCCTATTATGATTTTTATTCAAAGTTTAAACTTAGGTTCACAGAAGCTCTTCAAACTAGTAGTCTCTGGCAGTGACAACTTAGTTAGCTTTGTTTGATTTTGCATCTTAATTGTAAAACAATCTGTAATCATTTAATTTTGTGGCCGGATGAGCAAATAGCGCCAGTTTAGCTGTGGGATATAGGCAGAAGTTTTCCAGCCCTGCCTCATCAGAATGTATGTTCTTAAAATTTACGAGCTTCACTTTCTAGTTGCACTGTGTAGTTCATTTTTATTTAAACTACTTGGTTCGGTTAGTAAAAGTAAATATATTTCGTTTGTGCGTTATTTTTGTTTACATTGGTGTAATTATTTGAAGGTTATTTATAGTTAAACTTCGTTAGAAGTATGCCTTGGTTATTACGCTTGGTGTTATAGTGAATATTGGCCATTATTATTTAATTACCTATTAACTTATTTTTAAAGCAACGTAGTTAACAGCTTCTACAAAATATCAAATAAGAAGGTATTTAACTTACGCAGCTACTTATTTGAGATATATCTGCACTGAACGATAACTGTTAAATAAGAAGCTCTCAAGGTCAATGTTGTACAAAGCAATTTTATTAGCCGCTATAGGCTTAATTTCCGAAAAAGCACGACTTTCTCAAAAACACCCCGACTTTGGATTAAATGTGGTAAGATGCTTTCATTTTTAGTTAAATAGCTTTTTTAAGAATTAGCACGAAGCCATGTTGGCATTTTAGTGTCTAGCTCTCTTATAATTTATTTTGTAACTGCTTTCGTATGGTATTTATTTGTGACTATGTTAACCCTATTTTGACATTCACGACAGGAGCAATTAATAAGAAAACATAGATATCCTTTCGAAAATCACACCACGATCACGGAAGATGGCTACATATTGGAAACACATAGAATTCCATACGGCAGAAACTCAGAAAGAACAAATAGTAGGCCAGTGGTTTTTCTCATGCCTGGACTTTTATGTAGTTCAGCAGATTGGGTCAACATGGGGCCTAAAAAGAGTTTAGGATTTATTCTTGCTGACAAAGGTTACGATGTATGGCTGGGAAACTACAGAGGTACGACTTGGTCAAGAAAGCATGCCAGCCTCAATCCTAACAAAAATAAGAAAGAGTTTTGGGACTTTAGGTAAATAAGTTTTAAATTGATTAGAAACTATTATATATATATTCGATTCAATTGCCGAAATGAATGCGCAGTCAGCAAACTATTTAACACCTAAATTCCCCTATTGCCGAATAACCGTGCTCAATTGCAGCATTAGCTAAATTCCTTTCGGCGATTGAGCAAATTCAGCATCTGAGTTAAGCGTATGTGTACATACTTTTGCGCTGTTAAAGTATTAAAAATGGATTTCTCTTGATTCTCTTCTATATCTAGATTGGATTTGCACTATGTTTAATTCGGAACTGTAGTTTATGATATGGGTTACAGCTTTCAAAAAATTGGTTACTATGATGCTCCAGCCCTCATAGACTACATCCTTAACACAACTCAGCAAAAAAAGCTGTTTTACATCGGACACTCACAAGGCACTACAAGTTTCTTCGCAATGGCATCGGAGAGACCGGAATATAACAATAAAATTCGCCTGATGAGCGCGATGGCTCCTGTTATATACGTGAACAACCTCAAAAGCCCTATTGTGCCTATTTTAGCAAAATACATGAATGAATTAAATGTATTTTAAAGACTAATATATTTGTATCTTTGTTTGTAATAAATACTGCTGTAGGTATATATTGAACAACACGAATCGTACGAGGTTATGAGCTATAAGAACTTGACAACGCTAATGGGAGAAATGTTCTGCAATGATTACGCACGTACGCAAGATTTGTGTGCTGGCTTGTTTTTCATTATTGCAGGATTTAGCCCAGAAAATTTGAATAAGGTAATCAGCTTCTATTACAAGATGGGAGTAACTAAATTCAATATTTTTACATTGCAGACCATGATACCAGTGATAACAAGTAACACCCCAGCGGGGGCGTCCGTTAAGCAATTTTTGCATTATATACAGGAGCATATCTCAGGTATTGGTATATCAATATTTTATCATATTTTGCCGTTTTGCACTTCTTAATACACAACTACATAATCAAAATGAGAAGGTGCAAGCTCGTTATCGATACTTCGGCAGTGTTGGGATAGGGTAACTTTTGCTATGCGGTCTTTGGGGCTTCCACTCCTTAACACACATTCGGTAATCGTAATCTGTTGAAACGTTCGGTCGTTATCATATTGTACTACATATCACAAACGCGCTATATGTGTGACGACTGCGGCTAAAGAGGATTCGCATGAAATACGAGAACAAATTATTGGGAATCCTAAACAATGGATATCGGCTTAAAATCAAGTCAATGATTTATCAATTTCTACCTTTAGCGGAGAAAGCGAATAGGGCAGAGAGCGCCAAAAATTAGAATTTCAGATTGAAATCTGAGAAAAGATAGAAATTCCGGACCGAGTCTATATTCAATTACACCATACTGTCACTGATGTTGTATTACTGCTTAACATCTGTCATTAGTAACGAGAATAAAAATTGATAAATACATTAAAAAAAAAACGACCAATCTCGCACAAAAGCTTTTCAGTTCTTTGCATTCCACAAAACATAGGGCGACCATAATCCTTATAGGTTATTTCATTCTCGATATACAATGTTTACATCCATTTGGCGGGACGTACTTATACTTAATATTTTTCGACTATGCTTTAACTTTAAAACCGTTACTGTGTGATCAAAAGTCATGCAGTTTCATATGACCTTTCATATAATTATGGCGTATGAAATTGAGAGGCTGCTACAAAAATGTAAAGGTGTAGAAATGGTCGAGGTCGAAAGTAAGAATAACTTCATCTATGTGTTGCCATATAGCTTTTAATTATCTGCACATTTTATCTGCGGTATATCTGCTTTAGGTAAATTTCAAAAATATGACTACGGTGAAGCCGAAAACTTGGTTAGATATGGACAGTCAACGCCTCCAGAATATGATCTGCAAAAGATAACAGCACCATTGGCTTTATATTATAGCGACAACGATCTTCTCAATTCAGATATCGTAAGATTTGTGTCAAACTTCCAGTACGATATAATGTGATTAATTGTTACAGGACGTTGAGGGTGTAGCTGCTAAACTACCGAATGTGGTAAAACTGAAACTTATCAAGGGATACAACCACCTGGATTATATGTGGGCGATAAATGTAGAATCCACACTTTATAAAGAACTCATTAAGCTAATGGACTTACACTAAAACATTATTACTGCAAAATTCTAAATTTTTAGTTAATTAACATAAACATTTCTTTGTTGATTAGAGTTTTTAAGAATATTAGTTACATGAAGAACTGGAAAATGATACACAGGCACTTCGAACGTCAAAAAAGTAGTGATTGCTTTAATAAAAAGGTTTCACTCTACTTATTATTTTATGTTTTTGTTGAAAATGGGAGCAGACTAGTTGTTTAACTTGTTACACATTTTTTACTCCTCTTACTCGTCTTACTCCCACTTTTCAAGATAGATCCATACCAGTAGTGAATTGGCTTCAAAATACTTCC
Source organism: Agriotes lineatus (assembly GCA_940337035.1). Lineage (NCBI taxonomy): Eukaryota > Metazoa > Arthropoda > Insecta > Coleoptera > Elateridae > Agriotes > Agriotes lineatus. The sequence goes on from OW679198.1 coordinate 80,670,713, forward strand.
TCGATCACTTATAAATTGCTTTGTGTTCTACTATTCTGTTCTTACAACATTTCTTGTGTTAGTGTATTTACTTTTGATGACGCTATCAAATTTGAATCTTCTACCACTTTTCTTACGCCTTTCCTATTTGTTTCTGAAGAATCCCTTCGTAATATTTCTAAATACTTTCCCTCTGTGCTTTAATGTCGTTTCCATAATTTGATTCCAGCAAGAGATTCAGTCCTACATACTTTTGCTTGATCTAAGTTCCGATTGGTATTCGCTCAGTGTTCAAACTATGTTTGATCATGAGTTTTAAGCAAATAGTGTGAAATAAACTGTAATCAAGTAAACACGAAAGTTCACGCAATTAGTCCACTAAAACTGCATAATTTGCTCCAGATAAGATATGTGTCAAGTTTCTGTGTCGTGATAACAATTAAATGTAAGCAACACATGCAATCAAGCGCCAGTTCCGTATTTACAAACAGACGTTGCACTTTTTACATGTGTAGTATATCGTATGTCAAAAGCACAACGCTGCGATTCTGCAATGCTAGTGGGTCAAAATAACAACTCAAGCATTCAGAATTACGTTAGTTAAACATATATAATTGTAATTTTTAATAATAGGTCGTAAACACTGCATACATTTATTGTATGTACCGGGTGTCAGTTCTCAAAGTCGAACATAGGCCATTAAAATTGTATTGAACGTTTTTCCCTATTCCTGCTCGCCAATTCAACTTACAGGGAAGGTAATGGTATCAATGGAAAGATAAAATTATTACGCATAAAATAATATCAATAATAATATTCAAGATGCGGCTGTTATTTTAAAATATTAATTTAAAACTTAAGAATTTTTAAATATGCTATGACTTGCTTCTCAAGTTCGATAGCTATTGTCAAAAAAATTTTAATTAGTTGGCGTAAATCAGGTATTTTCTATCAACGTATGTTAAAATTAAGTACAGAAAAATGAATTACTTCAATGAAGAACGAGTGAATGCACTAATGTTAATTCCCTATGTTCGACTTTGAGAAGGGACACCCGGTATAGCTCTGTGATACGTCTTAAGAATTTAATATACTTTTAACCACGATCGTATATTCATTGATGGGGACGAACACAGGCTTCATATGTTCGTAAAGAGTTGGCATGGCCTGGCCTTCTCACCCTGTCTCTTAACAACAACCTAAGCTCCACATCTCCTGTCAAAAAACTAAACTGGTTTTACAACAAACATAAAAGGTGCTAAGTTCCAATTAATTTTGGCTACCATATTTTACACTCAGACTTCGTTATAGTGTTTCTTCTTACTCTTTATAATTAATAATCGTTTCATGCACCTTGTGCGCTACAGATAATAAAAACATCACTATCACATATGACATGTTCTCCATTAAACAAAATGCGCAAGGAAGTTTAGCAGCGGAAACTAACTAAAATAGGTGCAACCAACAAGTAACCGTCTACAAGTAAAACTGGTGACACAAGGTCGAAAAAATCCAACATGTGAGCAAATGAAAACGAATCAAACTTGGCTTTGAAATATTTGTTGTATGAATAATATGTTGGTGGCACTGTAAGTCTATGTCAATTTCGAGGTTAGCAGGTTAGGTTTTGCGTCAGTTTTCACAGACTGACGCAAAACCTAACCTGCTAACCTCGTGATTCAGGTTGGAGTTTGTTCGAGATATTACATTTAAAAGTAAATTTAAATTATTACACACCATTAACAGTAGGTAAATATATTGAGTTACCTCAAGATATTAAAAATAAAAAGGCCGTGATTAACGTAAAAAATGATGATGAATATTGTTTTTTGTGGTCGGTAGTGTCAGCATTACGTCCTGCAAATGGGAATTCCTCTAGAACATCTTCATATCCACATTTCAGTAAAGTTTTAAAGTACTCGGGACTAGAATTTCCAATGAAATTAAAAGATATATCCAAATTTGAGACAATGAATGATTTACGTATAAATGTATATACGCTAGAAAGAAAAAACAAATTTGGTAAAAATTCAGTATTGCCCATCTATATTAGTAAAAATACTCAAATTAATAAAGATGCTATACATTTACTAATGATATCCAACGATGAGGGGCAGTTCCATTTCTGTTGGATAAGAAACTTATCGAGATTGGTTACAACTCAACTGCATAAGAGCCACACTCAAACTTTTGTATGCGATACGTGTTTAAATCATTTTGCAACTAAAGAATCGCATTTAAGACATATTAGAAATTGTAATAGTGTAAATGAAACTAAAATTAAAATGCCCGAAGAAGGTACAACAATAGAATTTAAAGACTATACATACCAGGAAAAAGTACCATTTTCAATATACGCGGACGTAGAGTGTGTTTTAGAAAAAGAACAGAACGTTGTTTCCGAAAATGCGGGGGTTTATCAAAAACATGTTCCATTTAGTATTGCCTATTATTTAAAATGTTCATATGACGATAGTTTATCTCGATTTAATATATATCGTGGTGCCGACTGTATGGAATGGTTTGTAAATGAATTACAATCTATAGCGTATCAAGTAAATAATATACTGTCAAATATACAGCCTATGGATATTAGCCAGCAGGAAAACGATTCATTTCAACAATCGGTATGCTGTTACATTTGTAAACAACCTTTCACCGATAAAGACGTGCGTGTACGTGATCACAATCATCAGACAGGTGAGTATAGAGGTAGTGCTCATCAACACTGTAATCTTAACTATAAAGATGCACATTATATTCCCGTTCTCTTTCATAATCTCAGTGGTTATGACGCTCATTTTATTATAAAACCATTGGCAAAACTGATTATGGGAGATATTAAATTGTTGCCTATAAAGAAGGAAAAATTTATATCATTTACAAAGCATGTGGATGGTACAAATATTGATTTCAGATTTTAGACTCGTTTCGATTTATGCCTAGCAGTTTAGAACAATTGTCATTAAATTTACCGAACAGTTTAAAAATCATTACACGTAAATTTTGCAAGAGCCAAGAAGAATTTGAATTACTACTACGTAAGGGTATCTTTCCATACGACTACCTAGACAATTTTGAAAAGTTGAATGATAAAAGTCTTCCTGACAAAACACAATTTTTTAGTCAGCTGCATGGAACAGCCATTTCAGATGAAAATTATGAACATGCACTGCGTGTTTGGAACACATTTAATATGCAAACTCTAGGTCAGTATGCTGATATGTACCTTACAGTTGATGTTCTACTCTTAGCTGATGTGTTTGAAAATTTTAGAGAAAATTGTATGAAAACGTATGGATTAGATGCTCTACATTTTTACACAGCACCAGGATTGGCATCTCAGGCGATGTTAAAAACTACTAAAGTTAAACTTGAGCTACTGACAGATGTAGATCAACTGTTGTTCATAGACAGGGGTATTAGAGGAGGGTTAGCACAGTGTTCGAATCGATACGCTAAAGCTAATAATCGATATATGGATGAAAAATTCGTAGAAGCCGATCTTGAATCGTATATCCTATATTTAGATATTAATAACATGTACGGAGCCGGGATGTCTGAATATCTACCGTATGGAGGGTTTGAATGGGTAAATGATTTAGATATTCCTAAAATTGTTCATTTAAATACTCCGGAAGATTCTGAAACAGGTTATATTTATGAAGTCGATTTCGAATATCCTCAAAATTTATTTGAACTTCACAAAGATTTGCCTCTATGTCCTGACCATTATACACCACCAACATCCAAACAATGAAAATTGACAACCACTTTATTTAAAAAAGAAAACTACGTAATACATTACCGCAATCTGCAGCAAGCTGTAAGTTTAGGGATAAAAATTGTAAAAATTCACAGAATATTAAAATTTAAGCAATCAGCTTGGCGTAAACCATACATAGATTTAAATACAAAATTAAGACAAGCCGCCAAAAATAATTTTGAAAAGGATTTTTATAAACTTATGAATAACGCTGTATTTGGCAAAACTATGGAAAATGTTAGAAAATGCAAAACAATAAAATTAATTTCTAAATAGGAAGGTAGGTATGGAGCCAGTGCATACATATCAAAACCAAATTTTCACAGCTATACTATTTTAGATAAAGACTTGGTACTTATAGAATTAAATCAGTTGGAAATAGTTTTTAATAAGCCAATATTCGTTGGATTTTCAATCCTAGATATTTCAAAAATTTTAATATACGATTTTCATTACAATTATATTAAACAGAAGATGGGTAATCAAGCAAAACTGCTGTACACAAACACTGATAGTCTCATATATCACTTTACCCTTCCAAATATATACGATTTTATACGGGAAGATATTTACAAATTTGATACAAGCGATTACCCTCCGAACAATCCATATAACCTTCCACAAGTTAATAAAAAAGTAATAGGTCTAATGAAAGACGAAATGAGTGGTAAAATAATTACCGAATTTGTTGGTCTACGTGTAAAATTGTATGCTTTCAAAACATTAGAGGATGCTGAGAATGGAGAATTTAAAATTTCAAAGAAAGCTAAAGGTATTACCAGAGCTGCTTTGAATAGAATTACATTTGAGGATTACAAAGACTGCCTGTTTAATAACGAAATAGTATTTTGCCATCAGAGAACAATTAGATCAAAAACCCACAACGTATTGTCTTTAAAACAAAGAAAAAAGGCTTTAGATCCACATGATGACAAAAGAATAGTAAACTGTATGTATACTGACACTTTGCCTTGAGGTTACTGCCCACCAACCACATTATAAACAACAGCTCTCTCTAAGATATCTCAGTCTGCAAAATGTTACCGTCAAATTCAAATATACTGTGGTTGAACAAAGATCTGTATGTTAAAAATAAAGAAATCTATAATTTCCATTTACGTAATGCTATAGGACGTAACGACTTGCAAACTTTGAAGTATATATTACACAAAATTGGTATTGCTATACCGAGCAAAACTATTATTTGGACTACGCACTTTAAAAGTGTTGAAACCGCTATCGTAAATGAAATTTTAAAAACTATGTTAGCTGCCTTTAATGTTATTAGGGAAATTATTAACGAAGTAAGAAGAGGAGAGTTGAAAATTAATACTGAAACAGATCTTAATTTAGTCCTTTCAAAATTATCGTTACAAAACATTACTTCCTACGAGCAGCATTTTCTTATTGAAACAATATCATCTGGCTCTCGAATCGAATTTGCAACTGACGATCAACAGCAATATCCATATTTTCTTCATGATGCTGTCTTTGAGGCTGCTTATTATGCCCACAGCAAGTTTATAGAAGCCGTGTTCGAATATTTAAATACTAACCATATAACTTATATATTTCAGCCTAGCGTTGTACGTCACCACACAAATATTTTTAAATGGCTTCAGAAAAATATCAGAAAAGCTCAAAATGGTGAAGCTGTTGGTTGGAGAAGCGGTCCATGTTCCGGTCCCTGGCCTTCAACAACACCTCAAGATTATAGCGATACTTACACATTGTTAAGTTCTGTTTCCCTTATGTATAAATAAGATGTGTGTGTATATTAATTGAATAAAGCATATATTTAAGTGTACATTTATTCTCCCTTTCCTTGTCAAGTTTTGCTCTGCATATGAGATAAATACGGTGTATATATTAATGAAATAAAACACATATTAAAAATAAAATGTCTTTTATTTTAATCTTTAATAATTACATGTATAAGTTTATTACCTAACCTAATTTCTATCTTTATGGGATTTAAATCTAGAGGCAGTGTTGGTTCAGGAAGTGTAAAACTATATGTTACTTGAAACGAAAGAGGTGGTGGTGGTGACGTGGGTTGTGGTGGTGGTGACACCTGTTCCAGTTCAGATTGCTGTAGTGGTGCGCACTCCTCAAAATTTTGTGTTGGGCTTAACCACCCCTGAATGTTGGCACAATTTATACAGCTGCACCCCTCCACCTTTGTTATGTTAGACGACCAGGAGTGTGGTTGTCCCATTGGAGGAGGTGGAGAAGGAGGAGGAGACTCCATATTTTCTTCAGTCTCACTCCAGAGTATAACCTCCTCCTCTTCCTGGCTCCACGGATCGTCAGCCCATGAGTCAAAACCCCAACTATGATTTGAGAAGCAGTCTTCGGTAAAGGCTTTCGACATCATTGTTATCGTAAAACTAATATTTCTATGATTAGTATTCTTATATATAATACTTTTCCCTACCTAACACCGGCTGCAGGAAGTGTTTGCGTAAGCTATAACAGGTCTGGACAAGTCTGAACATGTCTGAACAAGTAGACAGCAGATGCGATAACTGCGATTAATGGTTTTGATTATACCGTTTGTGCAAAATGTGAACATTTTGTATGGCACATTGAACACGTTGTGAGCTAGTTTGAATCTGTCAGTCTCTCTAGATAAGTTCGGTCGTCACATTCAGCACAGAAATCTACACTTTTACGATGACTGTGAATATTTTAATCTTCAGCATAAACGATTAGCCAATCTTCTATTGGAAGAGGATGCTGTCAACAAGACCCTCCTTAACAAAGAACTTAATAAGATTATTTATCGACTTTCCAAACACCAAAACTCTGCTAGTACAAATATAGAAATAGCAAATGAAATGATTGCAGACATTCAAGCTGAAATTGATCAACTCTACTTTTCTCTAAAACTAACTAAACCTCCGCCTAAACCTTCTGTCTGTCTGTCTGTCTGCCTGTCTGTCCGTCTGTCTGTCTGTCTGTCTGTCTGTCTATCTGTCTGTCTATCTGTCTGCCTGTCTGCCTGTCTGTCTGTCTGTCTGTCTGTCTGTCTGCCTACCTGTCTGTCTGTCTGTCTGTCTGTCTGTCTGTCTGTCTGTCTGTCTGCCTGTCGGTCTGTCTGTCTGTCTGTCTACCAAATTTATAGACACTGATAATGGAGGTCATTCACTACATCTGGTGTAAATTTCTCAGACAAAGACCCCATACATTTTAGTAACCTTGTACACTCCCAGATTTTCAGGTCAAAAACACTGATTATAATTTGAATTTCCCGCCAAAACCTAGACAGAATTTGAATTTACCGCCAAAACCTGAGCAGAATTTGAATTTCCCGCCAAACCATCGCGCAGACCTCCGCGCAGACTCCCGCGCAGACTCCCGCGCAGACCTACGCAGAAACCACAGACAACCGGTTTATTTTTAGCAACCTTGCACATTCCCAGACGATGACTCACATCCACAGGTCTGGAGAGGTCTGACAAAATGTTTTTAAACAAGTTTGAGATATTCTCTTATACAAGTTTTTATCCGGCAAAATTATACTGTCCCTCACCATAGAGTATAGCATCCTTATTAATTAGAGTATTTTTTACTAATATATTGCAGTGATCTAATAGCTTTTACTTGGCTTTATTTTATTTAATTCTTATTCTCTGGGTTTTATTTTAAATTTTGATGTCTTACCTTTTGCGCACAGTCTTTAGCATTGTAATAACCTTAGCTTTCGACCCTAATCGACTATTAAAATCAGATTAAGACATAAACCATGAATACCGGATATAGGACAATTGTATATATTAAGTAATTAATAACTGCCTGTATCATGCGTTTAACAACTTTGTTAATAATATTAGTTAATTCAATTTTAGATTAATATTACTGTCTGTTTATATCTTCTATTCGTCAGAAATCTCTGCTACAACTATGCTCGTTGCAACAAAAAAACTGGACTATTTACAAAATACCGTTGTAAGAAATCGAAATTCCAATGATAAAACTACACCACCACTCCTTTTAGGAACAATATTTTAAGCTGCTTTTTATTTTTGTAGTTATTGAAAAATGTAGTTAAAACATATAGTGTTGTGGCGTCGGATTTCGTAACATTCTTAGCCAAGGTGCTAACACAAGAACAAAGAAGGTGTTTGTTTTTGCGATATGCGGAAGTTGCTGAATCGGATAAACTGAAAAATGCTGACGATTATTTTATCGCTCCTGTTTTGTATTATAAAATTCTGCTGTCTAAGACCCACCGTACTTATGTGTGTTAGCTTCCTACCATTTTTTAGTGCTGGAATGTGTATAAGATTGGCTAAAACTACATCATACCTGCTAACTGAAGAGTATTTTTTACTAATATATATTGCTGTTCGATATTTGACAAGGCCCGGTTTGTCAGCTGCATTACAAGTTTTCTGTCTGTCTGTCAGCAGTGCTTTCGAGCCTATATTAAAACAATCTAAAATTTGGTAAAAGAAAACAATATGCAATTAAATGGTACTATTGCTAATATCCAAAATTTTTAACTCAGTTTACACTCCGAACTGTAACCTGTAAATCTCTACAGCATAATAATATTTCTTTAGGAACTTGCTTCCTGCTAAAGTGAGGGATGCTGTACATAAATCCAAGCGAAATAAATAACTATCGGCTGGAGACTGTGTATTTAATAAAGTACGGGAAAAACACATAATATTTACTTTGCTTACAAACAATGTCTCCAACACTTTTGTATTATGTTAAAGACTGTTTACTAACTGACTGTTAATAACTATCAAAATATGCGAGAGACTATCAACTACCAGATCCCAATCACTCGTTTCAACGTTTTCAACAAATAAAACACAGGATATTTCATAAATGTCTTTATTATATACATCATATGGTATTTCTAAAATATTTGTTCACTCTACAGTTAACCCTATTTCTAATCGTCTTTAGCATAGCAGGCGCCTTTTCAAAGTAGTCACAAACACTTTTAGTTTTCATTACGTCTATGCACATTTGTAACATCCTCTGGTCGTCATTATCAAACAGTAGTACGTCGGAATCGTAGCGGAATTTATTAAAATGTATTTTACCACTAATATGCGCTTGAATAATCTTATGTGATGAATCGTAGATTTTGTTATCGACCTCAATCCATACGTGAAATGTAGGTCTTGCACCGTCATAAGCCATAGTACCCCATTTCAGTTCTGGTTTTAAAGGTTTGAATTTTAGTAGTTGTTCGAATAACATCAAACTTGCCGGTAAACACACCCCGTACATATTTTCACTTATGAACTCTTGGGATATAACATCACAAATCAGACCTTGTATAGACACCATGATGACGATACTGAGACATATTTGGTTGAATTTCGATATATACTATTAGGCTACAATGGCTTCATACAATTAATCCGGTTTATTTTTTAGCAACCTTGCACGTTTCTCAAACAAAGACAGCATTCAATTTAGCGGTTGTGAGGATTTTTCCTCAAACAATGGGTTCCTTTGTTCAATTTTTAACAGCTTCTCAAACATGTCTGGACATGTCTGAAGCTTCAGACAATAACATCCTGTTTATCTGATAATGGAGGTCAGCAACAATTCATCCAGACAACAAAGACTTCATTGTCCAATTATCGTGCTGATTTTAAAACAATGGATGTCATTGTTCTATTTACCAGCTTTGCACATTTTAATCTCCAGACAACAATGGCTTCATTGTTCTCGAATTTCGTGCTGATTTTAAAACAATGGATGCCATTGTTCTACTGATAACAACATCCTGCAAGAATGAACATGTCTGTCAGACGATGAGTCACATCCGGTCGAGCCTGAGAAAATTTTGATAAGCGTAACAATAGCTTCATTGTTCTCCAATGGATGCCATTGTTCTATTTACTGATAACAACATCCTGCAAGAATGACATGTCTTCATCCCAGACGCTCACATCCGCTCGAGCGTGGGAAAATTTTGATAAATCTTGTAAAAATTTCAAAAACTACACTTTTAACCCAAAAAAAAATTCCCGGAAGTGCCCCCCTTGGCCTAGGCATCCCCTCGAGCGTGGGAAAATTTTGATAAACTACACTTTTAGCCCAAAAAAAAAATTCCCGGAAGCGGCCGAGGTCAATGACTCCGACTAGGCCAATGACCCCGCCCACCGGCTAGGCCTGTGACCTTGACCTCGGCTAGGCCTGTGACCTTGAAAAAAAGTTCAAGGTCAAATGTGTCCCAGAACGCCTATAGGTACTCTACTAAAAACTTTATATACAATGTGTTATAGAACTCTACGTAATACATTAAAATCTCACGAAACTGAACAACTTTTTCCATTAACATTTTTTCGAAAATATCTTGAAATTTGGATATAATTTTACTCCGAAAAAGTGAACCCGCCTATGGAATAATTTTGTTTGGACAACCGGCAAGAAAAGGGGACATTCGCGAATTGCGAGAAGTTTGCTATTTTCTAACGTGTTATGGGATATTTGTTTACGTTACTACCGACGGCGTGAAAAGAGGCATTTCGCGCACTAGAGCGCCAAAAATTTTCGCGCACTATGACGCGAAACAATATTGATATTTTTGTTTGAAGGTTGTAAAAAAAACATTGTTTGTATTGTGAGCGCGAAATGTTTTAGAGCTTCTTTGACTCGGCTTTCCCCTCGTCATAAGAAGTAATATTATCACGCTCTAAAATCATTAATTTCGTGATCTTAATACAAAAATTACTATTAATTGAAAAGCAAAACACAGAAGAACCTGTCTGTTTTTAAAATTCAAACCAACGAAACTGCTTAGGTACTGCTAAAACTTTTAATTAACGTTTGGTCATTACTCCACCTTACTACGTGAGGTAGGTGAGATATTCACAGTATTTTTTGTTGTAGCAAGAACTCCGAAGCCGGACAACTCGGCGCCGCCATCTCGGCGCGGGGCCAGCTCGGCGCCGGGACAACTCGGCCCGGAGCCATCTCGGCGCCAGCCAACTCGGCGCTAGGCCATCTCGGCGACGAATTCAAATTCGCAAACTACAGTGTGCACTACGTAGCAAAATTATTATAAACAAATAATAAATAAAGTGATCGCCAAAAAGCTGGCATCAAATGGAAAAAAAGAATTAGAATTTCTTGGAAAATCAAACACTGACGAGCAGAGGTGGTTACAAAGTGATTACAAATGGGCTAAACAAAAGTTGTCACGTGACTTCCGTTATCAGTAAAATATTTAAAAAAGTTTTCTGGCCTTGAGATTGTTCGGTCAGCTAACACTAACACACTAAAAATCTCATGGAAATCTTGCTTAATTTCCGAAAAATAGCACTTTTTGGATTTACACAATTTCGAAAATAGTAACTTACGTTACAAGTATAGAAAGTGGAGCTTTTCAGTACGAGTGAGATGTTTCCGGAATAGGCCGTCAGGCCGAGTCCGGAATTTCGAGACGAGTATGGAAAAGTCACTTTCATACGAGTTTCGTACAATATTTTTTCGTACACTAGCATACAAAACGGAATACTAAATTTATCCTCGTATATAGCAAATGAGTTGAGTAATGTTATTATGTACGTAACGTTTTATATGTGTTGTAACTAAGGAATACCGCAAAGTGCAACTTGCTGATTAATAAATTGTACGGCAAAGTAGCTCTTTCAATGCTAGTGTACGAAAAACGCCATTTTCTAACTAAGTTAAGTGTCTTTTATGTGACAAATATTTCTTTAATGTTTATTTCCCAAATCAAAGAATTTTATTATGAAATAAAAAACTTTGTTAAAAATATTTGTTTTTCCATAGCAGTCTTTGTTAAAAGTAAAATTCTTTGACATGGGACCTAAACATAAAAGAAAATGTAAGAGATCAAAGTTGGCCGAGGATTTTGAAATTTGGTATAGCAGCCTAGATGTTGATTCTAAACAACTTTTCTTAATAACTTTCTGTCGTATTTGCTATATAAAAGGCACGCTACTCTACAGTAAAATAGGTTTTTTGAAAACTTCTAAGGCATACTTGATTTTTCAAAACTAAAATGCTGTTCGAAATTCGCCTTTAAACAAGCAGGGCTGAACCCCAATAAAATGAAAATTTAAATCGAGAACTTTTTAACTTTAAAAGAGTCGTTTCACTTATCCGGGGACACACTGTAGGTATATACAGGGTGATTTTTAAGTTGATTCTTTTCTTTTACCAGGATATAAAGCTAAAAAAATAAGCTTTTTTCTCATTTGCCACTTTTCCGAAATATCAAAACTAAAGGAGGTACAGGGTGTTAAAGTTTCAAATTAAAAACTAAACTTTGGCGCAAGGCGGCTGGACAATTTTATTTTTGTTTATCTCTGTTGTCAAGCAATGACCTCTCAACTAGTTTTCCATTCTAATTTTCTTAATGTTATTGCTACAATAATGGCTTATGTTTATGAAAATAATGAAGAAGTGAATATGCTTATTATTTACTGGGAGTGTCGTGAAAATGCCTCTGCCGCATCGCTCTGATACGCCGAACGTGTGTGTAGAAGCGAATGGTGATAATTTTGAACATATCATTTAAGTTAGATTAAGCTTAGTTTAATATTTGTTAAGTAATTTTAGTTCTTAATTTGAAACTTTAACACACTGTAGCTCCGTTAGTTTTGATATTTCGCAAAAGTGGTAAAAGAAAAGAATCAACTTAAAAATCTCCCTGTATACAGGGTGTCCGGAAAATACGTGTACAACGGAAGACCACAAGTTCCTTTGCCCAAAATATGATGATTTAAAATGATTAACTTTTTTAAATGTTTCAACCCCCTGTATAATCACTACAATTTTTTTTTCTAAATAGTTACTTTAATTTATAAGCTATTTCCTCTCTTACAATATTCTAGTTGGGTGAACTGTTTAGCCACAAAAAATATTTTCTAAATCCCTACAACCCTAGTGTTGAGTTACAATTACCTACTGATTCAGGCTTGTAGAATTTTTTTTTGTGGCTAAACCGTTTACCCAACTAAAATTTTGTAAGAAAGGTTATAGCTCCTAAAATAAAGTAGCTATTCACAAAAAACATTGGTAGTGATTATACAGTGGGTTAAAAAAATATGGGTGGATAATTTATTGTGACAATGTCTTTAAACACCCTGTTTATTTCACAAAAGGCTATAGTTTACTGGTACAAACGCATGGCCAAAAAATGAATAAAATCTATCAAAGATTTTTCGACTTACTTGAAAAACTAATCATTTTTGAAGACCTCTAGCGGCCAAACTAAGCATCTTTGTATATAAGTAAGTTGAGTTAAATCATCATATTTTGGGCCAAGGATCTTGTGGTTTTTCGTTGTACACGTATTTTCCGAACACCCTGTATACAGTGTGTCCCCGGATAGGTGAAACGACTCTTGTAAAAGGTAAAAAATTCTCGATTTAAATTTTTATTTTTTGGGGTTCAGCCCTGCTTGGTTAAAGGCAAATTTCTAGCAGCATTTCAGTTTTGAAAAATCAAGTATGCCTTGGAAGTTTTAAAAAACCTATTTTATCCGCAAACGTCACAAAAGTGACAACTTATTTGTCTTTATTGACAAGGTAAAAGTGTCACTTTATCTGCCTAAGCAGATAAAACAGCACATTTTGCGTACTTTATCTGCCTAAGCACACAAAATCGTTGCCCTCTTTCTTTCTTTCTATGTTTGTTCGCTATCTCCTCCGAAAATACTGGACCGATTAAATTGTATGATGCCTTAAAATTTTTATAATTTTTAGACTTAGATCGTAGGCCGCTTTTTATTTTCAAAAAGAGTACGAAAAAGTTTTAATTTAAATAAACCTTTAAGCAGCGGATTGGAGCATCTGTCGCCGTGGTTTATGGTGTGACAGCTGCTGTGGCCGTGTGCTATTAGCTCGGGTGATTCAGTATGTTCATATATCATTACAGTAGCGCGTTATTTGAACAAGAGAGGTTGGCGCAGGGGTACAGAGTTCGCCTGTTACGCGGGTGGCCTGGGTTGGATACCGTTCGGCTAAATAAACTTCAGCTTCGCCACATAAAGTATCACTTTTACTCCTAATAACATAATCTACTATTATTTGAAATCGGCATTAAAGTACCTCGAAATCGTCATTAAAATACGAGAAATCGGCATTAAAGTAATTCATTGTTTTACGACTTTTTCGTAGGTGGCGAGGCGACAGATAAAAGTCAACCGACGTCAACATAACCTACAAAAGTTGGTTAAAATGTTGTAATTTCACAATTACTCGATTTCAAATAAAACATAGTGTACACCTCGGCACTTAAGTTCATTGTTATCCCTCATGTGGCTTATTTGCCAAAATTAAACTTCAGGGACTTGGTATGTCAACTACTATTACTGTAGAGTAGCATGCCTTTTATGTAGCAAATACGACAAAAAGTTATTAAAGAAAGTTGTTTAGAATCAACATCTAGGCTCCTATACCAAATTTCAAAATCTTCGGCCAACTTTCATCTCGCACATTTTCTTATATGTTTAGGTCCCATATCAAAGAATTTTACTTTCAACAAAGACTGCTATGGAAAAACAAATATTTTTAACAAAGTTTTTGATATCATAATAAAAAAAACTTTGTTAAAAATAAAATTCTTTGATGTGTTAAATAAACATTAAAGAAATATTTGTCACATAAAAGGCAGTTTATTTAGTTAGAAAATGGCGTTTTTCGAAATTGTGTAAATCCAAAAAGAGCTATTTTTCGGAAATTAAGCAAGATTTCCATGAGATTTTTAGTGTGTTAGTGTTAGCTGACAGAACAATTTCAAGGCCAGAAAACTTTTTTCGTAAAATGTGTCTCTACCTTGACTATTAAATACATGTTTCGTAATTATTTTAAAAAAATGTAATATTTTACTGATAACGGAAATCACGTGACAACTTTTGTTTGGCCTATTTGTAATCCCTTTGCAACCACCTCTGGTCGTCAGTGTTTGATTTTCCAAGAAATTCTAAATACTTTTTTTTAATTCATGCCAGCTTTTTGGGGATCACTTTATTTATTATTTATTTATAATAATTTTCTTACGTAGTTACTGTAGTTTGCGAATCTGAATTCGGCGCCGAGATGGCCTAGCACCGAGTTGGCTGGCGCCGAAAAGGCTCCATGCCGAGTTGTCCCGGCGCCGAGCTGGCCCCGCGCCGAGATGGCGGCGCTGAAGTGGCGGCGCCGAGACGGCGGCGCCGAGTTGTCCTAGAACCCAAGAACTCTGCAGCTTTTGTGTAGTTCTATAATTTAACTTAAATTTGCTTACTGAACGACTCGTTAAATGTAGGGGAATAAAAGATATACAATTAAAAGAAAAACTCTAAATAGAAAAGTTACTGAGTTTGATGAGCTCTATCGCTGGTCAAAATTATTACATTGATTGCCATAGCACCCTGTATAAAGTATCTGATTGTATCTGAGCATTTTTCTTGCTAATTTGTTTTGAGTGTTATTTAATTATATAAAGCACAATTTAAAGAGATGAAACAATCAGGTAACTTTTAACAAAATTTTGTTAGCAGCATGAAAACGCATCTCCATCAATTTATTAGTCAAAGTGTTGGTGACTGATCATATATAATAAGGATTACATACGTACTAATAAGGATTTCATTTATTTATCCCACAAAGTTATTTATATAGAATAAACATAATTTGCAAATGTACAGAACAGAAGGTGGTTAACTGGGGATAGTTCAACAACTTTAAAGTTATTGTACTACCACTATTGTACTAAGTAGTTCTATGCAGCTTATTACATGATTCTCAACAAGGAAATTGAATAAAATTGAGTCCAAATACAATAAATAAGTGATACTAACTACGAAATAAAACTTATTTTGTAATTGTAGGAAATCATTGTCTGACAAGTATTCAAAGGACACGAAGAACTTATAAAAATTTAAAAAAATGTGTGGCTATTATAGGTATGCTTTCATCTCAACTCAAAGTTGCACTAGAAAACTGTTAAAATAATTAGCTTTCAATGTATTCGTAGCTCGTATGCACAATTTGTATTTTAACCGAATACATATAAATGTAGGGGAGAGTGTTACAGGTTGAGACAGAAATCACATTTTATTTTTTTAATGAACAATGGTGGGTACTGAACAGTGCAGTGATTGTGTTATGCCGCAGTATGTACATTTAGTAGTTATAATAATACAACAGCAGTTTTGAAAATCCTTTATTAACAAACCTACAACTATTTTTTGAAACCGTTGCACTTCTGTCATTGTGTACTGAAAACGGTACACAATGAGACAGGACCTATGTTGCAAAATAAGTGTGATAAATATAAACAAACAAACAATGATATAATTAACGCACATCAACATTTTCAAGATCTACATTAAATTTCTAATAAGAAGAAAGTCTTTTGTTTGACATTTTCTGGTTTGGGCATAATTAATCCAACCTCCTTGTATAAAATTGTTGCAATGTCCGGATTATTAGGGAAAATGAAGCTGGTTCCTAATTTTTTGCTTTTTCGCAGATAAGACACTTCTAATTCGTTGGAGTTTTCAAAAATTTTAGTAACCTTGGCAACATAGTAGATATTGTTTTCAAATTTAATAAGAACAAATGAATCCAAACCAATTTCTGTTGGAGAATCATCCTCCTGGAGATCAGCAGTTTCTTCAAACTCATCGTTACACGAATCTTCATAAACAATTTCTATATTATTGTCATCAGATTCAGTATCACTCACATGCTTGACGTTTTTTGTTTTCTTGTTTTTCTGAGGAACACCAATCAGTTCAACCATATTTGCTTTTGTTTTTTTTAAACACCACGCAAGGGAGTTTTGTTTTGCCTTTCATATTTCAGGTACTCAGTTTCAGGTGTATCTGTAACTCTTTCTTAATTTTCTTTTTGTTTTCGTCTTCCTTTTTCCAGCTTTTGGAAATCCTTTAAACTCGTGGGGTGATATGATAGACGTTTCAGTTTCAGGTTTGCTTGGCGTTGTTGGAATTTTGGTTTTCCTCGTTTGACGAAGTAGTAATGTCTTTTGCAACTTCCAGTTCTTCACATGGTTTGGAAGTACTAGGATTGGTAGGAATACTTGCACTTGTGCCCTGAGTTGACTTGATTTCTGGTACTTATTCATGTTCTATTCTGTCAGTTACAGAACTCATAAGAAAATCAGCCTCCGAAAATATATCGGCATTAAATGGATAAATCCCCGTTTTTCTAAATTCTGCTACAATATTGGTTGGCGTTAGAGCTTTTAAATATGCTTCGCCTACACACTGCGCTACTTGGTAGATTGCTATTGGGCTTTCGGGGTGGTTTAACAACCAATTATCAACAGCTGCATTATAAAAAGCTTTAAATGGGGCAAAAAACGGAGACTTCAAGAGGATATAGTCTGTTGCTACAATGGGGAGGAAGGGTTACGATAATCACTTCATTACGTTTTGCTTTTTTAATTACATCTCTTGTAACGTGGCTCTCGTGGTTATCATACAGATGGGTTCTCGAGAGAACTATTAAAACATTTTACAAAATGATCCATCACTTTGCTAAAAAGATCACCTGTCATTCATCCGCTTGGGTTTGCTAAGCCCAGTGTTCCTGCAGGAGCACCATTGATCATATACGATTTAAAGAATTTTGTGGGGAAGACCATTATCGGTAGCTAGAATAATCCGCTTGCACTAACAAATACGCATGTTGTAATCAACACGCCTCTTTCACCACTGGTGCAGCTGTTCAATTGTTTTATGCCTTTTTCAGCTACAACCTTTTTAGGTTTTTGAACCGTTGTTGTACTGGTTTCGTCTAAATTGTAGATTCGCATATTTGACACAATTGCTGGATTTTTAAGTAAGACAGATTCCAAGTTATTAAAAAACATTTTACGTTGTGTTGATTGAACGACGACATTCTGGAAAGAATGCAACCTTCCGGTTGTCGAATACTCAAATCTCAACTCCTTTTCATAAATGCTCTTAGCCAATCAATTCCAGCAGAATGGTTATTGTGCCAGCTTTCCGGAACAACAATGTTATTTCGAATGGCCATCTCATATGCCAAACTTCTCGTCTGCTGAGTGGTCAATCCATAGTACATTCTGCTACTGGTTTTTATATAATCACAGAGGGTTTCTTTTTGCTCTTTGCTGAAAACCAGTCTCACAGAATAGTTTGGCGTCATTTTGCAGTCGTTATTAGCTTGTTTCTTTTTAACATACCTTTGTAACGTTTGAAATTTTACACCATATTTCTGTGCAGAGTCTCTTAATGTTAAACCTTCTAAAACCGCATTTACAGCAGCACACATGATTTCTTCTGCAAATGTTGCTCTGCTCCTTTCTTTGACCTTACGAACCATCAGCGAAACAAAGATTATTTAGTGGTACACAATGAAACATAGCTCATTGTGTACCGCAGTGAACTGTCTCATTGTGTACCCAAGTCACCGCTTAAAATAATTTGAAATATACGGTACTTTAGCCACTCCAACAAATCGAAAATGTGAGGTTATACCTAGTATCTTACGTACTTCAAACTAGTATATAATCAATTGTAATTAAAAAATACTACCAATACAAAAACAGCTCAACAGAAATTGTTATAATAGTTACTACATACCTTCAAATATCGATTTGTTTATATAATGCTCTCAAATTTACAGATAAAACTATCACACTTTGCAGACACGTTCTCTGTGACCTTGTGAAGACTACTGCTGCTTGAGGAAATGTGTCAAATGTCTCATTGTGTACTCATCTCAATCTGTACCACTCTCCCCTAAATCAATTTTAGTTCACCCTACGGACTAATGTATACAATATACATTTATTATAGGTCGATTTTATCAGAGTATAATTCTAAAGCCTAGTATACAGGGTGCCCGTTTTTGGAGCTCCACCATGGGGATCTCGGTAACCATAAGAGATACGAGGTCGGTTAAATTGGGGCAAAGTTGCGCAATTTGGAGCTCAATAATATGCCGGTTTAAAATTTCAAAAATTCCGATTACCTCCGGAGATATCCGAAAAAAAACCGGAATTTTGGAAATACGTTTTTATTTTTTCCTCGGCTTATTTGGTGACCTAATTCAAAATGAGTGACACTTCGTCATTGCAACTTTTCCTCCTCTACAACCTGCCGATGTCATATTTGAAATCAGACGTTTCGATTTTCGACAATCATCATCAACTTTGGTTTTTCTTATGGGCACTATCTTGGATTTTCACATTTTTGAATTCAGCTTTGTTTTCTGATTACGGTGATGTATCACATGTTAAGGTTCAGTGTTGCAGTTTGGGTGAAATATCAAAAATTCTGTTTTGCAAAGACTGCCTTGGATATAACATCCATACTTTTGTTTAACAAAGGCATTGTTGACAGTTCGATTTAAGTTGGCTTAACGTCACCTACAGTTACAAAATTAGTATAAATTTATTAACAAAATGCTCTTTTCAACTGAAGAAAAACGAGATATGCTAGAAATTTATTTATTTGACAGTAGGATATAAAAAAGGAGAAAATTATGTTTTAAATTTACAACATAGGATAAAACTAAATTTTGAGAAACAAGTAAATAAAGAAAATTATAAGAGGTGCTCGAAGGGTTCACCCTCCACTTCCAAGCACAGCTCTATGCGTCTTCTTAAATTCTGCATTGATCTTAAAACGTCCCTTCTTCTTATTTTGGTCCTTAAAGTTGTGATGATCTTCCTTCGCAGCTCATTAATATCGGCGGGTACAGATTTATAAATGAGATCTTTCATAGTTCCCCATAAATAGTAGTCTAATGGGGAAAGATCTGGTGAACGTGCCGGCCAACGTATGTCTCCACTGTTTGAAATGACTCTACCCGGAAATATTTCAGACAAATAATCAGCCACTCTCCTAGCATTATGTGGCGGAGCACCATCTTGCTGGAACCAAAGGTTATTCAAGCGGTTGAGGCAAATGTTGTCATCGATGTAATCCGTAAGGTAGGTCCTTAAAAAGTGCAAATACCCATCTGCGGTCAAATTGTCTTCGTAAATGTATGGGCCAATGATCGTACCGCCAAATAAACCAACCCATACATTTAGCCCGAAACGTGCTTGTGGTCGACGTCCTTGGTGTTCGTGTGGATTTTCAGTGGACCAGACATGTTCATTGTGACGATTGAACATGCCTGAGTTGGTAAATTTGCACTCGTCCGTGAATATCACGTTGGAAAGAAAATGGGGATTTTGTTCCAACCGTGCCATGATATTCCTACAAAACGCTGCCCTCCGTTCAGTATCTCCTGGATGCAAGACTTGGGTGATATGAATTTTAAACGGGCGATATTTATGTTTTTTCAAGACTCTCCACACTGCTTGATGTGATACGTTAATTTCGTCTGCTATAGCCCTTGTTGAAGTTGAAGGATTATCTTGAATCTAATGAAGAATTCAATTCATTGCCGTTTATTATTTTTGAGAAAGTTTTAACAATTTACTCACCGCCTGTAAAATTTCCACTTCATTCGCATTTGGTCTATGAACACGTCTTCGAGGCTTAGAAAATGCACCAAACTCGGCTAAATTTCTATGAAGGAATAACAAATAATTTTGAGCTGGTTGTTGTCTTTCTGGATACCGCTGTAAATATCTTTCCGAAGTAACTTGCGCATTTCGATGCGAAGCGTAATAAATTTCTAGCATATCTCGTTTTTCTTCATTTGAAAAGGGCATTTTGTTAATAAATTTATACTAATTTTGTAACTGTAGGTGACGTTAAGCCAACTTAAATCGAACTGTCAACAATGCCTTTGTTAAACAAAAGTATGGATGTTATATCCAAGGCAGTCTTTGCAAAACAGAATTTTTGATATTTCACCCAAACTGCAACACTGAACCTTAACATGTGATACATCACCGTAATCAGAAAACAAAGCTGAATTCAAAAATGTGAAAATCCAAGATAGTGCCCATAAGAAAAACCAAAGTTGATGATGATTGTCGAAAATCGAAACGTCTGATTTCAAATATGACATCGGCAGGTTGTAGAGGAGGAAAAGTTGCAACGACGAAGTGTCACTCATTTTGAATTAGGTCACCAAATAAGCCGAGGAAAAAATAAAAACGTATTTCCAAAATTCCGGTTTTTTTCGGATATCTCCGGAGGTAATCGGAATTTTTGAAATTTTAAACCGGCATATTATTGAGCTCCAAATTGCGCAACTTTGCCCCAATTTAACCGACCTCGTATCTCTTATGGTTACCGAGATCCCCATGGTGGAGCTCCAAAAACGGGCACCCTGTATACACAACCCACCATACAGTTGGACTACTTTCTGAAATATTAGCTGTGCATGTAAATCATTAAGAATTTGAAAATTGATTCAGTTTTATATTGAAAATTGTAACTGCTAACCGTTTAGAAATTAATTTGATGTGGCTTGTGAAGATATCTGCAAAGCATTGAAAATAATATTTTTATAGTTAGTTAACCAACAAGTGTGTTAATCGCCCATTAACAAACGAGTTGATCACAAAATTTTTTCGTTGACGGCAAAATCTTTTTTTTTTGGCAAAAAATTTTATTAATACAACTAACCTCCATGCAAAATATCATCAAAACATCAAAATCACAAAAACAGTTAATTAATGAAAAAGAGTGTATTAATCAAAAACAGTATATTAATAGATCTATTAATGCATCCTTTTTTAAAAAACAGTTAATTAATGAAAAAGAGTGTATTAATCAAAAACAGTGTATTAATGACGTCTATTAATCCATCCTTTTTTAGGAAAAATAATTCATTACTATTGAAGTTAACAAGCAGTCAACGAAAAATTATTATATTTAATTCACACTAACGAGCAACAAAGAAAGAGGAATTACACCATTAGAAATATACTATTAATGTTCCAACTTTTAATTTTTCAACATTTATACGAGTATACATATACTGTTTATGTTTCAACTTTAAATTGGAATAATTTTGTTTCAGTGCTCTAAGCTTAGCAGCAGAGGTGGCTCAGATGTAAGGGTCTCGGGTTGTGGCTCAGAATACTTTAGTTCTATTCCCACTTGCCCCTTACATAGGGCAGGCCGATGTCCCTGCAATGGGGATGTTACGAGCAGGCTCACAACGACGATACCACGGTTGTCTGTGAATTTCTTAGCATGGTCCAAACTGATGAAAATAATTTCAGCTAACATGACAATCTTTATTCATTTCTATGCGAGTAAAAAGTGTGAGCAGTAAATTTATTATGAAACCTTTGGTATAGTTTTTTTTCAACATTTTTAATCTACTGTATTTTTCACATATCTAATAAGCAAATTTATTGTAATTTCAAAGTATTAATATTTTAATTGTCTATTTAATTCTGATATTTCAGATAGTTTTATTATGATTAACTAGATTACTTTACATTTACAGCAATGTACCTATTAATGTAAATATGGAGTATACGAAGTATTTTTTAGTTCACAAAATTCGCGTATAACCTTCGGAAGCTTTAGTTTGGTATTTTATCTTTTTAATGGGTATCATTTGTTTTGGTCTTGCCAGCTGTTGAAGATGGGCCTTAAACATAATTTTTAAAATTATAACAATACAGATTTTAAAGATTTTATGAATCCGCATATGTAGTTTGGTGACAATTCTGTCAAGCTGTTGTGAGACAGTGGAGATTGCAATTTGAGGTTACCTATAGCTGTTTTTAGTTCAGTTTAAAGTAAAAGAGATGTCAATTACCAATCCGTTTCTTGAAACCATGAACAATAAATACATTATGCTATTTGACTTCCATCTTCCGCTGAATTTTCAACAAAACTTACAGTATTAAGCTGCAAGATATTAATTAACCAAGTGGTCGCCACCTTGAAACTGTTTGCTCGAGTGTCATCTAAACTTGAGAATATACTCAAATTATACTTAATTTCAAATAAGCATGCAGTACTTGGAACTAAGAAGTAATCATAACTATGGCCGTTATTGGTCGACACAAAGTAATCATTACAACCATTTTAAAATCAAATATTTTTTCAAAATTGTCAATCTGACATTCGATATGAATCTTCCTAAAAATATAAAAGGAAAACCGATAAATAGTGGACTCTCGAGAGAAGGGCAGTATAAAGAAGATCCATAGCAGTTTTGATAAAGGTTTTATCTACTTTGATGTCACAATATGATTATTATAACACCGAAGACAGTGCTACAATGGAGTCCATTATAGCACTGTTTTTTCATTGTTATTTTCATATGAAAAACATTGAAACAGCCTACCTTGATTCAGACAACTGAGAGATTGTCACATTTATGAAATGCCAAAATTAAAAGTTTTTGATGATTTTTTTATGCAAAGTAGATAAAATAGTATATTATACTGGTTTAATAAGAGTAACTGTAGCACTCGCTCCATTAGAGCACTCCTCGCTACGCTCGTCTTGCCCCAAATTCACTCGCCCTCTTGTTAAACTAGTATAATAATATACTATTATTGCACTTATATTTTTCTAGTGTAAAATTGAGTTTGAGTTTAGAGCGCCACCTACTGCATTCTCATTTGAAATGTAGTATAGATAGTAGAACTTTAAAATGAGGTGTCACTCGATGTATGTTACAACTGAATAATATTGTATTTATGATTCATAGCTGAACAAACTGACAATAATTATAAAAAATGTGAAAATAAAAAGCAAAATTAATGAGTTCATTATTTTCCAAATTAGAAAAATTAGAGAAGTATTTTTAATATTCCACTTACTTCGATGCTGTACAAGAAAATTGTGAGCTGTTTTCACAGAAGTGTTGAACATTTTAACTGTATTTTGTGATGTTATCCGCTCTTATATCTTCTTGCCTGGTCTTTGATGAAATGTTAGATTTCACTGCAACTAGTATTCTATATTTCTAAAGTAAACATCTTATACGCTGGCAGTTTTAAACTATTTTCTGGAAATCAGGGGTGTATGTTGTGTTTCCGAAATTAGTTATCGCGAAAATAAAATCATGTTTAAAAAAAAGGAAAAACATATATAATAATAAAATTTGGAGAAGCCCACAAAAATGCAAGTGCTGCTCTCACTTTATACATTCAGTGTTATCCTATAATTGCAGTATTGGGTGATCACATGATTAGACCCTACTTTTTTAATGTAAATTTAACATGTGAACGATATTTACGGTTTTTGCCTGGATTACTAGAAGGCGTTCCACTAAACGTTGGACGACAAATGTCGTTTCTTCCAAAATGATGGCGCCCGCCCGCATTACCACCGAGATGTAAGACATTACTTGAATGATGTTTATGGACAAAATTGGATTAGAAGAGCCCGTACATTTTGGCGTCCACAAAGTCCCGAACTAACTCCATTAGATTATTTTCTATTGGGTGCCTACTGTTAAGGAAGACGTCTACCAAACGCAATTTGAAAGCGAATAGGAATTAAGAAACCAAATAGTAGACACGTGTGCATCCATTACACCATCTATTTTGGCTGTTAGAAGATCGATTGTCAAACTAATAAGAACATGTTTACAAATTAATGGACATTTGTTATAACAGTTAGGGAATTTATAATTTATTAACGTTTGGTTGAGTTTGTTTTTTTTGCATGTATTAAAATAAAAGTATGTCGTTATCGAATTAATTCTATGACACTTGTCATGCGTCAGCGTGATATTACTGCAATCAGCTTTTACATCGTAATAGCCGGGCTTCATAGCTCAGTGGTAAGCATTCTGGCTACTGATCTAAGGGTCGAGAGTTCGATCCCAGATCCCGATGAGGTTTTTAAAAAATTAAAAAATGCGGATGAAAACTTCTACAGAATGCCATCATTCGGAAGTGATGTAGAGCCGTGGGTCCCATGTTACTACGATGTGTAGCATGTAAAAGATCCCTTGCTAGGGTTGGAACTCCTTAGTCTCTGTAAAATTCTAAGTAGGACTAAGGTACCTGGTACTCTGCATGCCTAGACCTTGTTCATGGGGTTGGCAAAAAGGGCCTATAAAGGCCTACTTGCTAGACAGAAGTCTCCCCAACAATATTACTAGGGTCCTGCCATATCTCAAATGCGCAATGGAGCAAGGGAGAAAACTGTAGAGCGAGACGCCCAAAAGGTGTTTTCAGTACAACCTAAAAACGTCAGGCTAGCATGCAAGCGCGAAATTTAAAATAGGTTCTGTCAATATTTCGTGTTTATTTGATAAAACTCTTTTTTATAATAAACGGAAATATAAGTAGATACAGAACGCAAAAACTAACTTATAAGCACGAAAATAGCAAACGATATCAAACGCAGCAAAATAACAATAATATTTTCAGGTTGGTCTGTAGCCTTGCTTATGGCGTATTTACAGAATTTCGAGCGCTGCGCAGGGTCGCTGAGATATGGCAAGTACTCTACTACTACTACTACTACATCATAATAAAAGAGACAGTCTAGGTTGCAATGGCATCTGCAATTTGGGTTGCATTCAAAATTCGTCAGGGGCTACAAGTTTCGTGGCCCACCCTGTATAATCAACGACCGGTATCGCACCTTCGTCCAAAACATTTATATCAAGGCGACGATGACAATACAACTCGAAGAGAACACATGTGCTGATGCTATACGAACAACAAGAGGTGTACGGTCGGTAGGGCGATACGATTTCCCCTAAAATATTTACACATGCCCTAGAAAATATATTCAAACAGTTAAATTGGGAAAACATCGGTATCAGCATTAGTGGAAAAAACTCAATAATATACGATTTGCTGACGAAGTACTTTTATACTTAAACAAGAGAATAACCGACTTACACCATGCTTCGAAACTCAAAGGGTTTAACATGATTCTAGACAAAACAAAGGTAATGCCAAACACCAATGACCTACGTCCAATAATGGTTGAATACATAATACTGGAAATAATGGTGGAGTACATACTCTTCGGGCAATTGATTAAGCCAAATAACGAAAAACTAACTACAGAAATTAAACGTAGAATTCAGTTAAGACGGATTGCGTTTAGCAA
This sequence comes from Agriotes lineatus, assembly GCA_940337035.1. Taxonomy (NCBI): domain Eukaryota; kingdom Metazoa; phylum Arthropoda; class Insecta; order Coleoptera; family Elateridae; genus Agriotes; species Agriotes lineatus. The sequence continues at coordinate 80,696,398 of OW679198.1, forward strand.
AATGTCATTGCTTTGAAAAATAAAAATATCTACTCGACTTGAGTGCTGAAGTATTTAATAGCTGCACTCTACCCGTGGTATTACGCCCAAACATAGATTTTCACCAAATTTAATATAGATAAGCTAGGTAAAATCCAACGTAAAATGAAGCATAGAATGCTGGGATTTGCTCTCAGAGACCATAAGAGAAACGAATGGATTAGACGTAAGACAATGATTATCGACCTAGTACAACAAGCAGCCAAACTCAATGGAAATGAGCAGATTATAACGAAAAACACCGGGACGTTAGGTGGAATGATGAATTCCAATGATGCCACACTACGGACACGGGAGCAGAGAAAGGCGTCCAATGCGCTTGGGATATGATTTAAAGATATGTAACTACTTACATTTTCTACATATTAATTGTTTAATCTTTATTCTTATTTGTATTGCTTTGAATCGGAGGTTTAAAATAATTACCTTCGTCTGAAAGCATATGAATTGATGCAATGACGTTTGCTGTATTGTTAACGTATTTAACGAAATGTGACAATAAAAGCAAGCAAACCTGACCCTATGTTATGCAAGATGTTGCAGGTGGGTCTTAGATACGTTTCGAGGCAGGCGGTCCTTTCAGACCCCGAGGACAGATGCGGAATACGCAGAGATCGTCTAAATAGCGCACTGATCGCTGAAGAAATCATGATGCAGGAAAAACCAAAAAGCCTGGAAATGCATAATTCTCCCATCAAGCTACGTAAAAGAAAAGACTTCCATTCACACCTGATAATAGAAAACCGCTTAAAAAAATGCGGCGAACCATGAATAATCTGCACGGCCCTCAGAAAGAATGAGGCTTTATCCATAGATTAGATTAAATACGCCATAATAAATGCATCGCTACAATGCAAGGCGACGACTTTGGGTGAAATTTCTTCTTTCTCTTAAGCCCTTGCACTGCAATATACTGGCAATCAAATTAAGATTTCTAAAATTTCAAAAAACAAAATAGGGAAATACCAACACCCAGCACACAGGTTCCTAAAGTGACCTTAACTCCAAAAAAATTTAGTTATATTTGAAAGAAAATCCACCAAAAAGGGCGACACTACCGAGTAACGAAAAAAAAACTAATTTGGGCGTTAGACTCTAATAAATTTTCTTTTGAAATAAATTTTCTGGGCAACAGTAGGTGGGTAACAGACATTTTCTTTATGTTACGATCGTTACAAATAGCTATATTTCTATAACTTACAGAAAATGATCAATTTTGAACATCCCAAACTACTTCCCTACAGTGTTGATGGAATTTATGATTACCAGACTACCATAATTTGCTTAACAGAATCTTTCTTACACTGAAAGCGTCGTGTTTTGTTTACTGAATACTGAATATTGTGTCAATAACATACACACAGAGATATTCACAATTCTTTTTTTCTTCGTCAGAACTATGTGGTTTTTTAATTTTCAGATCACCCATCTTGATCATATATGAGTCAAATGTATTAATCTTATCATTGAACCGAATCCTAACTGGTAGGTGTTTTTTTTTCATAACACTGTATAGATATCAAAGGTAATAATATGGCCAAAAACGTACCTACTTTAAAATACTATTTCATTGTTTATTCCTTTATCTGAGATGATATAGCATTTCAAATATTTATATATAAACTAATGACAGAAACGCATTTGACAGGCTCTTGATAACCACACATTCCATAGAACAGTTAAGATAACGTATCCTGCGTAAAACGTTATCTAGATCGCTAAACGGATTCAACGGTATCAAAGTTCAACCGAAGCAATGTATTAGAAAACTCAATGAGATGATAAACTGCTGTACAAATTCCACAGCTGTTCGCTCGAATTTTATTGGCAATAATTGTGTAAGGCAACGATTGTGTCGTCGCTATAAGTTCGATTTTCTAAAAATGAACCTCAGTTGTAAAAACAACTTCCCATAACAATGACACTCAAAATACTTTTTTTTATTTCGGCAATCATATGTTTAGCAGTTGTAGAAGCAGAGCCTCGTCATAGACATCCCGATGTTGGGTTAAATGCGGTATGATTTCTATTTTTATGTTTAGTATTGTATTTAGTGACACCTGCTCTTATGAATAGAATTATATTATCGAACGTAGTCAGCGGAATTGGTTTTTATAGCACTTTACTTTCCTTAACGAAATCAAACGTTTAAGAAGTGACGATCTAATCTTGAAAATGCCTACAATTGACATCAATTCGGATAAACAAAGAATGTGAAAATTGAAAGATATGCATTGTACATTCTTTCTACAAAAATAGCTTTTTTCTAAGTGCAGGTTATTCATCACTAATTATAAGTACATTCTTTTCTAAACGTATTTGTAATGTAAATCGTTAACTGCATTGAAAATGTTATCTTGCAGAAACAACTTATAAAAAAATACAAATACCCGTTCGAAAAACACACTACAACAACAGAAGATGGTTATATCCTGGAAATGCATAGAATCCCTCACGGAAAAAACAATAACGCATCTGATGGACAGCCTGTGGTTTTCATTATGCCCGGAACTCTATGTAGTTCAGCAGACTGGGTGAATATGGGCCCTGAGAGTAGTTTAGGATTTATTCTGGCTGACCGGGGGTACGACGTGTGGCTTGGCAATTACAGGGGTACAACATGGTCCAGAAAACATATCACACTAGATCCTGACATTGATAAAAAGGAATTCTTTGATTTCAGGTAATTAAAACTATAGTAGTCAGTTACTTAATGGGACCGTTTCGTTTTGTAAAAGTTTTCAATTAAAAAAATAATTTTCCAGATACTAAATGTCGGTAGATTTAAGTTAAATCATATAAAAGCTACTTCATATAAAAAATATAAAATATAAAAAGAATAATTTGAATATTTCTATGATTGTAGCAATGGCTACTAGATAAATTCATATAGTTGTTGAAACTACCAAATAGTTAAAACCTTGAAAGTAGATGTATTCATAATTTCTACAAATAGATAAATTATTTCTATTATATGGAGTATTGAGATATGAACAGAGATGCCTGAGAGGCTGTATCAGGACTCCGTTACTTTGCGCTGATTCTATCCGTCAAGCACGTAAACAAGACTGTGTTTACGTTTTAAACCAATGTAGTCAATGGTACTTGAAACGGACGGCAGTAGAGACACTAACCCGCGGAGCACAGCCTCATGCCCCGTGAATATTATGGCTTAGAAAGGGTAGTGAATGAATCAAACATTAAATGCAGATTGATTTTTATTATGAAAATAGACTAGTATTTATATAAAACTAAAAATGCTTAACGCAGTAACAATATCAAAGTTCATAATAGTGTAATAGAACGCGTTTAAAGGTCCGCAAAGACCGCAACTCAGCATGATAAGCTTTTATATTTCCGCATCGGTTTGCAGGCTGAGCGTTGAACTTGGCTTTTCTAGGTCGCCGAGTTGCATTTTCACTTAATGTTGGCGAAACAATATTCGTTTAAGGTTTCGTAAATGGGAACTGAATTTTGCCTGTTTTAATTCAAGATTAAAACAGATATAAATTACGTATAAACTTGCGAAATTATGAAGTAAAACTGGAGGTTAAAACTGTTTGTTTATGAAATCAGAATTACATTTCGAACTTCTGACTGGCTTCGTAAATTTTGTTATTAAAATTTATGTGTGTTTAAACCAAGTTTAAACATATTGCCAATTTTAGGCCGAAGAAAAAGAAAAGGAAAACTATATTGTTTCTTCCACATTAAGGGTTCTTAAAGGATATTCTTCTACGGTTGACTGGCGTTGTTTGGATTGATGCTTCCTTCGGTTGATCCTTTTTCGAATGTAGTAGACTGCTCCTATTAAAATAGCCCCTCCCAATAGGCTGCTTGTTATCCCGCTGGATAGATAGGAGTGGTGGCGGATGGTTTTCCAAGTTATGTCCTTTAGGTGCTGCTGGAACTCCAACTGTGAAGTTTGTAGATCCTCGAAGTGGTCTGACTGTTTTAGAACTGGCTCCTCTTAAAATGGCGGCTCCCAATATGCTGCCGGTGATCCCGCTGGATAGATAGGAATGATGGCGGCTGGTTTTCCATGTCACGTCTTTTAGACGCTGTTGATTATTCCTCTGGATAGGTAGTAGCGACGTCGGATGGCTCTCCATGCTACTTCCTTCAGATGAGGTTGCAGGTCTAACCGAGAGGGTTGTAAATCCTCGAAGTGGTTCGGTTGCTGCAACACTGGCTCCTTTGCTATTTCTGTAAAAGAGCTTTTGTGTTATTGTGTCGTTGAAGAGGTTACCAATTGGTTTGGAACATCCTGCCAACGTCCATCGGCTGCCTCTTCCTTTGGAGACGAACATTATAAGAGTGCATACGATAATTAATATCACTCTTGCCGAGGTTAGCTGTTTTAAAATATTCCGTATCGGTATTCCACATTGCGAGTCTTCGGTAACTTCCCTCGCAGACTTTAATAAGCCGTCTTCTTGATACCATCTTCTACGAGGGGCTAAGTGCTTAGCATTGGGTTTATTGTTTCCTGAACTTGTTGCTGTTAGTTCTTGAATCCACCTTCTATTAGGCGTGGAATATTTGGTTTCGGATTTTTCATTTTCTGAATTCCTGGCTGCTGCCATTTCTAGGTTCCACCCTACACCGGGTGCTAAGTATTTAGCGAACTCGGAGGTTTGCTCGCTTGCTGCATTTCTTGATGCCATTTCTTGATGCCACCCTCCACTAGGTGCTAAATGTTTAGGGAACTCGGAGGGTTGCTCGTGTACTGCAGTTCCTGCCGCTGTGTCTTGTTGCCACCCTCCACTAGGTGATAATTGTTTATTGAACTCGGAGGGTTTCTCGATTGCTGCAGTTCCTGCTGCAACTTCTGGGCTCCGTTTATTACCGAGTGTCAAGTTTTTAGTGGGCTCGGAGGTGTTGTTGTTAGCAGCAGTTATTGCTGCAGCTTCTTGGCTCCATCCATCGCGAGGAGCTGCTGTCGAAGCATTTGGAGGAGTTCCAACGATTTTTTTGTGGCCTGCAATTTCTGGACTGTATCCACTGCTTGGAGCTGCTGTAGGAGTTTCAACGATTTGTTCGTGGCCTGCAATTTCCTTTCCTTTCTGTCCATCGACTTTGTGAATGGGAACTTCCTGAATGGGAACTTCGTGGATACGGACTTCATGAACGAGGATTTCGTGAGTGAGGACTTCGGAGGTTCCATGCACTTGGTGATTTTCTTGTGGATGAGAAGATGCTATTTTTTCACGTTCGGGGATAGCTGAACGTTGAACTTTCGTATTCTTGATATTGGCAGCTGCGATTGCTCGTTCTTCCGCTGTAGGATCGGTTGTTAATATTTTCTTCACCTGCTGGATTGTTTGCTTGTCATTGGTAGGTGAACTTCGGAACTGACCACAGCTTTTGATGTAGTGACCTCCATGATTAAGAGTTTCGGAAGCTTCGATTTTCTGCGGTCTTTCCTGTACTGATTCTGTGAATTTCTTTTCACGTACCTGATATTTTGGGGAAAGTGTTCTTTGTGTGGGTACTTCTTCTGTGTCCCAGAATTTCTGCAACTGATATTCTTCTCCAATTTGCCACGAGTTGCCAATCGTGGTATTGACCTTCATGTAGTTGTCCCGATCTTGATTGATTTGAGCCACTGTGTCTGTGAATTTATTCTCAGATACCTGATCGTCTGGGGACATTTTTCGTTGAGTGGGAACTTCTTCTATGTTCCAGAATTTTTGTAACTGCTCATCTTCTTCGATTTTGGCAACCATGGTGTTGACTTTAATGCTGTCGTTGTGTTGTCTTCCAATGGTTTCAGATAAAATCCAGCCCAGCTCGGTATTTTGTCCTAAGATGCCATCCTTTGTTTTAGTGATTCCTTCTAGAATTATTTTTGAATATTCTTCGGCTCCTAGAATTATGTCTATGGGGCCAGGTTGGTTGAAGGTTGGATCGGCGATGAAAATATTGCTCCAGGAATTGATATTTATGTTTGGGATAGGTGATGAAGGCATGGCTTTGGTAAGTTTGGGAAGTATTAGTAAATTTACAGGTAGGGAAAAGTCACTTGAAAATCTAGGTGTGATCAAACCTGGGATTTTCCATTTGGCAATTTTTGGCTCGCTGTTCCCAATTCCTGTGATTTCAGCTCGAACTTTGGTCCTGGGTAACCCCAATAATTCGGCTGATGCTTCCGTGATAAACGACCCCTGAGACCCGGGATCTATTAATACTCGTAGTAGTATGAGTCATCCCGGATGCTGCCTTTACTTGAACCATTGCTGTGGCAAGTAGAACTTGGCTCTCCTGTGCGCCTAAATTGGCGGTGATGATGTCCGACTTCGGCTTCTTTTCTGGAGTGTTGGAAGTCTTCATAGCTGCTGCATGAGCTAACGTCCTCATCTTTTGGGCAGGGAGCGGCCTTGATGGTGGCTGCGCCTTATGAAGCAGTGTATGATGCGGGAAGCGACAGATCCTGCAATTAAAATAGGCACGACATGGTATATTTTGAATCGTGCCGCAAGCATCGATAGCACAATCGATTGGTCTTTACTGCTTCTTGTTTTTCATGGATAGGTAGCCTCTGGAATTGACTACAGTTGTCGATGTAATGATCTCCATGGCACAGGCTTGCAATTTAGGGATGCGGAAGCGGTAATTCTTCTGTGGTCTTCTGAACTTCCCCCATCGGTACACCCCCCCCCCTGGTCGGACTTTCGAGCTCCATCTATGGATTCTAGGGATTGGAACCGCACTTGCAGGAAAGCCATTAAATGTTGGTGATCCTGGACTTCATTTGGACATTGAAAGCGACTGTTCATATAATTTGTTGGTTTCAGGATCCCGATTTTCGAGCGATAGCTCTGTTAATCCACGGACCCCCAACTGTCCGTGGAGATGCCTAGCATTTTTGATTGCCTCCACACATTCCTTGATGGAGTCGTGCAATCTTTTTAACCCTTGGGCCTGACTCTTTGGAGGAGGACCGGCGCAGATCGAATATGGTATCTAGCAATTTAGTTAAAATAAGGGCGATTATTTTGATACCTTTGTTGCAGCAGATTCCAGGCGGTGTTGTAGTTTGCTTGGGTAACAGCTAGATGCTGGATCAGTTCGGCTTGGCTCTCCCTTAAGATGCGTCTTTAAATATTGCATCTTGATGACATCGTCCATATTCTGGGTTGTCATCTACTAATTTAGTGAACAGGTCCTTGAAAGTGGCCCATTCCTCATAATTTCCCTCGTATATGGGAATTTTGACTTGAGGAAGCGAGATGGCTGCTGCTTGCTCGTTCCTTGTCGGCGCTTGCAATAAGATAATTAAATTTCTATACCTGTCTTCCAACGTAGTATATTCAGGACTGAAGTGCATTTGTTCTGAAGCCATGTCGTTTGATATAACTTCTTCGTCCATTTCGACCACACGATCCCATTTTTCTCTTAATTCCCTTGTCGTGATGGCGGGCCTCCCTAATTCTTGTGTTAGCTCGGCGTCGTCCATCGCTTGCTTAAAATTCTGGATCCGAATCTGCAGTTTTCGGATACGAACCTTTTGCTCGGGGTTAGCCACCATTTCCTCTTGTGTTCTGCTTGCGGAGGGGTTGGAAATTTCCGTTGCTTTTGAACAGCTCTGCAAGTAACTTTTTGCTTCGCCGTATATGGCTTTAATTTGGTCGTAATACCCTGTTTTAAAATAATTATGAGTTGGAATACTTAGCTGCCCCATTTCTGCATGATTTTTAGTTGCAGCGTTCCAAAGATCGTCCAGCGTTTTGTTGCGACTGGCGATGTAGGCTTCATTTTTTCGGCTGGCAGGGTCCTTTTTGCTGTTGGATAATATTTGCTTTATCTTCTGCGCGAGCTCTTCTTGGGCGATAGCTAAGTTGTTGAATTCCTCCATGTTGTTGGCCATTTTCTGGGAACTGGGTGGTTGGCAGATGTTGTCTTCTTCTCGGGATGTGTTTTTTCGTTAGTTGGAGACAGATCCGGCTCGAAGGACCATGAACAGAGATGCCTGAGAGGCTGTATCAGGACTCCGTTACTTTGCGCTGATTCTATCCGTCAAGCACGTAAACAAGACTGTGTTTACGTTTTAAACCAATGTAGTCAATGGTACTTGAACGGACGACGGTAAAAACCACTTCTTGAGATGCAGCCTCACATCTCGACAGTATTATGGCTTGGTATAGAAGTGGCGACGTAGTGAATGAATCAAACATTAAATGCAGATTGATTTTATTATGAAAATAGACTAGTATTTATACAAATTAAAAATGCTTAACGCAGTAACAATATCAAAGTTCATATATACAGTTTAATAGCACAAAGTGTTTAAATTACAAAACAGCAGATAAGCAATTGTGCAGGTTTATTTCCTGGTCGAGCGAAGGTCGCCCGTTGAACTCACTGCTGTAGGTCGATATTATGCACGGAGTGCAGAATTGCGTTTTCCTTGGTCTTTAACTCGTACGATTGTGTAATAACACTGGCTTTTAAATTACGTAAATTTGAACTGAAATGTATGGTTTTTAATCTAATTTAAACATATTAAATTTAGTAATTGGTGATAGCAATATTAAATAAATGGGAATTGCATGTAAAAGCCATGCAACTAGATTTCGTAAATTTTAGAAAATGAAATTTATGTGTGTTTAAATCAAGTTTAAACATTGAGTTACCGTGCTCTTTTGCTTTTTTCCTCCTGATGAAGCCCCTTACGAAAGTGGGCGAAACGTTGAGTTCTTCGATCTCAATCATGACACGGTCCAATCCCGGAAGTCGTTTGTTACTTAATGACAATGGCCGTGAAAGCCTCAAAAATCATCTAGTCAAACGTTTAAATGAATCTTTGAATAAAAATTAGAAAAATAAATATACTCATACAAAGTAATTAAAAATTTTACATTGTTTAGAATACTTCTACTTATTTTTCTAATTAAAGCGTATTATTTGCATATATTGTAACTTTGGATTCATATACTCAACAAAATGTATGCATATATATGCGTATATTTTCGTACATTTGAGTGCATATAATTATCAGCTTTAGTAATCACTTTGCAACCACCTCTGGTCGTCAGTGTTTGATTTTCCAAGAAATTCTCAATAATTTTTTTTTAATTTGATGACAGCTTTTTGGCGATCACTTTATTTATTATTTTTTGATAATAATTTTCTTACGTAGTGCACAATGTAGTTTGCAAATTTGAATTCGGCGCCGAGATGGCCTCGCGCCGAGATGGCCTCGCGCCGAGTTGGCTGGCGCCGAGATGGCTCCGCGCCGAGTTGTCCCGGCGCCGAGCTGGCCCCGCGCCGAGATGGCGGCGCCGAAGTGGCGGCGCCGAGATGGCGGCGCCGAGTTGTCCGGCTTCGCTAAATTATATGGCCTACTTAAAATCCACAAACCTAATATCCCTATTAGACCCGTAGTTTCCTTTATTAACATCCTTGTATCGGTTATTACATCGTGGCTCAATAATATAATTCGTAACGTTACTAATTTTAAACCTAAATTTACCATAAAAAACTCCATAAAACTTTATCAAAATTAAATTTACCTGAAAACTTTACTCTCTGTTCTTTCGATGTAACCAACCTTTTTCCTTTTAATGAATGTTTTAATTTATTAAAAGAAATGCCTGTAGATTCAAATCTTAACAATAACCAAATTGAAACTTTACTTTCATGTTTCAATTTAGCTTTGTCACAACAATTTTTCAAATTTAATTCTTCCTTTTTTAAACAAAAGTCTGGTTTAGTCATGGGATCTAACTTATCATATTTGTTAGCAGAGATTTTCATGAATAACTTGAAAAACAAAATTTTTAATGTAGCTCCCTTCATTCATAATATTGTTTTTTGGGGTAAGTACGTGGACGATATCCTAGCCATTTTCAATTCTAATAACCCCAACATTAATGATCATATCACCTGGCTTAACTCAGTACACCACAATATTAAATTTAGTTTTGAAACTGAACACAACTTTTTACTGTTCTTGATATTTTAATTACAAAAAATACGGTCTAGGACGTTTAGGCGCGATTCTTTAGGCGCGCATCTTTAGGCGCGCACTTTTAGGCGCGAGCGCTTTAGACGCGGACGCTATTAGGCGCCTGCACGTTTAGGCGCCGTCACTTTAGGCGCGGGGACACTTAGGCGCCACACGAAAGAAATTCACATTATTCTTGATTTCAAAGTTTCTTGTTGGGTAATTGTTACAGTAATTAATGTTGAAGAAAAATTAAAAGCTTCATAAACAATATGTATTTGGCGCTTTTACGAGCCTTCTTCAGTGTTAAAGTTTTATAAATTTACGTATTTAATTTACATTGTATCGATTATGAAAAATGAGTTATTTACATTTTGTATATGGTTAGTTTAACGTGGTAGAATTATACACACCATATAATTTCACTACGTTAAACTATCCATATAAAAGAAGTAAATAACTAATTGTTCATAATCGATAAAATGTAAATTCAATATGTAAATTTGTACAACTTGACACTGAACACTGAACACACTGAAGAAGGCTCGTAAAAAGCTGAATATATATTGTTTATGAAGTTTTCAATTTTTCTTCAACATTAATGACTTCAATAATTAAGTAACAAAAAATTTTAAAATCAAGAATAATGTGAATTTCATTCATGTGGCGCCTAACTGACCCCGCGCCTAAAGTTGCGGCGCATAAACGTCCAGGCGCCTAATAGCGTCCGCGTCTAAAAGCTTCGCGCCTAAACGCTCGCGCCTAATAATGCTCGCCTAAAGGTGCGCGCCTAAACGTCCCTTTCCTCAAAAAATAATAGTTCCAATGCTATATCTCTTAATTTTAATATTTATAGGAAGCCCAGTTGTACTGACCATACTATCTCTTATTCGTTCTTTCACCCCTTATCCCATAAGCTTGCCAATTTTCAATTTTTATTTAGACGTAACTCTCTATTCCTATGTTAACAGAAAATTTCAATATTGAATTTAACATCATTAAATTTATTGCTATTAAAAACGGTTATCCTCTCCAACTTATTTTACCTATTTATCATAAACTCCGTATAAAATTTTCAACAAATTTAACCTCTATTAATAATTCCGAAAATAAGATTTTTCATTCAATTCCTTATTATGGTGCAATTTCTTTACCCATAAAAACATTTTAAGGAAATATGATGTTCAAATTTTCTTTTCTACTACCAATTCCCTTCAGAAAATGGTGGTCTTCAATAAAGATCCCACCCCTTTAATAGAACGATCTGGTGTGTATCGAACTTTTGAAAACAGTTAATACTAATAAAGGCCTTTTTGGATTTAGTTGTATCTAAGCTGTGCATTAGAAACTTACACTTGCTCATCTTAAAGGTCAAAACCTAAAGTTTAGTAACTTCTCTACACAATCTTTTAATACCTTGCCTAAAGTTTCCATTCTAAGGCTTAATATTTTGTAAAAATGATCAAAGTTTGAGGTCTTTAAGTCGTAATGCGGAGGTGTAAAATTTACGTGCGATTAAACATGACCTTTAGAATTACTCCGTATTCAAACAGATATTATTAAAAGCTAGTACAGTAAAATTGTAGCAAAGATACAAATACTTCGCAGTACTTAGATAACTTTTTATCAAGTAGGTCAGTTGTTGATAACCGCAATTAGAAGACATAAATATGAGGTCAAACTTGATTACTTTTGAGTTTTTGACACACTCTAGTCTAGGAATATATGTGTAAGCTATATTTTGAAATTAAAACATTTATGTTTAAGAATAATTTCATGAAAAGTAGCAATTGCGCAACAGTCGAAAAATGTGCTTATAAAGAGAACTCCCAGTACAAGAGTTCCTGTCGCTATAGATCATTTTTCTCTTTGCAGCGATTCAGTTTTTAATTTATTAGTTTTAGTCTAGCCGAATTTCTAGGAGTCAACGCATATTTTCTTGTATGTTTGTATAATAATTTTATATAGATCGATAGATAGTATTAACCAAGGGCATCATGACCGATAGCTGCATATTCAATAAATCGAATTTTGATTAGGCAAGGTTGTTTGGATAAATTGACGTGTTTTTTATAATGATCAATAATGTTTCACCTGCTATTGCGTTTTAAAGTCACTTCTATTTGCCTTAACATTTACCTACTTAAGCATACAGCACGGTTTTTTGAAGATTGTAATTAGTAAGCTTCCTCTGCAGGGTTAAAGTCTTGTTAATAGCCAGATGTCATTGGTTTCAAACAGTTTTCCAAAGAAAATCTAGAGAATTTCTGGGAATTGTGGGAGTTATAAGATCTCATTGACTTTATTTCTGAGAGTTTTGTTAAATTTTGCTGTAATTCTATAGAATCAAACAAGATTAATAAGAGATGTAAACGGAAAGTACTGATTTCTCAAATGATTAAAAGCGTTCAGCTAAAGGGAGGGTATAGTTTGAGATTGTAGATCAAATTAGGTATCAGGTAAATTCAGTCAAATAACAAAAATAAACAAAAACTTATGTATAGTATATCCAGTGGCAAGATATGAACACATGACGAGCAACACTAAAACCGACAGAGGAAGAGAAGTAGAAAACTGTAACTGTAGTTCGGCTTCTTGGAGTTGGTGTGTTAATCAAAACACCGGAGCAGTGATTGATTATGATTTCATTTCCAATCCCAGAAGTCATTCGTTACATAATAATTTTATTCCGTTGACATGAATGTACAATAATTACAAACAAAGTGGTTAGGGAGCGGTTCTGACGTTTCTTGTTGCCCTGTGGAGCGGTGATTCTGGGCTCGGGGTTGGCAAGGGCTCGTAGGGGCGTTTGACCAAGGTGCGTGGCCTAGAAAGATAAAAAGTAAAACCCGAGGGGCAGCTTTGGCCTGCACTTGGCTGTAACGGAGATGAAAAACGGTGCGGTCTTC
>OW679198.1:80709394-80798003 GCA_940337035.1 Agriotes lineatus
ATTAAGCACTACGTACTTAATTAAGGTCATCAATTACGTTTTAAAAAACTGTATAATTTATAATATTACACAGCTAGGATACGTTCATATCTTCCAAAATTGCATAATTGGCATGTAAATAGTAAATAGAGTAGGGCACACACGCGTGGGTAGTGTAGTAGCATTTCTGAGATATTAGAATTAGGAATAACTGTTACATCTGGATCTGAAAATGTTTGTCGCTAATTAAAGAAAACCATAAATCAACTAACAACCTGTAGCTTGTTTAAAATTTTCTAAATACAAAACATTAAAAAAACATTTAACGGTTCTGTGTAATTTAAGTGCTTATTTTTAATTTTTGGTTCTCCGCGCAAATTCAAATGTAGTATAGTTAACATTATACAAATAGAGAAAGAAGAACGCTTATACAAAGTTGAAAGAGGTGATCAAAAGCAGAAGAAATAAAACAGAGACAAATAGAATATACACAAAAACTAGCATTACATTCAGAAACAATAAATAAGCAATCAGATATAGAAACTTCAAACCAACGATTTACTCAATGCATGCTGAGAGCATCCAAACAATCGAGTACAAATAAAAATAATAAGCACGAAAACCAGAAGTTGTGTTAAGAGACAAAAACCTGATCAAAAAGAAAAGAACTACTGCACGGTCTAACTTATAACAAAATAAAACTAGCAGAATCAAACAAAACAATTAGGGAATAGATTAGAGAAGATGTAAGCAAAGATAAAAATGTCAAAATAAAGAAAATGATAGAATAAAAGAAGATCATAAAAATCGAAAACGAAAATTAGCGAAGGTAAATATCAGAAAACAAATTTGATAATTGAAGAAAATAAAAAAAGTCATACAACATAGCACCACGCCATAGAAAATCAGATAAATACCGAATATTAGTAACAAATACAGGTTCGGAAGACGCTGGCAATAACAACAGACGAAATAATAGACGACAGAAAAAAACATGCTAAACAAGAGGGCCCCAGGCGAGTTTGAAATAGTAATTGAAATTGTTAAGTACGGAAACGAATCAACAACAAAACTACTCGAAATACTATATAACAAATCCTTAGATAAAGATAAAACACCAGAAGTTTGGTTTTCATATTCAAGAAAGGAAATAAATACAAGTTGGAGAACTATTAGCCTGCTATTGACTTTCTACCAGGGGCCGTTTTTATATTCCCGAACTAAGCTCGAAATCAAACAGCAAATTTAACCGACATAAAATAAATTTTTAACGTACTCTTATAGCCTAAAAATGCAAGTATTAGAACATTTTAATGACAACTGTAAACCTTTAGGGAAAAAAAACTTTTGATATTGTATCTAAATGACCCTCTACACCCGCTATTAGTTCTTTATCGTCTCGGAAATGAATACTTTTTCTCTCTAGATAATATATAAATAACTATTTTGAAAACCCGGGAATACTAAATGACACAAGGAATTATATGATACAAGCAAATTGCGCGCTACGCGCACGTGAAATAGGATACGCGAAAGGTCAAGCTCCGCTAAGATAAGAAAAACAAAACCTAAACAAATATAAACATCTGTGAAGCCGGAACGTGAGATTTTACTTTGTGTTACAGACACACAGACACATATTAAGGAAAATTATATTATAGATGTAACAATTTCCATCGTAGTACCTAAGTTTTAAAAATCTAGATTGTCACGATGTCAGCATATTGTTACCGAGTATGCAAAATCATATTTATTTCAGAATTTATTTCCTGAGAGTCTAAACACGTGTAATTACTCCTTCGACTTCGTCTCCGGAATAAACGTTACCCTGGATACTAAATGGCACACATGAGTTCCTAGGTATGTAATATATATGTATTGATCTTACATACATAAGTAACCTATTAGTTTTAATATGTCTTACATTTCTGGCTATTTCGACACCCTAAAACTTTAAAGCTAATAATACAACAAACAACTAAAACATAAAACTTAAGAACGTATTGCCGAAACACTTCTAAGTTAATAGTTTTAATTTTTAGTGTGGAGAAATGCTAAAAAAAAATGACAAATAAGCCAGTTGCTGGGGATTAAAAAGTAACACAATGCGGAAATAATTCATGATAAAGGTTTTATCGCGTTAATCACTTAAGTTATCGCCCATTATTAGTATTCTAGGTTTTCCCCCTCCGCGGAGGTCAGCGTCGGCTCCTAGGAGGTCAGCGTCAGCCCCTAGGAGCAAAACGTGACCTAAAATTGGGCGTTTTTCGATTTTTCGAAGATAACTCATAGAAAACACAATAAATGATAAAAGTGGTTTATATTATTTTTTGAAAAGAAAAACGAACTTTTTTTGTTGATTAATGTAATGGTTTTTCAGTCAAGAACTAAAAAAAAATATTTTTTACAACAAAGATATCCTTTGCATATTTTTTAACTATGGAATCTGTAAATTAATCCGTTGTTTATTTATTTATTTATTTATTTATCTATTTATTTCGCACTTAGCCAACAGCCGTTAGGCCAATTATAGGCGTCGCTGTGCATTTGTTGTTACTCAAAACAAAAATTTTTGGTAAGTTGACAAAACGGTGCAACCTTGACAAAAGGCCGTACAGGTGCAGCCGAATCAAAATATATCATATTGGTACTCATTGTACGCAGAATTTAACGCTCTACAACTTTTATATGAACCATTTTTTTTATTTATTGGGTTTTTTCAGAGTTATCTTCGAAAAACCGAAAAACGCTCAATTTTAGGTCACGTTTTCGCTCCTAGGAGCCAACGCTGACCTCTGCCGAGGGTGAAAACCTAGGATAGTAATATTGGGCCATAACTTAAGAGATTAAAACGATAAAACCTTTACCATGAATTATTTCCGAATTGGATTACCCAACAACTGGCCTATAAGAGTGTGACAAATAATCTTAGAAATTATCTTAACCAAAGGTATGAGCTTAACCTTAAAAGTAATATCTGAAACTGGAAAAGTATTTACAAAAAGTTGGTTTCGTTGACGTAGAAATAATTTTATTATTTAAATACATTTCAGATTCAAGGCATTATATGTAACTGTCAGTTCTAATAATACGACGAAAAGAACTAATGAAGTTGTAAACCGAGATAGGACACAATCTCAGAAATAAAAAAAAAACTAATTTCCTGGCATAGACAGACCGAAATAGAAATGAAAAGGAATGTATACGAAGAATACTTCAATCGTACGCACAATTGTATTCGTAATAACTAGATAATATCAAAACACCACAAATCAAACGCAAACATTTTAAAGAATCCTGTTTGAATATTATATTATTGGAATACACTAAAGAATAGCGGTCTTGTAAGAAAACCATTTCTTTCGAGGTAGTAAGTGCCACAAATTAGACCTGTGCAAGGAACTAAACTATTCAGAATGAAGGATTAGATGCAAAACTATAGTTTTTACACATTTACACAATCATACAAAACATGTTTAAATAAAAATATATTATTTACGAACACTAAAATCTGAGCACATAATAAATAAATATGTTCAATACTCTAACTTCGAAACAGTTCAGGACAGAACGAATAACAGCGTCGTATATATGTTATAGGCAAAGCCCGAAGAGTCGGATATGTTATAGGCAAAGCCCGAAGAGTCGGCACACCTATAAAATATGCGAATTTTAAAATTGTTTTTATGTGTTAATTAAGTGTTAGACAATGACAAAAACTGAAATGTTGGTATGACGTTGTCTTAAACTAAATAAAACAACAACAGTTAACTAGCAGACTGTAATGAAGTGCATATGGCATAAAATTAAAGTAATAGTATATTACGTAACAAAAGAGCTGTATAAAGTATGTTACGCGGGAATTGAAAAAGTCACGCACAAGCCGCATAGCTGAGGGTGTGTAATTCTACGAGCTCGTAATTGCGTTATACGCTCGGGTTGCGTACTCTACTTTTTGTACAACCACACTTATTCCATTAAATAAAAAATAAATGTTTTATTAATTATCAAATTCGTACTGTCACAAAACCTTAAAGGCAAGGATGCTGATATTGCATCAGCCATTTCTCTATGGTCTGCTTCGTACAAACTATGCAGTAATCTATACTGGCAGGGATGGGTGGTTCTAAATAAGTAATTCTCATATTTCTGAATGCATTTTTGGTAGTCTACTCTAGATGGACTATGTGCAATAAAGCTTTTCAATTTGAGTTCCTTTTGTGTTGTAATATATCAATTCTCATAACACTTACAAAAACAATCTGTAAAGGGTTTTACATAAAACTTTCCTTGTAAGCACCATGAGATAAAAAAAAACGATTCTGAGCAGGCCTTGATATGTGTTATACGTTTGGCAGTACTGTAGTGTATTGTCAGTCTATGTCCAATTCGAGATTAAAGGTTAGGTTTTGTTTGTTGTCTGACACAGACTGACATAAAATTTAATCTGCAAATCGCGATTTGACCTAGACTGACAATACACTTCAGTACCGCCAAACGTATAACACATATTAAGGCCTGCTCAGAATCGTTTTTTTATATCATGGTATATAGCGCGCATACTGCGTTGAATGCAGTGAGCTGCAATCGCTACACCTATCCATTACGCTGACTGCAGTCCGCAGCAATCGTGTTTCTTTGATCCTTTCAACTGCTCACCCTGTACATATGAGGCCGGGTAGTATATTCGGTTTTCAGCCACATGTAAAATATCGTCATTCTGCAACAAACAGTTTTTGTGCTATACCGCCAGCAGACAGATGGACAAACATACAACGGATTTGAAAAAACATGTTTTTCGTCATCTGGGTACCCTAAAAGGTTGTAGAGAAGATGAAATCTTAAAAGATGTTTTTTCACGATTACAGTACATTCTGCGCTTTTTAAATGAGCGAAGTAAAAAGCTAAGGTGGGACACTCTCTCTCTGCCAGTCTTAAAAAATTAAAAGTGTTTACTTCTCTTCTAAAAGACGAAGAACGTATTGCAATCGAGAAAAAATCACCTTCCCAAATGTCTACAGATTTTCACGTTTTCAATGTCTCTAAATGACAAAAACAGGTTTTCTCAGTTCCGTCTGTCTTTCGGTCCGTCTATTTGACTGTCTGTCCGTTTGTTGGCGGTATAATTCAAAAATTATTTGTTGGAGGAAGACGACATTCTGGCATAAACTTAAAATATACAGGGTGAACTTCTTGAAAAAATAAAGTTTTACCTAATTTTGCTCTTAGATCAAGTAAGATTAGTTCAATAAGACTAATATTTTGCACATAGCTCAGGGTCTTTATCCTTGACGAAAAGGGGCATATTTTGAACACAACATATACAGGGTGAACACCTTAAAAAGTTAAACTCTGTTTTTTATTTGATATCTTCAGAATGTTTAGTTGCATAACTTCCACTTGCCAGGAAAGTTCCGTGTAAAGCCTATTACAAATGTTTTAATTTATTTTTCATATAAAAATTTTAAAATACCATGTTGTAACAATATACAGTGTTGTCCGCGGATTGAGTTCACATAAGGTGTAAATGACAAAACATTTCGAGTTAGATGTTAATATTCTAAGAATCGCTCCTGCTGGTCTCAAACTAAGATATTGAGAAAATCAATCAAATTAATTAATATACAGGGGGTTTTTAGGATCGATTTTTAAAAAATGGCTAAGGGTAAACAACCTTTATTAGAAAACATTAAAAAGTATTAAAAAAGTTATTTAGAATTAAAGGTAATTGCAGACTCTCAATTTTCAGACAATTCGGCCTACTTGAATTTTTCTTAATGTTTGAATTTTATACTAACATATCTTTTATCGTAGCTGTACGAGGCACTTCACTATCTTTTTAACTTCTAGTTCATGAACCAGTTAGAACAGCCACGATAAAAAGCATGTTGGTATAAAAAACAAAAAATATTTAAAAAAAATCAAAGTAGAGCGATTGAGAGTCGGCCATTACTCTTAATTCTAAACAACTTTTTTTTAATACCTTTTTTATTATCTTCTAATAAAGATAGTTTACTCTTGGCCATTTTTTAAAAATTGATTCTAAAAACACCCTGAATATTAATTAATTTGATTGATTTCTCAAAATCTTGGTTTGAGAACAAGCAGACGCTATTCCTAGAATATTAACATTTAACTCGACAATATTTTGTCATTCACACCTTATGTGAACTCAATCCGCGGACACACTGTATATTAAATTAATAAATAAGCAAATAAATTACATACCATTATTGTGTTTTAAGTGATCCCTATTTTTCTTCTATTGCCTGGTTGTTCAGCTGTTGTAATAGCAACGGAATTTATTTTTCTGTTTTGCAGAACGGTTTTGATATCATGTTAGGCATGAACTAGAATGCTGATAATGCATATACAAATAGATCAAGTTTGAATTAATTCACAAATTGGGATGTTTTATTTACAAATGTTATTGACTTAGAATTCTCGCTAAAAATCTATACAGTAACTTCGGGTGTAATCTTCGTTTTTTTTTGTAGATACAATAATTTGTTTCATACGATCCAAGTTTTCCAAGAGGTTTCTAACGGAATCCCGGTAAGAATACCATCTTGTTTCGGATGGAAATCTGATTCGAAGCCTTTCTTTCGTAAATATCGCCTTTTCAAAATCGGGTTGCTTAAATTCATTCAGTGCAAGATTGACATTTTTTGACTAACCTTTTATCTAATAGGTATATATGTATTTTGCTAGCAAAATGCTCGTATAGCTACTGCCTGTACTATTCTAGGTATATTCAGTGCTTCAGAAAAGCCCGCAATTTAGTCACAGCACTGGTATTACCAGATACGATACCGCCAAATCCATATTATATTTTTGTTTGGTAATTGAATTTTGTAATGACTCTAGCAAGTTTTTCTTCAGTTTCAGACTCGGTATTCAAATCCCAGGCATTATAAAAGCATTTTCTCCATCTGTACTGTGCAGCATTGTCCACCACTATCATAGTATTGTTTGAAGAATTTATCTAACAGTCACATAAGTACTGTATCTTCTTTTACATGTCTGTTACTTTTGTTGATGGAATCGCGAAAAATGTCACAAAATGTCGACAATAGCAATCGAGTCACTTTTTGCTTCTACACCTACACCAGAGGTGTTCCGTCCTCTAAAACCTCGAATTTATACACAACATCTGCGTTATCATCTTCTGAATGACCCGGAAATAATAGAATATAGAAATAGATATAATACTTAATAACTCTACTTTAGCGCGCTCTACGAACTTTTTATTATTGAGAGTAGTTTATTTTTTTAAATAACGATTTGCATAAATAATCTGCCATACTACTGGTCCGGTACTTCTAAGGACAGCTCGAGTAACTTCTTAGAATCGCATTCTAGGCGGGATTGCTTCCATAACCCGACACCTCAAATGAAAACCCCGCGTTTAACCAGTCGATCCGTCTGTTTTTGCTCAACAAGCTGGAACAGCTCCGGCACGAGAAGGCAAGAATACGGTCTTGAGAACCTGGGCTGTGTAGAAATCAGAGAAGTCATGCGCCCGTTCTTGCTTTCCTAGGTCCCCCTTGTGCTGTAAATTAACACGCGCATTGGTTATTTTCAAGCCGGACAAGACCAGCAATAAGGCATATTACCCTCTTCATGGCATCAACTCTAATTAGGCCCCATTTCGAAACGCCACCTGTGATAATGAGACTAGTTAACGCCCAGCTTGAGCGGTACCCTTTGAAACCGGGTATGATTCGAAGGCCTATCTGCTTCTCTAAGTGACTGTCCGCGTCACCCACCGAAACTTGTCAATGGGAGTTCATGCACCGAAGCATCAGCCGAAGCTGAGACCGCTGACCGGCTTACAGGCAAGGCGATCTATAGTGTTCCAGGCCATGACACTGGCTCTGATACCAAATTTTCTGCTACGCCACCCTAAGTTTTAACATCATTCAAATATATTTGAAGTTAAAAACTATTTGGCAAGACAGCTCACATTAGTTGCAAAAATGTTTTCTAGTTTTGTTTACCATTCTGCAAGTCGGATTAACTACGCTTCATCAGTTGTGTCCCGGGTGGTGTAGCTTGAACAAGCGTCCACGTTCGAACAGTAGAGTTAATCAACTCTTTTTCTGGTCAGAACTTGGATTGGAGTTTCATGGCTGCTTCTCTCGGCGCCTCGTGATACGGCTGTCACGGAAATAGTTGATCCCGGATGTCATAATAACATCATGACAGTCGTTAGTGGGGTTGGAAGTCCCCATAAAATGTACAGCGACACCTATAATTGGCCTAACAGCTGTTGGCTGAGTACAGAAAAAAATCAGTTGCTCCATACATTAGCGTGTTCAAACTTCCATAGAATGAAACAGTGCACAGAAATGGTAACAAGTTTTGAATTAAGATTTGCGGATTGGAAAGATGTTTTTTGTGAAAAGCGCTTTAAAAAAGCCGATATAAAGGTGGAGAAGATGAAGACTTGTTGCGACTGCAATACCACTAGTTTTCAAGCAGGTTATTTTCAAGAAACTAATGTTTTAGATGAAGTCAAAATTAGTAGCGATTTACTTGCAATGGAGAATTAGGTACCCACCATGGGTAATTGATTTTAAATCGAACATTACGATGAAGTGACGCATTACGATGTAAATAGCAAATATTTTCAAGTTTTAAAGAATGTATCAGAATGACAGGGGGTAGTGCACTGACAGATTTTCCATTAGTGACCAAAATTAGTAATGTTTTGTTAAAAGCTGGCAAAGTCATGTTGCCAGATTGTGGTAAACAATTTCAAACATGAATTTAAAGGCCCAGTATCACGGCTTGGACATTGTCGACCGCCTTGATACGGCCCAACCACTGCCACAACAAATTCGTCATCTCAGTCAGGTCGAGCACCCAGACACGAGGCACCGAGGTACCCGGCGCTTTTGCTTACTGACCATAGCCGTCGTGTAAACGTTTGAAGGGTAACCGTCGAGAGCGAAGTCTCTATAGTACATATATGTTGCAGCTCAGCATTTACACCGCACTGCAGCACTTCTGCCTGCTTGCATACGTTGCCCATAATGTGCGTCATCCTGGGATCCAGTTTTAGCCAATCATAGAATAATTGCATAAAATGGTCCCTTTCCGCACACAAGTGAGTGCAGAAGGCCAGTACTTTCTGTACCGACTAGGAAAAGTAGTATACAACTGGCGTAAAGAAATGGTCATTGCAAAATTCGTATAATTGGCGTACTTTCTAATTTTCCCGTTGATTTCCAACGATCAAACTAGAGTTTGTTCTTAAAGACCCGAATATCGCAATAAACCTAAGAAGAAAGTATTAGTGCATTCTTCCAGTGATCACTTATGGTATGGCAGTCCTTGTCACTAACCGTTAGCTCAGCAAACAAATTAGAACAACTCAAAGGACTATTAAGCCTATGATTCTGGTAATAAGTCTCAGAGACCACATCATAAATGATGAAATTAGAACGTGAACTAAGTGAGAAGACGTAATAAACAGAATAGCGAGATTAAAGTGGCACTGGGAAGAACATGTGACAAGGCAGGGGACGTCACGTTGGGCAAAACACATTTTGCAGTGGCGACCAAGGCTACACAAACACAGCGTAAGACGCTAATAAAGACGATAAACTGACATCACAGAAAAAGTTGGAAAAAACTGGCAACGTGTGCACAAGACAAGAAAGAGTGGAAACAAGAAGGGTGGGCTACGTCCAGAAGTGGATAAGAGAGATGCTAAAGAGGAGTAAGAGCACTGCATGTCGGTCATGCTTCAATTTTATACTCAGTCTGCAATCAAGCTCTTTCTGCACTCGTATTATAATATACCACGACCCTTGTGTTAGGTATAACTCTCAAAGGATATTTGATAAAGATATTGTTGCCTCTTATAAACCATTTACGTTTATATAGTCCTGGAAATACACAAAGTCAAATTCATTCTCTTTTTATTTATAGTAAACTGGACGAGAAAGAAAATTACTAGAAAAATGAACTTCGTAACTAAATTTTAATTATTGAAACGTCACCTGTCATTAAGCATTGACAAATTATTAGATCAAATTTATCCCTTGCTTTTTAAATTTCTTCCAACATGAAACGTTTTAGTGACTAATCTAAAAACTTAATTTTGAATGTAGTCTCTTACTTTGAGAGACATAATAATTATTGGCAAGCTCAAGGAAAAAATAGCATGAAAATAGCAGCCGAAGCATTGAAAATTTCGAAAGAACTATTTATCGGGTAAAGAATTCATCTACTTATTCAGATGTAGTCTATGCAGAGACAGTTTCGAAAAAAGCCAAAGAGAACAAAACTAAGGTAAATCCCACCATTTTACACGCATTACGAGAAAATAATTCACAAGATGTACGTTGAAAAAGAGCACGTAACAATTAAATCGCTCCATCAACGATTTTCCGAAGAATGGCCAGATTTTCCCTGTTCACCAAGATCAGTAAATACCTGGATTCATAAAATTGGTTTCAAATTCAAGAGAAGTAGTAACAGGCAGTTTCTAGTAGAACAACCGTCTATTAGTGGCAAGCGTATGTCATTCCTCAGACAATATACAAAAGAGAAAAGTTTAAAGAATTTTAAGCCGGTATTTATTGACGCGACTTGATTTTCAGCAAAGGTGGTAACAGAAGAACTTGGCAAAACGGAACAATGGCTACTGCAAGCAAAAAACGGGAGACGGAGTTAGATACATTATCGTTAATGCAGGAATGAGAATGGATTTATTGAAAATGCAAGTTTGATTTTTAAAACTAAAACCAAGAGTGGTGACTATCACGACAATATGAACGCAAACAATTTGAGAAGTGGTTTAAAACTCAACTGATACCAAGCTTGAATGAACCATCGCTAATTGTAATGGATAACACCAGTTATCATTCTAGATGCCAAGAAGAAGTCCCTTGCCAAAGCTGGACAAAAAGAAAATGATCCAATGGTTACAATTAAGGGCATTGATTACCCACAGACGGCGATGAAAGATGAATATGGGATATAGTAAGTTTGAAATTACGAAAAAAATATATCATTTAGACATTCACGCAGCACAACATGGCCACAAGGTTTTGAGATTACCGCCCTATCATTGCCATATAATGCAATAGAAATGGTGTGGTCAAAGGCTAAACGGCTGTATGACGCAGGAATTTTACAAACTAAATCATCCCCAGAGGATGTAGTAAATGTCTGGTCTAAGGCGTTAGATGCTATTAGTGATGAACATTGGAATAATTATGTTCGACATACAGATAAAGTAATTTTTTCAGCGTGGAGACCGAAAAATATATAGATGCTTCCAATATTGAACCTGTTGTAATTACTTTAAGTTCAAAAGACAACGATACGTCGGACGAACGGTCAATGAGCTTTGATGAAAATGATTTTGAATAAAAATTGTTTCGTTTTTACATAATGAATATTGATTGCTGTTAATAAGTTTTTAACTAAAATATAATTCTTAGAAGTTGTATTCCTGTCTAACAATTAATGCATCTCCAAAGGCATCACCTGGGGTGCGAATTATTAAATAGTAAATTGATCCAACGTTGAATTGTGAATAATTATTGACTCACCATGTATATTCGTTACCACGATTAACACGATTGTTGTTAAAAACTGAAATAAGAATACACATGCAAAAGTAACTAAAAAAACGTTACTCTTTTGTTTTTTTGACTTGTGTATTTCCAGGACTATATAATGTGTTTGTAGAAGAAATGTATGTTTCGTCCCTCTTGATAAAGTTTTGATTTTTATGATTCTTTAATCTATAGGTAAAAAAATAAGGGGTCGCCATACAGGCAGCAAAAAACGATGCAGGCAGAAGAAAGTACTATGTAACAAATAATTTTCAAAAGAAACAAGGTAGGACACGAGGTGTAGAACACCGTTGTAAAAGCTTGAACATATATTCATCATCATCAATGGCTCTACAACCCGGCTTGGGTCTTGGCCTCTTCAAGTAGTTGTTTCACCTGTCTCTATCTTTGGATACGGCTTTCCAGTTTCGTATTCCCATGCTCTTCAGGTCCTTTTCCACCGCATCCAACCATCTGAGTTTAGGTCTTCCAGCAGTTCTTTACCTTCTGGTTTTGTTAGTAAGATGCGTTGGTCGGGTTTGCGTTCTCTCTTCTAACAACGTGGCCTGCCCATCTGAGTCTCCCAACTTTGATTATCTTGATTATGTCTACGTCATCATATAGTTCATACAGTTCTTGGTTAAATCTCGTTCGCCATATTTCATTTTCCATCATGGGGCCATATATAGTTCGTAAGACTTGTCTTTCGAATACTCTAGAAGTGCTTCTTCTGACTTGGTTAGTGTCCACGTTTCTGAGGCGTAGGTTAGTACGGGTCGTATTAGGGTCTTGTATATGATGCTTTTAGATTTTCTTGTAAGACTGTGGCTTTTCAGTTGCTTTTTTAGTCCATAGAAGCACCTGTTTGCGAGTAGAATTCTTCTTTTGACTTCCTCTTCATTTTTCTTTCATTGTTTATTTGTGACCCTAAGTATATTGAAGTCTCTCACTACTTCTATATTGTACTCCCCTATTGTCACATTTTGCCTCATTCTATCTCTTCGTTCTTCCGTGCGAGCTACTACCATGTACTTTGTTTTTTCTTCATTAACCTCTAGCCCCATTTCTTTTGCCGCTTCATTATTTGTTCTGGCTGTTCGACTTATAATGTCAATGTCGTCGGCATACGCTAGTACTTGCGTGGATTTCGTGAATATTGATCCTGTCGTTTCGATATTTGAGTCTCGTATGGCTTTCTCTAGGGCAATGTTAAACAGGAGACACGCAAGTGAGTCGCCTTGCCTCACTCCTTTGTATGTTTCAAATTGTTGGGATGTCCTCATTTTGTATTTTTACTGAGCACAGTACTTGTTTCATAGTGAGTTTTGTTAGTTTTATTAGTTTTTGCGGGATTCCGAGTTCTTCCATAGCATTGTACAGTACGTCTCTTTTTATACTATCGTAAGCGGCTTTAAAATCTATGAATATGTGATACGTTTCTATATTGTATTCCGACGTCTTTGCAATGATTTGTTTAAGTGAGAAAATTTGGTCATTCGTTGACTTGCCACTCCGAAATCCACATTGGTAGTTGCCTATTATTTGTTCGGAGTGTTTCAGGATTCTGCTGTGTATAATGTTGGACAGAATTTTGTAGGCTGTATTTACGTTTATATAATGTGTTTGTAGAAGAAATGTATGTTTCGTCCCTCTTGATAATGTTTTGATTTTTATGATTCTTTAATCTATAGGTAAAAAATAAGGGGTCGCCAATACAGGCAGCAAACAACGATGCAGGCAGAAGAAAGTACTATGTAACAAATAATTTTCAAAAGAAACAAGGTAGGACACGAGGTGTAGAACACCGTTGTAAAAGCTTGAACATATATTAATATATTCCAAACTTTAACTTTATGTTGACATCAAATTGATATAAGAATAATAATGAAACAAAGAACAATTAAGTACATTACATTAAGTTTAAAACTGAGGATTCTATAAATAGCAGGATTATAACTGCACTAACATTTACATATAAATACAATACTGCCAAAATTTTAAGCGATTGGCAGAAAAAGTGCTTGTAAAATGCTTACTAATTTGCATTTAGGTGTAACCAACCTTAACCTTGTCAATAGCTTTTTAGAGGAAAGTGAAAAAAGAAGAGCGTGTATGTTTTGAGGATGAAGCCGACCTTCGTCGTTATAAGACTGCGTATATATTTCCTTGGCAAGACAACAATTAACAAATTCCACAAAATGCTTTTTATGAAAGGAAGTGTTAAAACATTTGCTCTTAGTTATTTAGAATAGCCTACAATTTTAAAATTTCTGAGAGTGGCTCATTCTGAAATTGTAATTGCAATATTTCTAGCTTAATTAATTGTTCATTTGGCATCAAATTTAGTTTCAATGGTTGTAACACTACCAGATTTGATTATGATTATGAATAATTGCAGAATATTTACAACATATTTTTATTCAACGAGATTTTTACATAAATCCAACTAGATTTTTACAAACTACATTAAATTCTTGCAAAAAACAAAACATAATACGAGAAGCCATTATAACTACAAAAAAGCCAATTAGCAACCCTTCAGGTTTTAAATATTAGCAAATGCCTAAGGCAATAGATGATTACACGTTTGGTCTTGTGCATCATTTATTCTTCATTGTAATAGAATATTGCACCGATTACTATAATTATCTGTGTCTAGGACATGAACAAATAATACTTCATGAATAATGACAGACCCTTGTGGCTGTGCATAATGTCTTCACAACAACGCTACGGATTAACATACGCGCCTTCGGAAGCAAGTGGCATATTAAAATCAAGCAGTTAGTGTATTAATTAGCTATTAGCAATCATTATCGCTACAATGCGGTAAAAGAAGCTTAAAGTGTGAATAATTATTGGTTCGTAACGGTAACAGTAGTTGCACTACCTATTTGACGTAAATTAGCTAGTTTCTTAATTGAGAAATTATAAAATACCACTAATCATGGTCGTAGTCCAAAATTGGAAAATGCATTATATGGGACATTTTTAGTTTCATTGAGACCAAAATTATCTGAAGTTTTTTTGTAGTTTACAAAACATACAAGACTGATGCGGAATCTAAAATTCTGGCAGTTCTTAAGGTACAGTGTGATTTTTTATAAAGTTAATTGCAGTGAGCCATTACCAAAAGTAAATCGTCTGCAGCCAGCGTTAGGTATAGGTGCTGGATTTTAAAATTTTAAGTTTATGTCAAAAATTGGGCATGACAGCTGTGATATTTTGCAGATTTAAATAATACTATTAGAAATGGTACCTTAGAAGCATTTTATTAACATAAAATGTTGATACTTTATATTGAAAATTTAGGACAAGTGCTCAAAATGCCCGCTACCTTGCTGGATACATACCTTGCTTTATTTGTCAGACTTCGGAACACATTTTCTAGCATATTGGGTAATAGCTATTAACATATCTAGGAATGTTATGAGTATCATAACTGCCGCAGATGTTTTGAAATCCGAGCTCGTAGAGCGAGGATTTTAAACATCTGAGGCTGTTATGATTCATAACATCCGTGATATGTTCAATAGTTTATCGGTTGCTATATGGTTATGGTTGCCATGTAGGGTAATATTCCATTACCCTACAGATAAGTTATGACCTAGTTACCAGCCCACTTTTGTATATGTAAACAAAGGCTTAATATCCTGAAACCGGTAAATTATTTAATTCGTCACACTTTTTAGTTATTCTAATTGCAAGCTCATTCAGGTCCTGTATTTCAGTTTTATAAATGGCCTTTTTAGCCAAGAGCAAATGCAAAAGTCCAGTGGCGTCAAATCGCAAGATCGAGGTGGAAAAGGGGTCGACGTATTCCCACTTAGGTAATTATTTAGTTTAGCTTGAATCGCTTAAATTGCAACTTTTAGAAGCGGTTTTGCACTATCCCTATAGTTTACGGCCTGCTGAACTCGAATCTGTAGGTCGGAAGAGGCGAAAAATTTATATTTTCAAAAATTAAATACCAAACTGAAATGTACCTCAACTAACACAATTGACACTTCCAGCAACAGCTATGTTTCCAACTGTCTAAAATACTCTAAACGGTGTAGCGCAGCCCCAACTAGTATAAAAGTATAGAGGCCTGTAGTAAATAGTTTAGCTAAAATGCAGTATCGTAGACCACTTCTGTCTCATGCCCAGGAGCTATTTTAGGTTGGCTGCAGTTTAAGATTTGTGTGTACTTAGTACCCACTAAAAGGTTGTGGTCTACTAGACTGGTGTTTCCCTCATTCTATCTATTTATTTTAAAGCAGTGCGTGCCGCCTCTGGGGTTTTTCGACCTTTAGTAACATATTCGAGTTACCGGAATTTCTGATGGATTTTTGTAAGTTTTGTATTTAAAAAACGCCTTTCCGCCGACTTCCCTGTACTTACTTTTTGTTCTGCATGGCCTTTTTCTAGGGATTCCAAAAAAAATCCGGATTTTAGCGTTTCATGCTAAAGTAAACTGTTACCATATCCAACGAATTCTTGGATGAAACCTAAATTTTCTCTAGTGCAATGCACCGGTAAACCATCTTACTGAAAGTAGCCTTGCTGTAGTTCCTGATCGTCCAATTGATTGAAAATTGTTCTAAAATTTCGGTGACACATTCGTCTTCGACTAATGCTAATCCAGACTTCAAGTTTCTGTGGATGAAGTGGTGCCTCTTTAAGGAATGTGGGTTTTCCGCAGCCCACGTTCTCATATTTTGGAATTCACGTATCCCTGATAGGTGAAACCATGTCTCATCCGAAAAAAAAACATTGTTCAAAGCATTGTTCAGGAAAGCTATTAGGAACCATCGACAGTATTGTTCTCGACGGGCATATCTGCAGGTAATATTGATGTACAAAAGTTACACGATAGGGAAAAGATTTAAATTCGTTTTCAGAAGCTTTTTGGTTGTTGAATATGGCAAATCAACTCGTTGCGAAAGACGTCGAATTGAAGTCGAAGGTTCTTCGCCCATAATAATTTGCTTAGCATTTTCTACAACTTCTGCAGTACGTACCGTTGGTGTACCGCTACTTTTCGTCTGGTAACCGAGTCTGTCTCATCAAATAATTTTACAGTACGCTTTAATGGATGACAGAAACTAGTCTAGACGACATCCCTAAATTAGTCAAAACAGTCTTGTATAAAGTAGGTCAACTCTCCATTTACAATAAGCCCACTACGATAATAAACTTTTATCATAGAAACCTTATGTTGTCCTGTGAAATTCATCTTTGAATTAACTCTTGAATTGGAATGAAATTTTTATATCAAATTATGAAGTGACAAACTATATATCTTAATGCAGACACATCTGATTCAGGCTATCCAGGCGCTACTGCAATTCAGTTGTTTAAAAAATCACTCTGTAGGTATACATCACTGTATCCCATTTCACCATATCTTCTATATTTTTGGGCAAATTGATATGACATTTTGGTGACATGTATAGACTTCCAAGAGAACTTAAGCAACTTATTAGAGTTATATTCAGCGTTGTATACAGCCTACTATATCCATTCAATATGCGAATTTATCTAAACTTAACCTAGCAATTAAAGTCTATAGGCAAAACTCCATATACGATTTCTGTTGCAAAAAAACGAAAAAAAATATACACAACATGGCTTCTTTTGAACAAAAGATAGATTTCCTTCAATTTTTATATTTTACAATAATTTTTTTTAGTTTTGTGAAGATTTTTCGAAATGCTGCAAATTATTTTGAAATAAAATTCACACTATCTTGATGCTATTCTAAGGTACGAAAATTTCGCATCGAGAATCGATCATAGTAGGAGTAGCAGTGGAATGAAGCAACACTGAACATATAAACCGTTCAATAGTTATTTTCCCGGTAGGTAGACATGGAATTTTGTTTTTATGTTTAATAAAATTAAAACTCCTTAGAATCTCTTTCTGACACTTTGTCAGAATCAGCTGATATGTACAGGAGGTTCACGAAAGTGTCTAATGTGACATTTTGAGGTTAAACGTGCAATGTTGCCAGTGCGTTTATACTTTGTTTGCCACTAGGCACAATATTTATGGACATCGGCGTCATGGATACCTATCTGTCAACAAATTGTAGTTTATACTAAAGCAAATATACCGAAAGTTATTCAAGGTGACACAAAACTACAAATTAGAAAGGCCTACAGGCATTATAAAGCTGACAGGCCAGACCTTAGTGAAACTGAAATCTTTGCCCGGCTTAGTGCAATTTGGGACTAACTATTTATGCATAAAACTTAATTGTTGGTTTAATTTTGGGCTTTGTTCTGTTTTAGGTACGTTAGGTATCTGAAAGAACTATTAGAAATATTATTGGGCGGGACAATTTTGAAATTTAACCCACGACCTAAAAATTATACATACTGTAAAGGTTAAGATGGTTTGGGCATATATGGAGAATGTCAGATGGAAGAGCTACTAAGATAGTATTGTAAGGCAGAGCGCAAAAAACTAGAAGAAGAGGCCGACCAAGGAATTGGTGGAAGAAGGCAGTAATAGAAGACATAGCAAGGAAAGGAATAGAAGACTGGAGAAATAGAATCATGAATAAGGGACAATGGAGACAGATTGTTATGCAATGGGCCTAAAGTGGCTTGTAAAAGCTTTATTTATTTATACTGAAGAAAATACATAAATTGTAATATTTAAATATGTTTGTATACAATTTATAATTACAATAAAAAACTACTTTTATTATACCAGCACCTCTAAGAGTTCAATTAAATCACCCCTATTTTGGACAGGAGTTCCATAGACTACATTCTAATATAACCCCAAATAATAACAGCTTTACTGTCTCTTTTCGCTTCTTAGGCGCCACGTTTTGGGATATTCTTTCTATTGCGTGCGTGGTCTTCCCCTTTGCCCATGAAATCCACTCGTATTTCCTTTGAGGCCATCTTCTATTAAGGGTTCTTCTATGGAGTCCGCACCAGCACGACTAATTTTTTTGCAATTACGCCCATAAGTGGTTTTTGTACATCCATCCTCTCTATAATATTTCAGTACGTATTCTGTCTCTGCACTAGCAAACCGTACGTGGATACACCTTAAAAAATTGTTTTATATATTTTTTTAAATACTTTACTTCATAAGATTGTGTTAAGTAGCTGAATTGCTCTAGTTCCTTGAGCCACTTTATTGAAGATATCCCTGTCCCTTACTCCTTCATTTGTTATAGTGACACCCAAGTATTCATGTTCTGTGCAGACCTCTGTAACGTCATTTACTGTTTGTATGAATCTGACTTTGCCATCTATTACAAAATGTTTCGTCTTATCTAAGTCGATATGCAACACTTTATTTTGATGCTCCTCTGTCAATTTTCGTATTATATATACAATGTCTTCAAATTTTGCATATGGAACTTTTAATGCTTCATTTCAATCCGAAAGAATTTCTTCTCACTGTAGACATTTTTTGACTTCTAACGCTACTAAGAGACCATATCTTACCAATTCTATCGGACAACTTCGAAGCCAGGTCCTATCTTCTAATATTCATTTCTTGTAATACTTTTCTGATTTTTTCCACTGCTCTGTCTAAAGATTCGTATTATAAATTTTTATACTCGTCTCTTTTTTTTATGAAAGGCTCTCGTAGTATTTTTTTCGAGTGTCTATGGTGCTACGACATGAGCAAGACTTTACGACCGGACCCTTCTTGCCACGGCTCTAAATTGCGCAGGGAGGCGGCTCTATTACAGCTGATTGTCCACAGCTAGCTCGCGGAGAGGGGAGGTCCACGGTACTCCTGAAGTCCGGTCCTGTTTCAGGATAGAAAATATGAAAATATTCCGGCGCCAACATGAAAAATTCTACTCAAAGTTGGAAAAGCCTTTTCGTTCAATACCGAAGCTGACTGGGTCTAGTGCAAAATACATACTTACGTGTTAGTCAATGAAATGCTTAATTGTTTCAACTTTTAAAGTGCAACTTGTCTTTTACAATCTCTTATCAATTTACCACCTTGGTTAAACACCACTTTTAAAAGCAACACACCTGAAGGGCACGGCTCTTTAGTGCTTAGCAAATTGACACTGTCCCTCAAAGAAACCCAAATTATTAAAAATGTGGTTTATTAAACTATTTAAAAATTAGTGAAGAGGCTAAATATTCAATTGATAATATAATTACAGTTACACAATATACAAAACAAGTTGAAAAATCAAAACTACAAGTAAAAAATCCAGAAAAAGCATGTCAAATAATAATTTTGAGATATTTTTGTAAACAACGGGAATACAGCTTGACTCAAAATAGTAATTATCGAGTGCACAACTTAAAACAACAGACCTCGAGTGTACCATGTGGAACTGCCTTACACGTAAAAGCGCAATTTCGGTAAACGTTGACAAAAGTATATCACATATATCCTATATCTATTATAAAATTACTTTGGAATTAACAGAAAAACAACATGCAATGACGTTAAGCTCAAGTTTGGTGTCAATCAAATAAACGTTTCTTACTTAAAACAGGCTCTGAGATTTTCCCACTTTGATAAACACGTTCACTAGCTAAAGTATAGCACAGTACATGTACAAGCTCCCTTTAACAGGGATGGCTATACGAATAAGGGTTGATGTCATTCCAGCATTGGCCGTTGCGGACACACGTTGCAAGCTCGCCGTTGGTTAAACTAACGCTGCGGGTGCACTATTAGCTATCTGTTATATCCGCATAAGCGACGGCAAAAAACATACATGTGCTTCCTTTCATTAGTGGGATTATTTTGGCGATGTTTCGGAATTGTGCGAAAATAATTGGCAAACTGCCCGAAAATGGACAAAACAACACACGTCAGTTCTCATACAGAAGAGTTGCTTCAACACACTAGAATGTTTATTTACCAAAGGAAGAAGAGCATAGCTTACACTGATCTGATCATTTCCCAAAAAGTATTTCAATAGACGTTCTTTTAATTTAATGTAGACATTCTGCACTGTTTTCGGCTTGAACCGTGTTTTAATGTAATTTGATAGTCTTGGTTTATTTAGGATGTGTTTGAATTTTACCTCTAACTGCAAAATTACCAGAATCGCATCAAGCTCCTGCCTGTACTCTAACAGAATGTTATCATGTAACTTATTCTGGTCTTTGATAATGATGTAGTCCATTGTCGATTCTGATTTTGTGCTTGTCCGTATACAAGTAATTTTATGTATAATTTTGTGCTTAAAGAATTAATTTAATCTTCAAAGAGCAAACTGTTCACATACTTCTATTATTCTGCGACTACTGGCGCTCACTGTTGTTTAGGTCCATCATGTATTCACACGACTGGATTATGGATCCTATTCTGCCGTTGAAATCTGCTATCAGCATAGTTCATGTTGAGGATTTACCTCATTTTATATGTTCGTAAACTGGTGTGTGTATTATTCTTTCACTTGCCCCAACTGAAGGCGTGTCTCTAACATTGTTTTGTAGTTTAAAAAGTTTTCTAGTAAAACTGGGGAACAGGCCCAACGCCAACAACCCAGGTTAGAGAGCCAGGGAATTTATCCTCGAGTTTTCTTCCCCCCGGGCCAATTACCTTACGGGACTGTAGAGATTAGCCCTTTATACCTAGATGGTTCGTAAGTTCTCGGAGCCCGAAATTCCATATTTAATCGATAAGCCTCCCCTACTGAGTGATACCAATCGGAGCCCGTTCAATGCAGGTGTTTTATGAGGTCGTTACTCTTTTCTCTTCCTCTTTTCCTAATTAAATTGGGATCGAGTACGTTAGAGTCAATAAAGTCTAGAAAATAATAATTGACGAATTGACGAACTGAAGAAAATTTTCTCACCAAAGTCACTCTAATACGAAAATGGGTCTACTTACATAATGTCTTTTTATTCCAGTGCTTCATATGTTTAATTCGAATTTAATAAACTGTAATAATTTTCACTGTTCGTTGATGCTACATCTTCTAAATTTACATTTACCACTAGCGATCACCCCAGATGAGAAGTTGTCTTCTATTTACCTGAGTAACCCGTAAGTAATTCAGGTATCTGAGAATTAATTTTATTCAAGTGAAATAAACGATACCCTTCTCCGGTGATGACACTCCACGTTAGTTTTCTTCCCAAATTTAATTATCTTCTAATATTTATTGTAGTGCGTATGAGCTGTACTCTACTAAAATCAGCACTGTTTCTTCTATTCTTGCAATCCGTTCTTAGTCATCTGCCGGTCAGCATTTTGTACTGGTACAAGCTTTCTGGTTTGTTCTATTTAATGGTCCAATCTTCTGATTAAATTTTTCCAAGTATAACTACTGTTGCATTAGCATCGACCTGAAATACATATCTGTGTATTCATCATTTCAGAAAATGAGAAAAAATTTCTAAAGCGTTGATAACTCAAGTGTGATGCTTTTAACACTTGAATTATCAATTTCTTGGGTTTTTTCTCTAGTGCGCAAAGTTACTGATAAGTATTTATCTTTGTATAATAAATTAGCATTAAGTGTGTAATCTCACAATACTGAATACTAATGAAACTAAGAATAAAAAATTGGACTTTATATTTAAAAAAAAGTAAGACGAAGAATATTTCTGCTACTTAGACAGTGCCTCGTCATAACATGACTGCCATTTTTGCTGCACCCTGAATAAAGCTTTTGTACCTTTGGAAAATAGTAAAATTTTTATTAATCTCTACATTTGCTACAATTTCGCCTATAGTACATATGAGCGCATTTTAGTAGCTTTCATAAAAGAAGTTGGTCCAAAAAAAAATACTAAGCTATGTATAATACGACACAACAAAAATGCATATTAGAACTTATATACATAAACACACATTTTAGGGTAGTCCAGATAATAAAGTAAATATAATTTATTTTATCCTATTATGTTATTATGATAATAACTCCTTAGCAACGAGTTGCATTAAGATGCATTTAACAGCACTAGTGTTGTTAAGAAAAGTAACATAAGGATGCTTTATTAGCATTTAATCATATGTTGACAGCACTGAAGTGTATTATCAGTCTATGTCAAATTCGATGTTAGTAGGTTAAGTTTTGTTTGTTATTTGACACAAACTGACGAAAAACTTAACCTGAAAATCTGAAATTTAACATAACCTGCCAGTGCTGCCAACGATACAGTAATGAGTTTTTATCTTACTAGTGATACCACCACTCGCTGTTGTAAGTGTCATTAATAACCATTTTTCCTATTTTTTAAAAAGATTAGTATTTTAGGATAAAATAAACCGTGTTACGATATACGTAACGCTATCCGCTTTCTACATTACTCGAGAATTTTCAAGAACTCGCTGCTAACGTCGCTCCTTCATTCAAACTATTCTCTCGTAATGTAAAAAGCTTGATAACGTTACTTGTATCGTAAATTACTATTTTACTTGTTTTGTGTAATTATATTTTGCGATAGAGCTTTTTAAATTTTGAATATGTGATACGGTTGTGTCTATTCATTTCTAAATATGTTAACTAATTAAACAACTGGTGAAGTTATTTAGAAAAATTCTTGAGGATTAACTGTAAAATTATGCTTAAGCTCATTGCTCTTTAGGCTATCCACAATCAACGATTAACATTTGAACGCGTGCATGTATTTAAGGAAGTAATCCTGTTTGAGTAGCACAAGGTTGTTAGCTATTTTAATGGTTTAAAATCCATTTATCTTGTCTATTCTGTCATCACTATCGCTCATATTTATGGTTTATGAGCAATTAATTAAAGAAAATGTACATCTATAATACCACTAATCAGTTGCCAATTTGGGATCATTCCCATTTCAAGAATACATACCGCGGTATGAAAACTGCTGCTCTTTACGGATGTCGCCATACCAATAATTTAAAGCTATCAGTTTAGTGTTAATCTAAACTACTAAACTTCTCTAAACAAATCTAAGAGCAATAAGTTGGGCGATCTAAATGAACGACATTCGGTACTAACTGGTGTCCCAAGAGTCTTGGAATTTGCTCTTGCCATGAATTTGGAGTGTCACGCCATTTCTTAATTTACAGAAAATGATCAAATGTAATGTTGTCAGTAGCTGCCAGTAATGGTGAACTAAGAAATTACATGCCTCTCCAAACTTATGGCAAGAGCCGAATCCAAGACTTTAAGACGCTCGTTATAATTCCCACTAACTTTGCACAGCAGCACGGTTCTGTTTAAATTATTAATAGGCCAGTCACCGTAGACACAAAAATCGCGTTAGGTCTCAAAAATTGCACTGTTCTAATTTTTTGGGATGTTGTAAGGATATATAATAATAGTGTAAAACCAAGTTTGCATCTTCGAAAGACCTGTGCTAACTGCGTGGTGCTCGAAAAACCTTTTTTCTTTCGATTTTTTTTCAGTTTTTAGCTTACTACTACTAAAAGGTGCATCCTACTGAAAAAGTCGCCCTGTAGACTTTTAAATTGGACAAAATTTGCTACAATTTACAACAGCTTCGTAGGTCCAATACGTCCAGAGATACAGCGCTTCAAAAATTGGCCGTTTTTCCCAAAAAGTTCGAAATTGTAGTTTTAGTCGTCTTCCGAGCAGAATATCGGCTAAAATACTCATCCTACGAGGAAAGCTATGGAAAATAAAGTTGTAGAGCGGTTACTTAGCTTTAAGTATAAGCGTAACCCTGTAGGACCAATGGTTCCGTTGTTATCAGGAAAAAACGAAAAATTAAGGAAAACTGATTTTTAAAGAAATATAGCCTGACGAATTGCAGGACTTTTGTAAAGGATAAGAAGACATAATTCAGTGGAAAATACTTTATATAATGCAAAATTAAATTGAGTACAATTAATATTAAGGTGTAAATTTAACAAAATTATATCAAAATTGTATCAAAATTTGTTTGATAGTTTGAGGGACATGGGACGTGAAATGTTGAACGTGAAGTGATGGCGGGACCTCAGCTGACTCCTGCGATGTATTAAATGCGTAATCAATTTTATAATAAATTACAACTAAGGGGTAGATATGTAATATTAGGCCGATAGCGGGCCTGAGAAATACGAATGTTGGGCCCCTTCCACCTCACCTCTTCGCACCGACTAGTGTAAACTTAAAATTAACTTTTAGTTTTTTAATTTTTAGCTTTGTATGTAGGATTTGTTTTTTATAAACGTAAATGGTATTGAGAATAAACCCGTTATGTTAAAAAGTGTAATGCACAAGTACCTTTTATTTTATACTCAACACCAATATACCATTTACGTTTATAATAAAATTTCTTCTGTTTTTAAAAACCGGTTTACAGCCAATGTAGGGCATAGATACCTACCCAAAAGATGAGGCCTACGTTATTTAACAACTACGACTCATATAAATATGTAGTTGTGATAATAACAAGATATATAACAATAAATCAAATTTATAAATGTAATGTAATTTTTACTTCCTTTTACAATAAAGGAAGTATTGGATTCACCCCAAAAGTTTGAAATTGAGTTTTCAACAGATCTTCACGTTTTATATTCCCCTGAACCCAAAAAACATATTTTTGTTCATTGGTCTGTGTATGTGTGTGTCTGACAGTAAACAGAATATCTCAAAAACGAAAAGAGTATAAGTTTTGTGTACTATCTACATGCGACAGCAAGCTTTTTAAGAAAATCTTATAACCGGAAGTAGGTGTTTACTCTTGTGATTTTTAAGTTTTTTTCGATTTTTTCAAAACGGCTCTAACGATTTTTTTCAAACTTTACATTTTTATTACATTTTTAATGTGTACTGATGTGGGTGATTTTCCAGTTGAATACTTCTAAAATGGGTTTCTTTTGTTTTTCTTTCCTATTTTCTTATTAACTCCTATTTTAAATAGAACACCCGATATATTATTACATTTTTGCATTCAGCTTAAAATTCTAGAGAAAATTTGTCTCTCCAACTAACGCTCTATTTTTACCGTTTTCGTAGAATTTGTAATTTTTGAAAATTTTGGACAAATGCTTAAAAATTAAAATCAAATTATTGGCTAATTATAAGATTACTGTAAAAGGAAGTTGTGTGAGTGTATCATACCAGATTTTTATAACATTCTATAGGTAACTGTGCAATATTAATAACAGAAGCTCCATTTGCTGAAAAATTCGATTTCCTTAATTTTCCGTTTTGCCCTGATAACAAGGGAAGTATTGGTCCTATAGGATTTCGCTTCTACTTAAATTAAAGCTAAGTAACTGCTCTACAACTTCACATCCCATGACGTTCTTCGTAGTATGGGTATTTGAGCCGATATTCTGCTCGAAAGACGGCTCAAACTACAATTTCGAACTTTTTAAGAAAAATGGCCACTCTTTGAAGCGCTGTATCTCGGGACGTATTTGACCTAAGACGATGATGTCTCCCTTACATTGTAGAAATTTTTGTCTGCTTTAAAAGTATACAGAACGAATTTTTCCGTAGGATGCACCTTTTAGTAGTAGTAAGCTAAAAACTCAAAAAAGTCAAAAAAGCACCACGCAATTAGCACAGGTCTTTCGAAGCTGCAAACTTGATTTTAAACTATTGGTATCTATCCTAACAACATCCCAAAAAATCAGAACAGTGCAATTTTTTGCGACCTACGACGTTTTAAATGACTGGCCTATAATTATAATTTACGGAAACATACAGCAGTCTTTAATAGCTATTAACATATCTAGGAATGTTATGAGTATCATAACTGCCGCAGATGTTGTATTGAAATCCGAGCTCGCAGATTCAATGAAATTAACATTTACACATAGGTACTTCAACAGTTTTTTATTTCTTTTCTTAAAGATAATTAACTTGGAAATGAATACTTACTTACATACAGATAATTCAATAGGAAATCAAAACAAATATGAATCTTAGTGACACAGTAAGCAAAAAAAGTTAAAGACACCCTTAACACCACAAGTTTCATGGCCCATTTTTTGCACATTTGAGATAAATATGAATCTTCACGCTTTCTGAATATTTTTTTCTTACAAGCGTTACACTGTTCATCAGCTCTTTTTTGTCTGTTGACTGGTTACTGGGTCTTAGTCTTGAAGTAAATAGTTCGCTCTCAGAAATATCATCTATCGAGTCAGAATCCGTATTCGATAAGCAACCTTTGGTGCTACTACTGCTGCTTGGGTTTGTCAATTTTGTGCAGCCTTCCTCTTTCGAGAAACTTTAACACTTTCCGTTCAATTCTGTTTTTTCTATATTTACCATTCACGTTACTTTAGACTTTGCTTGATTTTTTGACCACTAAATTGTCTTTAAAAATTTGCTTTACATGCTTTTAACTTTCTTTGCTAGCTCTAGTGCTTCCTTCTTTAAAATAGCCATCATGTTTTCTAGAAGTATTTCTTTCTGGAGTTTTGGTTATAATTATAGTTTTTCCTTTGCGTTGTTTTCCCACGGTTTTTCGAGCGCCACTTCGGTGTTGGAAGATCCAGGCTCTGGCTCATTTGAAATAGAAAGTGCAGACTGCGGTTCTTCTACATTTGTAGTAGATTAGTCTTGACTATTATTAACTACAAGATCCAATTCCAGCACAACCAGTGACGTTTGGCGACTGCGTCAGTCTGTGACGAATGAGGGTAAAAAATCTTTATCCGAGAAAAATTTTATTAATAGGCCATATATCGCTGTTCTTGATCTGGTTTCTGGTTTCATCACATTGTTCATATTAAAATTAACATAGAAAGCGTCTTTCGAAAATTGAGCCACATTATAAATCGTTACGGTTTTGCTGGGGTTCGAAGTCGTCCTCTACCATATTTTTGACGACGAACACAGAGTAAATTACCACACAAATCCAGAAAATAGTAACATTTCTGGAATAATCCGCAACGTCCTTATCTCTATCACGGAAGAGGAAGTAACAACGAATCCAGTCAACCTTATATATCCAGTAACCAGAACCACTCGCTTACTAAGTTACAAAAAAGTACCTATGCCTATTGTTGCAGTTGAACTCAACAAAAACGACAAATGTAAAGATATTTTTAACTTGAATAGGATATTATACAATATACAGTGTAGTAGCAGTTAAACCTAGACGCCGAAACAGTCATACCCCTCCGTGCACAAACTACCAACTTCTTGGGCACACCAAAAATTACTGCCACATGCCCCCACGTTGTGTCAAATGTACGGAACTAATAAACCCAAATTTGTAACTGCTCATGACAACACACGGAAAATTACAGATGCTGCCCACACATGAAACAATTCAACACTAAATCGTTCTCAGTGATCAGATCTCAAAACCCAAACGCCTCATTAACTGGAAAAATCACCTCAAACACAACATATGCCGCTTAACTACAAAAAAATCTCCTAACTCCTAATCCAAATGCCCCTAATAGAAATAATTCAGTCTCCTCAGATGCCCCTACTTAACACGAATTCACTACAACTTATAATAGAATTACTCACTCCATACATTGATCAGATCAAAAACCTTTTCTTGACCTTAACTCCCAAATTATTCCAAATGGTTCTAAATAACCAACACCTAGCAAACAAGTTAGCCTTCCTAAACTGGAACGCAGATAGGCTAATACACTAACGAGCAATTCTTACATCCTACCTGGCAAGATATGGCATAAATATTGCATGTGTCACAGAATGCCATCTCATTGAGAATGAAAAATTTAATATCCCAGTTACCAGATCTTCAAAAAAGATAGAGTAAATGAAATCGGATTAGGTGGATCCGTTATAGTTATAAAACACATCAGATTTGGGAGTGGAGGCATCTGCCTTCTCCCCTGCCTGAGTATATGTATTTTCTATACAGGAAAAACCAACTTCCGGATATTTTTGATATTATTATGCACACAAATGTGCAGATTCCAATACACCAGTCAGTGCTTACTGAACTTGATTCTGACCACCTACCTGTGGTATTTACGCTAAACTATACCCCAGTAAAGTACCCACAGCTACCACGACTTATTAAAGGCAAAGTTGACTGGGGAAAATTATGAGCTATAATGAATAGTGAACTAAACTGTCCTACCAACCTGGAAACGCCAGCAGACGTTGACCACGTAGTAGTCCAGGCTATTCACCAATCCAATGCAAACCCACCTCCATGTCCCAATTTTATAACTCACAGCCTTTCAACGCACATTCTAAATGTCCTACGAGAAAAACACAAGATACGCAGACAATGGCAACATACCAGAAACCCTGAAATAAAGGTCAAACTGAACTGACCCGTTAGGTTCGTGAAGTACGAATGTAAACAACACAAAATAGCAAAGCCCAATACCTCCGTAGAATCACTAAACTCCGGAGATACTAATATGTGGAGAGCCACAAACAGAATATTAAGACAACCAATAATCATTCTCACCCTCCAAATCAATGGGAAAAACTATCCGCAAGACCAAGAAAAATGCGAATTTTTTGCGGAACACTTTTAAAATACATTTACTACTACAGTAGACACCAATCATTTTCAACAAGTAGAAAGGAATCTGGAAATTCCAAACACCATAAACATCCCGCTTCTAGATACAATATTTCTTTCAGAAATTAAAATGTTATTAGAAACCTGAAGATCAAGAAAACTTCTGAACCGGACCTGATCCCAAGCTCACTACTAAAAAACTCCTCCAATGTAAGTCTGCGAACTGGGTATTTTCCTCTCGTCTGGAAGCAAGCGATCATAATTATGATACCTAAGCCTGGAAAACAACACAACAACCCAACTAACTACAGACCGATTAGCATACTGTCAACAGTGTCCAAGCTTCTGGAGCGGACCATCCACTTCCGGCTAAATAAATTCCTTAAAGATAATAGCTTACTCCCGCACTTTCAATTTGGGTTCAAACCTTCTCACTCAACCATTCACCAAGTACTGAGGTTAACAGAACGGATCTAAGAAGGTTTCGAGCATAAAAACCATACACTCATAGCGTTTCTTCATGTTGCACAGGCGTTTGATAGAGTCTGGATTAAGGGACTTGCCTATAAAATTATTAAACTGAAAATTCTATCATACCTTCTGCACTCTATCACATTATTCCTAACAGATCGATCCTTTCAGGTGAGAGTAAACACGTATTTCTCAACGTCACACAGAATTTTTGCAGCTGTTCCACAAGGCTCGATCCTGGCACCTATTTTATATAATCTGTTTATGTCAGACATCCCCTCCCTCCAAACACTGGCATGGCCATGTACGCAGACGACACAACAATTGTCACGCAAGATTACGATATCTGTAGAGCTGCAACCAACCTCCAAGATAATGTCAATCACATTTTCTAATGGTTTTATAGATGGTATGTAAGAATAAACTCCAAAAAATGTTACCCCCAAAATCTTTACACTAAGACGCCCAGCTGAATCGCTTAACATAGATATAAATGGCACCCCCATACATTGGAATGCAAACGGCAGAGCGGTTCGTTACTTAGGGTTCTACATGGACAAGAGATTAACTTGGCGCCTTCATGTTAACAAAAAGTTGACCGAGTCATATGCAAGACTTAACTTGATGTATCTGCTAAACAAAAAATCGCCACTTCAAATTAAAAGTGGAACACTCATTTATCCCCCAATCATAAGGCCTATATTCACATACGGATGTGGTCTTTGAAGTGCAACCAATCTGAATAAATTGCAAGTGCTACAAAACAAAGTGCTCCGCATCATTACCGGAGAAAACTGGTTCATCGAATTTCCGGCTTCACCGCGAACCTGGCATTCCGCTAATCCACCAGTATATAATAAAAGTGGCTAAAACATTTTATAATAACTTAGACCAGTGCGACGGGGCGGTTTATTATAATCTAGGGCGACAATGGTTGAATACCACACCTATTAAACGTAAACTACAAGTTGACCTACTCCACAGTCATAGTGATTAATGCTCTCGGTCTATAAACTTAACCTTACATTCATACTGCGCCCGAGTTAGCGAATTATTTCCCTATCTAAGTTCTCATTTGTATTTTCATTAGTAAGTAGTGAGTAGCATGTACAAATTCAATTGTTAACGCTGCCATGAAATGGCACCCCATGCTGAACTGCCAATAAAACTTTGATAAAGCAAAAGTCATTGGCGCGTAATTTGAATTGCCCCTTTCAATACGTGTCCTTCTATCCCTTTCCTCTCACCTTTTTCTTACTATATTGTTAATTGCCTTCCTCCAAGAGAAAGTTATTAATGTATACTGAACGGCCATTGATACATACGCTTTTCTTATTAGAAATTGATTCATAAA
Source organism: Agriotes lineatus (assembly GCA_940337035.1). Classification (NCBI taxonomy): domain Eukaryota; kingdom Metazoa; phylum Arthropoda; class Insecta; order Coleoptera; family Elateridae; genus Agriotes; species Agriotes lineatus. The sequence goes on from OW679198.1 coordinate 80,740,129, forward strand.
TATTTTATGTGAAAATTACAAAACACAAATTTGTATTTACATTGTATGGCAATTATTAGAAATATGACTGAAATCAGAAACATAGGAGATCTAGAGTGGCATGGCATTGAACATGAATTCATAACAAAACAACGAACAACATCTACATTCAATTCTAAAATTTTTGTTTTCCCCATATAGCGCAAATTCTGACACGTACAGATTTGCATTTTTTTGCCGCACCCGCTCATTCAATCATGACAAACCAACTTTATATGAAAGGTGTCATGAAATTGTATAACTTTTATATAGACAGCAACCGATTTGGCGTTAAAGGAACGTGAGAAAACGCAGTTTAGTGAATGTGTCACGCCGGATGGAGAACGCTATGTCAAGAACAACATATGTTTGATTTCCGGGCCAGTTTATGCAGGATATTAATGCAAATAACTGATAAACTTTTGAGTGAAGTTGGTCGTTTCTCTTTGAATCTGTTTTTCGATTTGTATTCATGATAACAGTAATAGCCGTTGAGGGACCACATAACTACGAAGCACGGTAGTGGAATGGTACAAAGGTGGGTTGCTGAGCTTAAGGTCGTGAGTTCAAAACTGAGTACCGCATTTACTTTTCTGTTTGTTAATTATTGAAAGATTCAGATGCAAATTTCTAACCATTGCCGCCTTTAAATGTGAAATCTGACATTCTATACGTTTTCTGTCTACACACTTGAATTGGCCTTGGTCTTAAAAGTGAACTTGGCCTTGAAAGCGGGCTTGGGCTTGAACTCAACGCCAAGTGGTTGAGGGAGGTTCCAGAACTGTCGACTTTACTCTACTCACCGTTTTAGCAATTTACAAATACCAAATAAATGTGCCTTAAGGAGCGGAAATCCCAAATAGCGGTTGGCAAAATCCACTACATCCGAACAAGATGCTTGCACCTTCTCTTTTTGTTGTTCATATAATTCAGTTACTATCGCACAATCAACTACTACACGATGTCATATTTGTTTAATCCTAAGATCCCCCCCCCCCCCACGTAATTGAGGGGTGAGTCCCCAGTATGTTAGCAGGTTTTGCAATGGATTTAATAGAATGTCAAACCACTGATATGGTAATCATCCTCTTAAAACCTTCGGATCTCTTTGCATTAAGATTTTTTCATAAGGGTCTTCTAATTTCCTTCGTCACGTACACATCAACATCAAATTGGCATTGTGTTTCTATTACAAGAGTACTAAATACTTATTAATTCGCTCCAGTGGAGTAATAATTGTCGAATATGGACTTTATTTCATTCAATGTAATTACCCGTATGTTAATATAATATACTTCTTTTTTATTTTATGTCATTGTCATTTATACGAATAAAAACGAGACTCTGAAAAATAATTTTTATATTTGAATGTTTCCATCATTTACACATAGTGCCAATTTTTTCGTTGTTTGTTATGGGACTTTAGTAATCGTGTTAAATTCGGCGAGACGATGTTTAGAGGTCAAATACTATATAGTATTTAATAACTATTAAAAAAATCGTCGACAGTAAAAAATAATGGATTATAACAAGACATAGATGGATGAATAAACACTAGACTTCTAAATTCATACAAGGTAATGCCAGTAACATAGGTTCGATCAATAATAAGAAATAATAAGAAGACACAATGTATAGTAATACGATAGATACTTCAGATTTGAAGCTTACATTGCAAAAATGTGTTCATTAGTGGCAAGAAGTGTTTGTTTTAACTATATTTCTGATTATTTTCAAAAACAGGTATGTACAGATATTTTAGTCTAGCAATTATTATTATTACTATTTCTCTATATTTAGCAGCTAACCTCAAAATTGAGCACGTTAAGTTGTTTGCAGTACCGTAAAGGTGGATGAATGTGACTCACTTTTAAACATTACATTCTCATATTTTCTATTAATATATCGAATTTCGAATCTTTGTACAACAGAAATGGTCTTTTCAAGGTCTTTCATTTCTGTGTAATACGTAATCTTTACTTCTACTATTTTAAAGAAACAAATTCATAGATAAATAACATTTTGTATATAAAACACTAAAAAAATATTGTGTTTTTTGTAATACGCTCTTACCGAAAACTGTTATAGGTATGCTTTTGTACTTATACCATGCCTCTGGAAAACTTGTTTCATAATGCCTCAAAATGTATTGAAATGGTATTTAGCCCGTTACACAACTCTGCTTCCAGAATCAATAATTTAAAGCAAGTCAATAAAGCACAAAGCCGGGGTAAGCAGGCAACTGCAAGAAGTCACATTAGACATTTTAATTTATGATTACATCGGTCAAGCATAGCCGATATTAATTGAAATTACTTTAGAATAAATGGCAATAAGGCAGAGCTCAAATGGTAAATTAGAGTCACAGAAATATCAAGTAACATAAATTAAGAGGTTGGTGCAAAGTAAAGCCAATAAATAATTCCACAAATCTATCACCAAAGGGAATCATTACATGCAGGTTAATTAAATTTGCATATCAGTTTAATTGAATAAGTACAGTTCTATGCACTTTTTAAATAAAGGTAAGAAGGACAGAATGTTTAATACAGTGCAAAAAGAGCATAATAATAGCTCGAATAAGGCTATGAGAAAATGGAGCAGTAATATTGGAAAAATGATGAAATTCAGACAGGTTTTATAAAACTGCAAGAAAATCACACTACAGGAAATGGACAAGATTTGTGTGTATAAAATAAGTCAGTGTAATGACACAAGTGAACAGACAATTAAAATAAAACTTCGTGAGTGGCGCTAGAACTTAGATAAATTACAAACATGAACAAACAATAATTTAGAAAATAAGATTATGTACAGTTTTGGAAATTAAGTTGATAATTAGATTATAAGTAATTGCATTGTATTCAGTTAACATCCGTTTTTTATGTAGCCAGATAGGCAATTGTTGTTAACGGGAAAAAAACAATCGAAATAAATTAATTCCAGACAAGCCAATTTGTGTCTTCAGTTTATTTAACTTTTAAACTATTTACCATAAAAATAAATAAAAAATAATTATACCGGCGTAATCAGCAGTTTACAGTGCACATGTGAGAGTGTGGGTAAAAAAATTAAACACAAAAAAAAATTCCCCGGTGACCGCTTCCGACAAAATCGGCAGCCCAGATCCAGTTTCCGATCATCAGTTGCGGGCTTCAGCTAAGTTCCAGAGCCTGAGAGAGAGTGCCAGCAGTTCCGCCCGGTATGTACGAGACCAGCACAACAGTTGCAGCATCTCGGGGGTTCATCATCCAGCCGCAAGCATCAGGAGAAGCTGTCCGAGGAAGTTGCCGCAGCCTAAGAAAGGTCAGGTTAGTGGTGCCAAGCAAATAAGCGTGCTAGAGCTACGAAATTTACCATGAGGAACGAGCCCTATGAGAGGAAGCCGATCCCAGTATTACAATACGTCAAAATAGAGCAGAAGTTCCAGAAATTGTAGAAATATAAGTTCCGCTTATGTTAGGGACGCGTTGAAAACATCTGAATTGCGAAGGAAGCAGCCAACGATCTGAAACAAAACACGATTAGGAACGCTTAATAAAGAGCGAGATTTGAGTTACCTGATAATTTGTTCATGGATTTGCTTTTAAATTCACTGTAATCACACAGAAACTAACTGCACGTAGAATCGATTTGCTGATAGATATTATTGACAGAGCAGCGAGTCTGCGTGTTTGTTACTTCTAAATTTCATAGCCCAGTGGCGTAATACGGGGTTTTTTATTTTGAACAAAGGGGTGAACCTAACCAGACTTTGAGCCCATGCCTATCGAAAGAGCTAGCCATAACTTATCTAACTTGCAGATGTGCGCAATACTACAAAGAGCAAAGCACTGAATTCAATGAGCCCATTGATACAGTTAGAATTATTTATTTTTAATCAGTAAAAATTTGATATTAAACAGAAATGGAAATACGTGAAGGGTGTGTATTTATTTATTAAATCATAATCACATAATAATATAACATATAATCCCTTACAGTATATATATTAAAAAAACCTATAGAATGCGTATAAAGAATTTCCATTTAATTAAAAGAGGGCCATAATTAAACCTCACATTTAAAATGTTAGATTGAACGTTGATTCAAAAATTATCTTTGATATAAGATAAAGTCACCCTTCCGGGCCAAAGTCGCCCAATTCTAGGATAACCCTTAAAGTTTCACAGTGTTGTGTAATTGTTTACATTGTTTTTTAAACCAATAAAACTTTAAATACTGGCAAACTTGTTTATTTCAAATTTATCAACACTGGGTAATTTATCAAATATTGAAATTTTCCGCGGAAATACCTTTTCACTTGACGGTATGAACGCTAAAAGCGATTGCATATCCAGGCACACCTCTTCAACTCTCACGTTTGCTTCTATATGCATAGTCTTGATAATGGCATTTTAAAATTGACTATTGGTCTGAGTGCTTGAAGTTAATTCGTACTTTTGGTTTAAGCATAACCTATAAATTTAAAGGTAATCGCATTTACCCATTCTACATTCTGATGCTGAACTTTTCAAATAAAACTGTACCATAATGATACTATGTTAGTACACGAATAAATGTATAATAAACACACAGTATTTCTCATAAGATAAGTTGTAGAAGTAATGTGGCTACAACTCATCTTTGAATTACAATTTTATGAGGAAGATTGTGTGTTTATTATTCATTTATTCATCATTTAACCCCATTGTGAGAATGGAGCAAATCCGAAATGTTTAATGTTAGTACACTATCGTATCAGATATACCATGACCGCCAAAAAATCGGCATCAATTCGGTAAAATTTTCATTTTAGATCTCTCAAAAACGTTTTTACGGCAATGATTTGTGCTGGTCTGAACACGTATTTAGCCCCTATCAAATACACCCAGTGATAGTTATATATATATTACAATGGGATAAAAATAGTTCGGATTTATTTGAGAATAAGGCAGGTTTGTGTTTGAAATATAGCTATTTGAAAATTACAGGTAGATTGAAACTAAAATAAAATTTATAATAATACGGTTTGGAAATCAATGACAGATGTTAATTTTTAAAGAATATAATATTTTAGTAGGTCTAAATCAAAATAGAGAGGCATAAAGAATGAAAATGTAGTAGTTAGGAAGTTTTGTTTCTGATTATTAGAAAATAACAAATTGAAACAGTATGTAGAAAATGTTTTGGTCAAATTAAACATATTGAATTTAACCCTGTTTTATTGTGAAGATGTTTTGGCTAATTTAAATAAGGTAAAATCTAAATCTACGTGATGTATTAAAAAGTGAAATATTAAGAAATAATAAAGTGAAGCGAAGAATTGACTAAAGAAGATACTAGGTATGTGGTGAAACTTAATGAATACAAGAATTGTTATTTACAAGTGAATAATTGAGGAGTTATATTGGAACAGCTTTATTTAGAAGAATACATTTGACAAGTAACACTAATAGAATGGGGTTACGTCAATCTATTTGTTGTTGAGTGGAGACTCCATAAGAGTGTCAACGAAGCGAGAAGGTGCATTCCAGGAGGTGGTTGCTGTGACAGAAGGATATCCAGTTTTGCTCTGTTGGTTGGTCGCTGTCAAGAATTTTGGGTTTCCTGATATTGGACGACGCTTGGGCCTAGTGGTCTATTTGTGAGAACTGCATTGCAGGGAGATGCTTAGAGGGGTCGCGTGGCGAATCAAGGATAGGTTGCAGTCTTGAACGTTGTGTGAGAAAAAGATACAAGTTGGGTGATTTTTTATTACATCCTAACTAGAACATAAATAAAGACATTTAAAAGGTGAAATTAATTAAGAAACAATAATTTACTGTGTTATTTAATGTTATAGTGTACCATTCTAAGGATTGGGCATTTGTCATTGGAATTTGAAAATTATTTGTGACATTTGGTTGACATAAGATGTGACTCATGATTTTGATTGACATTTTTAAAATATTTGTAAAGCTTCAGGCGCAATTACAAAAAGTTATAATCTACATTATTATTCAAAAGAAGGCAATTTGTAATTATAAATACATAATTAACATCAATATTTAAAAGTTTTGTACGTTTAAAGGCTCAACAAAGGGTAGCCAGAGCAATACATTATAATAAACACAAAATTGACAAAACAATGACTAAAAAATAAAAAACTACAGCAAATGATCAAAATGTTCCCCTCCACCAGCAAGCATACTACCGTCGTACTGGCGATTCACAGTTGCTGAATATTATAGTTTTCACGAATTTCAGTAGCAACTTCGAAAATTATTTGCTGCAACTGTTCCCTCGTGTTAATTACCTCACAGTAAACAGGTAACCAACTGTTTTAGAAAACTCCATCAAAGGAAATCCAGGGACTGAAGTCGGGACTCCTTGGCGGCCATCTCACAGGACCCAACCGTCGAATCCATCTACCATTCAAACAGTTCATTTAACCATTCTGTAACGATTCTGACATTGTGGAGAGGTACACTGTCTTGTTGAAAGAACATCTGTCTAATGTTTAACGGGATGGCTTCAAGTATATCATGCATATTCAATGGTAGTTGGATTCGCCAGTTTAAAATATTAATTCGTCCTACATTCCATTCTTGTGGCACGTCATCGTCACTAAACAAGCATGCATTACATATTCACATACCACTCCCAATAGTTTAATAGACCTATCTCCCAGAGCTGCTACCTTTCCATTCTAAGTATACTTTCCTTAATTCTGTTACAGTTATTCTACTGTGACTTCCTCTTCGCTGATTTTCGTTTATTTAAATAAAAGGTGGCTCGGAAACCAATGCACTTTTGTTTTGTTTACAGCTTGTAAACAAAGTGACAGCAAGTCCCGTACATAGTATCATTCATGAGAACGACTGCGGGAAATTTTATCTCAATGATTCGGTATACTATGCTTAAATTTTACGAACGCAATGTTTCCACAAAAACTAATTTCCAGAAGAGGCACTATAGAATGGCAACTACAAAGCCCAGATTTATCCCCACTTGATTTTTTTTGTGGAGTTATCTCAAAAGCAGGGGTTACATAAATAATCCACAAACAATACAACTGAAAGAAAATATTGCTTACGCAATTAACGCTATCCCACAAATAATGTGCAGGTGAGTTATCCAGAACTTTAGCAGTAGATTATTTAGAGGAGTGCCGCTATCATAATCGAAGACATCTTGATGATGTAAAGTTTAGGACCTAATTTTCCCATTATTTGGATAAACGTTTTCATTAATAAAAGTTATATTATACAAATAGTTTACTTATTATCACATCTTAAAAAGTGCATTTGTTTTCGGGCCACCCAGTGTTTATTAATTTTTATTTCTGTTATCAAATCTTTGTTATAATCTTCCCATTTATCAATTTTAATTGTTGTCAGCCTTACTTGTTCACGGTAATTCTTTTTTACAGTTTTAAGGATCTTTCAGATATCTACTGTGCGAGCTTCCCCCATACGTCTATCTGTTTTAGCACACTTGCGTACTATGCCTCATGCTCCTTTTTTTGCTAATCTTTTCAATTCCCTGTTAAACTCACTAGCTTTATTTAGAATTGCATCTAATACGAGTAATAACACGTGCAAAAATCATGTTGCAGTTTCTCCAGATTATACTTTGGATCTTGCTCTTTCTTTCGTTGGTTACTTTCTATTCTGGCAGCATTTGAGCTGGCATTATGCTTGTTATAAGTGAAAAATGCTCTTCCTTGGAGTAGGGAATGATCAGATCCAAAATATCCCCCCCCCCCTCATTTACATACACATACATCTTGTATTTGCCAGTTATCCTTTTATTTGGTTACTATGAGCCAATAACGGATTTTATATTTGTCGTTGGTCTACAAAACTTTCCATGGTAAATAAACAGTTTCATGGTGAGGATGGATAAAATGTTACTTTATGAACTAGTGAATAAAGCAGTCCATAATCTATAGCAACCAATAGATGCATGTTACCATTGTAACTAGTTCACAACCAGGTGATTAACATTTATTTATATAATTACGTGTAGGTATTAAAAAAACTGTTATATGCCACACGTAAATAAAGTGATTTTATCCATTCCGTGAAATTAGTTCACTTGGATTTTCCTCGTGAACTAAAGTTTTCCTCTTACTAATAAGATGATTTATTCACTTGTACCATACATAACTATTTTCCAAAGCCTACTTGTAAAGCTATATTTTATCTATAAAGATCTCCATGCTAAAGTACCATTTTAGTGATGGGGATGGATAAAATGTTACTTTACTCAGTAGTGAATAAAGCAACTCATAATTCACCCAACATAATCCATCCATGTTACCGTAGTACAAAATCAGGTAATATGATTACTTGTTTAATAAAAGTATTTAGTCAATTTTACAACTGATTTATATAATTAAACGTAAGTATTAAAAAAATGTATGCCATACGTGAATAAAGAGATTTTATCCACTCAGAGTTTTCCCCTTATGGATAAAGTAACTCCTTATTCAGTTACAGCATACATAACTGTTTTCCAAAGCCTACTTGTAAAGCTGTATATAAAACTGAAAGTCCTGACCCACTCACCCCGTCATCAACGCCCAGCCCAAACCCTTGGACCTAGAAAGTTGAAATTTTGCACAGAGGTTCCCTTTATGATGTATACAAGGAATAAGGATATTTTGAAATTCAACCCCTAAAGGGGTAAAATGGGGGTTCCAATTTTGTATGGAGAAATAATATTAAATAGACATTTCGACTTGAAACTTTGTAGGAGTACTCCTAAAAACAAATAAGCAAACACATATTTCGTGATTTTCCGAAAATCAACCCCTTAGGGGGTAAAATGGGGTAAATAAGCCTAAAATACGGTATGGGTGTCGTTATTGAGGTTTTTTGGGACGTTGATTGCGAAATTGGTATTTATTTTTAAGTCCAAGGCGGTAAACATGACATATGGGAAGGGACGGGACGGGACTGGACGGGACTGGACTGGACGGGACTGGACGGGACGGGACTGGACGGGAAGGGAAGGGACGGAATAGGACGGTGCGAAACGGGACGGGACGGAAAAGGAAGGGGTGGGATGGAAGGGGAGGGGATGGGACGGGATTGGACTGAACGGGAAGGGAAGGGACGAGAACGGGGACGGGGACGGGGATAAGATGGGATGGGATGGGATGTGATGACAGAAAATAATTAGTTATTATTTAATAAACAAATAATGAACCTCGCGCGATCGAAGTCGCCGGTAACAGCTAGTTATCTATAAAGATCTCCATGATAAAGTAAAATTTTAGTGATGGGGATGGATAAAATGTTACTTTAGTAGTGAATAAAACAACCCATAGTTCACCTAACATAATCCATCCATGTAACCGTAGTAACTAGTACACAACCAGGTAATATTACTACTTGTTTAAAAAGAGTATTTAGTCAATTTTAAAACTGATTTATATAATTAAACATAGGAATTGGAACAAAATGTATGCCATACGTGAATAACGAGATTTTATCCACTCACGGTTTTTCGCTTGTGGATAGAATAACTCCTTATTCACTTACAGCATACATAACTATTCTCACATGTTGCACATGCTATATTTTCACGCACTGTAGGAAAATATTGATATAAAAATATTAAAAGTCATGCGTTGCCACGCAGAAAACTGTGGTTATACAGGAAAGTACTACTTTTCTAAACAATGTGTTGTTGCTATGCAGAAAACTGCTGTTATGCAGACAACTACTACTTTTCTAAATGATTTGGTATTTAGAAACACAGTTCATTTCTCTATATTACGGAATAGTATATTGTTTTATTAGGATTAAAAGTGGCACTTTATTTGACGAGCAATTATGTTTGCATTTCCAAGCGAAGCGCAGCGTATTCAAGCAAACGCAATAATTGCAAGTCAAACAGTCACTTTTAATCCAAATAATACATACTCTTTTTTCCGCAACCTAGGAAAGTGCAAAATATTCAAAATTTCATTATACTAACTAGATTCACAGCCGACCAAATGGAAATTACTTTTAGTTCCTAGGAAGTAAAAGTACTTTATTTACTAGTAACATTATATTGTTTATTTTCGTCATAGATACAAAATAAGAAAAGCTACTCATAACTTCCAAGAGATTTTTCAAGTTATTTCTCCCTCAATCTCATGGTAACAATGTAAATACAAGCAACGTCTTAGCAACCATACATTGAGGCAATCCTTAATGATACTTACATATTTTAATTTTAAATAAACGGGGCTGCGCGCGCTATTGCACGGTCTATCCTATTCAATTTACTATCATTTTTAGACCTATTACATTATGCCATTCCGTTGTGTTACACACCCCGCCCCTGCCACCACCTGCCGACAACCTGACCAAAGAAGGGGGCCGGAAAAGCTCCGCTCCTCTCCAAGGGGCCGTCGGGGTTCCGCCTTTCTCCAAAGAGCCCTCGGGGCTCCGCCCCTCTCCAAGGAGGCTATCGGGGCTACGCCCCGGTCGCGAAATCGAGGCGACGGCGAAATGCATGCAAACGCAAGTGCCGCCGTTACCGTAACCCGCATTTGCTCAATCAAGGACATCGAGTCTGCAATTGTCGTGACATACACGTCTAGATCATTCTCCTTTATTATATAGATGTACTTATGTCATTTTGAAATGTCATACTATTCTTACTAATATGCTAGTAAATAAAGTATTGTATGCACCACGAAATATGTTCATATTCTTTACCTTTGGTTGTCTTGTCAACCATGTCAACCTTAGGGAAAAAACATATTTATATAGCGGAAATATTACCTCAGCGGAAAAAACGTTACTAAACGTACGAGTATTATTAATTCATCAAATATCACAGTTTTGATAACAAATTATATACTGACATTTGTATAACCTCAAAAATGTTCTACTTTATCTTCAGTTGTGATACTAAACACCAATAAAATCCATGGGTCGAGAAGTTGGCCAAAATTATATCTGTACTTTTTGGCTTTCAAAATGCTCTGATTCATTAATTTAAGCGGTAATATGAAAATTAAAAAAGTTGTTGGTGACAGAAATCATATTTCTGGAGAAAATAGCTTAATAATAACGAAATAGGTAATTTTTTTAGGGGAGATGCGCATATTTTCTACTAATTAAGAAATAATATATTAAAAAGTTTCTGTTTAACAGTTTTAACTGTAATTTATAATCAAGTTAGAGCAATTAGCTCTAATTTGAACAAATTTGCATTTAATGATAAAACTTTTTATTTTTTTGTAATGAAAGGGGAGGCTACTTTTAAAATAATAATAATGTTTTTTGTACACTAGCATTGAAAGAGCTACTTTGCTGTACAATTTATTAATCAGAAAGTTGCACTTTGCGGAATTAGTACTTCAAAGTAGTATTTTGCGGTATTCGTACGGCAAAGTAGCACTTTGCCCTACGTTTCCTTAGTTACAACACATACAGGGTGTAGAAATGCTTTACGCACCATAGGGATTTCAATGGTAATTTCTTCATATGAAAATATTTGCTTTCCTAATTATTTAAAGCAAACTTGTATTGAAGTTTTTTGCAGAGAAAAAAATTCTGTATCCATTTATGCCAGCATTTGTCATTTTACATTTCGGAAAACCCAAAAGTTAAAGAAAAAAATTACCATTTTTAGACAAATCAGTGGTGCCTTGAAATTACTAAATCATCTCAAAGCATCAACAAATTAGTTTGCTGTTTATTTCTTTGCATCTGTCAAATGTAACGGCAACCAAATAAACAGCAAACTAATTTGTTGATGCTTTGAGATGATTTAGTAATTTCAAGGCACCGCTGATTTGTCTAAAAATGGTATTTTATTTCTTTAAATTTTCGGTTTTCCGAAATGTAAAATGACAAATTCTGGCTTAAATGGATACAGAATTTTTTTCTCTACAAAAAACTTCCATACAAGTTTGTTCTAAAATAATTAGAGAAGCAAATATTTTCACATGAAGAAATTACCATTGAAATCCCTATGGTGCGTAAAGCATTTCTACACCCTGTATAAAACGTAAAGTACATAATAACATTACTCTACTTATTTGCTATATACGAGGATAAATTTAGTATTCCGTTTTGTATGCTAATGTACGAAAAAATATTGTACGAAACTCGTATGAAAGTGGCTTTTCCATACTCGTCTCGAAATTCCGGACTCGGCCTAACGGCCTCTTCCGGAAACATCTCACTGGTACTGAAAAGCTCCACTTTCTATACTTGTAACGTAAATGACTATTTTGTGAGTTTATATTTATTTGTATTTACATTTAATTTTCCTATAATTTTCATCAGAATTAGAAGTTTGTCGGTATTCTCAATCATAACTTGCTTCTCCTTCATTTGAAAATGATACTTCTTCGGGTTCACTCTCAGCTTCTGTAATTGAAGCTTCAAAAGGTAGCATAGTTCTCAAGTCTCTTTAAAAAAAGGCTTAGTGGTTTTTCTTGGAGTAGGTCTTATTCCAGTTAAAAGAGGAGCTAATGTCAAGAGAAGCCTGTTCAGGACATCAACATTACACGACTCACTGGAATACTTTCTAGATTTAGATAAACGATAAGACCGAAATTGCTTGTTCGGCCTCTTCTGAAAGTTGTCCAATAGACAAAAGACAGTTTTCTATTACAGTTGCTCCATGATACCCTTGTTTGAATTGTTCAAGTATATTTTTGGTATTGATTGGTTTTCAGTCAGCGTACATTTTATATATATTAATGTCAGGAATATGGTTTAGCATCCTTCTTCTTCTTCTTTTCCATTTCCCTTATGCCTATGGCGTCGGGTTGCTCATCTATTTGCAGTATTGGTCAAGATCAGCTGCCATTCTCTTGAGTTGACCTCTATCCAGTGCCATCTTCTCCTTTCTTTCTTCCCATGTTTTCCTATAAGCCTTCCTACATATCGTCTTCTCTTCGGCCTTTTTCCAGTATCCTTTTCGGGTCTCTTCTATTTCCCATTCTCATGGCGTGCCCAAACCAGGCAAACGGCCTTCCCTCCACTTCTTTTACTAATGGCTGCATTTCCAGTTCTTCTCTGATCGCTGTCTTTTTAATTCTGTTGTGTTTCGCTTTCCGACCATTCTTCTCAAATATTTAATTTCCTCTGCTGTTACCCTTCCTTTCACTTTGTGTAGCATGATCGATCTTTCTGAGGCATATATTAGTGTAGGCACATAGACACCCTTGTACACTCTTAGTTTAGTTACGTTGCTTACTTCTTTTTTATTTATAATTATGTTGTTTAAAGCATAATAAACCTTACTTACCTTATTTGTTCTATTAATATTTCTTGAGTTTAGCATCCAAGGATTAGTTTTGGCAACAGCAACTTTTTGCAACATATTTTCTGTGAATTTTTTATGGGAAGCTCTCCATCCTTTCTTTGCAAGTTTTAATGCTTATGAAGCGTTTTTATTTGTTCGATTTGTTCTTCATTTCGAAGTATTTTATTATATTTAAAATAAGGGTTTGAATTCATTATAAATTCTTTTTATTTTGAAATGAAAATGGAAATTCTAACAGTGTCAAATTGACAATTGTCGTTAATTATTTTAAGTTAAGACGATCAGTTGTTCTGGCGATTTTTTGTTTCACTCAGTTCGGGTAAGATGAACAGAAATTTCACTATATCTCTCTTAATGCATAAATACCTATCTATTTAATACTAGGAACTAAAAGTGCTACATAGCAACATACACTTTTTGTGTCGGTAGGAGAAACGTCAACTTCAATTACAGGTTTTGGTATTAAATTGTTTATAAATAGTTCTAATAAACATTTCTATGAGGGTTGCTTATGTCAAACCCTAAAAACCGTACGTGAAAAATAAAAAACATTTTATGAATGAACGTATTGGTAGGTAAGGTCGGCTAATTTTTATTTTAATACCTTTACACACTTTTTAGTGAAATGAAAAAAACCCATATTTAACCTCCTCTAATGGCTCCGTAACGGTTGAAAATTTAATCTGTGTTTATGGGACTTCTTTATCTATTTTCATTCCCTAAACACATTATCCAAATACTGGCGTTTCATTCTCAACCACCCTGTACAAGAAACTTCCATTCATAAGCAAAAACTCTCGCATGAAGTGTAGCAGTAGTAATCCTGAAATAGCTACCTTATTTAGTACATGCTTGTCCATACTTACCACAAAGGTGGACAAAAGTATAAGTCTAAATCTCAGGAATAACGTAAATACAGGAAAAATTTATAACTAAACCCTGGTTGTGCTCTAATACTTTTGCAATACTTTTAGAAATAATTATTCCATGACATTGACTTTTGTATTGTCTTCATATGGACAAGAGTAGGTTTTATCCAAAGCTGAAAATATAGTTAACCATGATGTCAATGAACCAGAAAGAACAGTATTGACACGTGATAAAGCAATATTAAATATAAAACTCAGAATAATGAATTTAAAATTACAATTAATTTCCCTCAGTAATACGTGGAAATGGTGTTGTTGAAGTAAGGTAACTTCGAAATAACTTAAGGATATGTTAAAGAAAACGTCAAAAAGAAAAGTAAAACACCTTATCATCAGGTACCGTTCCTTTTTCTCTGAATAACTGTAAAGGTCTTTACTTGGAACATCCCTAGAAAGTGAACGTTCTGACACTAACCAATTTTAAAAATCAAAAGAAACTAGGTGTAAAAATATCTTATCGTTCATAATAGTACTGAAACTACTCGTATACAAAAAAAAAACACTTCTTAATTCACATTATATCAATTTATAAATAAAGAACACCTTACCGGCGATGGGATTCAAACTTCAGCACCTGCGAATGCGATTTCAGCGTCCGTTTGTTCGTCGCATGTGGGCACACAAGACCGTTCGATTCTCTACGATGCAGCTGCATTAAACACTACTCGTCTATTTTTTGCCCCCTTTTGTTTGTTTTACTACATTTACCCTGTATCTGTTGGGTTTCATTTTTGTCAAAGGTAAAGCTTGAGCTCTGTGCAAATTATTATTTTTATCCAGTTCTCAATTAAAGCAAAAATAAACATAAAAAATTGTTTTAAGGTTGTTACACTGTATATGTTGGGTCTAGATATGCCCTCTTTCGTCAAGGGTAAAAGCATTATTTACGTGCAAAATATTATTTTCATTTAAGTAATAGTTCTTGAGTTAAATCAAAAATAGGCAGAGTTAAATTTTTTCAAGTGCTCCTGCTGCATATATTTTATCGAAGTTGTCTCAGTTTCATGCCAAGAAGGCTTATAATCCGCATGCAAAATATCGTCTTCCTTCAACAAATAGTTCTTGAGTTATAAGGGCAACAGACAGGCAGACGAACAGACAAACTGGCAGACAAACAGACAGACAGACGGACGGAGGGAATTCAGAAAGCTTGCTTTTCGTCATCTAGGGACCCTGAAATGTGAGAATCTCAAGAAAACTTGGAACGTAATTTTTTCGCGATTACAATACTTCCTACGTCTTTTGGACAAGGGAAGTCATAAAATGTGATGTTAATATTAAATATAATTGACTACCTTAGCATTCCCCAGCTAAATAACTGCTGATGTGCTTTGGTTGGATTTTGACAGATCCAGTCTAAATTCTAGCATATTTGTAACAACACGAGTTGTGAAAAACATCTTTTATTACTCTTAACTTCCTGAAATTTGACAAGGCCACCATATTTATTTAAAGATAAAACTCAATGTGAAATGGCAACATTTCCTAGAATTACCTCAAAAATAAAACGTGTTCTTGATATTGTAAACCGTCACATGTATTACACGGCAATAACTGCCATAAAAACGTAGTTCTTCGAAAAGCTATTGCTAATTATTTGTAGATTCTTCGAATTAATACGCTTAAATAGGTTGTATTATTTCATATTTGGAAACTCTGCTTGTTCCTTTGAAATGTCAAAGATCAATGTTGAATTAAAACACCTGGTAGTCTGCAACTTTTCATACATCTCTATTTTGAAGATTGAACGGACGATGCCGTGATCTGCTTATTAGTTTTTAAGTAACTAAGCGAGTACTAATGCGATAGGTAATTACATTAGCTCAACCTAAACGGGATGAAAATTTCAATGCGCCAATATAAAATTTTAAGGACAAATACACCAGTCGAATTAATAGGTTGGTCAATTTGAAATAATAACTACTTATCATGACTTTAATCGAAGATATAAAGTGACATTTTCACGATAACTACATATCTACTAAATTTTCATTACACAGAGAAGGAATTACCATAATGTTGCAATAAATATCTTTAAATACCAATTAACCAATTAATTTTACAAATGCCAATATGGCTTATTTATACTATATTATAAAAATTCACATATTTCCGGATATAAATTCTAAGGAAAGATATTACGCGTTCCTACGGTTCTGTAGTATATTTGTACAGTTATTAACAAACCACAAAATACTAGGAAAAAATTTACTTGTTAATTGAATGTATTCAAGTTTGCTTAATAAGAATTGAGAAATTGAGAATTCCAGCTTCTGACTATTAATGGGGCCATAAATTAAGTGGTAATAGATTCGCTAATTACTACCTATGATTGTTTTGCGTTGTACTTTTGTTATGTCTGATGTCTTCATGCATGAATAATGCTGTGACACTATTTTACATGCAATAACCTCACCAAGAATAGTAAGGTAATAAGACGCAGATAATTATTTAGAAATGTGTGCTTTTATTAACTGATAAACTTATGAAACTAAACATCTTTCCTGTACGAAGTAATTAAATAATGTCCTAAAAATAACTTTCTTAATTTTTTAATTAATTGGCGATGTAGATACCAGGGGTCTAATTAGTGCAAATTAAATTATACGGAGTAAGATATTAGACATTTTTAGAAATGTCAACGTGCTAATTAAGCTTTGAACATCGTGTAGACATTATTTGTTCTTTTACACTTAGGGTTCATCAAAAAATTTCGAATAAATTTCCATCTAGTAATTCATATTTTTTTTCTAATTACAACCGTACAGGGAACTGAAAAACCTGTTTACCCTGGCTTGGATTTTAAAAATTAATATTATTATTGATAGACAATTTAAAGTTATCATTATGATACACTAAAAAACTTACGAAGTAATTGTATAGATACTGTTAAACCACATTTGAAAAATGTTAAGGAAGCCTGTAAAATGATATTGTTATTTCACCAAAGGTAGAATATGAAAACAAATAATAATTTAAGGAAACTAAAACACTGTAAAAAATAGATTGTTTAAATAAAACCATCGAAACGATGCTAGAATAGCTATATATGTATCAAGTTGTAAACTGAAAGTGTTTTTCACACTAGACGTGAAGTTTGCCCTACGAGCGAAGTGAGTTTTTTAGCATTGTTTGATTAGCTTAAATCAGGCTTTAAAGAGTTACATTTATTATACAAATTTTGCTTCAGAGCAACGTCTAAACAAATTGACAATTAAGTAAAAAATTTCTAGCAACTATATACAGGCTGAATGAGACCACCCGTATCAGTATTTTTTTTAAACAACGGTGAGTCGTAGAGAGTTGGGATAAAAAAATTTATTATAAAAGTCATACCAAAGAATCGAATGGTGATATTATTATTTCTTGAAAAAGTCAGCATCACGAGTAGTTTTGTCCACAATGTTCAGAACTCCAAAATTGTAAATGGCACCATAAGTCGAAAAACGTATTGTTGAAAATATCGTTAAAAAAGAAGAACGTTTTGTAGGAAAAATTATTTTACTACTACCACCCCTTTTAAGTAAGATTCGATTAAAGTTATTAAATTTGAAATTCGTTGTTAACAAACAAAATAGAAAAGTCGGCTTTTAAAATCTAGTTACCGAATTAAACAATGTTACACACACGTTTTAATGTCAATAACATTTTGAACACTTGTAACATTGTTTAATTCGGTAACTAGATTTTAAAAGCCGACTTTTCTATTTTGTTTGTTAACATCGAATTTAAAATTTAATAACTTTAATCGAATATTACTTAAAAGGGGTGGTAGTAGTAAAACAATTTTTCCTACAAAACTTTCTTCTTTTTAACGATCTTTTCAACAATACGTTTTTCGACTTATGGTGCCATTTAAAATTTTGGAGTTCTGAACATTGTGGACAAAACTACTCGTGATGCTGACTTTTTCGAGAAATAATAATATCACCATTCGATTCTTTAGTATGACTTTCATAATAAATTTTTTTATCCCAACTCTCTACGACTCACCGTTCTTTAAAAAAAATACTGATACGGGTGGTCTCATTCACCCTGTATATATATATTCAAACAGTCACATTCACAACAGACCATATTAACTGTCCCAGTTTTGTTTGTCTTCAATAGTACGTCAAAGAAAGGAAAAGAATCGTTTTATATCTATGGTAAAGTTGATCTATGAATATTGACTTCTGAGAAAATTTGAGAAAACGGGTAAACTGTCCTTATCGTATGGCCAAAAAATAAAATTTAGATTTAGATAATGGCGACGGCTGGTCAAAAGGGAGAACCCATAACCATTAAGGGGATTTGTTTATCTGTTTAAATTTATTATATTAATCTTCAGTTTACACTAAAATGCTAATGTCATATAAAAAATGTTATGTAGGTTATGTAGATCCACCTCGGTTGCCAAATATAGATTTTTTTTAAATAATTGGGTTCGGAAAATGTTTACTTAAAATAGAAACCGTTAAAGTATATAGAGCACCTTACAATTCCAAAAATATCAGGAAACATTTTAATTTGAACATTGCATAATATATGGAGGGTAATCGTCTAGAACTAACACTCAACTGGCAACAGTAGATTCTGCTATGAATTATATCCTCAAAATAAAAAATAAAATTAGTTCAACTGGTCAGCCAGCTTCACCCCAACACCAGCTGCTATTGTGAAAAAAAAAATGTAAAGGGCTTTACTTAAAACTTCCCTCGCAGTGGACGTTGTGACACAAAACTGAGCAAAGCTGTATTTTCGATAAGCATACATATATTTCTTTAGCAAAATGACGGTTAAACGCAATGTTTTAATACTGCTGACATAATATACTATCTTAAGTTACTCAGAATTAGGGGTGGATGGGACAACTGAGAAACCAGGAAATTTTCAGATGGGAATGGGCCCAGCGGTCTGCTTTCTGCAAGCAAAAGCAATTGCCAAGGCGGCATTGTTCTGGGCTAGTTTATAGTTTTATAAGGGTACTTTCATAAAGACAATAAGTAGGCGTTGTGACACTAAATAATTTGTAAAATCGAAGTAAACTGTAGTAAAACTATCTTAACTTTTATAATAATACTAAATTAAATTTTTAAATAAAAAAGAATATTATCCTTAATGAGATTCGAACTAGTGCCTGCGAAGGAGCCCGAACATTGGATTCCTTTGTCCCGCGGTGCACCACGGCTGCGCTGACTGCTCCACGCCCGCGCTGGCAATTCTTGCGATCCAGGTCTATTTAACATAACGCACTTATTCGTTGTTCGTTTTTTATCTCGTACAACAGTTATCCTGCACTTTTTGATTCTCATTTTTGGCAAGGATAAAACCAGCACCATGTAGAAATTAGTACTTTTATGTATTCCTCTGTTCAAGCAAAAATAAGATGCTCACCCTGTAAATATTTGTCTGAAATTTTCCCGATTTCATTCCAGATATATACATAATGTGTATGCAAAATATCATCTTCGTCCGACAAATAGTTTTTGAGTTATACCGCCAACAGACAGACAGACAGACAGACAGAATTGAGAAAACCTGTTTTTTGTCATCTAGAGACCCTGAAACGTGAAGATCTGAAGAAATCTCGGAAGGTGATTTTTTCGTGATTACAATACTTCGTCTTTCAGGCGAGGGGAGTAAAAAGAAGTGAACAGAGTCCTTTAAATAGGAAATAACTAGAAGACAGGTATGTTTTATGAGGGCAAATAGACTTGAAAACATCTCACCATGCTGTTGAATTATGACTATTCACTCGCGAATAGAAACTTTCGTAAGAAGAGTTAACACTTATAGTGAATTTGGGTTCGATGAAATGTGATCAATTGCGAAAATGCTATAAGCAGTGGTGTCTTCGGGTCAGAACGCAGCGGTACGACGTTCCAGTAAGTACTTCTTCATAGAAATGGAACGTCATTATAAGAAATCGTCAATAGCATCAATATGATTTAAAATTATTTTATCTACAACAATGTGTAAAATTTTAAGTTTGTAAAACGACTATTTAATAACATGTTTTCATTAGTTTACGTCGTCAGTAGCAACATGTTTAAAAGACTTTATTAGGCACGGTGTCAGTAGCAACGTGTTTTAAAATGTTTAAAACACGCAAAATTACGACCAGTTGCTAGTAATACTAATTTTTTTTTAATATTTACCCTGTTTTCTAGATTCTATCGTAGATAAAATATTGTACGCTACACATGCGTAAGGCATCTTTAGTCACTCGTGGGGCTTAAAACGCTCGGTCACTCGCGTTTTAACTCTACCCCACTCGTGCCTAAAGAGTAGCTTTACGCACTTGTATCGTAAATTACTATTAAAAGCCTTAATAGATATTTATGTATTTAGTGTAAAGAGAGCCATTTTGGTATGAGGATGCGAAAAAGCAACCGAATACCAAAATGGCTCTTTACACTCGAAATACATACAACATTTTTTCTACGGTCCTAAATAAATAACAAAATTGTTAAATAATTGAAATTTCGATACACACCATTTGATGAAGTCGTACCGCCGTTCATAAAGGCCGCGCGATTTGGCCGGCAACAACACCCGTTGGTTGCTGTCGGGGTCGCTTCAAATACTTCAGGCGGGGTGCAATTACCTTCAGATTCCATCTTCAACTTCACAAAAACTCACAAACTCAATAAATCTGTTGCGTGATGATGGACGCGCCGTGATGCAATTGTCAATAATTTCAGCCAGTTCCAGAAAAATGAAGAATTACAATAATAATCAGGTTAGCCATGGCGATGCGTAAAGTAAAATGAAGTGAAGCGATTATTTCATTAAGACATTGTTTACGTGGTTGCGATGCTAAAATGGTTACTAGGGAAAAAATGTGTGAATCGTTAACTTTTCGCATTGACAGTGAGCGCTTAATAGTCAGTTTTAAAGGTGACCGTAGAAAAAAATATTTTCGCACACCCTTGGTTCTATTAAGCAAAAGGCGTACATAGGCCTAATTAGCTCAAACTCAAACTGGCGATGGTTGTCAGGTTGTCATGCGTATATATTAGGAAATAATTCTTAAGGTTATTAAATGAAATAAAATGAAGCAAAATACAAAAAGACGCCAATCGTCAACTACGACAACTACAAAATTAGTCGAACTCACACTCTAAATGAAACTCACCGTGTACGAATTCTACTCGTAACTTAGACTAAACCATACTCTAAAAAACGAGCAGGTTTCGGTTGAATCAAATAAAAATAATCTACCAGTACGGTTAGTAGGGGTTGAGAATGAGGCTTCAATAATAATACTGCTTGAAAATAGGTAAATAAAATAACAGTATTAATATAAATAGCGTCTTGATAGCACAAAAGTTAAAAAAGGCTCGTAAATTTAAAAAAAAAGTGAGGTTAAATGTTACAATTTGTTTATAATTTGCAGAAAGGTTAAATTGGGTCGCTGAATGCAAAACAACGCAGAGGTTGTACGATAATACAATAGGCATAAGCTAAGTTAACCTTCAAAGCAATAAAATGATTCAAATTAAATAGTAAAAATCTGTAAAAGGCTTTACCCAGAACTTCCCTCTTCGATACTAAGTAATTTTTAATATGAAATTAAGTTATGAGTAAAAATATCTTCACGTTTCTAATAAATTAAATAAATTTTCAAATAAAAAAAACGTTACCGATGGTCGAACTCGAAGGGCAGGCGAACCGCGTATGTAATTCCAACGTTTTGTGGGATATTGCAAGGGAATGGACTATTTCTAGCTGAGCTACGGAGACCGGCCCTTCGAATTCCTACGTTGCAGCTGTATTAAGTAACGCATTAATTTGTTGCTCCTTTTGTATCGTACGACATGTATTCTGTATCTATTAAGGCCCATGGTAAGAATAAAGCCTGCGTTGTGTACAAATTACTACTTGTATTTATTGCTAAGTTAAATTAAAAATAAATAAAATTTAATTTTTTTACTCTCTATATATTTGTCGGTTATTTTCTCGGTTTTATGCCAGGTAGATTAGATATATAATGTGTATGCAAAACATTGTCTTCCTCCGACAAATAGTTTTTGAGTTATACCGCCAACAGACAGACAGATAGACCAACAAAAAGACAGACAGACAGTCGTTTTTCATCATCTGGGGACCCTAAAACGTGAAAATCTGAAGAAATCTCGAAAGGTGATTTTTTCGCTATTACAATACTTCCTTGGTCTTTTAGACGTATTTAGAGGTATTTAAAAATTTTTCTTAAAAAGTTTATAATTGCAATGCAGTTATTATAACTGTGCGAGTATCAACGAAAACCCATTCTATATGACGTGCAGTTTGTCAGACGCTTGGAAACAAATCTAATATTTAATTGGAGAAATAAAACGCAACTTTGTCGATAATATTTAAAAACCTTTCGCTGGCTGCCTTAAGCGCAAAAAAGAAAGCTACCCTTGGTACTATCTTACTCTCAATTTATAATTCTGCATAAAATTTTCCGGCAGGAACAGTCACATCGCTCCACAAAAATGGCACGAGGAATGAAACAGCGCTTGCAAGGCCTCAGAATTTTCTAGCTATCATAAACGGGGTTGTACAGTTTGCAAAAGATCTGAATATCGGTGCCAAATGAATACCTTTGAAGCAGCTTAGCGGATCATAGCGTTTTCTAACGGGCTTGATATTGAGGGCGACTCACAGTCACGTGCAGTGAAAACATTAAATTCACACGTTTCGCATTTCGGTAGAAATAACTGCGCCACCGCTTCAGAAAGCTGTGAATCTTGATGATCTCGGAATAAGGTATGGGTTCTAGATTCCTTTGGGCCCCACAAAACTAAACTATCGACTTGTCCTGCCGAGAAGCGAAAAGGAAGCGACGCTTTTGAAAACAACAGAGTGAAGTTAGCTTTACTCCTCATAACTCCATTGAGCTAGTAATAAATAATAAATAAAGCAGTATGCATGCATTAATAAGGATAATGTAAGCAACCAACGGCATAATCAAAAAACACCGTTTGCTTTCAGAGTAATATTTTATGGCACCGGTGTTAAAAGAGTTACTTTTAACTCTAGTGTTAAAAATAAATTTTATCACCAAGGTAGCATGCAATAAAAACACAAATCGGACGCTTTGTCCTAAATTTATATAATAACATAACCTAAGATGTCTCGTACAGTGTGACAGAAAAGGTTTCACCCAACTGCATGTTCATACTTCTGCTACTTATCGTAGAAAGTATATTGTATGCAACTCGTGCTTGCACCTCACATGTTATCAAACTCGTGCTTGCACCTCACATGTTATCAAACTGGGCCTATGACCTAATTTGATAATTTATATGTTAAATCCAATAAACAGTCACTTTTAACACTTTGAGACCATAAATAGCTATTATATTTGTTTGATATTATGTTTGCACTTTTCATAAATAGTGCACCCATCTAAAACTTAGATGCGCCGTTGATCGATTCTGAGAATATTCCTTAGGTAGTTTGCTACTGAGTAAGTTGGAGAATCTATGGTGCTGACGATGCGCCATAGAAGAATATCCGTTTTATAAATTTAAAGATCTGAAGATTTTATAAGAATAGTGAGTCGTCGTTAGATTTTGAAAGTTGGATAGGGGTCACAGTCAAACCTTATTGGCGTACTCAATTCAATTTTAATTATTGCAGTGTTATTTTTATATGCTGACAAAATTGAGATATAGGAATTGGTAGGTAAGCTGTTAAGTAAATTTCATTTCCATTTAGTATTTTTACTCTTGGAATGTTTAGATGATCGTTAATACCTGACAGTTTCGAAGCAGATAAGATTGGCTGAGCCTTTAGGAACCGTTCGCAGCGAAGAATCTGATAATTTCGTGGGAATGCTTTTGGAATCTAGGAAATACTTCAAGCTTTTGAAAGTTTGAAAGATTCGTCTCCGAACTACTTCTGTTTGTAGAGGCCTTATATGATAACTTCAAGAAATAAAACTTTCAGAGATGAGTTGCAGTTGTTTTTGAATAGGGAACAGTTAAGAGAGTTGAGCATGCTGGACAGTTTTAATTAAAGTCTAACAGTTGTGCAGGAAGGCTCTACAGACATTGCAATTATGTAACGTTTAACTACCAATTTTCGGTGTTTGATCTACAAGGACAATGTGTATTGTAAAAATGAAGCGAGAACTATTTATTTTGTTTTATAAAATTCTTAATCCTCATAGAAGCACCACCTCTGTGACGCAGTAAATAACGCGCCAAGCTGGCAATAGGCAAGTTCTCGCTTCTAATCCATGAAAAGGTGGAACTTTTCCGCCGGCCAATCTAGTGTTTCTGAGGCGGGCAACCATTCGACGTTGGAATAGAATTAGTGTTGTTCTTCCCTGAAGACAGGTTACGAGGTAGAGTAACAAGACTAGACACCAAACGTATACTGCGATAACCTGCCTGTGTTATTATGGTACAAAATTAAATAATTTAAATTCGATCAAAAACACCACAATTCTCAGGTTAATTTATATTATTGTGCTCACTTTGTCTGTCAGTAATTTTTAGACTAATTAAACACGAAGTGTATTTATTACTTTTCAAAATAAAATGGTTAAATGCTCCTCTCTTAATATTTTATTGATCTGCAATACTTTTTAGGCTAACTCACGGCAAAACACAAAAACTCCTCTCAGGTGGGTTCAGAATTCGGTTATATTCGTAAATTATTTTAAATTTTCGACATCGTCCCAAAGTAGCTCATATGCGCGACTCTAACTGCGTATTATTCGTAACCTCAATTTGGCAGATAAACACAGAACTTTCGCCAGTGCAATTAGAATCAATTTGAATGTTTAAAATCGTGAAATGAAGCAAGGAAACCTCAGATAAATTGATTTAATTATCGCGCTTGGCAACAAAGCTCCACGAATTTGTTTATAGGTGTGACGTAGATAGACGCCAACAATCACTTGTTTCTGATGGCTTGGAAAGTCTTGCAAATTCTCAGATTCTGATGACGCTATGCTAATTATGAAAATTGGGGCGTAGCAGGACACTTGGAAATTCGATTCAGGTTTTATTCTCGGAGTTCAACAGCTTTTCCGAGCTTGCAACACTCAATTATAGCTAGACCGTACCTTGGAATTTTTGCCCGAACTTGGACCAACGAAGATGCAAGTGACGCCGTTGGAGTTTTGCTGTTGGAGCCGCTCCCCTGGTTGAAAATGCTGGTTCAGGATGCTCTTGCAGTACCCATTTATGTGATGGACTGCAGACCTCTGGGTTCCGATGCTTAAACAGGCCGGAATCAATCTTCGCAAAATTCAGGTGATCGGCTGACGTTCTTCAGTCGCAGATGACTTGGAGAATTTATAATTTTATCGTGGCGGAACTTTCCACAAACGATCACAGGTGCACACTAACTTGGGTAATAAGACTGTATACTTTTTAATTGTTTAAAACACTTTTTATTGTTAAAAACATTAATTAAAAGGAGGCACAAATTTTGCCCAAGCTTCTTATAATTTAATTTCAATTGTTTCCTCTTTATTCAACAAAACATAATCACGTTGCTATGATACCGTGATCTGCTAATGTTAAATGTTAATTAATTTTGATAACAAATACACAAAAACGGAGTAAAGTTTGATTACATGATTCTTAATATTAACATTTCCTTAAATCTAAAAATTGTGTTTTAAAATCACTGGTCTGCTTTTGCACTTTGTTTTTATTAATGCACTGGTATTCGAGTAATTTTACACGTCACTTGCTTTTCTTCTTTTCCGTTGCCTAATTCTGGACTGCTATTTGCAATTTCTATTTTATCCTTATCTTGCTTTCATCTACCTTTCAGATTGCTTGCCTTTTTACCGGTCTGTGCTTTTATTAATACTACGCTCATTCAGTAAGCACATAAGAAACCTTTTGCGTCAATTAATTTCGTTTGGTCTGGCTTTAAATATGCGCAAACCTATCATCTTAATTATATTACTTTACTCACACTTCAAATTCAAAACCTCTGAAATATGCCTTGATTATGCGTGCCTTCATCCGTCTAATTACTGCTTCTTATATCTCATTACCAATGCATTTAATACTTTTATTACTGTTTAAATTGCAATTACATAAGAGTATATTAAAGTATGAGTGGATAACAAGGTCTTTAAAACACGCGCGAGTTTTCGAGCACGACGGCGTAGCCGGAGTGCTCGAAATAGAGCAAGTGTTTTAAAGACCAGTTATCCACGAATACTTTACGCTATTATTTATTATACCTCCAATACTGGAAATAAATTACGCACTAAAAACTTAGAAATAATTTTTGTCGTGATAAATCGAGAGGTCATAATAATATTGCTACTATAGTTACAAGAATTATTTACGTTTTTGTCGCGTCCATGTCCGTTGTTGCATTCAGTCGTTTCCTTGACAACCTTTAAAGCTCTGCGAGCTTTAATCGCCTGTATTCGCACGCTCAGGCGTGCTTTAAACGGCGATTCTGATGCAGGTATAATAAAAAATATCTTAACACTGTGTTTTATTGACTTCGTTAAATATTTCGCACTGCAAACAGAGCCAAATTGTGGGCTTCAATACACACACGACTTGGAGGGAGCACAATAGGCTCATTGGGGCCAAATTGCGCATGCACTTGGTTCATCTGCCACAAGAAAAGTTCGCATAGAAGGTCAAGTTAAGCACTGACAAACAAAAAATAAATAAAATGAAAAACCAACAAAGAACTCTCATAACGAACAAAACAAAGATTATTACAACTGTCGAAAAGTTCTACCGAAAGCTATACACTTCCACAACAATTACAGCGGACTGTAATCGACGACAGCCAATGATTATGAAAGCAAGTTCTAAAGAGATACCGAAAATTACAACTTCCGAAATATGTGCAGCACTCAAACAGATAAAAAATCGTAGGACACCTGGCGACGATAACTTAACTTGTGAAATGTTGAAAAATTGAGGACCAACATTAATACACGCCTTAAAATTATTATTCAACAAAGGCCTGGATGAAGGTAAAATATCAAAAGACTGGCACAACGCGGAGGTCATCCTAATATTTAAGAAGGGAGATAACACCGATATAGAGAACTATCGCCCGATAATTCTACTGTCTCACTTATATAAATTATTGATGAGAATCATAACAAACAGACCCACGGCAACGCTTGATAAATACCAACCAGTGGAGTAGGCTGGATTTCGGAAAGGCTACAGCACTCTGGATCACCTTCAAACATTAAAAATACTTATTGAGAAGGCAAATAAATACAACATTCAACTTCACTTAGCCTTTGTAGACTTCAGAAAAGCCTTCGACTCTGTAGAAGTATAGGCCTTTCCCTCAGCAACGGATGACGCCAGAATAGACTCCAGATATTCGCGGTTCATAAAAAATATATATGAAACTGCAACTTTCTGCGTTCAAATAGACCAGGATTCTAAAACTAATAAGATGCCAATAGGCCGAGGTGTACAAGGAGACGTACTCTCCTCAAAACTGGTTACGTTGGCCTTAGAGAACATATTTAAAGAAATGCAGTGAGAGAATAAAGGAATTAAAATCGACGGCTCATATTTAAATCATCTACGTTTTGCTGATAATATTGTACTCATTAGTTGTGACATAAACAAACTTAGAACAATGCTAGAAGATCTAAAGCTCGTATCATCAACAGTGGGACTTGAAATAAACGCCATCAAAACAAAAATAATTAGCCCAACAAGAGAACATCTGGAAATTCAAGGCCAAACTATAGAAATCGTCAACCAGTACATATACCTTAAACACACCGTAAAACTTGGCAAGGAAAATCAAACGGCGGAGATTGCCAGAAAAGTAGAGTTGACTTGGTCGGTCTTTGGAAAGCTGCAATATATATTGAAAGATCCCAATATGCCCATAAGCCTGAAACGGAAAGTATACGAAGCTTGCATACTGCCAGTCTCAACGTACGGTCTAGAAACCGCCACATTAACAGACAAAAGTGAAAATACACTTAGAACGATGCAAAGGGCAATAGAGCGAAGAATGCTTGAGATCAGTCTGAGAGACAGAGTGCGAAATGAGACCATCCGATAAAAAACCAAAGTCACAGACCTTATAGAACGTGCCGCACACCTTAAGTGGCAATGGGTTGGGCATGTAGCAAGGCAAGATAACAGCAAATGGTCGAAAAAGGTAATACAGTGGCGCTCTAGGGAAACAAAAAGGAGCATAGGTAGACCACCAAAAAGATGGCTGGATGATATAAAGAGAACAGCAGGCACACATTGGCAGCAAACAGCTCAAGACAGAAAAGCATGGAAGAGATTAGAAGAGGCTTATGTCTTGCAGTGGACAGCAAATAGCTGAGAAGAAGAAAAAGAAAAAGGTCAACAAAGGTGTTATTTGAATACGTGGAAGATATTGGGTATTATTTTCTGAAGAACTCCTTTGTTTAACCGTGAAAGTGCATTTACAGTTATAATATATCAAGGAATCATTATTTTACCGAAAAACATTTTGGCTGAAAGATTATTGCTTTGGTAAACTTTCGAGACAAATGACATGATCATAATGATTTTGTCATTTCACTTGCTGAGAAACTCTTTTGTGACATTATCCTGTATCTGTTGGGTCCTATCCTCGTCAAGTTTAAAGCCTGACCTATGTACAAATTATTACGTTGATCTATTCCTCAGTTAACGCAAAAATAAACAAAACTAAATTTTTTAAGGGGCTCGCCATGTATGTATTTGTCTGAAAATGTCACGGTATAATGCCAGGTAGACATATGTATAGTCTGCAAAATATCGTCATCCTCCAACAATTACTTTTTTTGAGTTATACCGCCAACTGACAGACGGAATTAAGAAAACCTGTTTTTCGTCATCTAGGGACCCTGAAACGTGAAGATCTAAAGAAATCTCGGGAAGTGTTATTTTCGCGATTACAATACTTCCTCCGTCTTTTAGACGAGGGAAGTAAAATGTAAACTCTCAAACAATTTTAATTTTTTTCAATGGTAACTAAAGAAATGTATTCGTACGGGGCAGTTGTCACTTAAGTAATCCCAAGGGATCTTTTTTTCGTTTTTGCCGCTTTATTCTTAACGTGATTGGTTGAAATTTGAAAATTGAATATCAAATATTGGTCTATTTGATATGAGAGAAATGGTCACTAGCCAAATACTGAATAACAAAACTCATTAGCAGAGAAAAGACATAGGTCCAAAAAGAGCCGCTTTACTAGTTGTCTAATGTAAATATTCTACACGGTTTTCCATTTCCGCTAGCAGTCATGATCTACGACATCTACGTCATTCATGTTTTTTTGCAACACTGTCATTGTCGTTTTTCAAAACTTCCAATTTGGGACTGTCCTACTATTAATACTAATAAATATTCAGTAAGGAAAATAGGTGCAGCCAATTCGTCATATTAATATACAACAACAGATATATTTAATATGTGTTTTCCTACAATCATGAAAAATATGTAATCACGGGTGTCCCAAACCCGATCGCAACATTTTATGCTTTAATAACTGTTTAATAAATAAAGCTATTTGAAGAAATTCCACAAACTTAGAGACTAGACACATTGCCATTTTTAAAAATAGGGTCTGTGAGATGGCATCTTGCGTCTTGTACTAATGTATGAAGTTTCCTATTACCTTTCGTAATGTATCCAGATTGTCGTCAATTGTTATTTTCGTTTTCACGTGTAAGTACGGTGCTTTAAATCTTAAATATTGTGAGATCGAGTATTATGAACTCTGCTTTTTAACTTTGTGTATGAGAAAAAGTTAGGTGCAGGTAAATCGGAGGACCGCGGGGGTATGGAACAGCGCCATATCGAGCAATTAGTTGTAACACTTCACTCAAATGTGCGTTCTTGGGAGAGACCACACTAAAGTAGAAAAAGAAATGGCAGACGAATATCTACTTAGGAGAAAACGGAATTATTTACCACACTTCGTTTATTACGAGCAATGAAAATGTTGCGATTGGTTCTGCAACACCCGTTATCATATTTTTACGGTGCGTCCACTACTGAACGTGAATTTATTTTACGACCAAAAATTTTAAATATTCAATAGTGAAAGTATTAGTGTTGATAATATTTAATTGGTTTGGTAAATAAAAAATATAACATGCGTTTTATTGCTCGTGAATTGTATGCTACACACCCGAACAGCAGGCAGGCTAAATCGAACGTTTTTTACCCACCATACCACAATACATTTAGTAGCCGCCACTCCTGTACAAAGGAAATTCTTCCTGCTAATTCAACGAAAATATGACTGGCAAAATCGTACTTACTACGGTAGTAACAGGCTCACCGCCTATGTTAGGAGGAATACGAATAAGAAGAAGAATTGCATAATGCTTTACATGCCACATGAAAAGGATAATACTTTCTACGGATAATTTTATATTGGTTTATAGGGTTCTTTCTTCAGAATAGTAAATTTATTATTTATTTCATGAACGTCGAGTGCCACATATACTGTAATAAAAGAGATTATAGGCGTCAACATTATTTCAAACTAAGAAGTGAGTAAAAACCGTGCTCGGTACGCTTTCATCATTTTAAATCGAAAACTCCCTAAAATTCAAGTTGGACACACCTTCGGTTTGATAGAATTGTGCAATATAATAGTTACTGCGTAGTAAGCAATAGAAATTTACTTTTGAGGCATGGAAAGTGACAAATAATAACCTCCTT
This sequence comes from Agriotes lineatus, assembly GCA_940337035.1. Taxonomy (NCBI): domain Eukaryota; kingdom Metazoa; phylum Arthropoda; class Insecta; order Coleoptera; family Elateridae; genus Agriotes; species Agriotes lineatus. The sequence goes on from OW679198.1 coordinate 80,770,973, forward strand.
TAGGAAGTGGTAGTCGAAAAAGACAATTTCATCCACCTTCAGTATTAAAATGTTACTTTAGAATTGAGATATTTTAAGTAGTTATTTTAATAGTAGGTATTGCACAAAAGTTAGTTATTATACAAGAAGATAAAGTTAAATGTTATCCACGAGTGAAGAATGAAGATTGGATAATAATAACTTTATCTTCGCGTATAATAAAAAATTGTATTGAATTCTTATAATTTCGTTAATCAATAAATATCTAGAAACACATAAAGTTTGCATTGAAAAACGGTAAAAGTAATAGTGACGAGAGATTAAATCAATTTATAATTACAGTCGCCTGTGATTTGTGATGTACACTTGCTTTAAAAACTTTCGCGTACACCTATTTTTCGCTGTATTAAATCAGGGTTGTAATGAATCAACTCTGACATTTAAATTTTTTAAAAGTCAAAATGCCTCGACTCACAGAGCACATTCTGTCAATGCCATTTTTAACCTAATCTCAAAATTACCCGTTCACACAGCTAAAATTTTGCAAAATCGTTGTTACTTGATTTTGAATGGGTACGCGAAAGTTTTGAAAGCAAGTGTACGTTTGGCAGTACTGGAGTGTATTGTCAGTCTATGTCAAATTCAAGGTAAGTAGGTTGGGTTTTGTTCGTTATTTGACACAGACTGACGCACAACTTAACCTGCAAATCTCAAATTCAACATAGCTTGACAGTGCAGTAGTGAATGACATAAATAGATAAAATCCTATTTTATGCTTCTCAAATAAATAATTAAACTACAACTTTAACCGTAACAATTAAATAATATCTATTAACGTATGGAATGTTATGAGTATTATAACTGCCGCAGATGTTGTTTTGAAATTCGAGCTCGTAGAGCAAGGATTTTAAGACAACTAAGGTTGTTATAATTCATAACATCAGGGTTTTGTTCAATAATTTATCAGTTTCATTATGGTAATGGTTGCCATGTACGCTAAAGGAGTATTACCGTACAGTTACAATTATGACTTAGTTACCAGCCTACTTCTATATATGTAAACAATGGCTTAATATCCTGAAACCGGTAATAGCTATTTATGCAACAAGTGCTAAAAGTCGACGTTTATGCACGAGACATGAAAATTATGAAACGAAGCGGAATGCTGAGTTTCATAACAAGTCTCGTTCATAAACGACTTTAAGCACGGGTTGCATACAATATTTTATCTACGATCTTAATTTTCCCGTTCTTCTTCTTCCGGTGCCTATCCGTTCCGGATGTTGGCGATCATTGCGGCTATCCTTATTTTATCTGCAGCAGCTCTAAATAATCCTGTTGTTGTGGATGCAAACCACGTTCTAAGATTCTTCAGCCAGGATATTCTTCTTCTTCCTACTCCTCTTTTGCCGGATATCTTGCCTTGTAGAAGGAGCTGTAGTAGTCCATATCTCTCGCTGTGTCTCATAATATGTCCCAGATATTCAAGCTTCCTTATCTTGATTGTTTCCATTAATTCAAGATTTTTATTCATTTTATCTAAAACGCTCTTGTTGGTAACATGTTCTACCCATGAAATCCTCAGTATTCGCCGATATACCCACATCTCGAAGAATTGTATCTTTTTGCTAGATGCCTCCGTTAGCGTCCACGATTCCATTCCGTAAAGAAGCACAGAGAACACATAACATCTTACCAAACGCATCTTCATTTCTATATTAAGATGATGTTCCTTTAATATTGGACCTATTTTGTTGAACGCTGCTCTAGCTTTCTCAATACGACATTTGATTTCTACTGAGTGATCCCACTGTTCGTTGATTGTACTACCCAGGTATGTGTATTTTTGTACTTGTTCTATTCTGCTATTTTCTATTATTAAGTTTATCGGCGCTGTGTTGTTTTTACTGATCACCATACATTTTGTCTTTTTTTTGTTTAGTTTAAGACCGTATTTGTCGCTAACGGTTGCCACTCGATTCATTATTTGCTGTAAATCTCCATGGCTGTCTGTAAGTATTACAGTATCATCTGCATAACGGATATTATTTATGCACTCCCCATTAATCAATATTCCTCCATTACCTCCTTCTATTGCTTCATTAAAGATCTCTTCCGAGTATAAGTTAAAAAGGATTGGTGATAGGACGCAACCCTGACGTACTCCTCTTTGAATTAAAATTGTTTCTGACTTTTCGTCCTCTACCGCTATGTCGGCAGACTGGTTCCAATACAGGTTTCTTATAATCCTGATGTCCTTGTCATCTAGTCCAATTCGCTTCAAAATTTCGATAATCCTTTCATGTTTCACTGTGTCGAAGGCCTTCTGGTAATCTATAAAACATACGAATACTTCATGATTGACGTCTCGGCATCTTTGTATCAGTACTTGTATGCAGAATAGTGCTTCTCTGGTACCTACTGCATTTCTAAAGCCGAATTGTGTGTTTGACATTTGTTCTTCACATCGTCCGTAGATTCTTCTCTGAATTATTTTCAAGAACATCTTAAGTAAGTGGCTCATCAGGCTTATGGTTCTGTAATCGTCGCATTTGTTTGCGTTGCTTTTCTTGGGTATAGGAATGAATGTTGGTCGTAGCCATTCTTCCGGTATTTGTCCCGTGTTATATATTTCATTGAATAAGGACGTCATTATTTTGACTCCATTTGAATCGAGGAGTTTAAGTATTTCTCCATGAACCACGTCTGGCCCCGGAGATTTTCCATCTTTGACTTCTTTGATAACTTTTTCTACTTCTTCGATCGTAATTTCCGGGCCTGTTGTACATTCTTCGTAAGTGTTTTCAGTTCGGTTGTCATTAAACAAATTTTCAATGTATTTCTTCCAGGTTTCTATCCTTTCAGTTTTCGCGATAATAATCTTTCCTGTTTCGTTCATAAGTCGACCGGAACTTCGTTTTCTGTACATTCCCGTTGCTTCTTTTACTTTTTTATAAAGATTAAAATACTCATGTTTTTTCTCTAGTGTCTCTATCTCCCGACATTGGTATTTTAACCAGTCTCCTTTCGCAGTCCTTATTTCTTTTTTGATTTTCTTGTCAATTTGTCGATATTCTTCTAGGTTGTTCTTATTTTTGCGTCTTTCTTCCATTAACTCCATAATTTGGTTTGTCATCCATTCTTTTTTCTTTCTAATATCAGGTTTAAGTGTTTCTTCGCTGACTTCCTTTATAATTTCTTCGATTTCTTTCGTTGCTTTTTGTATATCTTCTATGTGTGTACTCGTGTTCTTTAACTTATTGCTGATATTTTCTTTGGTCTTTTCTTTTGTTATTTCGTTCTTTAATTTCGTTGTATCGATTTTCTTTCTACTGCTTTTCTTCTTTACCTTTTTTAGTGTAATTCTTATATTTCCTACTAATGGAACATGATCGGAGTTTATATCTGCTCCCGGGTATGTCTTAACAGATTTAAAACAGTTTCTGAATCTTTGATTAACCAAGATGTAATCGATTTGGTTTCGTATTACTTGTTCAGGGGAGTCTAAGGGCGATTTCCATGTATAAAGTCGACGGGCTGGTAGTTTGAAAAAGGTATTCATTATTACTAGATTGTTTTCATTGCAAAATATGTTTAGTCTTTCCCCTCTCTCATTTCTTTCTCCAAGGCCAAAGGGTCCCACGAATTCGCCACATCTACCCCTGCCTATCTTAGTATTGAAGTCTCCCATTATGATTAATATTTCTTCTTTCCTTATCTTTTTAATTGTTGTTTCAAGGGAATCGTAAAATTGCTCGATTATGGCTTCACTTTTATCGGCAGTCGGTGCGTAAACTTGTACTATTGTTATATTTACAGGAGATGCTTCTAGTTGTATTAAGAGAATTCTCTCTGATATCGGCACAAAGTTATTGACATATTGTGCAATGTGTTTCTTCAAGATCATACCTACTCCATGTTGATGTTGATTATCACTGCTGCCTGAATAATACACTATATGTTCTCCTCTCACTATTTTTCCTGAGTCGGGCCATCTCATTTCACTTTTGCCCATGATGTCTATATTCATCCTGTCCATTTCTTGTAATGCGTTATGCATCTTTCCAGCTTGATACATTTTCCCGTTATTAATCCATAAATATCGATTTAACAAATGTTTGCATCTACGACACTTCTAATTTATGTCATAATAAATAGTAGCCCATGCGCGGGCGAATGTTTGCGAAGCTAGTGCTGTCAAGGTCAGTTACGAAATGTAATTATTAATACTCCACATCTGAGTGTATTCATTACATAGCGCTTTAATTATTTCAAAAACACTTTACCTGTAACGCAAGAAGCAACTACAATAACTTTACAACTTCACTTCCAGTTCGAAATTGTAGTTTTATAACCTCACTTCACTTTTAGCACTAGAGCTAAAAGTAAACAGCTGATTTCTTTAACCACGGTAAACTATAAAACGTCACTTTTAGTGAAACAAGCTAGCGCTAAAAGGCCTACTTTTAGTAGTCGTCGTAGATAACATAACTTTTTCGACTACCACCTCCTAAAGGAGGCTATTATTTCACACTTTCCTTGCTTCAAAAGCCTTCGGCAGATTCTTCAAACTCTCCATCTGGTGGCGGAAAGTGGAGTTTCAGGTACTCATTATATAAATAACTATTATAATCAAACGTCATAGAAGCAAAACCTATCTGATTTTATTGACAAGGTAAAAATAATACTGCTACAAAAAAATCGAGAAAAGAATAGAGAACAAGTATAAAAAATCTGTAAAGGACTTTACTCAGAACTTCCCTCGTCGACATTGTGACACTAAATAATTTAAAAATCAAATTAAATTAGGAGTAAAAATATCTTCAGGTTTCTAATAAATTAAATACATTTTCAAATTTAAAAAAATGTATCCCTTTGAGGTTTGAACCCGCCACATCTGCAGCTCTGCAGATCGCTCGATTATAACCGCATATCCCCAGCGGATTTAACTGCAGCGAAATTCCAATTGCGCTACCGTGTCTCTTCCAGATACGTACGGTGCGCGTCTATGTTGAACGTCACGGTTGAAACATTTTTACTCTTTTGTGACATTATCCTCTATCTTTATTTTTGGCAAATGTAAATTCTGACCTATGTGAAAGTTATAACTTATTTTTATTTCAAAATTAACACAAAAATCAATAAAATTTTAATTTTAAGGTGTTCACCCTGTATATATTTGTATGAAATTGTACCGGTTTCTTGCGAGGTAGATATATAATACGTATGAAAAATGTCGTCTTCCTCCGACAAATAGTTTTTGAGCTATACTGTCAACAGACAGACAGATAGACAAACAGACATACAGACAGACAGACAGTCAGACAGGCAGACAGACAGACAGACAGACTGACGGAATTGAGAAAACCTCTTTTTCGTCATCTAGGGACCTTGAAGCGTGAAGATCCGAAAAAATCTCGGAAGGTGATTTTTTGGTGATTACAAGTAATGAAAACAAATAAATAATTTTTTTCTTTTTTATTACCGGATCGGCTCTCAAGGGCCACACACAGTACTATTAAATTAATTTTACGTTACATATAAAATATAAAATAGTCACTGTCACTTAGCATCACATCCTGTGGGAGACGTGGTTTCAATCGGAGGTTTATAGATCGTTGTCCTAGTGTGTAGTGGTCGGTAGCTGGGCAGGTTCTTAGGTTTGCCATGAATTTTTTGGTGGTGCTTTTGATAAAGTCTTGGATGTGGGCAATATTCAGTTCGCGGTGTAATTGATCGTTACGGATGAACCAAGGTGCGTTGGTTGTCGTTCTAATGACCTTGTTCTGGAATACCTGCAGTTTGTTAATATGTGTTTTGGACGCAGTTCCCCACACTGCACAGGCATACATAAGCACCGATCGCCGGATGGATTAATATATTAACAAGGCGCACTCAATTTTCAGCGGAGAGTTTCTATTTAGGATTGGATATAACAATCTCATCTTGTGATGGCAGTCGTTTACTTTGGAGTTTATGTGTATTCCCCAGGTTAATTTTTGGTCCAAGTGGACTCCTAGATATTTCACAGCCTCGTCTTTCGGGTTCCGTGAGATGATATTACCATTGACAACAATGAGGATTAGGTTTTGGAATCGACGGAGAGTGAATATTTTCGCGATAATTTTTGTGGGGTTTAATGTAATATTCCAGCAGTTGAACCAATGTTGCAGTTGATCTGATGCACTTTGGAGAGCTTGAATTGCGTCGTTTCGATTACTATTTTGCGTTATTATCGCCGTGTCATCAGCAAACATCACTAGGGAGCAGTTATCAGGCACCGGAATGTCGTGCATAAATATGTTAAACAGTATGGGTGCAAGGATAGACCCCTGGGGTACTCCGGCTTGGATGTTCTTGGTTCCCGATACGGAAGTATTGACGATGCTGGCAAAGGTACGTTCGCTGAGATAGTTTGAAATTAAGTTAGTGACATAATCCGGGATTTGCAGTTGGTTCACTTTATATAGTAGGCCATTGTGCCAGACACGGTCAAAAGCTTGAGCGATGTCAAGAAATAAGATGGTGGTGTATTGTTTGTTTTCGTAACCTTTAGCTATTATTTCGTGAATTCTAACAAGCTGGTGTGTTGTCGTCTATTTCGGTCTAAAGCCGAACTGAAAGGTTGGTGGTATCGACTGCTGGGATATATAGGTAGAGAGTCGGCCGTAGATGATTTTTTCGAATAACTTTGATAAAGTGCAGAGAAGACTTATTGGGCGATAAGATGTGGGATTGGTTTTACATTTCCCAGGTTTATGAAAGTGTTTCCAGTTTTTAGGAAAGTAACCGGTGGATAAGCAGGCATTAGAAAGAGATGTGAGATATGAAAGGCATTTTGGATTGATATTTTTAAGAAGCATGTTTGGTATCAAATTGGGACCAGGAGCTTTTTTATTTGGTAATTGCTGGATAAGCGAGGCAATTTCGTCTGGAGTTGTTGTTTGGAGATTGGTTGCTCCAACAAGCAACCCGAACAGCCTCCACTCAAACCTATCGCAAACCAGCACAGCTTCATGTACTGCCAATAAGGATACAAACGTTAATACGCCAGAAACATCAGGCCAGACGATTGTGGCAACGAACCAGGGAACATCAACATAAAATAGCCCTCACCCAGTTAACGCGGCAAGTTAAATGGGAACTCGAAAACCACCGCATCTCATCATACCAACGATATATAAGCGATCTCGAAACGGCTGACCCGACAATGTGGCGGGCGGTTAAACGCATCACCAATCAGAAGCCTGTAAAACCTACCCTACGAATCGATGACGCTACATATTCCAGCGACCAAGATAAATGTGAAATCTTAAGTACATACCTTGAACAAGCGTTAACAATCAAAACTCTTAATGATAACATCGAGTTCAACAACCATATAGATGAAACAGTGTCCCAACACCTCCCATTAAACAAATAAATTAGGAACTATTTCATGCCCATACTAGATGAAAATAATTTATGATAACACTATATTTGGAGTAATCTCCTTCACTACATTACAAATACGTCTCTAATGCATAATAAAATTAAAATTTATTAACAGGACATAAAGACTAAATTTGTTTTCGTTCTACATGCAAACGCCTTAAAGCATCAGATTATCACTTCATATCGTTGATCAAGATTGGCAATTTAGTCTGTATAAGGATGTTGTTATACCGTAATAAATCACGAAGCAATCAATGACTGCAGTTAGTGCCGTAATTGCATTAACCACAGTAACTAGCACATTATTACAGTCGCAATATCAGTAAAATCCCATATAGCGTTTTCGGAATTCCTCATAGAATGTTGTTAAAAATTTGAGTTTAATAATACACCTCAGGCTTTGAAATTGTCGCGTCGCACACATGGGAGTGCATGGCTGATTATGTTCCATGAGAATAGAATGTCGCTTCATTTAAATTTTTCTAGATCAGCTTGATATACAAGTACTTGCGAACATTTGTCGGGAGTAAGAGATACAAGACATATGATGGCATTGGCATTTATAAACCGTGACTTTGCTAATAATAATCCTTCAAATTGTAATTCACCCGTAATCTACCGTGCTTGTATTGAATATAATTACACGTTCATCAGAGCCGTGCAAAGGCTCTGTCTTTTTAACAAAGCCTTTGAAATGAGTCTTGCAAAAACAATACTTTAGTTGGCACGGCGCAAAATCATGGGTCGTAAAAACGTGGATCTTGTATACCAATATTTCTGTAAGTAGGTGACCTTGTCCCTCCCGAGATGTTTCCATCTGACGAAGATGGCTCCAGCTAATTGTTAAGTCCCATCCGTGTGCTGCCGCTAAAAGGGAAAGGGGCTCTCCAAATGTGAAGGTTACTAGAAGATGCTATATTATAATCACAAATTAGCGAGAAAAACACGAATCCTTTGCTAGCATTCACGATCTGTCTCGATACATGTGATAAAAATGACTGAACCTGGTATTACAATCGAACTCTTATTAAAGCACTCAAACTTCCAGATTGAAAGATTACGTTGGAGTTGTCTTCAATTATTGCTTTGAATAAACATAATGCAAGAGCGAATTCGTGAGAACGGCTCCTTTTTACCGGAAAAACGTCACATTCTGTTATATATACTTTTTATTATTAATAGACCTACTTAAATCTGGAAATAAATATTTTTTAGAGCTAATCAATAGTTTCTATTTGGTCTTTCCAGCTTATTTACCAAAGATTATATTGACAATTATAAAGTACGGCTTTACACACTTTGTAAATTAATAAGCCTATTGCCATGTTATGCTAAACTCAATAATAAAAGTATTAATAAAGCTCTATAAACGCATATACTATGACTTTAATAACCTATAAATAACATAAGCGACAATTTACTTATATTATCTTTCACTTTTCTTAGTGGCACAGATAATTTGCAGGAGTGGCATATCATAGTTGACACACATTGGTATGGATAGAAATTCAAATCGGCAGCTAATGATTATAAATAGGTAATAAAGACAATCAGGTATTAAATAGTATATTATTATATGAGCGATTATGACAGCCATTATTCACGAAGATGACATTTGCTCCACAAGCCGAAGGCGCGTGGCGCAAGGCATCTGAGTGAATAATGGCCATAATCGCGAATATAATACGATATTTTATCTACTCCTATGCAATAGGAGCCTTGTGTTTATATTTCAGAATTATGACATTTGTGACAGCTGTTAACTTCAAAAGTCATTTAATAATAAGTATGAATTTTGTGATTGGCTACAACCTATTGAATAATGAAAATATAATTTTCTGATTGGTTGCAATTTGCAAACTATTGAATAATGAAAATAGAATTTTATGATTGGCTGCAAACCGTGAATTATGAATCATAATTCATGGCCACTGTGCAGTAGGAGTAGATAAAGGTTTTTTGCACAATAGAACGATTTTACTTAGTTACCGCGTTTGTTTTCAAATCAGTAAGTTATGCTTACTGTTCTAGAACGGTAAGTAAAAATTTGAGGTTAGCAGGTTAGGTTTTGCGACAGTCTATGTCAAAACTGACGGAAAACCTAAGCTGCTAACCTCGAAATTGACATAGACTTACAGTGCCAACAACATAGTATTCTCTGGTATAATGTCACATTTTACTGACGTTTGAAAAAAAATACATTTTAATAGTAAAAAAAACGTCATATGCATCACGAACGTTAAGGAATTTATTTGTTCATCATTTGTAAACATCAATATATCAAGTCAACCTATTGCCATTAAAAGTCAATCTTAACAAGTTAGCTACTAGTTAAGAAATTTACAAGTTAGAGACGAAAGTTGTCGATTTTTACTTCCTTTTACTATAAAGGAAGTATTGGATTCACCCCAAAAATTCGAAATTGAGTTTTTAACAGATCTTCACGTTTTAGAGTCCCCTGATTCCAAAAAACATTTTTTTTTTTCATTGGCCTGTCTGTCTGTGTGTCTGTCTGTGTGTGTCTGTCTGTCTGTGAACAGAATATCTCAAAAACGAAAAGAGGTATGGCGTTGAAACTTCATATATAAGTTTTGTGTAGTATGTAGATGAGACAGCAAGCTTTTGAAGAAAATCGCATAACCGGAAGTAGGTGTTTACTCTTGTGATTTTCCAGTTTTTTTCGATTTTTTCAAAACGGCTCTAACGATTTTTTTTAACTTTACATTTTTACTACATTTTTAATGTGTATTGATGTGAAATAAGTGATTTTCCAGTTGAATACTTCTAAAGTGGGTTTCTTTGTTTTTTTTTCTATTTTTCTTATTAACTCCTATTTTAATAAAACACCCGGTATATTATTACATTTTTGAATTCACCTTAAAATTATAGAGAAAATTTGTCTCTTCAACTAACGCTCTATTTTGTACCGTTTTTGTAGTATTTGTAATTTTTGAAAATTTTTCACAAACGGCTAGAAATTAAAAATGAAATTTTTGACTGATTACAAGAACACTGTAAAAGGAAGTTGTGTGAGTGTATCACACCAGATTGTTTACAAGTTAGAGACGACGTACCTTGTTCACAGAGGTACTGATTAGAAACTTTAAACGCCGTTGTCAGAGTAATGACTTCAGAGGTAACGAGACATTTTTGAAAATATAATAATTGTTATGAATGAAAGGGAAAACCTTTAATGTCAGTATGAGTTTTCGGTTTATTTATAAATGAAAAACAAATAAAATAGTATACTTGACACGCCCAGGTAACCATTTTTACTGGTTCAAGGATTTGACAAGCTCGCCTAACGGCTCGCCAGTCATTCTAATCCTATCGCCAGTAAAAACTGTTTTACCTGGCTTGTAATGTAAAAATACTATACCAATCTCAGGCAATAATTGGAGTCGTAGCTTCATTCCTCCTCCAAACAATTGTCTTCGATGGGTAAAATGTCCTTACTGTTCTTACTGCTTAATATACCATAATCTATAAAACTATTTTGTGGCGCTTAAGTGTTCAAACTGTTTCTTTGGATATTTCTAATATTTTTTATTTTGTAGTGTAACAAAATTCCCAACGAAACAGCATGAATTAAAAAAAAAACTTTTTTATGCTATGAAAAATAGTGAAATGAATATAAGATAAATAATAGTTTACTAAGATAACACATTTTTAGTTCTATTCTGATAGAGTAATTTATGACATAAAGGTGTTATATTACAAATAATCTACGAAAGAAAAGTTGAACCCTCGAGTCCGCTAGGACGAGAAAGGTTATCTTTCTAGGGAATTATTTATAATAACACATAAAAAAATCTATAGCAAATGTTAAAGTGTGATTTAATCGACTCAAAACAAAAGGTCAAGTGTTACTCTAACAGCAAGGGTAGATAAAGTAGCTAAGATAATCTTTGAAACTTCTTTGTGGCGTGAATCTATAATTCATATTCTTTTTTGGGTATTTCGCCACTCTGAAAATTAAAATTATTAAATAACGTATTAAATAACGAACGTTTCGAGGGACAATCTGCCCTCGTTGTCAACGATTAACAATTAAAAAGGAACAAGAAAACTTAGCTTTTTCACGGAGATTGAAAACCACCAACCTCCAATGAATTACTTGACATTGACGTTTGTTGATTATCTAAACCTACTTGATCTGATCTTTAAGAATCGGTAGCCAACTAGTGTCTAAAAATATTGAGAAAGACGACACGCATTTTTCTTCGTTAAGTAAAATAGATGCCGTCTCTTTAATTTTACGTTTAGTTGACATCGATTCTTTAGACAAGATCTTTGTGTTATGCCAGTGTACTTTATGATTGATATCCCAAGCATGTTCTGCCAGCTTAGACTTATTGAGTTGATAGGTTTTCATCATATTTTTATGTTCTTTAACTCTAACTGCTAAAGGTCTGGATGTTTCACGGATATAGTATTTCCCGCATTCACAGGGGATACTATATATACAATTCTTTGAATGTTGTTCTTCGTTGAACGGTTTAGTTTTTGTAAGAATTGACCGTAAGGTATTCGTCGTTTTGAATACCGTCCTAACATTGAATCTATTCCCAATTCGTCTAATTTTGTCAGATATGCCTGGAATATAAGGTATAGTTAGAGTATTATATGTTTGAGTGCAGTGGCGGTGCAAGAGCACTTTGGACCCCTAAGCAAATATAAAAATGCCCCCCCTCCCCCGTTTAAAAGATTTATATACCTAATGAATTGTATATTTACAATTAGTATACAAAGTAAACGTTTAACAAAAAATAAAATAACATCATGTTATAACCAACAGAAATAGAGTAGAAAATGCCTAACATTTAATAAATTTTTTTATAACTAACATATCTAAAAAAAACAAAATATCAATTAAAAATATAACACTAAATAAAATCTTCAAATACAAAGAAAACTGATGAATAAATATCTACCTAGATAACACTTGTAAAATAAAATAATATTCAGGTAAAATCCTAAGAACCCACGTTAAAATAGGTAACACCTACTCACGGTTATTAGAGATACGGTTGCCTCGTAACTTTCAGCCAATAGGCTCGCGGGCGGGATAACGTCACCGGTATGCTCATTTAAATCTTAAATGCAGTGGTGTATTATGGCAGAAGGCCGGGCTTCCGGCGCAAAATTTCAGGAGGCGCTTAAAGTGAAATGATTGACAAGAATTGGTTTCATATTTGTCATCTATAATATAATTTTCCTTAGTGTGTGTCTGTGGCACAAAATAAAATCTCACGTTCCGGCTTCACAGATGTGTATATTTGTTTAGGTTTTGTTTTTCTTATCTTAGCGCTCGGCTCGGAGCTTGATCTTTCGCGTATCTTATTTCACGTGCGCGTAGCGCGCAATTTGCTTGTATTCATTAATTTAGCTTGTACAACATCCTCGTATTGGTCCAAATCAAAATGTTTGCTGCAAATTCGTTTATTTGATGGGTCAAACTTGCCCTTTTGGTAACATAGTCGAACCCATTCTTTCCTTAGCAAACTATCTTTTGGAAAAGAGAAAAACCGAATTTTTTCATTGGCTTTTTTTGCTTTTTCTATATTACTTTTGCAGATTGCGACGCTACAAATCGTTCCCGTCATCTTTAAATAAAATCATAGTTTTAAACACACCTAAAGAAAAGTACAACATCGGTTCTTACCTCTGTCTTGCAGAAACTCGCTTGCGCTTGGTTAGCTATAGAATATACTCGTCCCGGCGAGCATACTTGTGACGTAGCAGTGACGTTTCTCCCCCACTTCTAGTCGAGTTACGAGGCAACCGTATCTCTCTAATAACCGTGACAAATACTTAGTGTTTATTTTCCTCATTAATGTCTGTAAAACGCCGTGAAAATAAATTGATCAGAAATAAAAAATTTATCTTTCTGGCCTTATTGACAGCAAATTGTTCCACAAGATTTGTATGTCCATCGCCATGCTTTTTGCTCAGTTGACAAAATCGAAACGTCATGTAGCCTATCTCGGGTCGTAGAATTTCTTAGATAATGTTTTATTATTTTCAACTTGCTAAATGATCTTTCTATTATGGCAGATAGAGTCAAGAATAAATCTAATGCATTAATAATCTCGCAAATTTGTCAAATCTGGAACACTCATGCTATCATTTAAATCCTCTTTTAGTACGGAGATAGCGTTCACAAACTGAATGGCGAGATTATTATTGAGGACATAAGAATACTTTTTTTAATCAAATTACATCGGACCTGTTCAGCTTCTTGCATTCTTAAAACGTTTTTCGGTTCTAAAAATTAAAAAATGTTTGTTAGTCTTTCAAAGCTCTCAAATTGAGTCTGATCACTGTTGACTGATAACTGAGAGTGGGGGCTGAGGCTGCAGTGCTATCAATCTATACCCAAATAAAGAATAAGCGAATACAGAATTTACCGGGCCCCCCAAAGGGCTCTCTAAGGGCCCGGGCCCCTAAGCAACGCTTATTCCCGCTTATGCATATCACCGCCACTGTTTGAGTGTCATTTCTTTGTACGCGTGTGGCATTGTTTCGTGTATTGAAAATGTTCCGAACAAGAGTCTCTGGATTGCCATTATCTTGTAAAACATTAACAATAAATTCTTTCTCTTTTTTGAAATTTCATCATTAGAGCAAACAACTTTGGCTCTGTCATAAAGACTTTTTACAACACCTGTCTTTATGTTTTTGTGATGGTTGGAGTTAAAATGTAAGAACCTATTAGTGTTGGTTTTTTTACGGTATACTGATGTTTCAAAAGTATTTATTGTGCGTGTGATTAGTGTATCAAGAAAAGGTAACTGATTGTTTTGCTCTGTTTCTAATGTGAATTTTATGGAGGCTTCTTTACTGTTAATATGTTCAAGAAATTTGTCCACCTCAACCATATCATGAGGCCAAATTGCAAAAACCTCATCGACATATCTCCACCAAACTACCGGTTTGTTAGTGTATGTGTAGACATGTTGTTGTTCAAAGTCTTCCATTGCCATCCCGAAATCTTGTTGGTTTAATTCATTGTTTAGTTGAAAGTATGTCGTTTTAATGCATAGTGTTAAAAGTTCCATAATGGTATCAATGTTTAATGTTGTTCGTGTATGTAATGTGTTATCGTTTTGTAGCCTATGTTTAATGATGTTGAGTGTTTTGTCTACTGGAACGTTAGTGAAGAGACTAAGTACATCAAAACTAACCATTAAGTGTTGTGTGCTTATGTTTGCTTCTTTCAATTTTTCAAGGAAATGTGGCGTGTTCTTTATATATGTGTCTGTGTTTCCTGATATAAGAGTCAGTATTTTAAGTAAATATTTAGCTAAACTGTGACAAGGAGAACCTATAGAACTAACTATTGGCCTAAGTGGTACATTTGGTTTATGCATCTTTGGTAATCCATAAAAATGTGGTGGTTTACTGTAGTGTGGTGTTAGTGTACCTCTTACAAAATCTGTAAATTGTTCTCTGTGTTTGTAAAGTGTTTTGTATATTTTTGCTTCTAATGTATGTGTTGGATCTTTATTTAGTTTAGTGTATTGTCCCTCACCAATTAGTGTTAAAAGTTTTTCGTTGTATGTGGTTGTGTCAAGTACTACTGTGGCATTGCCTTTGTCTGCAGGTAGAATTTTAATTGTGTTATCGGTTTTTAGTGTGTGTAGTGACTGTTTTTCTTGTTTGGATATATTTTGTCTGATTGTGTAAGGTCGTTCAAGTATGATTTTGTTTCTAACCCTGTATTCCTGTCTAATGTCTTCTGGAAGTTTTGTCTCTTCTATGGCTGTAACTAAATCAAGTTTATTAATTCGTTTTCGCGCCACTGCGTAGTTGAGTCCTTTGGCAAGAACTAATTTGTCATGGCGTTTAGTTCTTTAGAAGACAGATCAACTACTGTTTTATTTAAAAAAGTGTCACTGTTCTTTAGTGTATTCAGTTCAGTTGTGTGTTTTTCTTGTATGAGGTGTTGGAACTTTTTTAAATGTGTACATTCCTTTGCATCACCTGTTCCAGTTTGTTGATGTCAGAAAATAATATAGCTTTGTCATGTCTGTGAAATTGTATTCTATCTCTGACTAGAGCTTCACTCGCTCTTTTCATGATATTACTAGAACGAGCACTTACATAAGGTGCTTTGAGTCTAAACCCTTTTGGAATAATACAGCTATTTCTACAACGACATAGAAAAGTTATACTATTTTCAGAATGTGCCAGTTTCTTGTAGAGGTTTTCCCAATTTCGGAAGTTACTAGTCATTAGGCCCATACCTTTCGTTAAGATAATCTCTGAAACTTCTTTGTGGCGTGAATCTATAACTCATATTCTTTTTTGGGTATTTCGCCACTCTGCAGATTGTTCCTCGAAACGTTCGTTATTTAATACGTTATTTAATAATTTTAATTTGCAGAGTGGCGAAATACCCAAAAAAGAATATGAATTATAGATAAAGTAGCACTTTAACATCAAGGGTAGATAATTGATATTTATGCATTAAGGGAAATATGAATATGTTTTTCCCTGAGGTTGGCAGTGTTACACCGAAGGTAAAAAACATGAATATCTTTCGTGGTGCATACAATATTTTATTTACTAGCACATTAGTAAGAACAGTATGAAATTTCAATATGTCATAATGACATTTAAAATTAGAATATGTAAGTAACATCAAGGTTTGCTTCATTGTATGATTGCTAAAACGTTATTTGTAGTTGCATTGTTACCATGAGTTTGAGAGAGAAATCATTTGACAAGTCCCTTGGGAGTAGCTTTTCATATTTTGTTTCTATGACGAAAATGTACAATATCATGTTGTTAGTAAATAAACAAATTTACGATTGATGCTGAATTTTACCACCATTTTTCTGAATAGAAAAGTTGAACGTGCGCAAAAAAAATTAATGAAACTGACTGCATTATTCCTAATTAAGAAAGCTGGCAACAAAGAAGGAAAAAAGTAATTCAATTTTCTAACTTTTATTTAAATTAAATATTACAGCTTCGTATTATCTTAGCAACCCAATCTAGCTACTGAGATTTTAAAACGTGATTGACTTTCCTTATTTTCTTTTGAAATTGTTAAAGTTCTTGCTATAGAAGAAATTTGTATTATACACGACGATAAAGTTATTACTATACAGTCTGAAATCATTCACTCGTGGATAAAATTTAACTCTATCGTCTTGTATAATAAATTACTATTATCCACCAACTCAATAAATATAAAAAACATACATTTTAAATTGACAGCGGTGAAAACTTATAGTGACAATTTGGACAGTACCGAGAGATTCGTGTTATACGTTTGGCAGTACTGAAATGTACTGTCAATCTATGTCAAATTTGAGGTTAGTAGGTTAGATTTTGTTTGTTGGTTGACAGACTAATGCAAAATTTGACCTGCAAATCTCGAATTTAGTATAGCTTGTGTTTTAAATAGGATAAAATTCTGTTTGTGTCCTACATAATACAACTGATATCAATGTAATTATGCCTCTATAATATGTGTGTTGTAGATAAAATAATAAATATACAAGTAGAAAATACAAAATAAACACTAAATATAAACGTAAATGGTCCTGAGAGAAATATAATCCATAGGGCGCAGATATTCATCGTGATTTCTTTAATTAGAAAGATGATTGATTTAAAATTATGATTTAAAAGTCACAAATAATGAACTACCTCACTAATAAAGCTGGTAATGAAAGAATGTTAATTGCAGGTAGAAAAAAGATTATAAAGGTGAAGTGCAACGAGTGAAAAGCGGATGAAAGAATGAGAAACTGTAAAATTGTGGAAGCTTACAAGTTGTAAAAAAATAGGGTTAAAAATGGTTGTATTTAAAGCATACATCTATGAAGAATGTCAAGTTAAACTTACAATATTATAGTGTAAGAAGTTAATAGTGTCGTAATACAGGGTGTTTCTTAAGTACGTGTAGAAAATTGACTGTCAGGTTCCTTGACTTATTTTAAAACAAAAGGTTTTTATCAACGTGGGTCTGCACTTCTTTATTTTTGCAGTACAGGTTGTTAAAATTAAGAAGAACGTAGTTAACTTTAATAATAATATTAATAGCGCTTTGGGATATTAATTACAAAACTGCCTGCTCGTTTATGATGTATGCTTCTATCACGTTATATTGAAAATGTGAATTTTCTATGTAATATTTAAATTATAATCATTGTTAGTGGTAGATACGGATATCATGCACTTAAACATTTGAAAATTCTATTTTATGGAAAAAATTACAGCTCCGCATACTAGGAATTTGGGTAAATACGTCAAAAAATTGTAAAAAGGACATTCAATAATGCAGAATTGCGATATATATTAACTCTTTGTGGTTTTAAAGACGCAAAGCTAATTATTTATAGGACTATAATGTTTAGAATAGAAATTAAATTGAAAACCAATTTCAAATTATATTCTGATTAAATGACAAAAACACAAGTGTTTACGTGAAATGTTACCAGAATGCTAAATTAATAAAGCAAATTTGACTTAGTGAGGAGAGTTGCAAGAAGGAAGATCAAAACAATTCGAAAAATCTATTTTCTAATTCGACATCCTATTCTGTAATCTTCGAAATGGAATATAAAGAAATGACTACAAGGACATGTTAATCGTCGTAGATAAAAATAATATCAACCAACAATGTTCTGTGTTAATTGAAAGGTGGTGTAAATTCAATTAAGGTTAGAAAAATTATTTGTCGGGTTAACAGGGTGAAACGGCAACGAAAAAGAGTTAATTGGAAGGGCAAAGATCCCGATTTGGATGTGGAAGTAGAGAGGATAGTTGTATGGATTGCAAAATAGCAGGGTTGTTTTGTTGCTAAGCTGTGGACGAGGCTCAGTATGCATACAAGCATGTGGTAGCGTTGATTTGGTTTTTATTTCATAAATGTGGGTAATACGAAGTCTGGAAAATCGGGAATAAATGGTTTACCTTGCTTGGATAAGGGAGATAAGGGATAATATTATCAAAATTACTTAGTGAAGTTTCTGATCTATTGAGTGTACTATTGAAGTTTGGCGCAAATAGGTCTGGTTTCAGTACCTAACGCAATGGAGAAGTTTTCTTTTCGTGAAAAGGCTGATGCTGATATGATTCTTATGTACCGTCTTGCCAACGGAAATGGCCGCTAGGAATGAATTAATTTGCGGACACGGGTTTATTATAACTCTTTGATCTATTTTTGACGATAGTCTACTTCTGCAAAGTATGTCCTATTATTTTAAAAACACACTGTATAAACCTGAGAAGATTTTTATTTTGAAAACGTTAGTGGTAATAGACAATTTTCTTGTTAGAAAATGAATAAAAGAAATTTAAGGTAAAAGTGGATGTTCTATTTGTTGCACGTTTCTATCAGTGTGGCCAATAGTGTTATAGCCCTTTCAGAAGTCTGCATGTGTCGCAGATGGTACTAATAAAAAGTGCTAGTTACCTTGCTGGTTAATATTTTTGTTACCAGTTGTATGAATGAGATGCGCTAATATTTACCTGAAGGCGGAAGTAGATCAGAAACCCCTGAAACGTTGTGTGATAAACACTCGAGACAGTGGAAAAAATCCGATAAAACATATCATAATAGGCCAGAGAATATATATGTAGCTAGTTGTCTTTCTTGAATTTTTCTCCTTTCTTCCACTAATGAAACATTTATTCAAGAAAGTTATCATGGAGTACAAGTACTTCCCACTTCAGCATCTTAGAGTAATTCGTGTTTCTTGCGGAGATTGGTTATTTTTCATTTGAAGCGAGATCTGTTGTATTGCCCGAAAAGTGCTCTCAGGTATTTTCTTTGACTCTACATTCGAGACATCATTAAAATGCATAGTTTATGTATCTTGGTTAGTTATTGAAACTCAGCAAAGAAAAACAGTCTACATAGCTAGAATTGGGATCAGCTGGGCGGCTACTGGAAAACTTGCAATTATAATAAAAGCAAAGGCATTCCAACAAATCTAGAAAGAGATGTCTTCAATATCTGCATTTTCTGATGACATACGCGATAAAAATGACATAAACAGTAGTTGAGCGAATTATGCTTGAAATTAAAATTTCGATGAAGGATGAAAGTAGAAGACGTTGTCCAACGTATTGCAACGTTCAAATAGAGCTGAGCGGGGCATATCGCCATGCTAGATTGCAACAAGTGAACTAGACGTAATATGGGGGAAATAAAGAACACACAAAAGGTGTATAGGAAGACAGCAAAGAAAATGAATTGGTGATATACGAATAAAAATAACTTTGCTTGCAATAAAGCTAATAGAAGTATGGCATAATATATAACCTATAAAAGATAAGTAAAAGGGGTTTTTAAGCTTAAACGAAGTCCAATAAAACTTCTTACCTAACCTTTAGAATTAACTATATTACGAAAAATAGTTACTATGCATTCACATGGACAATTACAGACATTACAAAAAATTATCGTGAAATAAGTACAGAATAATAGCATATTATGGTATTAGAAGCAAAAGTTTTACTTTATGTGGCGTGGCTGGACAATTTATCTGCCAAACTTGAGAGGCAGGTAAGTACAGCCGAGCCATATAAAGATACTTTTGCTCCGAATAACATATAGTATTTTTTCGTCAAACGTTTATAACAAATTATTTACAACGTTGTCAACAAAATCCGAAAAAAATATACGGTACCCCCCACCCAAGAAAAGCGCCCTTCCGTGCTTTCCAAGTATACTTCGACACTCAGCATCACTCCGTTTCGCTAATACAATGAAATGTTATGAACCAGTTATTTATTTTAAAAAAAACCTGCCCTTGCCTACGACCATACCTCAAAAGTTGATGTTGCCTTCATTTTCGGAGGACCTATCGCATAAAAACGATCCAAGACTTCAGGAAGGTTCCTGGCGACCGGAATCGTGTACACATACGAACATACATACACCGCACAGCACGTTTAGGCAGCCCCCAATACGAGGGAGAGATCTAGTGGGCTGGGGTCTTCACCAAAAGATCCGCACAGCCGAGACGGGGATTTGATATAGTGGGTTTATTAGTCGGGTGGCACGAATTTTAGAGAGATTTGACTCAGAGTGGTTTTCAATATGAGGGAATTTCAGTACTTCGTACGCTTCATGTCGAAGTAATTACTTTATCTCGTCAGCGGAGATAAAGTGGTCCGCGGAGATAATAACTTCATTTGCTAACTTTAGATGCCATGGCAATGAAGTGACAGTTTAACATCATCAATCAAGCAGTAAATATAATGTCACATTTTACTGACATTTGAAGAAAAACTATTTCTTACAAACAGCAATTAGGTTGGATACCATCGCGGCTTCTGAAAATTGTTTCTTTTAGACGCTACGTCTCCCTAACTAATAATTCTGTCGCCAAGTACATGTTGGACAAATCCATTCTAAAGTATCATCAAAGAAGAAACACTGAAGCTAGTCTTTAGTCACGAGTGGGGCAGAGTTAAAACGCGAGTAAGCGAGCATTTTAAGCCCCGCCAGTGACTAAATATGCTTTACGCATGTATATCGTACAATATTTTATATACAATAAATTCCAGAAAATACAGTTAATATAAAAAAATTGGGATTACTAGCCAATGGTCGTAATTTAGCGTGGTTAAAAATTTTAAAACACGTTGCTACTGACTACGTATCTAATGAAATATTTTTAACACGTTGCTACTGACGACGTAAGCCAATGAAAAGTTGTTATTAAACAGTCGTTTTACAAACTTAAAACTGCCAAAGAAATATCAATTTTACAGACTGTCGTAGGTAAAGGTTAATTTCGAGCGTTCGGATTAGTTTATGTACACTTGCTTTCAAAACTTTCGCGTACACCTATTTTTCGCTGTATTAAATCAGGGTTGTAATTAATCAACTCTGACATTTAAATTTTTGAAAAGTCAAAATGCCTCGACTGACAGAGCACATGCTGTCAATGTCATTTTTAACCTAATCTCAAAATTACCCGTTCACACACCTAAAATTTTGCAAAATCGTTGTTACTTGATTTTGAATGTGTACGCGAAAGTTTTGAAAGCAAGTGTACGTGTAAATTCTATTTAAGATGTTAATTCAAATGTATACCAAGGTGTTTCATAAAAGGTTTCTTAATATATAAAATTACAGTTATAGTTATTGTAATTACAGCTAATATCATGTGTAGTTATACTATTATAGTTACAAAAATAATTTTTATAAATGCAAGATGTCATGAATTGTATTTTATAAGTATTAACCAGTTCATAAGAAAGGAAATCCCACGAGTTGCTTGAGAATACACTTCCTTCCGTTTATCTCCGGTAACAAGAAAAACTGTACAGTTGTAGAACTGATAATATGAGAATTATCGAAGGACACCTGAAGATCATCACTGTATATCAAAAACAATAAAGGGGCTAGAATTGAGCCTTAGATCAATGTCTATATTATTTATTGATACTAATTGCTTTCTATTGGCCAGATAATCCTTAAATAAGTTCACACCTTAGAATAGAAAATAGACAGGAAGGCGCATTTCATTTAACTTGGCTGTAACATCTAGGCGACGGAAACGGCCATTTTGAAAACCCATGTATGACTAATGAGGTGTGATACCGGTTTGACAGTTGTGGGTTTTAGTTAGTTTGAGACTAATTTTGGCTGTTCTCAGACCCCAAATACCAGGACCCTGGGCATTATATTCCATCAGTAAGTATTAATATTACTTTTCACTTCAAATAGAGAGATAATTTATTTGAACATGTCACTTGTCATACGTACTTGTACACAACAATAGTCATGGGCATAGAAGGGAACGTATAATGGGGTCATTATTTGTAATCACACAATCTGAGGAAGCAATTGAAATTACAGACAGTGACTGAAGTCACACAAACTCACATGTAGTCATAAATCACATAGTGTAAAGTGCACTTAATAAAACTGTTGAAATTGTTTGCTGCACATGCACCCTCTCGATATGATACGCCACTGCCAAAAGGAAACAACCATCTGCCATTTTGAAAACCCATCGCGGTCGCACGGATTTCTTACAAATGCGGCTTCCTGTTTATTTTCTGTTCTAAGGTTCAGACAGATATCTTTCACACCATAAAGTTTAAATTTTTTAGATAAAAGACGAAGATACAGTATCAAATAACGTGCCCAAGTCAAAACATATTACCATTGATGGCTTTAATTTGTTGCTGCAGTCATAGATTATAGAGCCAAGCTATCGTCTCCTCTTCTTCCTTCAATAAAGCCATGTTGATGTTTGGAAATAGATAAAAACAATTTAAAAAATGAAAATAATTGATCTTTAATAATAACCTTTTCAAATATTTTAGAAAGTGCAGATGTTATGGCTGTAGGGCGATAATTTTATGTGCTATCCCTGAAATCGCTTATGTAAAGAGGATTTCTAATATCGACTTTTAAGGCTTTAGAGAAGTATACAGCTTTTAGGCATTTATTGAATAGATGAGTTAAAATGTCAGAGATTACATCAACTAGACTTTTTAGTGTATCAGAAGCTATTCTGTCATATCTACTTGATTGACTAAATTTTAAAGTACTTATGTTTGATACTCGTATAACATGATAAGATATGAACCAAAAAATTATTTATCATTGCGGAATATGTTGAAATGAAAATTATAATCAGTAGAAATATTATAAGTACTTCGATATTATAGGGTTATATGTCGATAACTTCTTGCACAATAAAAAAAGAGTGTCAGTTTGACAGGTTAAATAGTCCGACCGCGTAGCCGAAGGATTATTCTGTCAAACTGACACGATTTGATATTGTGCAGGAAGTTAGAGACGTTCGAAGTACGCATTATATTCGATTTGATTATTTTTTGAGCAAATTTCAATATTAAGAACAAATAAATATTGTATTGGCAGCTCGATTTGTTTGTATTAACCTAGGTGAAAGTCATCTCCACGAAAACAACATCAAGTTGACAAAAGATATGTATTACGTCTCCTAGTGAAGTTACTGTAGTATAATCGATTTTGTGTAATCGAAATTATACAAGATAACTTAACTAAATCCAGCCTTCTAATTGGTTGAGGTCGCTATGAAAAAAAGTATCAGGATTAAGATTTTATGCTAATTAAACTAGAATATTAAAAAAATACTGATTCAAGACGCTTTTTCTATATTATCACTAATTTAAATGTCACCCTCGGATGTTATTTTAGAAAATTTAGATATAGATTATTAAAATTCGTAACACTTTTTGTAATAATCTAAATTTTCTTAATATTATTACAGTGACCAATTCATTCATTGTAGTAATAATTTTTTGCCCCTTTTTATTAATTTAATTCGATGACGTTTATGCATTTCGTGGTAAAATCCAAAATAGTTGTTTTTGAGATAACTTTTATGTCAATAATCACTGATTGTTATTTCTCCAAGAATTTCATTGTTTATCTATTGACTCCTATTAGGCATTTTTAACTTATTTGTTCTGTTACCTTACAAAAATAAATAATTGGATCAAAATATCCACAAACACTACAAATGAGTTATCAGCATCTGTAGAGTTTTTTTCCCAATCCTAGTGATAGTGACCCCCGTGTGATAGTGATAGTGTTAATTTTAACTTGTTATAATCTATAAAATTCAACCTTTAACAGCCTAATTGTAAATTGGTAAATTATTGTATTCCTTAATATTGTTTAACTTTAAAGAGCAACTGGAAAGTGACCTATAGTTTTATACAGTCTGTTCTATAAAAAAGGCCCCGCCTTCTAGCTACTTTATTATTTATTTTAGACCCAATAAACCTTATATCAAATCAAATGACACATAAAAATCTACATTTTAACACAATCAACAAATTTTTATCTTCAATTGTTTCAGAGTGGTGACGTCAAGTGAAATTTGTTTAAATGACACTGTATATATTTTTTGACATTTTCTGGTAGAGGTTTTTTTCTCTTTTCAACAATATAAATATTTCATGCACTCGCATAAAAAAAAATTCGTGAAAAATTACAAAAACTTTTTCACAGTGGGAGGCCATGATACAAAACTGTAAACAAAAGTGTAACTCAGAAAAACAAAACAAATAGTAGCCAAACGCTTTAACTGTCAGATTTCAGAATAATCTAAAGTGTTTATTGTTTTGTTTTTCTGAGTTACACTTTTGTTTATAGTTTTGTATGGTGGCCTCCCACTGATAAAAAAGTTTTTTAATTTTTCTCGAAAATTTTCTTATGTAAGGGCATAAAATATTTATATTGTTGAAAAGAGAAAAAAACCTCTACCAGAAAATGTAAAAAAATATATACAGTGTCATTTAAAAAAATTGCACGTGACGTCACCACTGTGAAACAATTGAAGATAATTTTTTTTTGATAGTGTTAAAATGTAGGTTTTTATGTGCCATTTGATTTTATATCAGGTATATTGAGTCTAAAATAAATAATAAAGTAGCTGGAAGGCGGGGCCTTTTTTATAGAACAGACGGTATAAAATAATAATGAGCAGAATACCTACTAATATCATTAATACTTCATTTAATATAAAAAATAGTTTAAACAAAATGCAGAAAAAACCTCAATTCTAGAGAGCTTGATGAAATAAACGTTGTCATAATAGGTTTTTATAAGCATCAACCATACTATTGCTTACTACAGTATTTAAGTTAATATCTTCCTCAAGCAGCTCTATCCAATCCTTACTGAATTTCTCAAGATATAATCCCAAACTCATGAGAAAGTTATTTGTGTTAAACGATTGAGCCTTATAAATAGACATACTCCAACATGTTTTATTATTTATACAAACCGATGTTCTCATAAAACTAAATTTGTGTATTGTATCTATATCATTTTTATATAATAAAGAGGATTTAATATAAATTATCACCTTACCACACTTACTAGAATTACTGTGATTGTAATAAATATCATAGCCCTTCAACTTGAAAAAATCTATGAATTCCTAACACTATGTCTTTGTTAATATAGTAATATAATAGTTTACACGAACTACTTTCAAAAGAACTTCAATATTAGTCAAATATCGATTACTACTTCTAATATTCGCTTATAAGCTTCTTAAAGATTCATTCTCTTGCTCATGCTTGAAACTATTATTTAAAGAGAAATAGGAGCTAATATCATTGGTGAAATAGTCTTCAATATTACATATTTCTTGTACTGGTAAATCGTAATTTACGTACGACTAAATTCGTAGAATTTGCAGAACTGCAGCCTGCGCTGGCGCTCAATTGAAAAACATCGCCTAGTTGCTGATGCGCCATTAACCAGTTAAATAAAAAAAACTCTATTAGAATTTAAATAATATAAAATTCATAAATATTTAATTGTAAATTAGTAAGATAACAAATTATTGCAAAAAATATATATTTCTTAATTAGAAGTTAATAAAAAATCACTAAGCAACTAATAACACAAACAAACCCAACGTGTAATTATTCATAACTAAAAAGACGAGAAAATAGAGTAGAGTTCCTAACTAGAATTTAAGGTATTTGAATAAATTATTATTAAATTAATTTATGTTAAATAATACCTTATAAAGTTAAAATAATAGTAGAATAACATAATAAAAACAATCTGAGTAACAACTAAAGTGTTGTTAGTTATAAAAAAATACAAATAAGCATTTTTTTATCAAGTTCGATAAAGATGCCTGACCACAGCTTATTTACAAGAACGAAATCCGAAAATAGAAGTTCTTTTAACTGCTATCATTTTGAACCTGTGATCTGAACTTTATGATAAACTTCATGCTGTTCTTGCTTACTAATAAGATTCAACCGCTGCTATTACAAGCATTTGATGGCCCATATCGCTTGACAGCATCTTTAAGAAGAGCTACTCGTCATTAATAACACACTGTGATTCTTTGAACACCTTCTTTCGCGTAGAAACTTCAGTCCGGTATCGATAAACTTGACAATTATCGGCCTGCGCTTACGGGTACTTTTTTTTCCAACCTGAAAATTTTATCAATATCTCTAAGAGACAACTTAAGTATTAGATTCTTCGTCTTCCTTGTCTTAGTATAGGCTAAGTGCAGTTTTACAGCCATCTTCACCCGCAGGCTGGACTATCCCAACCAACCCATTAATAGAAAGAATTTCCTTCTGACGGGGTCACAACCACCAAAGATTTTACCGCTCCCTTAAATGATGGGCTGACACAGACTGGGCTATCTCAAGAACTCTCGGCAAATTATTGGCGTAGATAAGGATTAGGCAATGATCGTTCAGGCTTTAAAATTAAAAGAGTAGAATTATAAAATATGGGCGCCCTGGCGGTATTCACAACATAAAAAACAAATCTAGCTAATTAATAACATACCATCTACCTTTAGTGCTTCGCTGGATACCTATATAAATTGTACAGGCGAATGGGTTGCGGAAAGAACACAATAATATCAGGAATAGAGGCATTTAATAAAAACCCAACTAATTACAGTAACACATGAATTATATACATAGCCATGAAGGCTAAAGCGTCAGCAACATGAGATTTATAGGACAATTGCCTAACAAAAAAATAAACACCATTTAGGAATCAACGTCCGAGTATTTTAGTTACAAAATATGCTAATTAATAGCTCCGGGTGCAACTCACGATCGCCACCTGTGTGTCCCGTACTTGAAA
>OW679198.1:80798103-81072371 GCA_940337035.1 Agriotes lineatus
CTGCCACGCTTTCCTCTAGTTTCTTTTAATTTTATGTAGGCGATAGACGTCATCCTGCAAGTATTTCCTATTTTTACTTAAAAAACAATGGGTTTTAGAACAAATCTAAACAAAGCTAATTGCAACACACAAGCTGTTACACACATTTGGGTACTTCTTTTACTAACTTTTATATTTGTTTACTACCTATTACACTACACTATTTGATTTATGAAGTTAACTTATTCATTATTGCTTAACAGTATACTAGCATACTTTTAAATATTTATCAGATTTTCAATAAAACCCATTTTAAATTCAAAATAATAGTATATACTTCCCTTGCACTTTATGATTAAATTTAAAGCGTGGTAAGAAGAGCTTCGTTTTCAGTGACAGTTATTATTCACGTGTAAATAGAATTAATACATTTGATGTGCCGTATGTTAAGTCTAATTTTTAATATTCTATTTTTACTAAATTTGGGTTAAAGTGATTTTCTTACCTTGTCGTTTGAGACCGCAAGTTATTATTTAAACATTAAAAGCAATTGCCTAATTTTTTCAGAATGTTTTCGAGGATTGTAATTAAAGTATCTTCAAAAATTGCAATGTCGCAAAAAGAAAATCTTAATTACTCAATCATTTTATCTCATCGGCGTACTCAAACCACGAATTGCTTCGTTATGACCTTCTAATAGGTTACGTGATTTAAATAAGCTGACTTACTTCTAATTTCATCCCAAAAAAAGATAAAAGTTACTTTAGAAAATCAAATTAACGAATGACTAAACTTGATTGACGTGCCACTGTGGAGAAATTAAAGTAATTGCTTAGTTTATAATTATTACAAAATGCTGCCTTTATAATACTTGCACTATTAGAACTACTTTGGCGGAAATGCTATAAAAATGTTACGGTATGTAGGCTTCTTCTTAATGAAAATTTCGTCAATAGAAAGAAATGTCAAGGAGAACGGATTCTTAGTAAAAGTGAATGTTGCGA
Source organism: Agriotes lineatus (assembly GCA_940337035.1). Classification (NCBI taxonomy): domain Eukaryota; kingdom Metazoa; phylum Arthropoda; class Insecta; order Coleoptera; family Elateridae; genus Agriotes; species Agriotes lineatus. The sequence continues at coordinate 80,799,087 of OW679198.1, forward strand.
GACAAATGAAACATGACAGTTTAAAGTTGAATCTCGTCTTCAGCGTACTCTGCCCAGTAGCGAAATTTACGTAATGCAAATAGCATATTAAAATCGTTAATAAAAAAAATAATGGTTTTAATGTATGTCGACACTTTTTACTTGATTGCTTTATATAATACTCTTCGTCAAATTTACTTTCAAAGTCGTTTTTTAAATTATTGAAAACTATAATATCAAAACTAATAAAAAGTAATCATACATTTATTTTATTTTTAATTGTACACGATTGTTTTGTGTACATGTTCATCATAAAATATAACCTAATTGTTTCTACAAAACAAAAGTGCATATTTGAACAGCCCTTGCAATTAGTTTTTAAGGGTTACTTGTAAGGACATTTTAAATGACGTAATTTAATTTATTAAGTTTATTATATTTCCTATATAAACTAAAGAGACATAAATGCTATAGGAGTATATCACACCTGTAACGTATGGAATTTACCTATTTAATATTTTTCTTTGGCTGAACCTAACTGGTAATTGACTTCCTATCAAGAATTACTTTCAAAACTCACCTTTAAGTCGAGTTTATTTCTACACGCGAGCCGTAACCATATTGCTAGAACAACTTGTCCATTATATCTATCTTAACGTTCTATAAAGCTTAAGCTTGAAGTTTTTCGAAAAGAAAGCTATACATATACACCAATGTAAAAACGGGTTGCTGTAAAATAATTACAATCAGCGCTAAAAATTTATAATTTGAGGTCATGCAAACTTGTTTCCATTCAATATAAACTCGCTTTTAATACAACGACGTAAACGTTTTATTAATAGCTAAAAAAATACGAGGATGCGAAGTCATAAATATATGAGAGCTTCAATATGAACAGGTTCTAAATTTAGTGGTGTCTTCTGTCTGTAATGCCATCTTAAAAGTAAATTATCTTCGACGTAATTGAATTTGGTTCACAGCACGTAATACAATTCTGACATAAACAATGTAGGTATTCTCCCACATTCTTACATACTAATTTGCAGCTATTGTTCTTATTAGAAACTAAACCTTACTTTTTACATTCTGCGCATTTAAAGAATTTACCTAGATACCTGTAGGTGCTGTACCAAAAACGGTTAATTAGCTCCTTTCTTCACAGTCTTCACCCACCTTAAGCTGTAATTCTTGACATTTCGCGTAATGCATCTCACGACGCATGAAATTATCCTAGTGAAATGGCAACACCAGTTATTCACGTCATAAATGAGTGCATGCATATGAGCAGACATGTTCGTGTATGCTGTTTAGTTGTTTACAAATGTTCTTAATTTCGGAAACGTGACGCGAGTTATAGCTGACTATAGAGATATGTTAATAATTTATACGAGAGGCATAAATATTCTAATTTGTTGATATCAAAGGTATTAAACTAAACTATGTAAAAATCGTGAAATAGAAGGAAAACTAACAAATTACGAAATATTTAATGGAAATTAAAATGTCAACATCTTTATTGCCTAAATCAGTGAGTCAATGTCATTTTAACTAAGTTGAACAACTATTAACCAAAATTTATTTCATCCTAAGCCTACTCTATTAAAAGCGTATACTAATAAAATTACAATTTTATATTTCCTAACCAATCTGTTCAATGTTCATTGCCATTAGATTTGTGTCTAAAACGTAATCTTTCTTCAAACCCAATAAACTAGTAACGATTTGTAAATTATGATAACACAATTTATAAAGTAAAGTTTTATCAATAATTGGAATAAGCAATTTAGCGAAAGAACTTTCGTGTATTACTATAGGCTAAAATGTACACTTTAAATATTCCCTTACGTAGAAAAGGAAACAATGTGTGATTAGGACTTAAAATTGTAACACTTCTATTAAATAAAGTTAAATCCAAAAAAGATATCTATAAATGTAGGCCACTCATTCATTTACATTTACATAGTATTATTCAAAGTCAATGTTCAAACTATTGCTCACTCTATGGTGTCCACAACGAAATAGGTGCATTAAATTTCCAATTTCATTTACCATTGAATTATATAATTTTTCCAACAGCATACGTAATAATAAATAATTTTCCTTTTTTTTTCCTTTGATTGTCACATCTGCCCATCGACGATAGATGTTAAATTAGGTCTTGTATTTGGTCCAATAAATCCTAGCACGCATTGCTAAAATGTCATCTATATTTTTAAGTATAATGGCATGTAATTTCAGGGATTTGTACAGGCCCTCAAAAGAACCCAAGCTGCATACTTGCATTATTTCTAGCTTTGGATACCAACCCTGTATAATTATTGAAAAATGCGAATTTACCGAAACCTATCTTAGAGAAGGTATGCTGGGTTTGATTTGTAAATATTTGTATTCTCAAAATTGCCACTTAACTAATTTCTTTTTCAAAAATTGTAAAAAAATCAAATTGCTACGATCACATTCTAGTTTTCTTTGTAAAGAAGAGACAACTTTATGAACAGCTATTATGAAAAACAATCAAAGATCAATTATTTTATATTAAAATTTATATGGACATGGTTTGATTCCGTGTACAATTTTTTAAATAGAAATGATCTTAGCAAAAACAGAAAATATGTAGGCACACAACAAATTTATTCCAAAACATGAAGACAAAAAGATTATTTTGATAGTATTCCTAAAAATTCTAAAATTGTAATAACTTTTTTTTTTGTTTTGATCGTATTTCGATTAGAATTGTTTAGAATGTTTCAATATTTTTGTAATATAAATTGGTGTCTGGCGGTTTTTAAAAATTTTGAAATCAAACTCAGCCCACTTTCATGGTTATAATGAGTTTCGTAACTTCCTGATTTTAATCGATTAGAGTAGGCGAGTATACAAAGAAAAAATTCTGCAAATACGTTTTATTGAAGATCTGTACAGATCCAAAACATTTTAAATTATATTTTTTTAAATATAGAAGATAGTGAAAGATATTAAGCTGAAGCGCTTAAGTGCGACACACTGTATATAATAATTCGTTTGCCTTACTGAAATACCTAATAAATTTTATTTGCCAGTTATTTTTAAATATCTGTATAATTTATGTCATTTCTTTGACTATACAGGTTATATCAATATACATTCTGGATAATAGAATTTCTAAAACTTTTTTCAAATTGGTAGTGAAAAACGTCGAAAATTTCATTAAACTACAAAAACATATTGTTTTTACTCATTTTTGTCAGACGATGGGCGGCAGAAAACGTTAACATAACCTAAAAGAGTTGGTTATTTTTTTTTATTGCACAATTTCTCGATGTAAAAAAGACATAATGTCCCCTCCGCAGTGAAGTTTCTTTTTATCCCACTTGTGGTTTATTTACGTCAGCCCTAAAATTAAACTACAGTGCCTTGGGTATACAAATAACTATTATAATAACACGGCGACAAAATTAGTTATTCTAAAAGAATATGTAATTTTAATAATTGAATTATAATGACATCTCTTTTATCAAAAAACAATGGTTTCAAACAAATGTATTTGGTTTGCTAATAGTTGGCAACTATATTTAAACGTCTTTCGCATGAAAACTTTCCACCCGTGTTCTTTATTTACAAAACATTCTATCAAATTTGGAATTTATAAATTGAGCTTAACTTATATTGTTAGGCAAAATTGATGATTAATCTCAAGTAATAAAGAACGTCACATTAAGTTATTATAATTTTTTTACATATTTCTGCTAAGGTACAAACCGAGATTACTTCGATCACAAGATTTTCTTTATTGCAAATGATGCAGAGAAATTGAAGTCTCCTGTTAGAAGACCAACACTTCGGTTTAAATACTAGCTGTATGCAAACAACAAGACCAATTTTATATTTTACACTCACCATTAATGTTCACGATTGTATTAAATGTTTGATTAGTCGTTTAGATTAAACTTGCTATTTACATTTTCAACAACAGGGCAGTAGTAAATTCTAGTAGGGTTGATATGATGAATTTCACTTATAGCAATATAATAATCATATAGCTTTGTTTAAAACTCAATTTAAAATAGATCTGTACTAATTTTATTTGTTATTTTAATAGTTCTAATACATGTAACTCCTGATGCCGATTGATGTAATTTGAAATACATACTATAAACACTATTAATCATGTTCACGACATAGCGAATAACCTTAATACAACTGCAGCATTCACTTACTTTCTTATAACTGCTCATTCTGATGTAATAAAGATAAACATAAATTAGAGATTTCATTAAATGACCTAATACGTTGTTAAACAATCTCGATTATACGATGAGCAGTCACGAATTAGTACATCCACAAAAAGTAAAATTTAACAACCTTGATTCATTCCTAATAATTTACGTAATTTAGAACTACAATTGTTCCAAATGTAAAAAAATCAGCTAGTGTTATGGTGTGAAAAAGGCAAATACATAATTTACTGTAAAGTATGAATCTGAAAAATAAATTCACGTTGTAATTTTTTATTCTTAATAATTTATTATTATATACCTCGACACTAATCGGGTTAACTGGTACACTTTTGCAATATACAATGTATTATTTCTATCATCTATATACTGGGGAACCGAACGTTAATAGCGAAGACAAGAGTGAGCAGTCATACTGAGGTTAAATATTTGAGAAAAATATCTGTTATATATCTGATAATATTGAATTTAGTTTACATTCACGTAAATAGATATAATAGATACGATGTGGATAATAACAACAGCTCAATTTACCATAAACCATTTATACAAATCAATGCACAAATACGTACAAAAGTAAATAAAGTACCCGATTAATAACTAACGTGCCAAAAGACAACAATCTTTTGTTTATACTTACTCTATCCGATTCTGTCGGTAGTGGAATTATGGACCACTTTATTCAACTTATTCAGCTGGGTTGGAGTCATCTGTTACTGAAAATGCTAACTGCGATTGTGACTCTTAGGGTTTTGCGTCAGCGAGGTAATTTATGGTCTTGCGTCTCATCTACTCGAGGGTGTGCTTGATCTTGGTCCTTTCTAGGTAAACATGCGTCAGCAAAGTGAAAATTCCTGCACAGCACTTTCTACGCCTCTGCAGTGTCAAAATGCTGCAAAGTGCTGTAAGTTGTTGTACTTAGATTGATTGAAGCGCATACTGATGTTCCAAATCACTCACGACTCTTGCCGATTTCCAAGTGAACCTCCTGTGGTGTATGACGGTCAGAAAATCTACTTAAAGCTTTTTTTCCAGGATTTATTAAACTACATTCATTAACCTTTTTTGCGAGGCTATTTATTGCCCCTGCAGTTTTCCCGCAACGTTTTCGTTCTACCGGTTATGTAAGTGTTCTTCACATGAATATTTCAATGTCACGTGAGTTTCACTTATTTATATGTTAGCACTGGCTCATTGCCATCTATTTCATGCGTTACCAATTTGACGGCGATACAAATTAACTTTTAAATTTAAAAATAATATTTCTTGACGATTATTATTCTGGTTATACGAAAATGTACATATGTATCTCGGGTGTTATAACACATACCGTAACAATGCAAATAACACTGGGTACATAAATAACTTTTGAACTGTTTCCAATGCCCCATACAATCGCAAATTCTAGCCTGAATAGAATGAGGAAATTGAATAGTGTTAGACTGGATACATGGTCAGTAAATTGTTGGCATTAAAAATACGAAGGTTCCCAAGCAACTATTTACTGTAGATGTGAAGTGTTCATCACAATTTGTAGTCTCTGTGAAGTGAATTCCCAATCTTTTATTGTTCCAAGCATTTGCAGGTTGGCACCGTATAATTCCAAATCTATTTGTTCCCGGTGAGACTAGTTATATGTCATTATCTGACATTTGCATGTCTTGAAATAATTTCTTTATTAATATCAATGAAGTTTGCAATTTGTTTCATATGAGCCAATTCATAAAACGTTGTGAATGACATGGCACAGTGAAGGTGAACCCAGTGGTGCACTTCCTTAGCCTTTGATATTAGATATAATACTAGCAGTCCAGTGAGACAAATGTCTCATTTAATAAAACAAAAAAGACCGTTTTGCAAATAGAACGCGTATTCACCACACGTACGTATATGACGTCATTGTTGGTAGCAAACTACCAGTCGTATTCGACTTGATAAAATTTGCCTAGAATCTAACCTAAAAAGTTAGGATTAGGATAATTAAGATAATAATTAGTGTTAGAGACTGAAATTCGGTTCCTGACCTGACATGACCTTTCCAAACATATAACTTTCATAACTTTTTTTTCTATCTCTTACGGTTTGGCTGCTGAAACAGCGTCCCGGACGGACGGAAATCACGTGATTTCTCGAAAACCGGAAGTGTCACGTGACTGAAATTCGGTTCCTGACCTGACATGACCATTCCAAACATATAACTTTAATAACTTTTTTCTCTATCTCTTACGGTTTGGCTGCTGAAACAGCGTCCCAGACAGACAAAACAGCGTCCCGGACAGACCAGCGTCCGGACAGACACGTCTATTAGATAAAGGATGATGATATGCAATGTCATCGACTCAGGGTTTTAATATACTAATGAGCCCATAACGAAATATCACAAAAGTGCGATAAAGTGAACAAAAAAAAATGAAGTACTTGGAAAAGAATTTCTGTAAAGTATTCTCGTTGTGTATTTTTATTATAACGTCTTGTCACAATCGTAAAATGTCAAAAACTAATTTAAACAATATTAACTGAATACACAACCTAATTATTTCGTTTCTTTCACTGAGTCAGCGGTTTAAAATGTGAAAAAGTGAAAGTTTTGTCGTTCAAATGCTACTTATCTCATAGTTAAAATCAACGTCAATTCTACTAATAGTCATTTATGTGGCAAGGGCATTATGGAAACTTGTATGCCCGAGGTCTATAAACATCAAGAAATGACCGTTGTGCTTACAAAATGTTACGGCTGACTATGGGATGATTAACCATTGGTACCCATTGCAAACATTGTATCCATAAAAGCATCGAGGTACGTGATTGGTCAGAGACTTGATGCTAACTTGCTGAGCGGGCGTTATGAATTACAATGTCAGGTCATAATGTCCTGGTTGTCATGGAGTTGCTTATATATTTCGGGTCACATGTATAAATAACAAGTAATCTACTAGTAAGGCAAAATATTGTTTTATCTCTTTCTTGTTGTTTTTTGTTAATGCTATTTCATTACTATTATATTAAATTATGGGCCCATCGGTATAAGATCGTATAGCATCAGGACCCGAACCTATTTAAGATTAAGGTGCATGTGCATTTCGAGGTTCCTCAATTTCACCAATAACCAGTAAATCTAATATATTATTGAAGACGCTACTGTCAATAGATAAACTATACGTTGAGGGTGGTCTACACGATGAACTAATAGTTATTTATGTATTAAAGGCGTAATCAATAGATTATAGCACGAGGGAATGTTTAAAGCTCGACGCGAAGCGGAGAGCTTTAAATTTCCCGAGAGCTATAATCGTGATTAGGCACGTGGTACATACAACGTTTTATTTCATTTTAGTCCTCAAAAAGGACAAAATTCAAGGATTCAGTATTTTGGCTACAGACTACTGCGTCGTCGTTGTGCGGGCGCTGTGCATTTTTTGGTGTGCTATGGTTTCTATGCAGATTGTTGGTGTTGCTATACTACATTGTTGGTGCTTGTTATAGTGCTTAGCAACTTTATAGGCCCTAGGGCTATAAAAGCCATTTTACGCCCTCTATCGAGGGCCAACAAACAAGATTATGGTTCCAAAATGAAATAAAGTAATTAGCGAATCCCCAAGTTACCGTTTCCAGTATGAAAGTGTCTCCCTCCAGTTCGTACGAGCATGTATCACCCGATTCTGATTTCCCACTATCCACATGGTTTTTAAGCACATTAATATCTATTGGCATTTCATTTTCAATATGCAATACAATAAACGATGTGGTTGAAAAAATTTATAATTAAGTACAAAATAATTGGATACCTACTACATTAAATGTAGAGGTTGAGTTTAATTGTGCCCGAACAGAGAATCCTCTCCTATATTCGAAGTCTAACATATTCTGGCAAGCGTACTTTCTTTCCTGCTTCTTGACAAAGATAACACCATATTTTGACCAGACATTGTTTTAATCCAAATTGTTGTCTTATGATAGATCTCATACTCTTTGTACTAAACCGTACTAGAATTGGTAAATAATGTTCGCGACATAGTGAAAAACCTTAAGAGGACTGCAGCATTAACTTACTTTCTTACACCTGCTCATTCTGCTGCAATATGTGCCACCATAACTATAGAATTTATTAAAACACTCATTACGTATTAATGCGCCTAGATTATGCCATAATCAGTCACGAATGAATACATTCATTATACGTTAGAATTTTATTTGCAACTTTTCAGAATCGTAACATTAGATTAAATTGGGAAGATAAGCAAAAGGTCATTGAAGATATAACACTATCCTGCACAGCAATTAAATGGACCTGTTTATATTTTAATAATGGCGTTGCACATATCTTTAAATCAATGTTGAAATAACGCAAACTAAAAAACGCATTGGAATCTCCATACTTGTCGATGTTAATTTTAGCAGAAACAATAATTGAAAAAACTTTAAAATTATTTTACTATGTAATTCTATATAATTTGTAGGTGAATGATTATGCATCATTATATGTCTATAAATCACCAATACTGCATTCATAAGATTTAATAGCCTCGATCCTTTCCTAATAATTGACCTAATTCATAACTATAATTATTATGTTCAAAACTAAATATATTATGTAAGATCACAGTCAGCAAAAGGTGTATGCAAAGGGTGCAATAAAGTATGAATTTGAAAAATAACTTCACTGTGTAGTTTTTGAACCATTTTGATAATAATATTTAATAAATAAGCTTTTATATTGTAGCATAAAGCATTTAAATTGATATTATTCATAATTATGCATGCATTTTAATGTATCAAGTAACATTGAAAAATGTTTCATCTCGACTGCCAACACTCGTTACATTAAACTGACATTTATGCAAAAATGGTTGCTTATTTCCACGAGGGGGAGATGTTATAGATATTTATGCATTAAGGGATATATGAATATGTTTTTTCCCTGAGGTTGACATGTGTTACAGACCGAGGGCCTCTGGTCCGAGGTCTGTCAATCAACCGAAGGTAAAGAACATGAATATCTCCCGTGGTGCATACAATAGTTTATCTACTAGCATATTCGTAAAAATAGTATGAAATTTCAAAATGTCATAATGACATTTAAAATTGAAATATGTAAGTAACATCAAGGATTGGCTCATTATATGGTTGCTACGTTAATTGTAGTTGCATTGTTACCATGAGTTTGAGGGAGAAATAATTTGAAAAGTCCCTTGGGACTTATGAGTAGCTTTTCATATTTTGTTTCTATGATGAAAATGTACAATATCATGTTGCTAGTAGATAAAATACCTTTTCCGTCAATCGTTTATATATCGACTCATTAATGCATGATTTTGTCTAAAAAATCATGCATTAATAGACCCGTTTTCGCAATGATTTTATATAGGCAACCATACGTACTAAACGTCAAATGTATCAGAAATGTCAAAACTAAAGGTTAAATTATTCCGTGGATTTATTAATATAAATATTTACATTAGAAAACGCTTCGCTCAATATCTTTGTGGCAGTTTGTATTTTATACCTATCGAGTTCTCAATGTATCCTTCGGCAACAGAGGTGGATTTCCAACCTCCAAGTATTTTAATTGCCGCAAAATTGCTCCGGCAGCGGCAACCATACATACTAAACGTCAAATGTATCTGAAATGTCAAAACTAATAAATATTTTTGATGGATTTTAATAAACGTACGATTGACGGAAAAGTCTTGTAACCAACTCTTATGTTAATCGGTGATTAATAATCTCGCTCATTAACGCGTTCGCTCGCTCCACTCGCTCACGCTTTAAAATCTCTCGATTATTAATCACCTTTATTAACACACTTGTTGGTTAAATAACCATTTCACGAATGTTGCTGCTGACAACATTAATATTACATAAGTTAATAAAGCAAATTCTACAGTTCAAGCAGTGAACGTTAGAAGCAAATTTAAATACGTTCAAGTGTAAAAGGAAATTAAAATATCTAACTTCTACAGTGTGAGTCAGTATAAACTCGAAAATGGTAAGCGTTAAGAGGAAACGTTTCGTGTAGATTTTGTACAGTAAAGTGGCCGCTGTATACAATTATGAATTTAGATTGATTTGATTTTTCACAATGAAGAGCTGTAAAGTGAAAGCCATTTGGCTTAAACGGCTGCTATATGTATATTATTTCCTTTCATCATTTTATAGAGCGTTCACATTTTTTACGCTGTATAAGAAATTTTATGCAAAATGACACTAAAATCGAACAACCGCTAGTTGCAAATACTTTTTTAAACTATTGTTTTTGCTGTCAGTAGGCTCCGGGCTGTATTTGTTAAAATACTACTTTGTAATCAAATTAGGTTTGCATTAGTCGTTTAGACCTTTTTTTTAAATATTGCTAAATAAGTCCTTATGAAACTTACAAAAAAGTTAATGCTAGTGAAAAGAGGAAATGGACCTATAAAATTATAACATTTAAAAATTGATCACATCACAACCCCGCGAATTTGAACAGTCATTTTCTATAATGTTCTATAGTGGTCCTATCACACCAAAAAAAAAATCTTTTTTTATTAACGCTTAGACTTTTTTGAGTTATAGGTGGAGGAATATATGTATAATGACTCATCCTGTATATGCATTTTTATATTCATAGCAATGGAGAGCTTTTAAACTGAAATTTTGCTAACAGATTTTCTCTAATCTCGGTAGAGATATCTCTTTTAATATTATAGGACGATGATTGTTCTAAAAGAATCTGGTAGAAAATTATTGTTTTTCATGGTAATGATTATTATTTATTTTTCTGTACAGTGTTGAAACCAGTGATGGCCAGCTTCGAGGAGAAACCAGAACGGTGATGAATCCAGGAACCGACCAAGAGAAAGCTGTAGTACAAGGTTACTATTCCTACATTGGACCCGATGGACAAAGATATACCGTTGGCTACCAAGCAGATGACGAAGGCTACAAACCAGAAGGGGAGCATTTGCCAGAATCTGCTGATGTGAAACGACGTCCTCCTCAGGTTGGAATACCACCTAATGCTGTAAAATCCCTACAAGGATAAAAGTGGATACAGTGATGCTACTGATAAACTTTTCTAATACTTCATAGTGAAGGCTGTATAAGAAGTGCTTTGATCTATAATGTGTTTTGCCATTTATTTGTAAATATTCAAAAGGACCCTAAGTTAAGCAATATTTGTGTCTCACCTTTGTTAATCTAACGCAGGATGTATGAATTCAAAATAAGGCTAATTTTTATCTACATACTTATATTTGTAGTAAACAAAAAGATAATTTCAATAGATTTGGCTATAACGTTTTTATATTATGTACTTCTTATAATAAATGATACTGTAAACAGAACTATTTACATTTCTGGGAAGTATTGACCTTATTCATATCATCATTTCTGAAATCAAGTATATTTCAGGATACCATCTTTTCATAAACAATTAAAACGTTTGTTACTGTAAATAATAATTACACTACATTGCATATAGTTGCTCTTGTACAGCAACGAGAATCATAGTAAAGCGGCCAACTCTATACATCAATTACCTATAGGGTTATGTTTTAATATTAGTGTGTTTGATGTCTCAGATGTATAACTACTTGATTGTTTAATAACGCAATAAGATCGAAAACGGTAACAAGATTTATCATCATCAGAGTTTATATATATAAGCGGGGGTCCTACAGCCTCTGCCTCGCCATTTGATTTTTTCTCTCCAAGCTTCCTTGTCAATTGCTCTATCAGACATAATTTTCGTGATGCCTTGAGTCCAGGATGTTTTTGGTCTTCCTCTTTTCCTTCGGTTCTGTGGTGTATGTTCCAGAGCTCTTTTTGGCCACCTTTCCTCTGGCATTCTCATGACATGACCGTACCGTATCAATTGTCTGGATTCTACTCTATCGATAGTGCCATCGGTTCTATTTGTTTTACGTTTTATCTCTACATTTGGGACATGTTCCAATCTTGATATTTTACATGCCCTTCGCATGAAATCCATTTCGGCAGTCTCAAGCCTTTTAGTATACTTGGCAGTTAGCTGCCAAACCACCGAACCATAAGTTATTATGGGCTCCACTATTGATTTGTAGATTGTAATTTTTGTGTTTAACTTTATCCGATTGAACCATAGTAACGAATTTAAAAGACGGATCCTTTTGCGGCCTTATCAATATCTTCATTTGACGTTTCTTCTTGTGATATTATCGTGTCCAGATATTTGTATTTCGTTTTTTTTATTTTCCTATTTATCTGTTGTGTTGGATCTTCTACATTATTTTCTATAACAAGGTATTCGGTCTTCGTCATGTTCATATTTAAACCCCATTTTTTGTACTCTTTTATCAACTTCCTGATTATGAAGTCCATGTTTTCCTCCTCGTTGGCTATGATGACTTAATCGTCTGCAAATAAAAGCATTATCAGACACTTATCATATCTGTATCCCCGTCCTGATACTTTCTTAATCCATTTGTCTGGTGTTTCTTGGATGTACATTTTAAACAGGGTAGGTGATAGAGAGCAACCTTGATAAGACCCTTTGTTTCACATCGCTAACAAATTCTTTATACATATTCTAAATTGCTCGAATATATATGTTACTATGGCCAATCGTTGTCAGAACTTCAAATAACTTCTTCAAGGGTATGGAATCGTAGGCCTTTTCTAGGTCAACAAATACTAAATGGGTGGAAACATTCCTTGCAGTTCGTTTTTAAATTATTTGTTGTAATTCAAAAATATTATCCACACCTGACCTGCCAGCTCGAAAACCACTCTGTTCTTCTATACTATCTATCTTTTTTTCAAGTCCCTTTTTCGGAATTCGTCCTTACAACCTATCCAACGGACTGGTTACACTTATTCCTCTGTAGTTCTGACAATGTCTTTTGTTCCCTTTTTTTTAAATAGAACTAATGTAGTTTATATTCCAATCTTTCAGGATATCTTCTGCTGCTACTATGCATTTGTTGAAGGTTTCTGCTAAGATTTCATGTAGCCTATCTGTCCCATATTTTACCAATTCAATGTGGATGTTTCCTGGACCCGCCGCTTTTCCATTTTTTTATTCATTAAGTGCTTCTTTTACTTCTGTTTTTCTTCTATTATATTTATATGGCTATCATGTGCCTTATATTCTTGTCAATTTTCAGTCAGTAATGTCTTATAGTGTTGTTCCCACGGACTTATTTCTATTAATTGTATGCTACCGTCTTGTAGCTCATTCTTCCTTATATTTTTTAATGCTTTCCATGCATCAGAAACCATTGTTCCCCTCATGCATTTGTCAAACTTTTCACATTTTCCTTTCCACATTTCATTCTTCTTTTTCTTTATTTCTTGTTTAACCTATTCCAATATGCGTATACTTTCCTGTCCTCAATTCCATGAGAGCTTAACCATTTATCGTAAGCTATCTTTTTAGTTTCTACTAATTCTTTTATATCTTCTGACCACCATTCTGGATTCCATCTATTTATTTTTGTTATATCCTAAAGCTTCATGTGCTGCTTCATGTAAACATATCTTCATTTGTTCGTAGATTTCTTGTGGGCTATTGTTTGTGTCGACTGTTTGTAATTGATTCACCAGTGAAGTTTATACAAAAACCTTTGGACTCTTCTCGTAGACTTTGTACATTAAACGTGTCTCTCTGTGTATTTTTTTTGTGTTATGTTTGTTTTCCTGTAGTTTACGATTACTTTAGCAATTAAGAGTTGGCGGTCTGATGCAATATCTGTCCCACGATATACCCTTACCGTCTATAGTCAATTATTGACTGTAGTCCTTTAGTTGGCTGTGTCCACGTAAACTTATGTATCTCCTTATGGGGAAAATCCATTCATTATTTTCAGTGATGATTGACTGCACAATTCCCATCCCACAATTTCCATTAGAGTTTAACTGGATATTTTCTCCCGTGCTATAATACAATAAGCAAGAAATTTTGCAAAATATTGCGCAGACATATAGCCATTCCTGATAATTCTAGTTTAGAAATACCCGTCTCTATAAATATATTATTAGGATACAACAAACTTCCGTATGTACAATGTGAATGCTATTGAAGGAAACAGATTACAAAAGGAAGATCAATCGTTTATGGAAGGAAAGAACGACTTCTGAAGAAATAATAATTATTATGCAACGATATTTAATTTTCACATTTATGTTCACAACAACCAACATGTACTACCCAAGACAAAAACTGGGACGGGTAATATGTTCTGCTGTGAATTAGTGTCTAACTTAATTGCCAAATTGTTTAAATATTACTATGAAACGCAATTCATCTAGTATAAAGAAATAATGCTAAACTCAAAGAGTTGTTCCAGTTTTTTTTGTCTTGGATAGTACGTACAGTGTGACTATTATTTTGTAACAAGTAGATATGCACTTCTCACATGTGCTTGGAATGCATAGTTGTTTTTTTTTACATTAAGGGTCCTTTGCACAGACAAATGTCAACTACTGTTTTTTTTTTCAAAACTAATCAAACTTCTTAGTACATCCAATGTAACCACATTGATTTTTAAAATTTAAACAATGTAACATTTATACACCTGTTATGTGTGTTTCCTACTACCTACTTTTTACAAGATATAATAACACTGTACAGTGGTATGCTAACGACACGGAACTACTGCCTAGACGTAGGAAAGAGCTAGAACTGATGTTATAAGAATTATGGACACACATTAATATTAATAAAACGAAATGGAGATAGTTATCTGTCATACCAACCTCCACGACATCAATCAAATTGGCGCATGTACTAACTTGATGAAATTTGAAAGGATGGTAATATTACTAAGTACACTAAAAATGTATTGGTAAAAGCATTAGCATTTTTGGTATTCTTATCTGCATCCGAAACTTGGAGCCTACCTTAAGGAAAATAGTCAATTTGCTGGAAATATGAATTTGCCGTATTCGGTGGACCAGTAAAATTTTTTTTCTCCAACCACACGGATAAGACGCCATATTGTCGAAGAATTTTGTATAAAAAGTAAGCCATTTCGGAATGTTCACCAATTACCTTGGCAACTGTACACTTTTCGAATCATATTTGCACTAGTAGAAAAATGGACGCAAGATAGGGTTTTACATGTTAAATTTTAAATAAAAAACAAACTCTTCGTCAATATTCGGCATTCGCCGTCGTTGTTGTTTATTTTCCCCGTATAGTGATAGTTTATTTGAGCCATGAAAGTTCTACAATATAACCTACAATGTTAGATTCTAAATAATAAGTCATATTACCGAATTTATGAGTAGTTGGATAAAAAATAGTATGTTTCGTTCGCACAAAAAATGCGTTTTCGGGACACGTAAGACTCGCCGGACTCCGCTGAGTGCCGTCCGGCAATCTGTCTTACTTGTCCCGAAATCGTGCATTTTTTGTACTAATGAAACAAATAACTATTTTGGTACCGATCTTGAAACAATTGTCCGGCTAGCAGAAAACATAGATTGTAGATGAGATGTAGATCGCGTTGATGTCAATTTGACGTATTTGTTCGTTGACAGGGTATGGACACAAATATCTTCCTCTTTTTCTCAATTAGACAGTAAATTGATTATTGTTACCTAGGAATTACTTTTTAATTGACATATCCATAAACGTTCCGAGAAAAATGATTAGAAAGTATTTTATTGTATTATATTAAAGAAAAGTATTTGTTATGCGCTACATTTTAGAATCTGCATAACGGAACAGTTCTGGGTGTTATGGTGTACAAATAAATTAAGCGAAATTGTCATAATTTTTATTTAATCTACGGTGAAGTTAAATTGCTTATTTTACGCCAATGTACGCGCATCGCGATGAAACATAACCTATAAGTTATCAATGCCAAGTAATTAGTCATTGTTACTAAAATTGAAAAAAATAGGCAACTGTACGTCTTATTCCAAAATACCTTAGAGTGACAGCAGACAATGATCTGTCCGTACCCTAGTAAAGGACATATAGGTCAAATTAACATTAATGCCCTCTAATGAGATCTTATTAGAAGAATATTGCATCAATCATAATTATATACAAAACAACTCTTCTATAGAGGGGTTATGGTGAAGAAGAGAGATGTAAATCACACAATGACAAGTCTGAGCGAAGTAATTAGAAAGGGTAATAATTCTATTAACACTTTGTAACTGATATGTTTAGGGAGGTATTACTAGTGATCAAATGTTTAACACGAATATGAACAATAGGCAGTACGCGGCAAATATCGCGTGTTAAAAAAAACTCATTCGCAGCATGCCATGATCAAATTGAAGTTTGCCATAACTTGATACATACCTATTGAAGCAAATGAACTATTTTCCTAGAAAAAAGCACTTAATAAAAACAAGTTTTATTAATACACTCGTTGTTAGGTAAATGCCATCTTATTTTTCTTTTTGCTTCATACAAGTAAACTGAATGCAGTGTAAACATTTGCCTATCAGAGTGACAAAGGTTTTCATAAACAAAATGCAATCTGACATTCACCTACAGACTTAAGTTAAGAAATGACTAGATTTTTTATCTTTCTTTCCAAGGCCTGTCCTGAATGAGTTTTATTTCCTTTTACAATAAAGGAAGTATTGGATTCACCTCAAAAATTCGAAAATGAGTTTTCAACAAATCTTCACGTTTTAGAGTTCCCTCAACCCAAAAAACATATTTTTGTTCATTGGTCTGTCTGTCTGTGTATCTGTGAACAGAATATCTCAAATACGAATAGAGGTATGGCGTTAAAACTTCATATATGAGTTTTGTGTACTATCTAGGTGCAACAGCAACAGTGTTGAATTCAGACTCATTACTCCGGAGGGGAAAATGAAACGTCTGGGGGGTATTTTTACCTATTTCCGCGCAATCCACCCATTCTTCTATAGATAGAAAAAAAAACATGAATATGAAGTGGTAATGTTTCCGGGGGTGAATTTTGTACTGCCCGGGGGGGAATTTTCCCCCCGGTCACCCCCCTGGATTCAACACTGAACAGCAAGGTTTAGAAGGAAATCGGGGAAAACAGAGAGTATGGTATTTACTCATGTAATTTTTCAATTTTTTTTTCGATTTTTTCAAAACCTAAAGATTTTTTTTTATTCCACATTTTTATTACATTTTTAATGTATATTTATATGAGATAGGTGATTTTTTCAGATAAATATTTCTAAAATGGGTTTATTTTGTTTCTTTCTATTTTAAATAGAACACCCTGCATATTATTACATTTTTGAAATCAGCTTAAAATTTTAGAGAAAATTTGGTTCTTTAACATATGCTCTACTTTGTACGGTTTCTGTAGAATTTGTAATTTTTGACAAATGCTTAAAAATTAAAAATCTAATTTTTGGTTAATTATAAAATGACTGTAAAAGGTAGTTGTGTGCGCGTATCAGACCAGATTTTTTTTCAGATTATTTAAAAAGGTCAAAATGTTAAGAAAACCTTCATAATAAACGAAATAGTTAATTTGAGAGATATGGCATCAACAATAATTTCTGGAATTCCAACTCAAGCATCAGGCAATTTTAATTCTACATACACAGTAATTATATTGACTCGTACCGTGTCATTCTGCATATTTTGCGGACGTTTAATAAACAAATTGAAACAGTGTTCTAAAATAGGAATACTTTTAAGCGTTGCACTACAAATTCGTTGCCTGCTGTGTGTAACTAAAGAACACAGTGTATGTGTATGTAATTCTTATACAAAGATTGCTGTCATCGGAATTTTCAAAAGCCACTATTGTTCATAGAATTTAACATCTAATCTGTGTAAAATGATTTTCTAAAATGTAGAATTAATATCTTTATGGAGAATGTTGAGAATGCAACCCACATACCATCGTGTAGTGTTGGTGGTATACCGCCATAACTGACTGTACGATCTAAATAGTTGTGTAAAAGATATACACTACGAATATTCACTAAATAGATTTGTAGGCAATATCTTTATTGAGTAACGAGAGGATACAGTTCATATTTTTATAAAGTTGTTATATCTTCGTCTAATTAGATATCACACCAACGTAACATTAAACAAATTGAATTAAAACACACATAACTTAATGGTAATCATATAAAGAAATATAATAACTTGGATACAAAACTGAGAAGCATCCTGTATTCACAGAAAACTCGTTAACGATAAAAAGTACATACAAAATTGCAGCTAGATTTGAAAATGATGTATCACCTATCGTTAAGTATAACATTTTTTAAGATAAATTGACCATTACATATTTCTTATTATATTACTAATTAATTGTAAATAAATAAGAATGTGTGTGTACTATTATTGATATTTAATACAAGATGCATTATTGTTCTTACTATTAACGTTGTAACTC
Organism: Agriotes lineatus; assembly: GCA_940337035.1. NCBI lineage: Eukaryota > Metazoa > Arthropoda > Insecta > Coleoptera > Elateridae > Agriotes > Agriotes lineatus. The sequence continues at coordinate 80,817,601 of OW679198.1, forward strand.
ACGTTCATCATCTGATGGATATATTTGTCATACCTATTTTCAAAAAGTTATATTAATAAAGGGTGCTTTTTTTAGAGGAGGAGAAATTTAAATTGAAATAAAACACAGAAAAATATTTTTAATATCCATGAAATTGGCTGTATTTGAAAAATAATTTTATGGCATTTATGTTTGAATATGATTTCGGGCATGTGACCGCCGCGGCTGGCGTGTAACCTACATGACGTAATCTGAAGGTCCAATTTTCACACACTCTTGGCAGTAAATCAGTAAATCGCTATAACGCCTCGAATGTTGGCTTCCAAGTGTTTAATTGTTTCCAGTTTATCGACGTAGACATGCGACTTTACATATCCTCAAAGAAAATAATCTAACGGCGTCAAATCGCACGAAAGAGGTGGCCAGTTAACAGATCCATTTCGTGGATCCATTTTGTGGATCTGTTAACTGGCCACCTCTTTCGTGCGATTTGACGCCGTTAGTTTATTTTCTTTGAGGATATGTAAAGTCGCATGTCTACGTCGATAAACCGGAAACAATTGAGCACTTGGAAACCAACATTCGACGCGTTATTGCCGAAATACAGCCTGATTTACTGCGAAGAGTGTGTAAAAATTGGACCTCCAGATTACGTCATGTACACGCCAGCCGCGGTGGTCACATGCCCGAAATCATATTCAGACATAAATGCCATAAAATTATCTTTCAAATAAAGCCAATTTCATGTATATTAAAAAAAAATTTCTGTGTTTTATTTCAATTTAAAGTTCTCGCCCTCTAAAAAACACCCGTTAGTTGAGGCGTTAGGGTAAACATTTGGTTAGCATACTGCACTTAGTTAACAAGCGTTGTCGCTTCAGAGAGTTATAGTTGGAACTTTAGAAAACATTTTACAAAGGAGAGGCAATTGGAAGTTTTCTTAGAATTCAAGATGGATGCTATTTTCCACATGTGGGGTTGAGGTTACAAAATTCCACAAATTGTCAAGGCATATCGTGTTTGGTATCGTTTACATATGATTTGACTTGAGCAACATGTATCAACTTCAAAATCAACATAAAACACTACCATGAGCTAAAATAGTATAACTTTACTGAAAAAAAACAACAAATTATCATTCAGGATTTCAACATTTTCCTCTACAATTGCAGCATATCAGTGTGCATAGAACACCAGCAAATTTTCTTTGATAATTTGACACAGTTTTTCTTGAGATACATCCATCCGTACACACATGTTTCAATATTTCTTTGCAAGCCTGCCAAACGGCTGGTTGTGTCGTCCACTGCGGGGTCCACAATTCACTTCGATGTGTCCAGTCTCATAATCTGCAGATGGTATATCAGTGATGATGTTGTTTTCCTGACGCCATATATTACCCATCTTGAAGAGTGTGTAAGGCTAACGGATCAGATGTAGGAGATAGACTTAGTAAGGGTTTAGCTTTAGGTGCGAACAGTTCTCTGCATGCCACATTAACAGTCTGCAGTTCAAGTGCTACACCACCATACAGAATGACCACAAAGCGCCCTAAGAATTGTCTAAGGCCTGTTTACTTACTCATAAGCTTCCACGTCTTTCATTCCGAGTGTTTACCTTTTTAACTGAAAGCCGAGGCTGTGTAGCAGCCGACAACCGCGTGGAAATGACGAAGGGAGGTGTATTTTTCTTCTTCCAGTTTTTCTGCAAATTGATGAATTGGTAGGTATCTTTGGTTGTGCCCAGAACCATACAGAATCCGAAGCTCCGTTAGTCCTAATAATTTTAGAAGATAAAGAAAAGATAAAGCTAAAGACGACAACAGCAGTATGTGTTATACACAGAAAAACACCACGGCAGGCTATATCGGGCACATGCAAGATCATACGACGATCTGCCTCTTATTTTTTTTCGTATATAAAGCGCCAGCTAGGGTTTCCAGATTAAGGAATTTTTGTGTTGATGTTTGTGACAACATGAACTTGACAGAAATTATATATAGCATAATTCGCAAGAAAAATAAAAGTTCTTTCTTATTTCCATCGTTCCGAAAAGTCAGGCTTTCGATTCACAATAAGTTAACACGTTACTTTATATATCCGGTTGCATGACACACATTCCAAGATGATGTAATTCATCAATAGCTGAGTTTCTTCTTGACATAAACTGATAAACCTAGATGTAATGGCAAAGGTGGTTCATGCTGTGTCTTGTTTGGCTAAAGGTCACTTTCAGGCATTCCTTCATGATGATTGAAGATTATCGCCTGACTGATTGTCATGGCAGATTGTCCTGCACTAATTTTGTACTAACCATCCGTACAGAATTGTACTAGCAATTGCTAGCAATGCAGAAATCAGAAACGAAGAAATCCGAGGAAGAACCAAAGTCGTTGATATAATAACACATTCGGCAGAACATAAATAGCGATGGGTAGGACAAGTAGCCAGGCAAGATCAAGACAGATGGACACCAAGAATAACACACTGGCGACCAAGACAAACAACGCGCAGTGTAGGCAGACCACAAAAAATGGCTGATGACATAAAAAAACTAGCAGGAAAGAGATGGTTTCAAGTAGCATAGGTAAGAAAAGCATGGAAACATATGAAAGAGGCCTATGTCCAAGAGTGGACAGAAAGCGGCTGAGGAAGAAGAACAAGAAAAATCAGTGCAGAATTATGGTACTGATTTATCTAACAAATGCGATTTCATAGCACATTCGTTTGCCTTGATTCATGTCAGCTATTGGCCGGAAGGAATTTATATGCCTCTTAATACAGTGTTTGTGATACCTTACTTCTTTACCTTGACCCAAGTGCTGCTAGTGCATCTGGTATTGCTGCAGTTCTGAGTTGAGATTATGCTTCAAATGCCATCACCTGGTGCAATAGTTTATTTGACATTGTCCACGCCTATACAAGCAACATATTAGGCGTCATATAAATGTAATAGCAGCATCGCTCTATAAATAATAATACGGTTTATGAAATATAACATTTCTAATTATTAGCAATGGGTCATATACTTTCTAAATTGTTAAGTTTCAATTAAAAATGACCTGTTAAACTCAGGGCAAATTAAAAGAATGTAATATTAACTAACAAAAACAAATGGTTTATTGCTTTTTCCTTAGTTTACCTATTTGCAATAACTTAGGGCTTAGCTCCGGCGAACATGAAACAATTCTTAACTCAGGGGTTGGTTCATAAAATAAGTAAAAAAAAATGTATGACAAATAATTTGTTGTATAACAATTACGTACGGATATTAGGGCAAATGTACTGTTTCCAATTGACAGTTAAATAACCTCTAAATTTATTTCAGTACACAAGATGATCTGCCAGTGCAAATTAAATTGCATTTGCCCTTCCCACCATTTATCATATCTGAAACTCTGAACGTAACCCTTCTGAAACCTGCCTTATCTCATGCCAACTTTTATCCCTCAAATTATTAGTTACTGCTGCTCACAACAAATGCACTTATCCATGTAAAATACTGATTATCTTGCAATAAACAAAATATTTAATTCTGTGCTCATTTTGACCTTATTCATTCTGTTACTTAGGCAATCAGAATTGCTGTGGGTAGTAAACCATTACAATATATCTGCGAATTGAGCGGTTAAACAGTTGGTTTGATCCTGTAGCTACCAGTAAAACCAAGCGTGGATAAAAATCGAGATAACGGAATGTCTTCAACAGACTTTTTCATGACCCTCTGGTAGGTTCTCTGGTTTGAATTATACTTCGGTGAACATGATTTGCCCCACTTTACCACACAGGTAATAAATATGCATGCAATTCCTTCATTATGATTTAAACCCTAAAAATTCACGATTGATGGAAACTTACCTAAATAATGGAATTCTTCAATATTCCCAGCTATTTTTTCATACCTCTTATTTCGTTGTTTAATATTTTTGCTGCGGACCCAATGTGCAAGATTCTTATTAAACTCTGGCTCACTCAAACAAAATGTCGTCCAAATAAATGGTCTTGATAGCATTAGTATTAGTGTTATCTTATTCTCTAAAGCAGTGGTCGCCAACCTCTTCAATGTGTTGAGCTACTTGTTAATTTTGGAATAAACAGCGAGCTACCCACACGGAAGCCACGTAACGCAACGTAAATGAAATTATCCACAGTTAATTTATCATTATATGTATTTATTTTACTATTTATTTAATTGGTAATACATAATACATAGGTACTAATAATAACTACATTCCTACCTACCAAACGAAGTTGTTTGAAAAATAAACACAAACTTTTATCCAGCCACAACGGCATGTCACGTAAGATTTAAAAATAGTTAATAATAACAACAAAAAAGTAACGCACTATCATGAACATAAACATTGAAAAATAAAAAAGCACGTTCAATGAGAAGGCTGACACTCAGACTCATCGATAATTTTTTTAATGTTTGCAGTATAATTTGATACAGCCATTCGAATACAATTATCCAAATGTTCATCTGTAAGTCGATTGCGATATTTGTTCTTAATAAACTTCATATTGGAAAAAGAAGATTCACACAAATAGGTTGAACTGAATAATGCTTTCACTTTCAAGGCAATTTTTGAAAAATTGAACTATGCCATAGAACTGAATATTTGTCTTTACTTACAATAGGCCAGATACATTTGGTACTTGAGACTAACGATTTTAAGGCTAAATCATTTTGAAAATCAATTACTTCCATTTCTGTTGCAGCGATGTCTTCGCCAAAGTTCTGCATAACACAAGTTGCAAACTGTTGGATATCAATTTCCATAAAGGGTGAAACAACAAACTGCGCTACTAAAGCCATTTCGTTGAAATCCTTAAAACGATTTTTGAAGTTATTCTTCAGGGTAGAAACTATTTCTACATGATATTTGCTGTCATAGGGTTCTAATGGATTTTGAGATATTTTTTCTGAAAGAATAGGAAAATGCTTGGCATCGCTGTTAATTAGGTTTTGTTCCCAAAACTCCAGCTTTTTGATAAATGCTTTTATATCAGAAATCATTTCTGCTAGTTCTTTGTCTCTCCCCTGAAGCTGCAAATTAAGTTCGTTTAATTTCTCGGTAATGTCCACGAGAAAACCAAAATCTCTAAGCCAGATTGAATTTTCTACTTCCGGAGTCGGTTCATCGCGTTTTTTGAAAAATTGAACTATGCCAGATAGGACATCATTAAAACGTTTCAGCACCCGTCCTCTACTTACTTCAGAGTGAAGGAGTAGGTCCCCGTATTGACAGTCAACTTCATCGGCCAAGGTTTTGAATAATCTTCTTTGTAACGCTTGAACTCTAATCTTGTTCACAATTTTTACCACCAGTTTCATAACGTTGTTTAGTTTCAGGAAATTTCCACATAATGCTTCCTGATGGATAATGCAGTGGTAAGAGAGAAATTGCGGAAAAGTTTCATCTTTACGACATAACGCCACCAGACCCTTATCAAAACCCACCATAGCTGGAGCGCCATCGGTTGTCAAGCCTACCATTTTCGATATTGGAATTTTCTCGGAAGAAATAATATTTTTTAAATGAGAAAACAACTCCTGTCCAGTAGTGTGTCCTTTCAGTGGAATAAACTTCAAAAGATCTTCTTTAATCGTAAAATCACTAAAAACCATCCTGACGAACACGGCCATCTGGACAGTGTCAACGACATCTGTTGATTCATCCAGTTGAAGTAAAAAATAAACACAGTTATCTAAGTCAGTTCTTAACTGTAAAAAAATATCATTGCTCATTACTTCTACACGTCTTATCACTGTATTAGCAGAAAGTTGCATAGATTTTATAGCTGAAACTATCTCGTCTTTGTTTCTAAAGTTGGCAAATAACGAGTCAGCAGCTTCTAAAAACGCCTGTTTTATCATTTCCCCGTCTTCATAAGGTTTCTTTTTTTGTGCAATTATCTGGGACACACGGTACGATGCTTCAGTTGCAGCCTTATTTTTGTCGATTGTTTTTAAAAATATTGATTGTTGTCCAATTAACTGCTTTTTTAACTGTTTCAGTTTCTCCTTTCTGGCGGCAGAATGTAGTGGGAATGATTTTTCAAAATTAGAATGTACAGTTTTATGATGTCTCTCAATATTTCCTTTTTTAGCAACGGAGACCGAAGTATTACATAACAAACACACATTTTTATCTTTAACTTCTGTAAAAAAGTATTGTTCTTCCCATTCCGAATGAAAGTGGTATGTCTTTACCTTCTTACAACTGCTTGCCATAATATTATTTTTTGTTGTTCACTACTAACCCAACCGCTGGACGTTGGTTACGCGTTCAGTTTTAAACTAAGCGCAATGTCGCCGCGCCGTGCGTATTTATCCCGTTCAAAGCAATCCAGATCGTTCTCGAACACTAACGCACTGGTCCGGCTGGTCGGTTCTAGCCGATTCTAGCTTGATGGCGTCAGCGGCAGATCGCTCGCCGCAACGTTGCCGCTGTTTATGTTTAATATTATGACAATTAGATTTTTTTGTGGAATTTTAGGAAGCTTCTCTGATTTTGTATTTTCGTTGTGAGAGCTACCAGAATTGCCCCCGCGAGCTACCGGTAGCTCGCGATCGACAGGTTGGCGACCACTGCAGTCTAAAGTTTTCTAATAGCGTAAAAAACAATTAATGTGTAATAGCTATCACCTGTTTCAAGTATATTTTATTTCAAAATTTAGCTACCACAATGTGGTGCTTTTTTCACACCACTCATATAATTTTTCAATTATAACATTTTTCTTCTGCCTCTGCAGCTTCTCCCATGCATATAATCTAAATTCTTAATTATAAAAACAGATATTTCTCGTGTCATCCGACGTAGTAGATATTTTCTATGATTTTCTTAGTTGTTACCATCTTTATTTAATCCTTGTAAAACTGTTGCCTAAACATCTTAGGCAAAGCTAGATGATCGTCTGTCGAATTTAAGAGGGATAACCATTCTCGGATAGGGCGTGTCTATGCGTCTGTGAGATTCTTATGGAAAGACCATCGTCTTCAAATCGCTTTGTGTGCAGTAACTCGACAAACACATCGTGACCAAAGGTTATTAGGGGAAGCGTTTGGCGAAGGCTTCGTTGTATTGCCTGCGACTCTATTTTAATTTTTGAGGATTTGACACCGCGTTCCTTAGTGGCAATCACCCCCTTGCTCGATGAAGTTTATCTTTACGTTGCTACCGTTTTTCACTCGACTGGATCTGCCAGCTTCAGTAGGTTTTCAGTCGCCAGCTAGGCGACGAAACCGATTGTGCTCCATGAACCAACAGAGTCACCGTACTGCTAAAATTCTAGACAGGTACTGTGTTGCTGTAATGACACGCTGATTTTGGTGCTATAGTTTAAAGTGCTGGGAGCACAAATAGATGTCGCATTTTTTTAAACTCTTAATGATGCCGTGACTCAGTTATAAACTCTAGTTTTTCAAATTAGTAAGATACTTATAATGTCTACACATACCCCTTTTTTTGTGACGTCAGAAATAATAAAACATAGCGTTTAAAGCGCATGTCTTATATTAAATCATGCATGGCAGATAGCTGTCATCGGGAGTGAATCGACTTATATAACATTCGCATTGTCCAGTTGGCAGTAAGTTTGCACTACTGCTGTAATTACGAGTATTAGTTTATCGTATTTGTGCTACTTATAAGCTCCTATCTGTCACACATTTCTAATTATTAAAATGGTGAATTTATTTACAAAAATATCTTTTATTGGAGTGTGTAGAAGAGTGGAGATGCACAACACTTGCAATTGAACTTACTTGATTGTCTAATTCACTCGCTATTTTAATTTAAACAAATATTCAAAGCATAACCTTAATTTTCTTCTTTGAGATTTGTATAACTTAATTGCTGTAGCTATAGTTAAAGCAAGTTATTTTAAAAGCACAGTTAAGAACTAGATGCTTAAAACCACTCGAAGAAATAAAATCGAATACTTCGGAATGAATCGCCGTCATCTGGTTTTCTAACATGATTGATATAGTTCCCCCAGTGGTCAATAGTAACCTTAGTAGGTACATTATTCCAAAGCTGAAAAGTTAATTCTGGTTTTAAATTTGCGAAAGTTATTTACTAATCATATTTTCGTTTGTACTACAGCCAAACCATTTCTACGAGTATTGCTCTAAATAGCACATTATTCATACCAATACATGCTTGATCTATCCGACGTTTCTACTCTTCGAAGAAGTTTCTAACCTTTTTAAGATAAGATTTTGGGTATGCTCATTATAGCGTGGCCTTTCTAGTGTAATTTTGGTCAAATGTTACATTGACAGCATTATAAAATAAAATTGTTTAAAGCCGGACTGAACAAAACGTTCAGATTTTTTGTTTCTTCCAATTCTTTGTTGTTAAATTAAGACAGAAACTTATTACGTCAGAGTAATAGGGCAATGCGTAGACTTTACCTAAATGTTTGACAGGAGTCAATAGCTGTTGCCTTGTTAGCAGAAAATGAACCCCTACGACGTCATATAGGTTCAGGGATACCCATTTTCCTTGTTTTTCATATATTTGATGTTTGTTAAATGTATTCAAGACTAATATAGATAGGTTAATTTAGTCTTTGCTTTTTATTGTTTTTGTGTTTCGTTTTCTGAAGGATTTTAGAGATCTGCAGGGTGAAAAGGTAGGTCCGTGGAGGCACCAATCTGGGCTGTTCTTCCATTTTAGGCTTCAAGGAAGCAGTTCTTAACGAGAATTTTAAAGCATGCGGCTCCCTTCTTAACATAAATAACTAATTTAAGAAGTCGTCGCCCTAATTTACGTATATCGAATCGAACCACTTCCTGCCCGACGGGCAACTAAAAAAAACCTTTAACAAGAACATTTGAAACGTAGTTGGGGCGAAGTTTTGCTTTTATATTACCTAATTGCATCTAAGAGAACAGCGGTAGTTCGCAATCTACACTCGGAGATTAGTAACATGTGAGAAAACGAAAATGAAATAAAGCTTGGCTTTGAAATATTTGTTTTATGAATAATATGAGAATATCAGGTTGGGATTTCTGTCAGTTTTGACACAAACTGACGCAAAACCTAACCTGACCACCTCGAATTTGACATAGACTTACAGTACCACCAACACAAACAAATATTTCAAAGCCAAGCTTGAATTCATTTTCGTTTGCTCACATGTTTGTTGGGTTGCGTGTGACACGTCCGTTTTAAGAGCTACCTTTCTAAGGCACATTCCTCGTCGAAAAGCGCTCATATCAATCAAAACAATGGCACAACTTCTCAGTTGGCCCAAAAGTTACGAATTTGCTTGTATAGCGAGCGCCGAACAGCGCCATTTAGATTCCCAGGTGGCAGAACTATTTATGTAGTCAACACCTGTCATTCGACTTTTTTTGTTCGGTAACAAATTTGGTACTCAATGTCATTAATATCGATTTATCCTGTAACATGTTGCACGTTTAAAATGCAGATTTTTCAAATTACTGCCTACTTCTCTCAAGATGGTACATACAAAATGACAGTATGTTAAAAGCTAATTATCCGTTAGATTATTATCCACAAACGACTATTCTATACATTTTCATTTTAATGTTTTTTGATTTATTGTATTGAAATTTATTTATTGACCTTTACAGCATAAGTTATCCGTTAAATTATTCCGGAAATTAGAGATTTATATCTAGATGCATTCATGAATTCACGTCAAGATTAATAATTACTTGTAATATTACAAACTAATTTAAATGGGCGATTAAACACTAACAATGGTCATTGTTCTCATCAACATTAATTAATCGATGTCTGAACAGATGCAACCAGGAGCGCTTTGGTAGTGCCATAAATGGAGATCTGGGTGTATAACGACCTAAAAATGTGAAAAAGAAAGCCTTATATTCTTCGGCGAGGTTTTTTGACTTACACGTGCGCGATTTCATTTCCTGTATGAACTTGAAATAACTGATGGCCAAATCCTCAAGCTGGAAAATTCGATGAGCAGCGTATTGTGGTTGTAATTTTGTGGGATTTTAATTATAAACTTAGAAGAGGGTTAAGAAAATATTAACTGCTAGATATGCTAATGGTATCTATCGGACGAAGTAAATGCAGAATCAATTATACCATTGCAGTACTATTGTTGATAGCATGGAAAATATGCAATTAATATTAACTTCAGCCTCAAGGGTTCAGTAGTAATTTTGAATAGCTTACCATCGATAAGAGAAGTACATGCATCTTGTCTTATTGTTCAGTTTGAAGTCCTTTGCTATATATAGCCCGTTCACTCCATTTGTGATTGTGATCAGGTTTTGCACGTGCATTCTTTTAAGAATGTAACTCACAGTTGGTAAAAAAAAAAATCAAAGTCAATGAAAATTGTACAGTTCTTCATGCTTCATTCAGTAACTGAATTAACGTTAATGAAAATAACACAACTGATGCCTCCAGGTTAACAGCATGCCACGAATGGGTTTTCTGTAACTGAAGTACTTTCCAGAAGTTACAAAATGTCTATAGCATTTTAACTTGAGTAACATGTTGTAAATAAATATTTCACACACTGGTAAAAATATTCCCTTTCAAACCTGCTCAGAATCACAAACCGGGTATTCATACATGTTTATAGTCATTAAGAGATTCTTGCAACCATTTAGAGAAAATATTATCAATTTTTTTCATTATTTTTGTTAAAATTTCACTATTTCAAGTAATTTATAATGCTGTCCTAGATGTATGTCAGTGACAATATAATAAATAGAATTTTGAGGCAATCGACGAATAGGACCTTCTACCATACTAATATAGCTAGCCGGGCTCTATAGCTTAGTGTTTAAGCATTCTGGTTACTGATCTAAGGGTCGGAAGTTCGATCCCCGATCTCGGTGAGGTTTTTAAATTATAAAAAAATGCGGATGAAGACCTCTACAGAATGCCATCATTCGGAATGTAAATCCGTGAGTCCCATGTTACTACAATGTGTAGCATGTAAAAGATTCTTTACTAGGGTTGAAACAAATTAGTCTCGGTAAAATTCTAAGTAGGACTAAGGTACTTGGTGGTATTCTGCATGCCTAGACCTTGATCAAGGGGTTGGCAAAAAAGGCTTATGAAAGCGTACTTGCTTGACCTCAGTGTCCCCACAACAAATACTAACTAACTAGCTAACGATGTAGCGATTAGCTATCATCGACTTGGGTTTCTTGTATTTGTGAAATAAAATTATCTAAAAATCCCAGTTGATTTTTTAGGTTGTCTTGCTTTTTAAGCATAAAATGCAACAAAAACTGCATTGAGGATAAATATTGATCATTACCATTGATACTGAAGTAATAAAATAGTATTATGCTTTTTGTCGTATATATTTTAATTCATTATATTCTCTTCCGAAATATAATTCGTAGTACGCTCAATATTTTTTTTAATTAATACCATTTCGCTATAATCTCGATACTAGAGAATACAGGTTATTCTATGGATTCGTTGTATTTCAGATTTGGTATTATAACTCACAATATTCATCAAAAAATCATCGATACTAAGCGTACTACTTATTATATTACCCCTGAAAATATCGTATTGCGTTCTTTTCAATATACGTAAAGTTTATTGTACCACTTCATTTCAGATTTAGTATAAGTGAAATTACAAGAAATATCAGTGTTTTAATGGTTATCGGCATTTTGAATTGAGCAGATACTTCTTCCAGCAATTTCGTCACTTATTAAGCTTCTGCATTATTATTATTATTCGAAATAGAACAAATTAATGTCGGTTTATTCAAGGTATCAAGTTTGAACTAATAAATGTAGAATCCCGTTAAAACCATATTTACAAATGCAACATGTGTGGAAAGCTAAACTAAAAGAGGAGGTTGCTAATTCACTACGATTCTACCTAGAGTTAAGAGGGTTTCTCTTCTTCAAGTAGTTTGCCTTGTTTATCCCAATCAAATATTGTACTGTATAAAATTATGTAGAAGCGTCTACATCTGACTATGGATCCGGAAAAATGAGTAACTATACTGATTGTGAGACTAGTGGTGCAGGGTTTTTTTGAGCTTATTATTTTCTGTAAACCAGCGTTTGTGTGTTAATTTTAATTCTTTGACGCATAGCGGTCAGCAATAGCGACCATAACATTGTATGCTTCTTTCTCACTAAAGTTGTTGATGCTTACCATGTTTTAATGTTGTTGGGCTCTTAAATATGTTGGGTGATGAACATCTCGTTTATTCTAGTCTAATAGGTAATCGACGACTGCAGACAAAAATATTGAAAGTAAGATTACATTTTACATTGCCTCTCTACGCTATGATAGCATATTTGATTGTTATTTATTTTCACAAAACATGAAGTCCGTAGAACACTTTCGTCTGATTTTTAAAAAAGTAAGTGATTTCTGAATTAACCTTCTCGTACTCACCGTCTTCTCTGTCTACGGGATCACTTGATTATTTATGTTTTGCATGTTATAGCCGATAGATAACTGACAGCACCTTCACAGAAAGAATTCGAGCAGCTTGCACAAAATATGTCCTCTAGATTTGACTATAAATTCAGACTAATAGACGATGATTTAACTTATAATATAGACCCAAAAGTATTGTCAATTTATGTTTACCGGCGTTGTATTCAGAGAAGGATTCAGATAAAACCATTTGAAAATGCCAATCCTGGCATTGCCAGACGAACTTCTAAAGAGCATTTCAAAATCCTGTTTAAGATTACAAAAAAAATTAAGTTTGTCCGTTATGTTGTCCATGTTCCTTAGGAGATAGAAGGTTGGTTCTCCAGACATTCTTTACCTACTTCTCAAAACAGGCGTAATAAATTCAGATATGGATAGGGTTAGATTGCAACCACTGATTTTCAGGTATCACTTACATTCTCCCTAGCCTTCGAAGTCAAGTGTGAAAGATGCGAAACAAATGTTCGTAGAAATTTAGAACAGTTTCGTAACCACAATATCGGAATTTGCTATACAATTATGAGCATCTGATGAAGTTTAACATTTCAAACGCAGTGCACCATACTGTTTTACACGAAAATCTTTATGCTACCCATAATGTAGTTACTATGGCATTTTTGGTTGAAAGTAAACCGACATTATAAATAGTTTTTTGGGTTGTGGGAGGGGTTCAGGCAAGCTTAACTTTAAGTTGTGGACCAAGATCTCATATGTGCCATTTCTGCCATCTTGAAAAATCGTTTTTTCGAAAACTCGGTTACTGTCAACGCTGTATGAAAGTAAATCTTTTTTTTTCTCTCTCATTTGTGTAATAGTAAGATACAGGAAATTATTTCACTAAAAGTCGCAATTTTAGTCGAAAATAAGTATCGACCTTTTTACACTTGCCTTTCGCGTTGGATATCTCGACAAATATCACTCGCACACGGAAAAGTAATAAAACATTGGAGCAAGAAGGGACAGAGTCCAATGATATAAAAAAAATAGAGCAAACCTGAAACAAATAATTTAGTACCTACTGATTTTTGGCACAAATGTTCCTTAGAATCCTAGCAGCAACCCTTCAAAATTCTTCGACTCTGGAGTGTGTACGTCATAGTTTTTGGAGCGACAAATGGCCAATAGCCCAGTAATATTAGCAAAAGTTTAAAGGAAATCTGAAACAAATAATGTAGTAGTGATTTTTGAATAAAGGTTTCTTAGTACCCTAAGAGTAACCCTTTAGAGGTCCCCACTTCTGGGGTGCCGGCTTTGTAGATTTTTTGCGCACGCCTACATTATTTGTTTCAGGTTCCTTTTAAACTTTTTTTAATATTATCGGGCTATTAGCCCCTTTCATGCTGAAGAAAACTAGAATGTCGGCACGCTAGAGGCGGGGACATTTAAATGGTTACTCATAGTACTAAGGAACATGTGTGCCAAATATCAGTACTTCATTATTAGTTTCAGGTTTTCTTAAAATTATTTTAATGTTACTGGACTCTTAGCATTTTCTTGTCCTATAAAACTACGACGCCGCGTCGGGACCCAAGAGGCGGGGACTTTTAAAGGGATACTCTTAGGGTACCAAGGAACATTAATCCAGAAAGCAATACCACATTATTTGTTTAAAATTTTCTTTATTTTTTGTTAAATATTATTGGGCTATTAGCCCTTTCTTGCTCCAAAAAAGTACAACGCAGAAACTCCAGAGCCAGATGCTTTTGAAGGGTTGCTGCTATGGTACTAAGAAGAATTTACGCCAAAAATTATTACTATAATATTTGTTTCAGGTTTCTTCTACTATTGTTTTAGTAATATTGAACTCTGCCCTTCCTTGCTCCGCGAAACTCGGGAGCCGGCACATTAAATGAGATAACTTTTAAAGTGTTGCTTCTAGGGTGAACATTTGTTCCAAAAATCAGTACTCTGTTATTTGCTTCAGGTGTCCTTTACACGTTTTTTGTTAATATAGTTGGGTTATCGGCCCTTTCTTCTCCCAAAGGGCTACGACGCCGACATCCCAGAGACGTGAACTTTTGAAGGGTTACTTCTAGGTACTAAGGAATATTTACACAGAAATTAATACTACATTATTTATTTCAGATTTCCTTTAATATTTGTCTGCCATTACTGGGCTATTGGAAATTTCTTGCTCCGGAAAATGACAACGCCGACACCCCAGAGGCGGCGACTTAAAGGGTTACTTCCATGGTATTGCAGAACATTTGTATCAAAACTGAGTACTATATTATTTGTTTTAGGTTTTGCTTAATGTTTTCCTACTAGTACTGTCAAGGTCTGCTTTCAAATTTTTTTAATATGCCTCGGATAGCAGTTTCCATTTAAGTTTCGAGCAGTAAGGTTGTGCGATTGTCCCTCATATTGTTTCAGTAGCCCGTGTTGGGGGGGAGGTCTGTACAGTGCTGTTGTAACCCAACGGCTCCTTGGGCATTTTCAATGGGATATTTTCGATCACCCGGCAGCTAGCGCCTAGTGACTTCCATATTTTCCCTGAACTGAAGAAGTGGATAAGAGGGCAGCACTTTCAAAATAACGAGGAGCTTCAAGACAACATCAAGACTAATTTTAATTCATTGGCAGCAACATTTTATGCAGAGGGTATAGGAAAACCTGTCCGCAGGTACTACAAATTCCTCAATCTCCAAGGTGATTATCTCAAAAAGATACCATAAGTGTACATAACTTTTAGTAATTAAATCATTGTTTTAAATAAACTTTTCTTTTTGTTATGGCCTATCGGTGGTAAAAGAAACGGCCCTCGTATATAAGGCCATCAAGAAATAAAAAAAGGAAATCCACCTATTTGAAAACCAATTGAAACCTGGGCAAGAAGGCCTGATGAGAAGGCAAATGTATTCGTTAACCATCTCTAAAATATTTATCAGCCGTTTCTTTCAACCTTCTCTGATAAACAAGAAAGATCAATTCAACAATCGGTTGAAAAATATCCAGACTGAGGAAAATTTCGAAACTGTTTTGTTGTCTTTTTAGATATTAGCCAGGGTTTTGGCAAGTCTGGTTCATTCGCTTGCTACGCAAAATGAGGAGACTCTTATCTATGGGTTGCTAGAACATTGTGAAGTCATGCCCAAATGAAATTCAAGAATAATAAACAGTTTTGTACCTTGTCCATTCGGGCATTCCACAAAGAAGTGTCTTGGGTTCGACACCTTTTTTGACTATACATCAGATATTCCAATTACTAGTCAAACAATGGTAGCTAGCTTAGCAAATGACACCGCTGTGTTAGCCTTCCATAACGACTCGCGAATACTATCCCAACTTCTTCAATTAAATTTAAACAAAATGCAGAACTGGTTAATAACTTGCCGAATGAATACCAATGAAGCCAAGTCAGTACATGTGTAAATGTACTTGTCGTATACTTACATTAAACAACAACCAACTTCCGCAGGAACATAGTGCTAAATATCTAAGCATCATAGGCATTCACATAAAGCGAAAACTAACTTGGAGAATTCATATCTGAAAGAAAAAAAAACTACTCGGTTTGAAACATAAACATTGACTATTGGGAAGAACTTCTAAACCCTCAACTGAGAACAGCTTACTGTTGTACAAAACTGTCATGAAGCCAATATAGACCTACGGGATTTAACTATGGGGTCAGCAACTCAAATTTAGAAATCCTTTAAGGATTTAAGAGAAGGTAATCAGAAACATTGTCCTTACACCAAATTATGGCAGCAAACTACAGAGAACATGCTAATTAACTTGCAGTCAGCTTAAGAGGTAAACAGTATGTTAAAGCTAAAAAGATATGATTTACAGGATCTATCTAAAAGGTTTAATCAAATTCTTAGTCTAGCTAATATAGTCAAATCAATATTAAGTTAAGTTGAGAAATAGTTCCTTCACTGGAAAACCCTCTTACATGTCGGTATTACATTTAATCGAATGATTTACTTAATAGTGTTCTGTATGACATATGACTTTTTCTCAAAATATCAGAAACAGCATAAATATGCTTTATGTCATTTCAGAACTTGCCACGTACTTACCTTCAAAGTAATAACATAGTAACAAATTATATGCTTCGAAAAGTTAATCGCATCAACAGTTTTAAACGAAGAAGATCTCTTAGGGGCAAAAATACGTTTAAGGTTGAATTTGGGCAATGAATGAATAAAAAAGCGCTATGGCACTCAAAAAATCACTGAAGGGTTAATCTGCCCAAAATTATCTGTTCTAAAAATAAATGGTTTTTGAGACTATACCAGGCATTACATCGAAATCGAATTTACAAAAATTCCTTTTTACTAAAATTTATTTTTTTGTACATGTAATGCAACCTGCAAACGCCTGTATTATTAATTTTTATTTTTTAAATCCAATCATTTCAGAATTATATTACAAGAACAATCGTATGAATGGTTGGTGGTAGTTGAGATAGTAACAGGGTTACCTTCCATGAGTGATTTAATAATATAACAATAATATTGACTTGAAATTTGTTAAAAATCATGTTGAGGGTTCAATTTCTTTAATTTTGAATAAATAAATAATAATTCTAACATTATATACACAGTGGTAAAATTGGCTTTCTCTGTATTATAATTTGACATAATAATATCGGCTTATTATAATTTGCAAATATAAGTCAGTGTTAAAAATAACCTTGTTCTACTGTGGATCCAATAGATTTAACAGCCATTTAAAGTAACATGTGAGCAAACGAAAATGAAATCAAGCTTGGCTTTGCAATATTGGTTTGTGTTGGTGGCACTGTAAGTCTATGCCAAATTCGATGTTAGTAGGTTAGGTTTTGGGTCAGTTTTGACACAGACTGATGCAAAACCTAACCTGCTAACCTCGAATTTGACATAAACTGGCAGTGCCACAAACACAAACAAATATTTCAAAGCCAAGCTTGATTTAATTTTTATTTGCTCACATGTTAGCTTTAGTGCTTGAGTGATTGTGCCGTGTGCCAATTGATCGGTTTTCTACCATAAATAACAGAAATATTAAGTCCTATAACGAGATTTTCGATCTGGGACAACCAGGTGAATTTCCAACGTTGGTGTTCAGCAAGGAAGAACATGTTTAAAAGTCAGGTATATCTGAAAAAGACAACAAAGATCAGTGAATATTTGATTGAACTTCCAATGTGGGCTATATAACCAAGTTGCACTTGGGATAATTACAAAACGTTGTGTAATTTAATTGATTGAAATATTCTATCCTAAAGGTAAGTCGGTTTTATGTATTGAAATATAATCAATATAAATTCTCAGATAAATCACCAAACAAGACGTTATATATCAAAAGTGGTATACTTACAATATCATGATATGGTATATTACAAATTGAAGACCAACCAAAGAATATATTCCGAATTGGATAATTGTGATACTTCCATTCATGGATACATTACGTACATTACTGGATACAATATTCTTTGGGAAATTGTAAGATACAGTTGCGCCTTTCCCGTCTAAAATCTCAATATCTTTCTAGCTGAATAATTATTAGTCTTCGACATATGGGTAGATTAACAACTTTTATAAAATTTTTTTTTCTTAAAATGTGATTCTGAAAATATAGTTTTCTGCAAACTGAATCTGACACATCTGTCACTCAAAATTAAAAATAAAATTAAAACGTATATCCTCTTATTTCTGTATACCCAGCATTCATAAGACATGCTCATATTCATCATTATATTAAAATCTTGCACTATAAAAAATATCTAAAATAACATTAAATTGTAATCTAATCTTTAATTGCAACTAGAACTCGTATAGAAGTGAAATAAATACACACTCTTGAGGTATTTTTTAATGTTTATTTCGTTTTATAATGTACAGGTTTTTTAATGGGAAATATACAACTGCGACCAATAAATACAAACCATGCAAATGTTAGTAACTCAGAATGTTAAGAGATTTTATGTCAGACAGTTGGCACATAAATTCAAAATTTTGAATTCAGGCTGAACATTGCATTATATAAGTACCATTAGTATGTTTTTAGTTTTTAGGAATATGCGACCCTATTGCTCTGTATCCATTTTCATCTGCTATATAGTTCACAGTATACGTAACTCCATCATCCCCAACGTAACTGTATGTACCCTGGACGACAAGGGCTTCATTTGCCGATCCAGCATTTTTGAGCTCGGCTTTTTCTTCTCTGGAAATTCCGTCACTTGTTTGGTATCTAATTTAAAAAAATATATATATTAATGTTACGGTAACTTTTAAAAGCTGAATTTGATATTACATAAAAAAATTAAAGAGTAATATCGTATGCCAAAGCAATATTATGTAAAAATTATACTGTAATATAATGTAAATTTCGAATTGATGTTTGTTATTTATAGAGGAATCTCTAAATTGTGTTTGGTGCGCCAAAGCAGTAAAACTACTAAATAAATCTACTTACCCAAACTCGTAATTTCCTATGCCTATATTGTTGTTGTCGTGACGTAATATCGTAGCTGACTGTGAATCGTAAGGAGGTGATTTGTGGTATTGAGGGGCAGCGAATGAAATAGCAAAGACTGAGAGCAGGATCAAGCAAATCTAGAAAACACTTATTTTATAAATATATCAAAACAGTTTTATTATTATTAATATTTCAGAGCGAATTTGCTATATGTATATACAGATTGAAATTTTTCATTTATTTCCTCTTAGTCGATGAAGGGTAATTTTAAAAAAATTCTCTTATAAAAAACTTTTTTAGTTTTATTCCAAACTACGTCTAAAAGCACAGTCACTGTATGTATAACCACATATAAAGTACTCACAATCTTCATTTTGTACACTTTTGACACCCACAGAGAATACATCTGACTAAAAACTCGGCAAGTTCGTCTTATATAGTACCTAGCTCAAAGAAGGGTTTCCTGTGATTACCCCCTATGCAATTCTTCATTGTTCCATTCAAAATTCATGCAGCCTGGCCCGAAGATTGATTCGATAAATATGCAAACAATTCTCGCTTACAATAGCTTGTTAAAGAAGTTTTAGAACCGAATTGTTGTAACTGAAATCTGTCCTTGTAATCCATGACCAGTAGCTAATAACATTTTTAAAGTTCTTCACACATCAATAAGCTCGACATTTTTTCTGCTTACAAAGACCCCCAAGTGCGAACTTGGGCGCTTGCAGGTATACATGAATGTGTGTAATTTTCTAAAGAAAATAATTAATTTAATCTAAAAGCCAATTCTGATGTTCTTTAGTAATTACAGTCTCAGATTACGAACACTTCCCAAATATTTATAACAAAATCTTGATCTAGAATCAAGATTGTTTTTATTATAAAAGTAATTAATGGGAAAACAAAGCATAGCAGATAGTAAGTTTTAAAACTTAAAGTAAAAAGCTAGTTTCAGCTAATATTACAAGCATATAGAAATCTCTTTGTAAATTAAAAAAAAAACTCCATAAAGACGAATAACACTTGGTCGAGAGAGTATCTAGTGTTGTCATAAAAAAGCGTAATATTGTATAAATAGATTTGACATTTCTACTGAAAGTATTAGTTTTCTAAAATTATTCTCTAAAGTTAAAATAAAATTCCAAACAGTAAACCGTAATATTTATGAATTTGTTAAAACAAAATAAACATTGATAATTAGGCATAAAAAATGTTATACAGGAGATTGCACTGAGAGCTTTCAAAAATATAGGTACTACAACTTTAAAGAAATTTATGACAAAAATATACTAAAAAATCTGTAAAGGCTTTACCCAGAACTTCTTTTGTCGACATTGTGACACTAAATAATTTTAAAAATCAAATTAAGTTAGGAGCAAAAATATCTTCACGTTTCTAATAAATTATATAAATTTTCAAATAAAAAAAATGTATCCCGCTAGGGTTTGAACCCGCCGCATCTGAAGAGCAATCGTAAACGAACCACTACATAGGGACCGTATCTGCATTGATAAAGCCAACTGCGCTACCGAGGCTCTTTAAAATTAGTCCGACGCCCGCCTCTCTTGAACAAAACGCTGTTATTGTTGAAACGTTTTTACTCTTTTGTGACATTATCCTCTATTGGTTGAGTCTTATTTTCGGCAAATGTAAAGCCTGGCCCATGTGAAAGTTATTACTTCCTTCTATTTTAAAATTAACCCAAAAATAAACAAAATTTTATTGTTTTAAGGTACTCACCCTGTATATATTTGTATGAAATTGTACCGGTTTCATGCGAGGTAGATATATAATATGTATGAAAAATATCGTCTTCCTCCGACAAATAGTTTTTGAGCTATACTGCCCACAGACAGACAAACAGACGGAATTAAGAAAACCTGTTTTTCGTCATCTAGGGACCTTGAAACGTGAAAATGTGAAGAAATTTGGGAAGGTGATTTTTTCGTGATTACTAAACACTACGGTTGAGATAGGATTGCTTTTACCAGAAATTATCATACGGTAAGTAGAAAAGGCATTGGTGATTCACAACATCAAACAACATTTTTGTTTTTAGCAGATTGTTTTCCTTTTCAGTAGCTTTACCTCAAGTGAAATTTTTGTACATTTATTTAAAAAATACTGTAAATTATTAGAAAATCTGCTTAGTATTGTTGGGATAAAATTAAAATGTACACCATCCTGCAGATATTATAACCCTTTAACGTCCAAGAATCTGTTTATAAGAAATATGTGCTAGAAAGCCTCATTTATTGAACAACACTTTAACTCTTCCAGTTTCCTGGTCGAGCCCATATTGTTTGTATCAAAAGGTGAAATATAGAGTGATGCATGGCACAGCAATTCAGAAAATATTTGCATCATATTTTCGAATATCAGACTTTTAGCTACATAACTTTATAGTAAAATTAATGTTCATTACGAAGAGTGGCGAAATACCCGTATAAGAATATGAATTATGAATTCACGCCACAAAGAAGTTTCAGAGATTATGTCAGTCAAAGGCTACTCACTAAATTGAAATCATTGAAACCAATCAGGATCGCGTGAAAACACTGTGCCATTAGGTGTTTTCAAATACAGTAAATTTTGATTGGCCGTTTCTGACAAATGAACCAATTTTATTGGTTCGTTTATTACAGTGTTGAATAATCATTTTAATACTATTTTTCAGTGTTCAGTAGAATGACAAATATCTACTATTAACCTCTATCGTTAAGAGGGTTCACTCGGCAGGAGGAATTTAAAATAAAGAGCTTATACGTAACATTTTTATGTACCAACGTCATTTTTAAACCACATAAGTTTGTCGTGTTGTTCTGATACACTCTGTATATATGTATATGGTAATTATAGCCTTGAAAACTTCTTGTTGGCTTTCTACTATTTGTTTTTTTTTCGGTACTCTGCCACACTCAGGAATAAACATATTAAAATTCATAATAAAGCCGCTTCGATTATCAATGCAGCAAACAAGTTACTCGTCAAAGTTGTGAGACCTCGTAATTTGCCACAATCGGTATTGGCTTGTATCGTGATTAACTAAATGTAAAATTCTTGTAATTTCTTAAATGACACTTAAACGATTATCAATACTTTTGAAAATGGGTTAGTAATATTCTATTAGTTCTCAATTAAAAGTTGTACTAGTTAAATTTAGGACAACAGAAAACAGAATCAAAATATCTGTAAAGGAAGTAAAAATATCTTAATGTTTCTAATAATACTGAAACAATAAATTAAAACACTTGCTAATGCAAATTTACATCAATTTTCAAATAAAAACACATTACTGGTGGTGGGATTTGAACTTGGCTTGGCTTGGCAGTAGAACGACCATCAACTACACGCAACTGGACCCTTTAGATAGCTGTATTAAACACAAGGTACTTATTAGTTGCCATTTTTTGTTTCTCCAACATTTATCCTGCATCTGTTGGATCTCATTTCGGCAAAGAAAAAGCCTGGGCTATATTCTAATTATTACTATTATCAATTTTTTAGTTAAAGCAAAAATAAACAACATTTTCTCATGGTGATCACCTTGTATATGTAGGCTCAAAATATGCTCCTTTTGGTCAAGCGTAAAAACATGAGCTATGAGCTTAATGTTACATTCATATAAGTAATAGTTCTTGAGTAAAAGAAAAAATAGAAAGCATTTAACTTTTTCAAGTGCTCACCCTGTAAGTAATTTACCGAAATTTTCTCGGTTTTATGAAAGGAAAGAATGTAATCGATATGCAAAATATCTTCTTTGTCCAACAAATATGTATTGAGTTATGCCGGCAGACCTGCAGACAGACAGACAGACAGACCGAATTGATAAGACTTGTTTTTCGTGGAAATCTCGGAATGTGAATTTTTAGCGATTATAATACTGCGTCTTTTATATGAGGGAAGTAAAACACCTTTATCCACAATCACCTTATAATTGAAGTTTTATTCACACTTATGAACCGTCTAAAGTAACACTTTATCCACTAGTGGAATAATGAAATTACTTTATTCCACTAGTGGGATAAAACCATGTCACTTACTACTGCATTGTTGGTAGCACTGCTAAGCTATGCCAAATTCGAAATTTTTAGGTTAAGTTTTGCGTCAATCTGTGTCAAATAATAAACAAAACTTAACCTATTAACCTCTCGAACTTGACATAGACTGACAATACACTTCAGTACTGCCAAAAGTATAACATTTGATCTTTCGCTACTTTCCAAATTGTCACTATGACTTTTCATGGCTGTCAATACAAAACGTATGTTTTTTTAGATATTTATTGAGTTGTTGGATAAAACTTGTATTGCATTCGTGTTTTAGTTGCGTTTTATCCACTTAAGAAAATTAAATGCTCGAACTGCGTTCTCGCGTTTAAACATTCTTGCGTGGATAAAACACCATCTAAAACACTTATACAATAAATAACTATTATTATACATTCATGTCCAACAGCTTTATGGGCTTATTATTATAACTTAAGATTAAATTTAGAATTCATACCGATTATATTCATTTTAATGACAATTTTGATAAAATATCGGACCCTAGATTTAATTTTAGTTTTTTATAGTGGAAGTCCAATTTTTTTTGCTATTTAAAAGGCTGTTGTCATGGCTTTAGTGCTTTTAACTTTTTCTTCACAATTGCCCAGTAACTTTCTATCTGGCGTAATTTTAAGCCGTTGGGCGGATTATAAGTCTTTGGGGTCATTTAGATACTGTTGGCTGATTACTATTCCAGAACAGATTTTAATGGCATGTAGGCAAATCAGTCCAAAATGCAGTCGTAGTGTGATGACTGTTAATATAAGGCAACTGACGTTTCTAAAAACACCCTTACATATAAATTTCTTGATTTATAGCGACGGTAGCGACCAAACTTTAACTTCTTCAAAGATAGTTTCGTCGTCCATCATGACAAAAAAATATATTGTCAACACAGTAATGTTCAGTTTGTCTGCTGAAGTTTTTGCAGTAAAATTTTGTTTATCATTACGATATGAATCTGCTTGGACTGTATATGTTTCGCCATTGGGCAATTTTATATTTTTACACAATCTATAGCTAAAGTTTTTTCAATCACCTATACTTTGATAACTTGCACAACAGTTGTAACATTTGTAATTTTATTATACGCCAGTTTGAATTGTCCGGCATCGTTAATTTATCAAAATTAGTAATATAGAATTGCAAGAGTTGAGCGGATGGCCCCGCGAGCAAATGCTCGCTTCTCAGGCGGCCGGCCCGAGTTCGAATCCCGGCGACTCTAGAGTTTAAAAATCGTACGCTCCCCGGCTACCACGTTAACACATGCGGTAGTCGTTAACCCCTAACAAGGGAACTCTTTCTCAGTTTCGACGGGCAAGGCTAGCCACCTACCCGGCCTAAGGGTAAAGAGGGCTCGCAGAACCACTTTGTGGTTAAAACAAGCTACTGGCCTATAATAAGAGGAAGAAGAATCGCAAGCTGTCTTGCAACTCTTACATAAACAAAAAACTCTAAGAATTATTCTTGAAAAATAGTAGCCAAAATATTAAACTAAATCTACGAACAAAGATATTTAACAAGTGTGTTTTACCGATAACTACATACAGCTCAAACTTGCACGATGATACAGAAAAACGTGAATGCGATGGAACGAGCTATACCTGAGATCCCCTTGAGGCCCCACAAACCGAACACTTGGATTAGAGAAAGGGATAAAGTCATCGATGCAGTAATACAGGCTACCAGAGTGAAATGGTGTTACGCAGGACACATCGCAAGAGGAGATATCGACCAGTGGCAACAAACCATCAAACCACCAAAATAATGGCCATCTTGAGTGGAATGTGACCAAGAATCATTGCTGAGAAACCATAACATGATTTTTTAATTGTTATAGGCAGCACTTCTTGACTGTCCTAGTGAATAAACTGTAATTATTCTGACCTGCTGATGTAAATACTATCGTTTGTTGTGAAATGTAACACGCCAGTAGAAATGCAATTAAAACTAAGACAATCTACTCAACCTAATGCCTAATGCAGTTAGATATTTTTCTGTGTTTACGAACTTCTGCCGGACGGGTACAAGTCTTTATTACGTCCCTTGTGTGGGACTGCACAAGGCATTTTGGCGCGCCATCCTCGACCAATGAAACCAAATATTTACTACCTTCCTTATGTGAGACAGCACACGGCCGTTGGTTTGCATCCGTTTACATTCCATCATAATAATGTAAAAAATACTTGCATTGTAAGAGCCTAGCCAGCCGGACCAATTAAAACATTAGTGACAACTCAATCAACACGTGAAATACTAGTAGTAAATTATGGCTCGAAATTAC
Organism: Agriotes lineatus; assembly: GCA_940337035.1. Taxonomy (NCBI): domain Eukaryota; kingdom Metazoa; phylum Arthropoda; class Insecta; order Coleoptera; family Elateridae; genus Agriotes; species Agriotes lineatus. Next base: position 80,842,766 of record OW679198.1, read on the forward strand.
TCTTTACTGAATTTCATGATTTTTGCGAAAGTTGTTTACTTCGAGCGCATATATCTTAAGAAAGTTGACTTATAGAAATTGACGCTCACTTGTAATATCTGTGACAAATCATTTTCTCGTAGATAGGCCCAACAGCCACAGAATGGCCTTTGGATAAAGCTATTTTTGTTTGGGGAATAAAAGTCTAATAGCTCTTATGTTTATAGGCAGCTTTACCATCGTCTATGATTTTACATAATATCATTTGTAGAAGGGTATGTTGTAACAGTTGCAAAGCCTCTATAAATATATTCAAATGTTAATTATATGCCACTGTTTGATGTAAACCAAAAAAATGTATATTCTTGTCTATGCGTTTTTCTCTGTGCTACATTTATGCTGTTAAGTTAATATATTAATAACTATTTGCGCATATAATTAATATGTAAGCTGAATTTTATCTCTAGTTTATCAAAGACTATTTTAAAAAGTTGTTAAAAACGAAATAGTTGTAGAAGTCATTAATTAAATAAAATTCAGTAATGATAATAAATAGCGATCAAACGATTAAGTCGCCATTCATACACTAAGAGCAAACAAAATCATACAGCACCATTCCATATCTGAGATTTTATGAAAATTATGAATATTCCTCATGTTTTAAAAGCTTCTAATTCATTGCATCGCCATATCATAGTACTTACAAGAAGCATGGAAATAGAAGCAAAATTGCTAATGTGGTTTATGGGCGCCGCGCCGGTCCTAGGAATTAGAGCGTTGCGGAAGCGATTCACTAATTACCTAGTTTTGATGTTACGCAAGCCTCCTTTGTGTTGCATCTGCTTCTCTTTTGTGGCAATGATTAATAAATCATAATTAATTGTGGCCGTGACTTCGAAATAATTATTTATTTTTGCATTTTAAATTGCTGTCTCCACTTTTACTGCTCTTAAGAAGATCTTAAGAACTCGTTTGTAAGTGGCACTATCTCCGTATTTTCAGATTCCTCATATCAAATCAACACTTATACATCAAGTGTTTCAAAATAAATAACTATGCGAATTAGAATGAAAAATGTGTTGCTAAAACGCACATTCTTGCAGAAGAACGTTAATTATCGCATCATGGCTCTTTAGTAGCGCTCGTGGAAGCCCTACTTTCGAATTCCGATCCATTCTTGTGGGTATCTGCACTTTCGGTTTCATCTAGACATACTCTCACTGCTTTCTCAAGCGGACTGTGACCTCCTCTAAAGACTCTCGCTTTTCTTAGGTCTGTGTGCCAGAGAAAATGGGATTATAGGCTGCAGAGACCTCAAAACCTCTTTAGTGTTTTATAGCAGCATAACATTAATAAAGCAGTAAACTTACCGTATGGTTTTCGGATTCACTTCACAGAGATTGATCTCAATATCCCAAAATACTTCGTTCTTGGCACGTTTACTTTACTTATATTTGCCCAATGTCTGAAAATGACGATCCTTCTAAAGTTTCTTATCATCATTCGGTGTCAATCTTATCTAGATTTTCAAAAACAGTGTTTATTTTCTGTTATTAAACTTCGGTTGTAGATACGTCAACGTGATATTGCTGCAAAACGTTCTATAATTACTAATTTAGTTATTAACACACAATATCTTTTCGCAAAGTGGATGAAAATGTTATATAAAATATATAAACCCTGGTTAATCAACCCAGAGCACTAACCACTGGTACTAGAAACTTGAAATTTGGGTGGAAGGTTCAATTTGTTACGTAAGGCTCAGAAGAAATTTTTTGAAATTGGGTGAAAAGGGGTAAAATGTCTTTTCATGAATTCTTCAATATCTCTTACACCCGATGAGATATCAGCTTGGTGTTTTCTTGAAAAAATTTTTAGTGCAATGTCTAGAAACGTATTTTAGGATTTTGCCCAAATCAACCCCTAAAGGTGCAAATATGGGTTCGGTGTGAATTAAAGAACCCTTCGTATCTCTTATGTTTATTGAGTTAGAACATTCTTTTTTGGCATATAGACGTGTTTTTAAAGAGTTTGGAAAAGCGTTTTAGGATTTTTAAAAATTTAACCGCTAAAGCGGCAAAAGAGGAAACTGAAAAGGGGTAGGGGACTAAATATTTAATTGTTCTAAATTCCACCCTTAAGGGGTGAAGATGGGTAAACAGTGTTTTCACAAAGTTTTAAACATGTCTTAGAATAAAATGGAAGGATTTCTGACATTTAACAATACAACATTAGTAAGTACATACATTTTTTATTTTATCTTATTTTTACTTCCTTTTACGATAAAGGAAGTATTGGATTCACCCCAAAAATTTGAAATTGAGTTTTCATCAGATCTTCACGTTTTAGAGTCCCCTGATCCCAAAAAACATATTTTTTTTCATTGGTCTGTCTGTCTGTGTGTCTGTCTGTCTGTGTGTCTGTCTGTCTGTGAGTCTGTCTGTGTGTCTGTGAACAGAATATCTCAAAAACGAAAAGAAGTATGGCATTGAAACTTCATATATAAGTTTTATGTACTATGTAGATGAGACAGCAAGCTTTTGAAGAAAATCGCATAACCGGAAGTAGGTGTTTACTCTTGTGATTTTTCAATTTTTTTCGATTTTTTCAAAACCGGTTTTAACGATTTTTTTCAAACTTTATATTTTTATTACATTTTAATGTGTATTGATGTGAGGTAGGTGATTTTCCAGTAGAATACTTCTAAAATGGGTTTCTTTTGTCTTTTTTCAATTTTTTTTTATTAACTCCTATTTTAAGTAGAACACCCGGTATATTATTACATTTTTGAATTCAGCTTAAAATTATAGAGAAAAATTGTTTCTTCAACTAACTCTCTATTTTGTATCGGGCTCGGTGAGGCCATTCACAGTTAGGCACCAAATTAACTGTGATCTAATCAAAACCACAGACCTAAGAGGCAGAGTAACAAAGTGAACACATCACGAAGACACACACCGCACACAATGACTGCTGCGCAGGCACAGAAGGCGCGCTCCAACGCTGTATCTCGAATCTGGCAAGTTGAGCATTGTACCATCAGATGCTAAAGTACGAAGCACCATCCTCTACACCGCAAGGTAAATAAGGTTACAAATAATACATAAATGCAACTGTAGTTTTATCAATCTTTACAAGGGGGACAACAATTAGATACACATTTCCAGGAGGTACGTGAAGCATAAAAGAGTTAGTAAACCTTTTTTTGGAAGAATATTATTCCCTATTTTATCCACTTTATTGTCTTGCAGCGTTTGTTAATTTAGCGTACTGAGTAAGGGGGAGGGGTCACTTCAGAATTCATTTAAGAATTAGAAAAAATAACAAACATTTGTAGTCCGTACGAAGAACGGGCATCTGGCTGGTGTTATATATACTAACATGTTGAAATCATTTTATCTCGTCGATCATAGTATTTTACTAATTGGATTAAAAATTTTTGGTTTTAAAATACCTTCAATTCTTTTTTCGCGATCAAAGAACGCATCCCAGTGTGCACGGACACGTCGAACTAACGTTGCAGTTAAACTTTGGACCAAGCGTTGTATTAACGTTGACGTGTCGCGAAAATCAACCAGTGCCCGATTAATTAACGTGTTTTTTATGTTTGGTTGCCAAGTCGACGTCTTTTCAACGTCATGTTATTGCACAATTTTCACCGATATTTTAACGTGTAACGTCGTTGCCTTTTCAATAAAAAATCTACATGCTTTATACGTTAAAACGACGATTTATTAACGTTTAGTTAAGTGTTGACGATACGTTTTAACCACAATTTCAACTTGCTTTTACGTTGAAAAGAAGTTTTAATACATATAAAATTGATATTTTCTTTAAGTATTAGCTACAAAAACGATACTTTTCCTCTGAATAACCTTTATCCCAACCCACCTGAATAAAACGGCGACTTCATTGGATAAATGAAATTCCATAACAGATCGGCTAACTGCTTGAAAAGTATGTAGTTCCACCCAAAATCGACAGCCGTTGTATCTTAAGTATGAAAAAAGTAATCCTAGTGGACGTACTACCTACAATGAATTATTTTAAAGCAATTCTGCTAGCCTTATGTCAAACTGGAATAATAAATACACAACGTTCTGACTCAGATTTTACGATTTTATTAACGGCACAAATAGCGACTTAAGCAGTGAATCCAGATCACCTGACAAAGGAGAGAACGGCTTGTGAGCATTTGTAACATTTCACCGTGGTTGAGCACATGCACTGAAAAATGATAATTGTTTTTATGAACGTTATATCAACGTTTAACATTAACCGCAGGTCTAAAATACATTAAAAATCAACGACATAAAAACCTGATTAAGAAAGTAGTCATTCAATTGTATCAAAGCCAAATCAACGTTAAGAATTGACTACTGATCTAAAAGGCGTTTTATAGTGAGGTTAGTTTGACGTAATATAAAAAATTTTAGTTTTCCAGGTTTTATAAACACCATGTCTACATTTCACGTAATCTAAATAGCACTTAAAGTTAACGACATGCAAACTAATGCAAAAACATTATTATAACGTTATTGTAAAAACGTTATATCGAAGCTAAAAGTTTACTACTAATCTAGAAAGCGTTTAGATTAACGTTTTTACGTAATTACTAAAATCAATATCTAATTCATGTTGAGAAAATAACGTTAACTATTGAACTATAATTGAACTATTAATTTTGTCTATTCAACTATGTACACGTCTTTTCGATGTCCGTGTGCCTATTGGGATAGATCGTATAATAAAGGCTGTTTCTCTGCTTATATTGATTCTTCTTGAGTTCCTCATAGGTACAACCTACTCGCAGGTGCCCTTTTATTCTTACTATTCATAAATTATCTTTGTTCAGTTATACAATGCAACACATTTGTTATGTTGACGATAATTTTTTTTGTATATGTAAGATCGTATGTGCAGATAATTGTTTACTACTGCAAAATAACTTAAATATTAGATTAGATTAGATTAGATTTAGATTCCACGACTGCCTTTTGCTGGCATGCGCACGTCAGCCCTTTGGGCTTTTTGTACTGTCGGGAGTTTTCAAGTTGGCAGGCCGACATCCGTATCTTTTACTAGACTTGCAATGTCCCCTACTAACTTGCGGTTGTCAATAAAGTTGAGGCTCCAATCGAGTTGATGTCTTTTACGCTCTAATGCTGGGCATTCAAAGAGGATTGATAAGCTGTTTCATCATCCTCTTGGCATAGTCTGCAAACAGGTCTATAGATATTAATACTGTACATAAATTTTCTGAATGCCCCAGTGCCTGTTAGTAGACTGACTACTTGCTTGATTCGAGTTCTGTTCAGTCTCAACAGGGTTTTGGTGGTTTGTGGATTCGGAGTTTTTAGCAATGTGTTGCTTGATTGCAGTTTCTCCACTTTAGTTGGTGTGCGATATTGATCCATTCATTAATGGCTGAGCAGGCTTGGTGACCTGAATATAGTTCAGCAATGGTGTAATTTAAATCGTCTACTTTTAAATATAGCAAAATGTAATGTTTTTTGACTTAGGTATTATTTTTGATTATAGGTTAAAATAGAGGGTAATTTTACAGAGAGTTTAAGTATCTGTGGTTTAATTTTACATACTTGTTGACGTTGCAATATGGCTATATAATTCGAAATGTGCGTTATAAAAACCATTCGTTTCTAATCAAGGATGTACATAAAAAGTTTCTAAGTTACTGAGTTTTAAATTAATTGATTCAGTTTCCGTTTTGATACTCTTGTTGACAGAATAACATTTGCAGGATTGAAACTTCTATATAACATTTGCAATAATAAACTCGACTGTCAGCCTGTAATACAACAATTAACTTTTATAGTAACTCGAATTGAGTATCGACAAAATATAACTATATAATAATAATAATAAATAGATTTATATCCAACGGGAAGTAAATTCCCAATTACAGGAAACATAAATAAATTAAATTAATAACTGACTTAAAGTCGCCAAGACTTAAATGAAATAAAACAAAATAACTGATTATGTTCTAAATTAAACTATGTCATACCACAACCACAAGAGTGAAACAGTATAATAATAACAATATGAAATTCACCGCCGAAATCCCCATATTATAATACAATAATCAAAAATTTCCCCGAGTACAAAATTACTTTAGTCGGAAATTGCAGCACAAAACTGACCACTTGTGAGCGAAAATATATCAATATTTACGTCCAATTTACTGAACGCATTTGACATTGCTAGAATAGGCGTTGGTTCTAGAAAGCGGGTATGAAAATGAAAATTGACATCTGGTCCTTAAATGAGGTAGTCGGAATTGTAATTGTGATAAAAGTGTAGGGGCGTCAACATGATAATTAATTAAATTAAATAGAAAAATTAACAAATGTAACGTTCTACGGTTTGATAGTTCAGTCAAACTAAATTAAGGCACAGAGAATTATAATCAGTGATGGCATCATTAACACCGGACCTATGAAGTCAATACTTTAAAAACTTTTTCTGTATTCTTTCGATTTTAATTGTGTAATAAGTATAGCATGGATTCCAAATTATGTCAGCATATTCCAATTTAGTACGTACAAGTGAGTTGAAAAAAGTTATTAACGTGTCAATACAATTGAATGAATGTGAATTACGAATTTAAAAGCCTAATTGTTTGGATGCGGAATTTAATAAAATTTCTATGTTGATTAAATTTTAAGGATGAATCGAAAGTAACGCCAAGGTCATGAAAACTTGTAACACTTGTAACATTATTCATGGTGTACTGAAACAAAATAGAATTGTATTTACGAGAGTAGGTCATATATTGGCATTTATTTATATTAAAACTTAACTGATTAGATGCTGACCATTCCCAGATTTTGTTAAGATCATCTTGCAGTCGTTCGCAATCAGAAATGTCATTAATAGTATAAAATAGTTTTAAATCATCTGCATATAGTAATGTAGAGGCGTAGTTAACAGCATGAGTTATATCGTTTATAAATATAATATATATACTGTTCTTCCCAAAAATAACTTTGATGAAGTTGCCAATCTGCTTAATGACCAAGTATTTTAATGACGTGAATACCAATTGTAACACTTTTGCACTGTATCTGAGTTACAATAAATTCCAAAAGCAAGTTTGTCAGTTACAAAACGGTCATTGAACCAGTTATATTCAAGGTTTCGATTAACCGAGTTACCAGTTTTCGATGTATGACAAAACCGTGGTTAACCGAGATCCAGTTATCCGTCCAATCGGTTTTTACCAGCACTATTATAAACCAAGCACCTAATAGTACACATTTATCGTAATTTTTTATTAAAAGATTTATTTCTCAAATACTCTTGAATAAAGTATAACATATTTGGGTCAAAATAAAAGAAATGTAAGGCTCTATTTCTCCATCTAACAAAATATAGAGTGTTCTATTTAAAGAAAATTGAGAAAAATAGAGATTGAAGATATTGAAATTTGAACCAGTATTTTGAACACTGTATTAAAATACCCCATGTTTATGAAGCTTTAGTATTTTTGCATCCTTGATGACGATCCCCTCAATTTTCTGTGAAAAAATACTCAAAAGTGTGGAAATTGTGACGTTTTAAATGAAAGCTTGATATTAACAAAAATATTAGAAACGTTCATAAGTTGGAAAAGATAAAAGCAATTTTCAAAAAATTTAAAATTGATCCTAGAATTTATGGGGCTAAAATATCCATTAAGATGAACAGGTAGTTCCATTAAAAATATTAATACTTTTGGAGCCATGCTCTTTTGGGACACCCTGCATACGTCAAAGTAATTTTAAAATCAGTTTTTTTAACCGCATTAGAGGACCTCAAGAAAACTTAAAAAAACCTTAATAAAAGCCATAAATATTAAAAATCAAGCATATAATGGGCGTGGCATAAATAACTGACGATTTTTAATACAATACATCTACTGAACAAAAGAACTACACTATAGAAGAACGATAAGAAATCTGTATGAGAACCCATCTTAAAAAACAACATCACTTAAATAATAAAAATACGCTGTTGATTAGGAAAACGATTTATGTTCAACAAAACTCCCATACGCTGACAACATACAATTGTTTTCTGTTTTTTCTTGACACAAGAGATAAGCTTGCTATTCAATTAACAAACAACTGTGAGTTATTTATGCCACACCTTTTATTAGGAAATTAGTCATGAACCACGTCAATACTAAATTCCTTGCAAAACTTTTCTACATACCTGTCGTAAATACCAAAATATTTCGTATATATATAGTTTTTAAATATTTTAGCAAGGAGTTGCGCCTCTACATTAAACCGCTGCTTAGGATTCGCTGTTGATTAATGAGTATTGGTTTTATTTCGATTTTGCATTTTAAATACTTAGCATCAACTTTGACATACCTGCCTATATTGATTGTATGTAATATATTTTTATAATTTTTTGATAAAACTAGTACCGTATACAGGGTACCAAATTTATAATTGCACTAACTAAAGAAAAAGGCGCTTAAACAGGGGCCCTACGTTGACAGATGATGTTTTTGTCTAAAACAAAATTTGACACAAGAATACCACAAATAAATTGTAACATGTATTTTAATAAGATAGGAATTCGCAATCTACACCTAATTTATTCATAGTCTTTACACATATTAGGTTTGTCGATCAATTTTATATAAAAAATTCACTTTGTTATATTTGGTTTCCCGTTGTTATTAACGTTATAAATTTTTAGAGCAATTCTTTCCAAACTTATTTTTAATTCGAACATAATTATAAAATGTGGCCAGAAAGCATTTTCTTACTGATGAGGAACTCTTGAAGATAATCTTAGACGAAAAAGGTAACCGTATTTGGAAACTATATATTGAAAATCATATACACAACTTTTAAATATTACTTGTAAAAAATAAGTTTTTTTGTAAGATATGTTTTAAGATGTGTGATTTAACAATGTTACAATGAAGTGGATACAAAGAATTTACTACGAGTAAATTCAGTTAGGACTCAAAGACACACAAGAGAGCTATACCGATACAAAGTTACGGTCAACTTCAAGGCTCTACTATTTTGAGAATAAAATTAAAAGTGGAAAGGGTTAAGTTTGCTAATAATAACTTTAGAATGATAAAAGGCAAAATGACTTGCAGTTGGTATAAGATTTCTGTTGAGACCCCTTCTACTTGTCTGATCCAGTACTTGTTTTGCATTTAAGTAAACGTTCAAGGTAATTTCAGTTTCCCAACTCGGGAAGAGTGCTATAAGAATCGTATGCCCTTCTTCGGCCAAGAACGGAAATTACAAGATGAACGAGAGAAAAAAGGGTGTAGGAGAATGGAGGAAAGCAAGGAAACGTACTACCCTGGCATTCGCCTCAGAGCAAGTACCCTGTTGACCACCTAAAAACCTGAATAGGAGTAGACGATCATGGAAATCAAACTCACGATCTCCTGAATGCTAATCAGGCATGTTTACCATTAACCCACAGAGATCGGTAGTTTTCCATTTCACTGTTTTATTCTTTTTCGCCTCTTAACAGAGATTTGTTTTTGACATGTTAAATATAATGCATTCCTTAGTAGCTCTTCAATTTGTGTTTTAATTCGTGAATTATGTTTGCTATACATAGGTAATCTGTAACGTATCTGAAATTATATGCTGGTTGTATACATGTATACATATACATCTTCTTGCGTTGAAAGAATCTGTTTACAATTTCCTTATTCATTCGGTTTTGTTCCAGTTCTCGCATTTATCATATAAGACAACAAATACAGAATAACCTGCAATCAAAGAAATTCAAACGAGGGCTTTACTTGGCTATAGATACGTAAATTGAATATCCGAGAATTAATAGCTAAAGAAAGTATTAGAATACATGCCAACTAAAAGAAGACGTAGAAGAGGAAGATCTGGTAGAGCTTGAAGACAAGAAATTAAAGAAGGAAACGATACCCCACACCTAGAAACAATTACTAACAATTCGAAAAGCTTTGGCGTGTATGATGCTAGATATGCTGCAATTAAATTCTTTAGTATAGATTTTGGTCATGACAGGATCTTGTCAAAACAAAAATCTACACATCAGGTAAATTTCAAGTAGATGAAAATATTGAAAATGTGACATATATTTACATCTGCGGTAGTGGATAGACATCTCCCTGCGATCCCAGTGGCGGAGACGTATTTCACGGAAGCGACCCTGCCAATGCAAGTTTTGGTTCTCTCCTGATTCCTATTACCAGAACGAATCGTGTCCGAAACTTAAATCCTATACATACTTGATATTATGCTTCCTAAACGGCGATACTTTAAGAAATGAAATGGGTAAATATGGAATCGGTAAACGGAATGATTCTGGAGAAAAGCTTATAAACTTGTTACAATTCAACATTAGGACACTACGCTACGCTAATCTGTTAAGGTGAAAATGACGATAACGACATAATCGGGAAAATACAAGGATCGTTTGCCCCAACTCTGTTACGATATCCCGTAACAAAGTTTTTCAGTTAAATGCAGTGGGAGGGCAAGGTTCAAGATGTTAATATTGTATGTATATATAGTCACATTCATAAACCAAACATAAAAAGTGGCATGGATCTAAATCAATTTAAATATATTGACATGTAAATATAAATCATTAAATTGACAACAAACACAACAATTGATGCAATATTTAATGTTACAAAACGGGGGTTTACGCGCTGCGAATAAAGAAACCTCCTGTGCTTTCCCCAAATCTTTGCACGAACGCTACACAATCGAAGTTACAAATAGGCACAGATTACATTTCAAATTGTCAAAATATTAATAGTTAAAATTCTCCACTAAATGTTGTTGGGACCTGTCACCATAAAAAATACGTCCGAATACCTTATAGTGTTCGGGCAGCTAGTTTGCAGAAGCAAAAGTAGGACCCGCTAGTACGCCTTACAGGAAAAGCACCCTTAATGGTTGATAGGGGTTGGTTAATGCTATGTACCACAGCATGTTTCGGTACAAAACGCCAAAACGTAATTTGAACACACCAAATTTCAACGGGTTCGCCACTAATAACAAAGAAATTGCAACGGGGCCCCGGGCAGCTGGCCCGGGGGTCGGCCATTGCTTCTTAAGGTTTTGGATAAGTGATCCGAATTTCTATTAGGGACGCGGTACAATCAATAAAGATACCAAGTAAGCGTCCCTACCTAAGCTTCTCAGACACATACGAATTCTCTCTATCAACCATGTTGCGCCCTATGTTCCAACGACGTACGAGAGACCCATCACGTAAGTTAAGACGAGGAAGAAACTATCTTTAGAAGCCGTCCCAACTACCCCTTCCGTCCCCTAAAAAATATTATGCAGCGCGTGAGTTGATAAATCCTCCAAACGTGACACAGAGTGTTTCATATGGGCTAACAGTTGACACACTTAAAGAGAACGATAAAAACTTGCGATGTAACTTTGCAAAGAATACTACGATGAGAATAAACGGATGACACTTTGAGGGAAAACACTAGAATTCGAAAGAGAGTGCTAGAACCTGAAATTGTTCTAATATACTTCTGCATTGAGAATAACTTTGCGATAGCAAACAGTCCTATTTGAACATCGTGGTAGAAGGTTATATACAGACATCCCTAGAGAAACAATACTGAAATCAGATTGACTACTTTCTTATCAACACTAAATGTAAATGATTTATCAAAGATGCTAAAACGTTTTCTGGAAAAGATTGCTACTCGGACCATGAACTTTTCATGCCTCAATAAAAGTACATTTAAGAAAAACAAGTAACCTGCACAAGAAACCAGCGCGACTAAGCAACCCACTCTTAGAACAATTTAAAGATCATGTCAATAAAAAAATAGATAATTTCAAAGATAACTATAGCAACTATGAGGAATCCGACGCCTGTACCTTATGGAACAAACTAAAAATACAATCATTTCTACTAAAGATAACATTATTAAAAATGATAGGCAAACAATACAATAGAAAAGAGAACATTGGATAAACAGTGAAGTGTGGAACCTAGTTGCGATAAGCAAAGGAATGAAAGTTAAAGGCTTATATATCGAAGACGACCAAAAACTTACAAGCGTTGACAAGAGACAATGCAAAAGCAACAAAACTGATTACGTTAGCAAACTATGTGAAGAACCTAAACAACACTCAAATAGATACGAAACTAGAGACCGAGTCTGTAAAATACGAAAAATCACAGCTGAAGTCACACCTAAATTGTGACGATAGAAGAAAAACATGGACGTGTAGTAAAAGAAATCAGTGATATCATGGACTAAAGCTAAACAAAGCAACTGGAGATGGTCGTAAGTGATGAAATGCTAGAGTCTTTGAACGATAGTAGTATAACAATAATACATTTATTCAAAATGTATGGAAATAAGAAATATGGCATAGATATTGGCTGCAGTCAACGTTTATGCGAAAACTATCGAACTATAAGCACTCATTTCTCAATCTAACAAAATACTGCTTACAATACTTCATGAACGACTGAGACATTACATACAATGGCAAATCCCGCAGGAACAGGTCGGGTTCGTAAAGAGCAGAGGAACAACAAAAAGAGTTATAAAAATACGTCAGGTAGTAGAAAAGGCGAAAGAGTATAATGTGACTGCGTTCATATGCTTTTTTGACCACTCAAAATCTGTTGACTATGTGATTTGGGAAAAATTATGAAAAATGCTGATTGATGTAGAAGCTCCATAACATCTCGCATCACTGATAAAAACCTTATACGAAAGTGGAAAAGCAACAGTAAAAAGATAATAAACGATCAAGACCATACCATTGAGATGAGGAGTAGGACAAGAGTGCTTTCTCTCACAGCTGCTGTTTACTATAATATATGGCGAATATATTATAAAATTAGCACTGGAATAATGGGAAGGTGGAGTCAGCATAAGCGGAAAACTGATTCGTAATATCCGATAAGCTAACGATCCTACCCTTACAGCCAAAAGTGAAAATGAATTAATAATAGAGCTCCTTAGCAGAACTGAGTAAGAAGGCAGTCAAAAACAAAAATTATGAGCATTGATCGTAACATACCCTATCCACACAAGGGAAGTATAGGAGGCATAGAAATTCATGTATCTAGGTACGGTATTAAATAAGAATGATGGCTGTGAAGAAAACATCCCACTACGAATTGCTGTAAAAAGTGACAATAAATAAATTAGGAAGAATATGGAGCTATAGAAACATGACCAGGGCAACAAAAATAAAGCTGATGAGTACACCTATATTTCCTATACCACTATACGGGGCTAGATTGTGGACCATAAAATCAAATTACAGTAAAAGGCTAGTTTTGGTTGAGATGTGGTGCTATCGCTGACTGTTTCGAATCTCAAGGACAATACTACGCACTAAGAATTCGATGTTAGAAGAACTAAAGGTCGAAAATTGTCTATCAACTGTCGTTCAACGACGAATACTTCGATATTTGGACACATTGTACGACGGCCAGATGGCAATCCTCAAAAACCTTTGATCCAAGATTACAAAACAATATGACAGGTAGAAGTTCGGAAAAAATGGAAAAACAACGTCCTCAATACTACTTAATCCCTAAAAGTCAATTAGGAATGGATCACAACTTTTGTGATATAAAAATATGCGATACAGAGAAAGATGTATATATGGGATACATGGTAAACCTAGATAAGGAAAATCGGTCGGCAGAAGTAGAAAGGAGGATCTGCAAGATCTGGGCTGCTACAGGGAAATTGGGAGCAACGCTGAAAAATCGAACATTATAATTAATCTAAAAATAAAGAAACAATTTCTCTAGTTGTCAGAACTCAAAATAACATTGAGAGCCTTTGAAAAAATTATTCTAAGCATAACCCTTAGAAATGAAGAGAGAAGAAGAAGAAACGTATAGCATTATAGATGAATAGACTTAGCGTTGGAAGACCAAAAAGACCTTGGGTAGATGATATAAGAACAAAAGTGGTAAAATGGTGCCAACTAGCACAAGGTAAAATAGGAAGGAAGCACAAGGAAACGCGTATTGAAAGAGAAATAAAGGAAAAAGAACAAAAAGAGGAAAACAAAAATAAAATAAATGACGGGCAACTAACCTGTACTTATACCTATAAAGCCCTGAATATGAATACAGAGTAGAAAGGGCGAAGCCGTTTCTTATATGAGAAGTATTTCCGATTAAAACTAATCTAATGAAACAGATTATTCAAATACTTAACATCCTCAACCATAAGGTACGTATCAAACGCTAAATATATGTGGTGAGAACCCAGAAATCAGAATGCAAACAATGCAAACAGCAGCATCAGACACGGAGGATACAGCCTAATTAGACAAAGAAATGTATGTGAGCAAAAATTATTTACAAATATTTGAATATAGGGTCACAAATAAAGCAGCTGAACGTGAGTGGACTATTTGATGAACAGATAAACACAGAAAACGTGTTACGCGTTTTGTTGTTGGTGATAACATTTGAAAAACAACGTGAATAGAAGAGGTTAACGGATTAAAAGAAGTAACCAACACTTAAAGGGGAAATAAAATATTTGGCTGTCTATCGCAAAAATGTAAATTCAAACCGTAGAGAACCAAACTCTTGTGTCAATCAAACTTCTGGGAAACAAGTAGTTTAGATACCGTGATATTTTCTTCCTAATATTAAGAATCACATGAGGCATAATACTTTTCAGGCGATAAATGTGTAACAGCGTGTAACACATTAGTATATACGTAATTATGTATGGGTAGTAAGATCGTTTGTACAACAACACGAATTTCTTAGTATTGATATTATTTAATAACAAGAAGAGTCAGTATACTTTGTTAAAAAATGCGTAAAAATTGGCCATGGATAATAACGTAGTCAATAATTACATGGTAAGGTAATGTAACATATCTTGACAAGGTAATGCTCCAGTGTTTTCCGATTGCTCTTTACCATGCATCAGTTATGTTTCACTTTATCTCAAATGTTTTTCCCTTTTGTCAACACTTGTCATTATTGATAAATGGGAATTACATTTGTCAAATATAAATACATGGTGAAAAGCAATCGGAAAACCCTGTAATAGCTATTAATTTCGAAAGAATTCAGTGCCACTTATTTTATTCTCCATGAATAAACTATGTGAGTTATTGAATAAGTTTAAAATATTGTAAAAGCTGTGGGATCTGCACTCTTTTTAAATAAATTCAATAGTAGAAGGTAGTTATTATTTAAGAATTATATTTCCAAATACATACACATATAAACAACAAACGGTAACACAGACGAACAACCTTTAGTAAATATAACAATAACTATTGTAGTTAACAAGCTCTACCTTAAAAACAGTAAACAGTAAAGCAAGTACTGCTGTTAGAAAATAACTGGAATAATCATGTAAAGTTCACTGTAAATTCATTTTATACACAAATTACTTTAAGGTCACGGAATATATCAGAACATCTAAATCAAAATCAACTATTTGAAAATTGATCACAGTTTTTCCAAGTTATTACGATAGACCTGAAAAGCTTCATGATTTTGAACAACACAATTCTCTATTAAGTTGTAGTTCCATAGCAAGCACCTGCTTTTTTACCTAAGATAAATGCCCTTTAATAATGGCCATATTGATGTTGATCGTACTCCTCTTCCGCCACTTGGTGCTGTACTTCTTCTTGCTGGTGACCCAGCGCTGCATGGTGGGCATAAGCAGTGTGGTGGGTCAAAACTGGCTGATGATGATGGGTCTGAACCTCTTGGTGGCCATGCTGCTCGTGCTGAGGGTGAGTAGTGTGAGTGGAGTAGCTTCCGTGGTGTTCCAGGGACTTTTGGATTTCGTGGGGGATTGGTGGTGGGGTGGGCAAATGGTCGCCCTTGGGTTGGAAACCATGTTCATCGGCTATGTAGGTGAGGGTGATGGGGTGGCCATGCTCATCGTGGTAGGTTATTGATCCTTTCTGGACTACCGTCTCGTGCTTCTTGTCACCAAGGTTTTTGATGTAGCCGGTCTCTTCAGCGTGGATGCCGTTTCCAGTTTCATAGCTGCAAAATAATAGATTTTGTAGAGATTGCAGGAAACGATAGATGGTAGCCTCCGTATTTCAGATACTTCCTTAGCTGTTTACATTCGGAGCTGGGAATATTTAAAACAACAAGAAGGTGTTAGAAAATATACTTATACCAAAATACAGTATTTTTTACTTTTTCTGTGTAAATACTATCAAAATGGTAGCAAAAGCTACAAACAGTTGCAACTTCAGTTAGAAAATTTCCTGTTGTGTACGATTTCGCGTAGCACCTCCGATTTAGCAATATAAAGTTGTTATTAGTTTTATCCATGAAAAGGCAAATACGTTTGAACCTTGAGTAGTAAACAAAGACATGGTCGAAGTATATCGGCAAATGAGTGTTTCGGCTTCCTTGAGGAGAACTAGTAAGTGTTTTATTGTGCTTCAAGTAAATGTATCAAGCTATAAAGATATCAATAGCCACCCAATAGCTAACCCAAAATTTGTAAAATATTAAATGACAATATAATTTTTCAGTGTTCTGGATTTAATATTTCTAATTTGATATACACCACTGGATGAGTACGGAGTTTTATATGTCTTTGGTTAATTAATCATCTGAATTATTATGCGGTCTGTGAAAGGTGCATTATATCATATTGCGGTAACTGATATAAGTATAAGATATCTTCAGTTACATGTACTTACATGAGCTGGGTCTGTATTACAGCATCGATTTCCAAACTATAAATAATTATTGTAATTGTATTTTAGCTGTGGCACAGCCTTATTCAATTTACCATAACAAAATATGTCTATTTTATTATATAATACAAGTGTGGAAAGAATACCATTGGAAAATGCATGTGAAAGATGCACTCGTGCTTTTCACAAGTGTGTTACGTACTATTTTTCTTAAGACAACTTCGCATTCCAACATAAATTTCATATTCGATTTGACATTTTTCGAAAAAAATTTACATTTGTCAAATCATTTGGTAAGTTTTAGCAAGTCTGATGATTATCACTTGACATTATGAGTGCAGAAAGTAGTTATTTTCTGCACCCAGATGCGTAGGGAAATAGTAAGTAAAATCTAACTGTAATACCCAAGTGTTTGGTGGTTAAAGGGTGTTCTAGGGGTAGCAATAACAAAATTAAATCCTAACTTTGTGTTTATAAAATGTTGTGAATATATTTATTAAACTCAAAGGAAAAAGCTCGAACAGTCATATAAATGTAAAATTATATTGACTGTGCAAGTAAATTTCAGGTGTATTTTTAGGAAAAGGCAATAAAAATCACAGTTTCCGTGATAGTAATAGTAATTTCTATATTTGACTGGTTTCAGCTCTATTTGCCAATATAGCCCGATTTTATGCCAATGACAGAAATGTACCCGCCATTAAAGTCTATCCCATTGAGGGCACAAGCTAAAAAAATGTATTAGAATTTACTCTCTGACCAGTTGGTCACCGACAAATGCAGTATTGAACAGCTTTCATCTCACCAATTAATGAGTACAATATCTTCCACGGACCCCTTCTGGGACAAACAGTAGAGAAACCGATAATTAATGTTAATAGCAATTTCTAAGACGTTAGGTAAGACCTATTTCAGTAGTACTTTTTCAATTATATAAAGGATGATTTGCATGTATTTCTCTACAGGGGACGTCTACGTTTCTGTATTTTTAAAATAGTAAAGTGTAACTACATCTGGAAAACTACTTTCTATGCACAGTTTATAAATATTGGCTCCAGCTGATGGCTAGGCTAAACTATAACAGGTGTCGAGAAAGCAAATGAACGAGTAGAAATATTTGCCTTTTTACTAAATTACCCTGCTTGCATCTTATATGGAGAAAATACTTTCTTTGCCTTCCGAGTAGACCTGCTGCCATCAAAGCTAAGCGTATTAATTTGCATAATTAATTGATGTTATAGCACCGATTAAAATGTCGTTAATTGGATCATTTCCGTGAATCTGCTTTCAATATTAAAGCTCCTTTAGTCACATTTGTTATAGTATGGACTCGGATTCTTCAAGAGTAAAAAACTTGTTAAAAAATTTTAAAATTAGAACGCAACAGTGTTTGATTAAATTATGTGTCAAGCATTTAAAATATTATAAATGGAATAACTGTGTATTACATTTTCATCATTCACGAATCTCTGAATTAATGGTAATCGAATTAAATATAATCTAAATATACAGATTTGCATTTATAAACCACTAGATCTAAGTAGAGGAGTTATGTTTAAGTGCACATAATCGCAATCATTTCTATCAACAACATTTTGTAAACCGGTGGATTAACGTAAGGTTTACTTTTTATTATTTTCGAAATGTATATTACCCCAATACCCCACAACAAACTATAACTGCAGCTCTATAAATTTCCTTTCCAAATCCAAATTTGCTTAAAATTTCTACGAATGGCACTTACCTAAACTTCCATCCTTCCTTGCCCTGCTTGTAGTGTTGTTTCAAAATTGGTATATGTTTGTGCTGCCCATGTTCATGGTGCGCGTTGTGGTACTGCTGAACTCTGACGGCACTAATACACCCAATTGCCAAAACCAACGCTACGAGAAGCATCTGAAAGGCAAGATATGAGACGTCAAGTATATGGAGCAATAAGGACCGGAAGTGCTGGGAGGCTGCGACCGGCTTATTAAAAAAACTAAAACCGCGCTCTCTCCTCGTAAATCGTAAATACCTCAAAATTCAAAATAAACCCGTCGGCTTTCACTCGCCAAGTTTAACGAGTACTTACATTAGGATACATTTTGGTAATCCGGACCTTGGTAAACAAGAAGCACTAAGAGCGAATGAGTTCCTAACCAGCCAACTTCCCTTTTATACAAGAACCCTCTTTCTAGTCGGTGACCATCCAAATAGAAACTAAGCCTTATTGCCACTGCCATAAGAAAGTGTCACTCCACTTCTTCGGCTTAATGATGATATTGTCGATATCAACTTGACCGATGCAGAAGACGAATAGCTCATTAAAGTTGTTAGTTTAAGATGTGTTCCTTCCGATATTAAAAATGAAAATGCATGTTGCGTTAATTAAATGCTGTTTGTGTGTCACATGTTTGCCAGTTGTCATGATGTACCAATTATTTGGGACAGCTTAATATAATAGACCAATTCGGTATATTTTTTAGTTTATTTAAATTCAAATTATAGTCTCATCAAATGTCTGTTGTTCGATACATCAAATTCTGAGCATTAAAATTGACGTTTAGTTGACTATACAATTTTCTAAATTAAAAATTATGTCAAAGTAATGTACATTTTTAATTTATATCATTTCGTGTTTTTTATAAACTATTTTTACAGTCTAAAAGTTGCCACTCAGAAGACAATACCTTAATTAAGTTTTGTTTCTTATTTACGAAATTTTTAAACAATACCGTGTGACGTCTCAATAAGATGGGTTCTTTAGTAATTAGATTTAATTTCAAGAACCGGTAGTGTTATTCAATAATACAAAACAAAATACTGAAATATATACCGTATGTAGTTGACACAGAGCGATTAAATTTTATTGGTCAGCGGTAATATAATTTAGTATTTAAATAAAATTGACATAGTTTTATGGTGTCTGTTTTACTAACATTAAAAAATAATGTGGGTAACTCCCAATTTCAAGTAGGTACATATAATACAAAAAATAGTTGTGCATTTATCACAATAGAATTTTAAGTGAATTTTAGGACAGCGCGAAAGGGAGCTTTGGGAAGGGCAATAGAATAATACAAACAAAGTAAATTTGGTGTAATTTGGTATAGCTCCGCGACCTTGAAACAAGTTGATGTAAGGTTTAGCAGCAGCTTATCTCAAGGCTGGGAATTTTTTAGCTTATAATTTTTACATTAAAAACATATTCTTGTTTGAATTCGCTGAGTAATATAACCTGAAGATTGCACTTCGCCAATTCAAGAACGGACTTTAGCCATAGCAATGTGCTTTTCTATTACTCTTCTCGGACCTGTATCACCCTTAAGACACAATTTCAGACTAACATATATTCGAACGTTTTTGTTTATTTTGACTTAGAGACCATGCCCCTGGGATAGTGTTATCCAATTTTGATAGTTTTCTACGGATTATTCTACTTGCTTTGATAATGTATATAAAATACTTTAACGCTACAAGATTCCTCGAGCAATAGGTCTCGAACACTCCGTTGAGTTCACTTTAAGGCGCCCCGGTTCATTGACTACCTACTTAACACGCCAAAGGCGGGTCTCGTACCACTACCGATTAATGCGCAACGACTATCCACTTAATGACAGCAATAGCTTCAAACGTGACAGCCGTTTAGCCCTGTCTATCAGCCTCCACCAGAGACATTATTAGAACAACCTAATTAATCTCCTGTTGCAAGCCAATACCTGGATTTGACCAATGATGATGATTATCAAGATTGCAATGTATCACGGATGCCGCTCGCCTCAATTGTTGTATGCCGAAGCCCCAGCTATAGACTTCTGCTGGGATCTCTATGGGCCGCTATGGTGTCGTTCAATATTGCACTTCACCCCCGATGCTGGGTCTTAGCTCCAAGAAAATCACATTTTGCTTGCGGGCGTAACCACACACCGTTCCTACTCGATAGCGAATTCTTCTTTCCCGCACGTAACCATCGACGCACCTGGTCTGTTCTCAGATGGGCGCGCGAACTAATGGCCACTTTTCAAATACGTTCTTAACTTACTACAATAGCAAATATACAACACAATTTTTACTCTAGCGTTTAAATATTAAACAGCTCTGGTAAACGCGTCAGGCCCATTACATACTATCTCCTATTCTTTCATTTACATGGTAGATTTCCAATTTTTTCCTTATATCTTCGGTCTGTCTCATCTTGCGCATTTCTCTACCTTGCGAAGGAATCTCCACTGCTTGTATTTTGCTACTGTTTTCTTCGTTAGCGCCAATAATTTGTTAAAGTATGTGTTGCCGTGATCGCGTATAACTTTATTCTGGTATCTTTTCTCACTTTATTGCCTAGTATTCTATTGATTGTGATATTGTTTGATATCTTTGTACTTTGATTTCCTTGTCCCTATTTTTAGTTCCCTTGTCTAAAAGACGAAGGAAGTATTGTAATAATCTATGAAACTTCTTGTGGCACTTCAAAAATCATGATATTTCTTTGGGTATTTTACCACACTACAAAATGAAAAATATTAGAACATAAACGTTTCGGAAGATAAATTTAATCTTCTTCCGCTTTCAATAATTAGTAAATTAAATTAAAATTTAACTAGGGTAACTTAGCTTATTTTTCTGGATATCTAGCAGAATGCAACTAACCTCCCAGTATTTACTGCTAGTATATTTTAAATTTAATTAGTTAGTTGCTGAAAGCGGTAATAGATTTTTCAAAACGGTTATGTTCTAATATTTTTAACTTTGTAATGTATTAGAGACCCATAAAGTATTGTAATCGTGAAGAAACCTTCCGAGATTTCTTTAGATCTTTACGTTTCAGACGAAAAACACATTTTCTCAATTCCATCCGTCTGTCGGTCCGTCTGTCTGTTTGTCCGTCTATTCGCGGTATATCTCAAAAACTGTTGGAAGAAATCAATATATTGCATGCCTATTATACGTCCACCTGGCTTGAAACCAAATATACTTTCGGACCCATATATACAGAGTGAGCACCTTAAAAAATATAACGATGTCAATTATTGGTTTTACCGAGGAATAGATAAAAGTAATAATTTTGCACATAGCTCAGGCTTTACTCTTGAAGAAATGGGACCCAAAAGCTACAAGATCTTCATTCGTGGCAGAGGACGGCTTCGGCCAGAGCTGCTGCCAAACGTTGAAATCGCGTTTGCATCTGCTGAAATAGCACCGAGTTCGATTCCCACCGCCTGTAATTTATTTTATTTGCAAATTTATGTAATTCGCGTTACCAAGTGTTTTCCTTTGTGGTTCTGGTATTATTAGTGATGTTAAGATATTTTCACTTCTAGTTTCCATTGAATTTTCAAATTTTTCAGTATAACAACTGTCACTTGCGATAGAAGTTCTAAGTAAAGACCATTACAGATTTTTTTCGTAGCTGATGTCGAAGTCGAGATCCCAGAATTATTGTCTAATCATCGGCACATAATAGTACATTTGTCCAACGTTTTCCTTTATGGTTACTGGTATGTACAAATAATATTAAAATTAGTTTGGGTGTTATTTATAAACCTCCTAGTGTTAGTGTAAGGTATTTAAGTGAAGTGTTTGATTGTATCGAGCAGGTCTATCTTGAAACTCAATATATAGTCTTAATGGGGGATGTTAATGTAAACTTATTAGATGATAACTCAGATTCTAAATTATTTATAACTGGTATTTCTGATTTTGATTTAAAACAAATTGTAACTAAACCTACTAGAATAACTTCAACATCTGAATCATTAATAGATGTAATTTGTATTAGCGAAAATTTCAGCACTGTGATACGTTTGATTTAAATAATAATACCGATCATCTGCTGGTATATGTTACACTAAAAATAGAATGTGATTAACCTTCCTTAAGTTATTTCTGTTACAGAAACTAGAAACACTTTGACTTAAATAATTTTGATTATGATGCGGCTGGAGTTAATTGGGATTCTATAAAAAATATTGAGGATATTAATTTGCGTATTCAATATTGAACTCAAACTATCTTGTATCTACTTATTTGACATGCATGTTCCTATATGCATTGTTAAGACAAAACGTGATTATCATCCATATATAACCTATAATTTAAAGCAAATGATCCGACTCAAGAAAAAGCCGTATAAAAAATATCTACTCACTAAATCTGTTGCTAATAGACAGTATTATGTAGATTTAAGGAACTATGTAAAAGAAGCAGTAAAAAGAGAGAAAAAAGCGTACATGCAACACACTGTTGCACAACACAAAAAAACTCTAAAGTACTGTGGAATAAACTTAAGGACTGGGGAGTCTGCTCTAAAACTAAAGCCGATGGCTTGCCAGGTCATCTGAGACAACCCGATGAAATGAATAATTATTTCTTAAACGTGGCTGGAGGTTCGATCGATCCAAATTTGTTAACTCATTTTATCCAAAACAAATTAAATGATGATAATCAATGTTCAATCAAAACCATTACTGAGGAAGATATTTACGAAAGCTTAAAAAACATTAAATCTCAGGCATACGGTGTAGATTGCATCAATGTAAAAATTATTACTTCTGTATTACCTCATTGCATTAATTCACTAAGAGATATATTTAATCAATCTATTAACACCGTTGTGTTTCCAAATACCTGGAAAATCGCCTAAGTGATCCCCGTACCAAAAGTAAGAAATCCGATCTCCTTGAACGAATTAAGGCCAATATCGATATTACATGCGTTTTCAAAAATATTTGAAAAAGTTATAGCAAAACAAGTAGTCCAATACCTAAGAAAACTTTCAAATCTTGGCTAAAATGCAATCGGGCTTTCGTCAAAAACATAGCACTTCTTCAGCGTCTTCTCCAATTTTAGTGCTATTGGATCAAAGTAGAGATTTCGATTTCGAGTTGTTAATTGCTAAATTGTCGTATATTGATTTTGATAATCGTGCCAGGGCATGGTTTGGAGACTATTTGCAACAGCGAATGCAAAGAGCTAAAATAAGTAACGAAGTATGCCTTCAGTTAGGAGTAACTACAAGTGGCGTTCCCTAGGGCAGCATTCTTGGGCCTGTCTTATTCTCAATTTTTTGCTTTGACGTGACTGCGGCTGTAAAAACTTGTCAACTACACTTATATGCAGATGATATGCAGCTATATAAAATTTGCAATAATATCAATGCCACAGATACAGTTAATTTAATAAATATCGATTTAGAAAATGTGTACCGCTGGTGTAGTTGCAATGGACTAAAAGTTAGTCCTCATAAAACTGTAGCCATGGGCATCGGCCCCGAGCGACACAAACAAGTTATTTGTACTCATGTGCTGTTAGTCGACGGGAGCCCGATTGAATGCGTCTTCTTGGCAAAAAATCTACGCCTGTGTAGAGATAATAAGTTATGTTTTAATGAACATGTTAGCAATGTATATACCGCTACGTTTTTAAGTTAAAATCGTTGTATCATCTAAAATATCAACTTAATGAAGATATAAAATTAAAACTTGTTAAAACACTAATTTATCCGCACATCCACTATTGTAGCATAGTATATTATAATTTTCTGCTCACTTATAACAAACAAAAAATACAACGTATTCAAAATGCTTGTATCCGATTTGTCTGCAATATTTCCTATGGTACTTATGTAACCCCATATTTCGAACTTATATCAGAACCAAATATAATAGATAGAGTAAAACAGTTATTTCTAATTTTCCTATATAAACTTTTAATTTATAAGACGCCTGCATATTTATATAACTTGTTATTACGACGATCAGACATCTATGATGTCAACATTAGAAACATTAATAATTTTACCATCCCACAGCATGTTAATCGTACATATGAGGGCTCCTTCTCATATAATGCCCCTTTATTGTTAAATATGGTAGCGAATCAGCTCCGTCTAAATTTTTACGAATTTGCTAAGTATGCTAAACTAATCACAAAACTGTATGATCAAAAATAGAGATGCTACATATTTTTGTAATTAATCTTAATTTCCCACTACTTTTAAGTGAACGTATGCGCAACATATATTATATTATTCGGTAGAACGGAAGAACGGCGTAGCCGAGTTCATACCTTCTGTGTAATTTGTGTTTTTTTCTTTACACAATAAAGATTTATTTATTTATTTTATTTTATGAGATGATCGAAATATATGTTAAATAAAGTGGTTGATAGGCTGCACCTTAGTACTCCTTAGTTGGTTCTAATTACTCCCGTTCGGCCAGTTCCTGTATTTATATATTTGCGTTAATGTATATACACTTTGTACTGCTATTATCAGATTATCTTCCATAGTTTTTATCGGTCTACTCCTAGTTTGTCAAAGCTAAATTTACGTCTTTTTGTATAATTTGTCTTATAGTACAAGAGCGATCTTGTCTAAATCTTGCCTGTTCTTCTTCTAGCATTACATAGTATGTGACTGTTCTCTGTTATTGATTTGTGTTTCGCTCGCTCTTTTTGAAAAGCGATATTACTTATATTACTTGCCAGTATTATGGAATTTGGCGTTTTATCCAGCATGGATTAAGGAGATGTCGAATTTAATTTCTAAAAATGGGCCTTAATATTTTAATAATTAAATATTATGTTAGTCTATCCCAGCGGCTTTTCGGTTTTTTATTTGTCTTAGTACCTCTATCAGTTCTTCTATTAATATAAAATCTACTCTGTTATTGTGATAGTCGTCACTTCTGTATCTTGGCACTCGGTCTTTATTTGATCACATAAAAGTGTTCCATAATGTGTTTTCCGCTGCTCCTCATTCAGGTTATTTAGTTTTGCTATATCTTTTTCAAAAGGTTTGAGGTTTTTCAATATTTTGGAAGCCACTGTTTGCCGTCCATGGATATCGTGTTTTAAAGTAAGTACTTGGAAATGTGTCACAATCGTCTTGGTGTGGTTGCCTTTTCTATTCTTATAAACTTTCTTGCTTTTGCTGTTGTAGATATATGTTGTACGCGTATGTTTTTTCTCAAATTGCATTTTCTAATTGCTCCTTCCACGCCGTCATACCTTTTCTGCTTCGAGTTTTCCTTTTTCCTTTAATGCTTGGTTTACACTTTTTTATGCATTTCTTCAGATTTTCTCATTTTTCATTTATATCTTTTTGTGTTAGTGTTGTTTCTAGAGATATTTTTGTAGTCTCTCTAGTAGAAATATATAATGCTATCTTCCTGCACTATGTATATTTTATACACTTCTTTGTTAGTTTCCGACCTGTTTAGTTTGACCTCGTTTTATTTGGCTAGTAAAACGATTTCAGAAACAACAAATAATGATCGGAGTAGAATTCAACTCCTCTATGCACCCTGATATCCTGTAAAAGTATGACATCTTCAGGATGGTAACAATGTGGATATACTTCTTTCGATGAAAACTGTTTCTCAGTTTTGGTTTATAATATGAAGCAAACTGACTCAGCCCTTGTTCATTTCGGTTAACATTTTTCTGAGGGTCTCATACAACATTAGAGTGTCTTCATATTTTCCTTCTTCAGGGCTATAGACACCAAGGATTGTTAGGTAGCCGCTATATATTGCAATTCTTTCGGA
The DNA here is from genome assembly GCA_940337035.1 of Agriotes lineatus. Classification (NCBI taxonomy): domain Eukaryota; kingdom Metazoa; phylum Arthropoda; class Insecta; order Coleoptera; family Elateridae; genus Agriotes; species Agriotes lineatus. The sequence goes on from OW679198.1 coordinate 80,868,966, forward strand.
AATGTATGTGTAGCTTTCTATATTCGTTCTAAATTCTTTGTAAATCAATACCCCTACATAATTTCACTATGAATTACTATATAATCAGCAAAGTCCTTCGTTCTCTTAAGTTTTGCCCTTGTTTGGGTTACTATTACAAAATATATTTTTCTAATTGTGAGTTCCTAAAGTTTCTAATTTTTATTGCCCAGTCTCCCAACACTCCAAGTCTCTAGTTTTATTGTTTTGGTTATTCCTATGGCTATTCCATACAGCACTCTTTTCTGAAGTTTATGAGCATTTGTAATGGTTCCTCGTTATATATGATGCCGGTCTATAGATGGGTAGTCATGTAGTGGGGTTGCGATCTCATGATTTGCCGACTCTTGTGGATTTCTTCTTCAAATCAAGTTAAATCAAGTTTGAAGTTGATGTATCACATATTATGCAACTAGTGGGTTCTTGATTATTAAATAATCATTTCTGTTTACACGAGATATATTGTCTGGCAATCACGCGAGTCCGAAGGACGAGCATGATGGCCTAAAACAATATATCGAGTGGAAACAGAAATGATTTGATAATCGAGAAGACACGAGTTGCATTCGGCTAGATTATATCACGAGTCAATAAACAACGTCTGAATAGTGTAATTTAAATATTAAAGGTCGGTACAGTTAATGTGGTTCTTATGACAATTGTACTGACAGCAGGTAACGTGATGTTTGTGAAGGCGTGTGACTATCACCTATTAATCAGGAAGGTATGTGATTATCATTATCAAATGTTAGGGGGAGTGGTATAATCATATATAATGCAACTAGTGGGTTCTTGATTGTCAAATAATTATTTCTGTTTACATGAGATATATTGTTTGGCAATTACGCGAGTCCGAAGTCACTTATAGAAGTACTGTCTTAAAAGATACGTTAATAATAAATAGAACGTGATCAAATAACTTCGCGCTTGCAAAAATATGAAAATATATTATTTTTAAACATTTATTAAAATGTTAAATTTTAGTTCATAATTATTTGTTTGAAGTTTCATGAAATATTAAAACCGCTAATCTTTATTTGTAAGTTACAACGTTTTCGACTAATATTCCATTAATTAAGACATAAGTAAGATCATTATTTCATAAAACGGTTAATGTACTAGAAAACAGCTCGTTTTAACGATCTGAGAACAGATCTCGTTTCGTAATTTGCTCTAATCGAAGATGTCTCATAAATTATTATTCGAATTTCTTAATAGAAATGGAGATAGAATGCTACCATGCAAGTAAATAATTGCGGAAGGCCTGTGGCAGTTTCCTGAAAATGTTATCGCAGCAACTATGTTGAATGCTTTTAGGAGATATTAATTTTTGCAGGTATGCTTGTAAAACTGATTTTTGTATATACAGGGTGTTGCACATATTACAAGGTATACTTAGTTTATGGAAAGTAACCCGTAAATTTTTAATAAAATACAAAATTATCAACTAAAGCTGAAGTCAGAAATACTGTTTACGAGTTCTAGGGTATCTTAGGCTAGGACGTATTGTTTAAAATCTCAGTTTGCTGCATAATATTAAAATAGATTGGGTTTATTGAAAAACTGTTTGATTTTTTTTATATACAGTTAAATCCTATAAAAACTAAGCATCATTTATTCAACAAAGTGCTACACAAAAATAAATAATTTGAACTGTTACACTTATGTAAGTCTTTAACTTATAAATAACAAACAATACATAAATTGCTAAAGTTTTAAAGTGGAAAATAATACATAATATACTTACACAATACACAGTTTTATCCACATGGTTTGCAATAAATCATATTTGTTTCATGAGCAGCTTCTAAATAGTAGTAGTACATTATTATTCAACTAATTGGTGTAAGTTAATTTTCTGGAAAACATATTTCTTATCACATATTTTTTATCTGACTTTTTACTTCTCCCGTTGAAACGACGAAAAAAGTATTGTAATTGCGAAAAAATCACCTTTCAAGATTTCTCCAGATCTTTACGTTTCAGGGTCCTAGATGACGAAAAACAGGTTTTCTCAATTCCGTCTGTCTGTCTGTCTGTCTGGATGTCTGTCTGTTGGCGGTATAACTCAAAAACTATTTCTCGGGGGAAGACAATATTTTGCGTACACATTATATTGCTACCTAATATTTATGTCAACTATAGTTATAGGTGTTTTTCGTCTGTAGTACTCATTCTTAGTTGTTTACTTTGCCACTACCATACAATCTAACTAGTTAATACCTATGTATTGTGCAGATTATGTACATTTTGTTTAATAGTAGCCTGTAATTTGTTGATCTGTTGGCTACTTTCTAAAATAAATAAATATCTACCTGGCATGTAACCGAAAAAACTTCAGACAAATATATACAGAGTGAGCACCTTAGAAAGATAAATAAAATAATCTTTGATTTAACTTAGCAAGAAATACAAGTAATAGTTTGTACATAGCGCAGGCTTTATTCTTACCAAAAATGGGTTACAAAATAAATTTTGTACGATACAAAAAGGGGCAACAAATTGGTGCGGTACTTAATACAGCTGCAATGCAGGAATTTGAAGGGTCGGTGCTCCGTAGCTCAGGTAGAAATTTCCCGTTCTCTTACAATATCCCACAAAACGTTGGGACTGCATACGCGGTCCGCCTGCCGTTCGAATTCGACCACCGGTAACGATTTCTTTTTTAAAATTTTTTTTTAATTTACTGGGAACGTGAAGATATTTTTACTCCTAACTCAATTTGATTTTTAAAATTATTTAGTGTCATATGTCGACGAGAGAAGTTCTGGGTAAAGCCTTTTACAGATTTTTTACAATTGTAACAAAGTTTATGAACACCATTGAATATCAAGTCTACTAAAATTCGCTCCCTAGACCCTAGAGGTTGGCAGAATATTCGCTCAGAAATAGTATATTAGATTACAGGTCATGAAAGTGGTCTTTTACAAGAAACAAGAACGTCTTAAGGGGGTGCAAGGGGTACACAGCACCTGGGCGGTAAGGTGTAGGGGAAGATAGCTACTAATGGGCTACATAACAATTTTCTTCAAATGCAAAATTTAGAGTTTTTCTTTAACGTTCTTGGCGGAGATAAAGCATGGTAGCTAAGGAGAAAACGTAACTGCGTGAGGTCAAGCGAAGAGTTTAAAGCACCAGGCAGTGAATAGCTGCGGTTTAGACGGAACCATGATGTAACATATCGATCGACTCCACTTTCAGAGCTGGCAAAATTATGTCTTGGTTCATAAATATTTCACTATGCCTCAAAGTGTGGCAAAGAAAGATGTAAACAATAATGCCGTCGTACAAATAGTTCAAATATTGATAGGTATCAATTAACATGTGAAGTGACAAATTACTATTATGTAATAAAATAAGACTGGTGTATTTTCTGCAGATCATTTCGCAACAGTGTCCGAGCCCTTGGAAATGTGAAGAAAATGAAGATATCACAAGTTTTTTCATTATTCACAAGTAATTAGTTTGCAATTTGTACTATTTCCTTCACTGACCGAAATCAAGATTTTACTGAACAAACTAAAATTCACCTCATCTTCATTCAATATTTTGATATATTTGCTTAAAAATAACCTAATTATCACATTTACAAATGTATCAATTATTTTATGCATTTATTTAACATTACCTGACACTGTTGCTAAAGGGGAAAATCATTTCCAAGTAATTGTTTTTGTTTGTTATGGATGTGGTCTCGTTTCTAATCTTAACCTCTAGCGTTCCCCCATGGAACCGCCTCCGCATTACTTCAGGGGTCGCTGCAGTTACAAAAATTACACTTAAGCAAGCAAACCCAAAACGCCCGGACCAGGAGTAGAACCCTCGTCCGAACACTCTGTATTTCGTTGTGGACTCGACTGAAGCGGCAGAGACCACTAGCCCACCCAGGTTCCATTATGGCCAAGGTCTTGGCATACAAAAGCCAGATACCAGACACCAAATGATTTGTTCATGTGGTTAGTGTCTTATTGGAATTTTGCCGAGACTAAGAAGTTCCAACCCTAGCAAAGAACCGTTTACATCGTAGGAACAGAAAACCCATGGTTTTACATCTCTAGGGATTTCATCAGTTTTTTTTTGTTTCTAAAAATTTCAGCGGGGATGGGCATCGAACTCGAACTATTAGCTCAGTAGTCAGACTGTTGAACCACTGAGCCACAGAGTACGACATTTTCCAAGGTAAGAAAAGTACAAAATTACTACTACTACTACTACTGCTTGGCCTGAAGAGAATTTTAAGAATATTTTCAGTTTTTGAAAAAAACAAGTCGCCCTTGACAGTGAAGCGAAAACTATTTAATTTTCAGGTAAAGTACCCTTTTTGTTAATGATACGGCAAAATGTTACTAAGAAAAGTTGTTCAGAATGAGAAATTATGGCCTCATACAAAATTTCAGAAAGATCTACCTACGTAGATTAAACCGTCATTTTTAATAAATCCAATTTATTTTGCCTAATTTCAAAAAGTGACGATTTAATCTAAGTAGGTAAATCTTTCTGAAATTTTGTATAGGGCAATAAGTTATTATTTTGAACAACGTTTTTTGGTTAAATTTTGCTGTATCATGAACAGAAAGGGTAGTTTACCTGAACAGAAAATAGTTTTCGCGTCACGCGTCAAGGCGGATCTGTTTTTTTTTAACTGAAGATATTCTTAAAATTCTCTTCAGACCAAGCAGGGCATAATCCCACAATCTTAAAATAATATTCAAAAATGTTTAGTCCATCTCACCTCTTGTATCACCCATCCTGGGACACACTGTATATGATTATTTGAGTATGGCCCTAGAAACATTATCAAGTTTAGCTATAATTATCGAAAATGTTATAAACGTATATGTAGTTTAGCTTTTGAGCTTACCACATAGCTAGAATTATGCCAATTAAAATAAGTTTTCTATTTTTAAAATTAAATTTACGGTACCCCCCACCCAAGAAAAGCGCCCTTCGGTGCTTTCCAATAATACTTCGACACTCAGCATCACTCCGTTTCGCTAGTACAATGAAATGTTATGAACTAGTTATTTATAAAAAAAAATCTTCGACCATACCTCAAAAGTTGATGTTGCTTTAATTTTCGGAGGACCTATCGTATGAAAATGATTCAAGACTTCAAGAAGGTTCCTGGCGACCGGAATTGTGTACACATACTAACATACGTACACCGCACGGCATGTTTAGGCACCCCCAAATACGAGGCTGGGGTCTTCACCAAAAGATCCGCACAGCCGAGACGGAGATTTGGTATACTGGGTTAATTAGTCGGTTGACACGAATTTTAGAGATATTTGACTCAGGATGGTTTTCGATATGAGGGAATTTCAATACTGCGTACACTTCGTGTTGAAGTAATTTGCACATAAACAAATACAGAAGCAAATTCATAGCAAGATAATCACCATTTGCTAAATTGAATAACGGTTGAAAAAATCCAAAAGCTACTTAAAGAAATTGGTGAAAATAGCTTGATGCTGCCAATAATAGTGAGACAGTAGAAGTAAATATTTAGTAATGCAAATTATATTAATTTGGAAAAAGGAAAAACAATGTAGTCGATGGGAATCGCATTTGAGCTTCAACAAAAAATCTAATTTGTAGGCAGACGCTAAATGCTTATCGTTATCTTATAAATGACGTCATGCCGACATGAAGAATTATTGTCAATTCTCAACGAAATGCGCTTGATCGATGCCGATGAAAACATGATGTAGACAAACACGCGGGAAGAAACGAAGGCAGAGATTCGGGCACTGCATACAGTGTTTAAACAAAAATTTCGTACATAAGAAAACGCCAATGCTAAATTTGGTGAACAATGCGTAGAATGCAATTTCATCTTTACTTTTAGCAAAAATTAATGCACTGTAACTATTTTAGGAAAGCCCGATATTCTGAGATTCTGCACTAATCAAGCAGTAATAATCACAACTGTCTTGCAATTTAATTATTATTAAAACAGTAATTTTGTTGAGTAATTGATTTTTTATATAGCAATTACTGTACTTCTCACATTGATATCTAATAAATTCGTTAAGAAAAACATGCTATTTTGATACTACATAATTTTTATACCAGCGAACAACTTTTGTTTAGAAACAGTCTTCAACAGTGAGATTTATGTTGTAGAGAATCTGCAACATTTCCAGTAATTGTTCATTGAAAATGATCTGCTAAACTTAGCAAAATTTATGTTTCAACAATTCAATTTGAGTCCGGTTTTTCGAAGGCAGTTGTGATTATTACGTCTAAATAAGTAAGCAATCTCAGAATATCACGCTTTTCTAAGACAGCTACAGTTCATTAATTTTGGTTATAGGCAAAAATAAAACTGTGATGTAAGTAAACATCAATCTTGGGTTATAATATAGTGAAAATTGAATAACATATGTCTACAAATAACGAACAGAACGGTGTAAATAAATGCGTGTTATGCGCGGAAAAAGCCAGACGCGACATATAGTTCGCTGCTGAGCGCGAGCCAACCACGGCCATCGGTGATCGTTTGCGAAATTTAACATTGCCGTTTTCCAATGTGCGACATGTCCGTTTACACACAGTATACCGGGTGGTTGCTCATACCTCTGAACATAGACAATTTACATGGCTTATCGCGGTTATGCATATTCCTGCTCACCATTTTTATGGAAAAATATGGTGGTGGAACTAAATTAAAGAGAATAATTTTCCGCGTCGTTTAGTTAATAAAAACTTATTGGATAATGTTAATCGTTAATAAAAATATTAATTTTAAAATTTAGATATTCGCAATTATGGGCGGCCGCTCTTCCCAAATATGAGTGGCCGCGCTTGTTAAAAAACAAAAGGTGTCTGTTGACAACTCAGATAATTGTGCCCCTTAAAATGAATGAAATTTACTCTTAACGAGGAAAGGGTGTTCATTGTTAAAACTTTATATGCTTCTTAAGTATTTTTAATACCGATCCATGATTAACATTGCACTCACGGGCTACTGATCTTGCATTTACGTTTGGATTTAGTTGTATTAATGCCAGAACCCTTTTCTCTAAATCATCATTTCGACTTACCTACAATATTATACATTTAAATAGTATCAATGAACACATACACTGTATGAACTTAATTATTTACCTTTGCTTTCTTTAGCTGCTACACCTCCCGTCATTTCGAATTTCTGCACATAAGTTTGTTAGAGTAAATTGCATCCATTTTAAGCGGCACAATTATCTGAGTTGTCAATTTTTGCGAATATCTAAATTTTAAAATTAATATTTTTATGCACAATTAGCATTATCCAATAAATTTTTAATACTAAACAGCGCGGAAAATTATTCTCTTTAATTTAGCACCACTACCATTTGTTTTCATAAAAATGGTGAGCAGGAATATGCATAACCGTGATAAGCCAAGTAAATTGTCTATGTTTAGAGGTATGACCAACCACCCGGTATAAAGACTACCATTTGGGACCATAACCTTAATCTAATTAAAATAATTTAGACGTTTTTTCAAATTGCATTGTAAGTAAAAAAGTTACAGAAGTAACTGTTTCAACGTCTTTAATAAAAAGCTTTACCCAGAACTTGCCTCGTCGACATTGTGACAATAAATAATTTTAAAAATTAAATTAAGTTAGGAGTCAAAATATCTTCACGTTTCTAATTAATTAAATAAATTTTAAAATAAGAAAAACGTTACCGGTGGTCGAATTCGAAGGGCAGCCGGACCGCGTATACAGTCCCAAAGTTTTGTGGGATATTACAAGGAAACGGGCTATTTCTACCTGCGCAAGGGAGCACTACGTGACACGTGCTTCCCGGCTGGCTTAGATAGCACCTCTTTTCGTTGACAACTCTTACGCTGTAAAGCAGAAAGAGCACTTACGCTGTATCTGTTGGATTCTTGTCAAAAGTAAAGTACAAACTGTTACTTTTATGTATCTCAGTTAAACTAAAAATAAAAATATTACCCGTGATGCGACTCGAATGCAGCGCTTGGGAACGAGCCGGCCTATTAGTACAGTAAAATTGTCGTTTTACCTTAAAAAAATTGGCCGCGGCAATTCCTCTTGCCCAGTGGTTTAGGGTCATTAGACAAGTGTAAAACCAAAAAGGCGTCACCCCACCCCTTGCCAAACAGCCGCCATCTTGATAACAATTGAATTGGTTTTTTCTAGCAATCCATTGGTCGCACAGAAAAAGTTATTGAACAAAAAATGTTGGAAATAAAATTCTACACATTTTTTATCATTGCCGCGATACCGAGAAGTTGGTATTTTAAACGGTAGAGGGCGACAAAGTTACCGAAAATCTGTTTCCGCCATTCTAGCGCTGTGGGGGTGATTTTCTCCGAATGTGGGAATGTGAAAGTTGTAGTGCTTGAAAAAATATACACGAATCTCTTCTAATAATGTGATTGATTTAAATAGTCTCCGAGTGACAGCCCTTCAAAGACCGCGCAGCGCGGAGAATTGGAGAGATGTAAATTATTTATATCCCGCACTTATTATAACTAACGAGATGCCATGTCTGCCATTTGGTTAACATAAAGGAAACCATTATCGCTCGTACTGTTATCCATTTTTAATCAGAATACAATCACGAAACAGCACTCGCGATCGTATTCACGGATTTTTTCCAAGAATTTTTCACATTGCGTTTATAACAAGTTGTGAGCTCTTTTTTCAATAAAAGTTTTAGCAACATTTCTATCACGGTCGATAATGACTCGGTTGTGTCCGAGACTCCGAACCAAGACGAAGAAACAGCTCCAAAAAAAGAAAACGTGTCTGAGTAGACTTAGGGTTTATGCAAAAAGAAATTACTTTCAATATATGAGCCCAGAATCAAATCATTTGGCACAGTTAAGATTTTTCTGGTATCTTTATTTTGTACCCACAAAAGAAAATCTTCCAGGTCAATATTCTTACATCGTAATTGTAGACGTTTTTAGCAGTATTATAACAGCTTTAACAATAACAAATTACAAAAAGTGGTCGGGAAACACTAACTTTAATAAATATTATACACCAAGTGAATTAAACATATCTTTGAGTTAATAAATGTTTAATTCACGTGGCGTATATATGTTTTTATTCAATTTTGACGAAATTTTGAATAAAAAAATTAAAAAATATTCAAACTAAGATATAAACTTGCCCATTCATCGTCAATTTGTTCTAAATTATAGTAATTATATATTACACACTACAAAGACAAAGAATAATTGAATGTAAATATTTGTAGATAATAAACATATGTTGTGAATTAAACTTTTTTAATTCTCTAGTGAATTAAATTTTTTTATTCAATTTTGCCGTATAAAGTGACGTTTATTTGTTTCTGGCCTGCCCATAAAAGTTAATGTTTTATAAACAGTCGTTTAAAATTTTTATTCCGCTAGTGATTTAAAATTTTTATTCCGCTAGCGCTTTAAAAATGTCAAATAAATGTCAACCAAAATAGATCAATAATTTATCAAAAACTTATACATCAGGAAATTACAACTAAATTAACAAAACGAAAACAAAAATGGCTACGCATTATTTCCCAATTAAAGAAGTCAGGTCCTTCAACGGTTCGCTGATAAAAAAAAGGTTGCAATTTTGAACAGCACCAGTTTCAAAATTTATGTTTCTTGTAGCACTAACTAATTCGTTGTTCACAATTTTATGCAAATGAACTGCATCATCATTCAGAACAGGAGTTTTTCCCTCTGAAACAACAACTGTGGTACTAGGTTTCTCTGCAGGTATCAAAGAAGAAGTTTTTTTTCCAAAAATCTTTCCGCAGGTCTCTATCTTCTTCGTAATCGAGTCTTCGATATAATTTTCAGCGACTGTACTGGAACTCCATCCACCATGTCTTTTAAGTTCAAGAAGATTCGCACCTCCATCTACCAAAAGCGAGGCGGAGCTCCTTCGAAAAGCATGACCTGTATATAACGCAGAATCGGGAAGACCCAAAAAGGTCGCAATGACGCTAGGCATTTTACGTATTTTGTTCTCTCCTACCGGCTGGACGGTACACTTGCCATGTTGATAATTTAAAAAAAGGCGTCTATGGGTCACCGCTTGGGGTCGTAATTTTACGTAGGTCCTGTAGATATCTACAGCATTTATGGCTACTTCATTAATTATAGTAAACACGCGAGGTTTGCTAGTTTTTGTGTCTGGTAGAGTTACAACTAAGACATTTCCTCGATCCTCAACATCGTCAATTTTTATGTTTACGAGTTCGCCAATGCGGCATCCACCAGCTATACCCATGACAAGCACTGTCTACAATAAACAAAGACATTTTTTCATTTGCTACGTTTTTATTTAAAAAAGTAACTGACCTTAACCAGTAGAAAAATTTCATCCGGTGCCTCACTGAAAAATCTTAACATATCATCACGGCTCAGTACTTTAGATTTTTTGCTTCTAAACCCTTTTGAATTTTGTTTCAATAGAGCTTTCACTTTAGAGAATCTATAAAAGTAATATAAATATTTACAGTTTGATCTATAAAAATGCACTTTTTTCTGCTAACTTTCCAATATCCACATTCTCGAAAATAATGAGGCAGGCCTTTAGCATGGAGCAATAACTCCAGACTGAAGATGGCTTCAAACTCTTGGAATGTTCGGCAATATAATTTAAAATGAGAGTTTCAGTAACTTCCATTGCATGTTTTTCTATTCTCCAGGAGCAAAATTTTTGATAAATTTTTTTGTACGTTTCTTTCGATTTTTTGGGGAGCAGTTGTTCCATAATCGTATCATCATTCTGCATTACAATTCTCACCTTGTAGATACACACAATACTACACTTTATAATAAACTTTGTTACGAAAAATTCACTTTCGTTCACAATTTACGTTTGACTTTTTTCCCGTAAACAGTTCAATCCATGGCAACGCATCAAAAGAACTCACAATCAGCAACTCGATATTTGCAAGGGATTAGTGACATTTTAAGCTTTTAGCAAAAATCTTACATTTACACTAGAAAAGTTTATTACTGCAAAATTGAATAATCAGTTGTATTATACTCGCGGATTAAATTAATGTATTAACTCGCGGTATTAACGCGCTTGCGGCTTCGCCGCGCGCGCGTTTAAACATACCGCTCATTAAACATTAATTTAATCCGCATGTATAATAAATAACTATTAATTCTCTATCTCTAGTGAATTAAAACCCTTTTATTTCACTAGTGAATCATAGACCGTTTATGAAGGTTATGGAGTTAATAATGTCACTTTAAACTGTCAAAATTGAATAAAATAAATTACCGATTCATTTAATTTGACCCAAACCATCAAAATATAATTTCGTTCACCGTAGCATGTTTTAGTTTGAAGTGAAACATGTTGTTTGTTGTTTAATAACATATAGACAGTCGGGTGTCTGTATTATTTTTGCAGAAATGGCACTTGCTAAAGCAATTGTCAATTTGTTGAAGTTTGGTCATTCCGGTGGCAAAATTTACAAACAATTGCAATTATTATACTATATAATAAATATTACACCAGCAAATTTAAGAGCTATACGGATCTGAGCCAAATGATATCATTCTGGGCCCATATACTCCTTTCCCATCACTTTCATTCCTTTTACCTATACCAATTTCTCGGTATCGCGGCAATGACCAAAAATGTGTAGAATTTCTGTAGGTTGTGAAAACCTATTCACATTGAAACTACTTGAGTGACGTGACGATTTTATCTCGCAAAAGAGAAATGGTTACTTCGCTGCCCCGGAATATATCGTACATTTCCCACGCTGCGCGGACTTTGAAGGGCTGTCACTCGGAGACTATTTAAATCAATCCCATTATTAAAAGAGATTCGTGCATATTTTTTCAAGCACTACAACTTTCACATTTGCAATTTTCGGAAAAAACTACCCCCACAGAGCTAGAATGGCGGAAACAGATTTTTGGTAACTTTGTTGCTTTCTACCGTTTGAAATACCAACTTCTCGGTATCATGGCAAAGATCAAAAATATGTAGAATTTTATTTCCAACATTTTTTCTTCAATAACTTTTTCTGTGCGACCGATGGATCGCAAGAAAAAACAAATTCAATTGTTATCAAGATGGCGGCTGTTTGGCAAGGGGTGGGGTGACGCCTTTTTGGTTTTACACTTGTCTAATGACCCTTAACCACTGGGCAAGAGGAATCGCCGCGGCCAATTTTTTTAAGGTGACGGGGTATTTTCCGACAATTTTACTGTACTATATTCGATTTCTTTGCTGGGAGGTAAATAGTTTACGTTATCCCTTCCAGAGCTACCACGACATTTCGAATTCCTGCGTTCCAGTTATATTTAACGTCCAGCATTAACTCGTTGCGCCTTTTTGTATTGTACAGCATTTATTCTGTATCTATTGGGTTCTATTTTTGGCAAGAAAAAATCCTGCGATATGTGCAAATTATTACTTGTATCTAATGCTGAGTTAAATAAAAAATAAAAATTTTATTTTATAAGGTGCCCACCCTGTATATATTTGTCTGAAATTTTCTCGGTTTCGTTCCAGGTATACATATAATGTGTATGCAAAATATCATCTTCCTCCGACAAATAGTTTTTTAGGTATACCGCCAACAAACAGACAGACAGACGGAATTGAGAAAACCTATTTTTCGTCATCTAGGGACCCTGAAACGTGCAGATCTGAAGAAATTTCGGAAGGTGATTTTTTCGTGATTACAATACTTCCCTCGTCTTTTTACGAGGGAAGTAAAAAGGCCCAACACAAGTGTGTCCAAAATTATGTAAAAAATAAATTAAAATATTTTAATGTTTCTAATAATATTGAAACAGTAAAAAGAAGCAATGCCAAACGCAGTAGTTCGGTGGGATTTAAAACTGCGCTCCTAGACGGAATTCTATTGCTAGTAAACCGGTTTAACCGCTCTCCCAAAAACGCACACCTTACTTATTCCTGCGTTAGAAACTTCAATTAGATTTTGGTTATTTTAATTTTTTTTGTTATTATCTTGTTTGCAGAAACCTATAAGGGTGGTAGAATTACTTAATACATAATTTTTTTATTAAGGAATCAACGGTCACAATGGCTTTGTTAGGTCACGAAACGCTGTCCGAGAGTGTAAGCTGAATTTATAAGTGTAAGAAATTAATAATTATAATAGTGTTCTTGATTTTTTTAAATATTTCTAGAATTTTACAGAATTACGCCAACGTTTGCTGCCAAATTATTGTAAGTGATCGTTTAACTGTAAAGCTTGAAATTAAACATTATGGCTACTTAATGAAGCATTTTCAATCATAGCGTTTTAATAAGAAATGTTGACCCTCTTCCCTACAGCAACCTTTATAAATCTGACATCATTGCTTCACATTTATTTCGAAAATAAAATGGTCCATTAAAAAATTATGATTGTCTGGATTAATCATACATTTATTGTTATTTCGTTTCAAAGCTCCTATTAATACAAGTTTGCATTTGTATACGCCGGCGGTGGCAGAAAATATTTCTAAAATTATGAGAGCTATATAAAACTTGTAGATACCAAGTTGATGCACATTGTTAAACTATTTTTGATAATGCTGGGTGACTCAAAAATATGGTGAATCAAACTTGCTTTTTTACTCTCCTCGTCTTAAAGAGGAATATTCGAGACCGAAAAATGTCGATCTCGATCTCGAATTTGGAGACGGACGAGACGAGATCGAGAATAATCTCGTCTCGGCGTGGCACCACTACTTTCGATTATAATTAGTACAGTCATTTGGTTCTACAAAAAGCGGTTACCTGGAAAGTTTACCGGGAGTTTTGAAAATGGGTAATTTTATAGATTTCGATGTGCTCTTTCCGAATTTCAACTTTGCCACCTCGTATCTTTGCCGCTCGCGCCGCCATATTGGAAAAATGGCGCCTAAAAACAGTTTTTTGACAACATCTCTTTTTCGACTTATTTTACGATAAAAACATTTATATACAAAATGAAACTAGAGAAAATTTCTTACAATTTATGTAATAACCTTTTTTTCGTAAAATCAATAGTTTTGGCGTACGAGCGCCGCAAACCATTATATATCTACGTCATCCCGTGACATTTAATTTTAACTAATTACATTTGTGAATTATAACATTAACTTAAATCTAAAAACTATACTAACAATAAATATTTTACTATGCGTTGAAAAATCGGCTTACTATGGCCTGTCCTCCGCAGGTATAAAGGAATGCGTCGCCTTTGTGTCGGGCCCCCTTCTCTCCCTTCTACGAAACATCTGCCGGCCGAGTTCAATAGAAATATTTAGCCAGTACACGTTTATCGTTTCGCAGTGTCGTTTGCATTTATAGAGCCATGGCTTCTAATGAAGTAAACTGTTTTATTTGTGCTAATTCATTGCAAGAAAGTGAAGTGATTGAAGTGAAGGAAAAATGATTGGAGACTTTTCGTAAGTCAAGTAGTAAAAGAAAGGACAACGAGGATAAACTTTTGGTGGGACTGAGATCGATAGTGGTTCACGATGTATGTCGAAAACGATACAGTACTGAGAAGTTAATCGCTGCATCTTTGCGTAGAGGAAGCGATGTCACGACTTCTCAACCACAACTGCGATCTCAACTGATGAATTGGTTGTGCAACCATCCATCTTTTCCAGAGTTAAAAGAAATCATGTCAATAAGCAATGGAGTTATCGGAGATGAAAAGATAAACTGTCACATGTCTCAAGAAATTGGTAGTGCTGGCATTTCTAAAATCATTGGCAGCGATTTCTATACCGTAAAATTCAAACGGAATGACCGAATAAAATCAATACCGCAATAAGCGTTACATCGGCATTTGATTTCGTAATAGTTGTCGGCTAAGATGTAGATCTTGTTTTTCTTTGGACGGCTCTATCTACGCATTCAAACATATATATTCTGAAACCAGGAAAAGGAAAAATTTTGCAACAAATATATTTAACAAAAAGTATCATAGATAAATCAGCTGAAGATCATATTTTATTCTTGCATGCCGTTAGTGGCTGTTATACCACATCAGCATTATTTAATCAAGGAAAAATGAAATTTATTAATGTAGTCCGAAAAAATCCAGATTTAAACGAGGTTATCCAGGAATTCAAAAATCCAAATGCTGATCCAGAGATCATTGCTAAAGCTGGAGAACGCTTCCTTCTTGAATTATACAGTTACAGTAATGTGTAAGAAAAGTATATCTTTAAACAACTATAGATATACATGCTTCACAACATTAGCATATAAGAGTAAATTTAATATTGCGTCGCTACCACCAACAGAAGTAGCAGCACGACAACATTCGTTCCAAACCTATCACCAGGTTCAGCAGTGGTATGGGAATGAACAAAATGCAGAACAATGGGGATGGAAAAGAAATAATAACGGGCTAATTCCTGTCACCACACTCGAGCCCCCCAGCTCCGGAAAGCTTGTTAAAACTTATTTCTTGCAAATGCAAAAAAAGATGTCAGAAAGCCTGTGGATTAGGGTGGAGCGCTGCTGTAAGGATGAAAATTAATTTTTAATTTGCTATAGGTGTCCACATATTTTTTGCAGTTCTCATTATTAATTTTTTCCAACATCTTCTGCTCTCTACTACCCCCTAAAGATAGAGTTAGATAGTTAAATATTAATATATATAACGACATACCTATACCATATTCGTTGTATGAGTTGAATTCCAACAAAATTATTATTCCTTTACTTATTATAAATTATTATATCCTTTACTTGTGTAAATAAACCCCCCTCCACCTATCCTCCGTCATGCCACAACCACCTGTCTAGTCCCAGCGGGTCTCAATGCTTCACGGCGAAAATCAGTTGTCTTGTACTGGTAGCGGGCAAAGCATAGTGTGTTTCTACTGTGATCAACTGAGTAACAAGTTTATACAAGTTTTTAAAAATGAGTGTTTCAAAGACGTTATATACGAGAAAATCCGTCGAGTGTCCCATATTTGGACCTCTGAAAGATTGCGATGGTTTGATGTTACCGACCAACCAAGATTTGTTAAAGTGTTTTTTATTTGTGCGTTACGAACTTAAGCTTCCAGACTCAAAAAAAGAATCCAACGTTTCTGAAATATGCGAAATATTAGCGGATCAAGTTAATATGTTATGGACAAAAGCAACAATTTTCGTTGTTTGCCCGCACCCGCGTTATTCAGTGTATTCGAGCATATCATGACAAATATTTAAAGTTAATAAGATATCCCAACTCAAAACGAAATGACAATTATTTTTTACGAGTTAAGGACTTTTAGAACAACGCAAAACTCTTTTTGACATTTGTGCTTGTAAATGTGAAACGTTTGACAAATGTTCATGCGAAAAAGGGAATAAGGTACCAATTCCGGAACAGTAATTTCTGATTGACCAAAGAACTGTCAGGAATATGTGTATAGAAAAACTTGACATCAAAGAGACAACTAAATTAAATATCAAGGAAGAAAGAAAACTCAAAGGTGAAAAATATTACGAACTTAAACAATCTGAAATGTAAATGGGAGAAAAAAGAAAAATAAACCACGAAGAGGACATTGATATTAGTGAATTTGAATATGTAAATAATAAGTTAGATTTGGAAGACATTAATCCTGAAATTCCATCTACGTCGAAAGATATCTTTGAGCAAAAGCAAAAAGAGAAGCCTGGATACAATGCTATCCAGTTATTGATTTGGATTGTCTGACAGAGCCGCAGCAGCAATTACCTCAGCTGTTCTACAAGACGGTTGGTGTGATCTCAGAAAGCCACAAAGATAATGTTATTGACAGAGCTAAGATAAGAAGAGCCCAAACTAAAAAGAGAATTAGTATGCAAAAGCCGCTTCAGGAAAAGTCAGTACAAAGCATGTATTTCGACGAAAGAAAAGATTTAACTTTAACGCAAATGACAACTGGAAACAAACATAACCGAAAGACCATAGTAGAAGAACATATATCTGTGATAGAGTAGCCTGGATCGCTCTATATGGGACATACCACGCCAACCTCTGGTTCTGCGAAAAGTATAACTGACTCAATTTTCAAGTTTCTTGAAGATAATGATTATAATTTTTTATGATAATCAAGCGGAGAGCTGCTTTAGCAATATTTTTGTAAACCATAGGGTGGAGTACAAATAGTTTTGAGATCTAGTAATGAAAATACTTATAATTTTAAGAAAGTAACCAGAACTAGCCTCTTTAAATCCACTGTTGCACCTTTTTCTTAATAATAGGTAAAAGAAAAATCAAACACTTATATACATTTTATATGCAAAGGCCGGTAGAGGGCAGAAAATATAAATTTACTTAAAAATCAAAGTAACCAGGGGTACCTGAGCTAAGTGAATTTTTTTTGCTCTTAGAAATTGAAAAAAAATACCCCTTTTAGAGGGCGGTAGAGGGAAGAAGAAACCAATATAATTAAAAACGAAAAAAACTGGTAATTATTGATCACTTGTAACAACTTTTGGCCACTATTAGAATTAAAAGTGATTAAAATCGCTCCACCCTACTGTGGATGCAGAAAGGCTGGGTTAAAGTGCTCCGTTATATGCACGAATTGTAGTGGTACCTGTGATAACTCGGAAGTTCCATTACAAGATGGCGATGAAGAGGAAGAAACGGAGACTAATTTCGAGAAAACGTACGATGAAATCGAGAACGAAGAGGATGATGTGGAAGAAATTTCGGTCTGTGACGTTTCGATCGGTACTAAAGAGTCGCAACACCTGGTCCATCAAGAACAGCGAAGCGAAGAAGAATGCGTTAAATATTGGAATAGGCATGTGGATTAGGCCTACTGGGGATACCACGATAAAAAAACGCACCGCCTATTCTACCTCAAGGTGGTGTGGAAATGAGTTTTTTGGCCAAAACGCGTGTTGACCTACACTTTGCGGCGCTCGTACGCCAAAACTATTGATTTTACGAAAAAAATGTTATGACATAAATTGTAGGAAATTTTCTCTAGTTTCATTTTGTATATAAATGTTTTTATCGTGAAATGAGTCGGAAAGAAAATACTGTTAAAAAACTGCTTTTAGGCGCCATTTCTCCAATATCGCGGCGCGAGCGGCAAAGATACGAGGTGGCAAAGTTGAAATTCGGAAATCTATAAAATTACCCATTTTCAAAACTCCCGGAAAACTTTCCAGGTAAAACTACCAAATGACTGTACTAAATGTGCTGGCCCTTTTTTAGATGGAACACTCGGTACTTTGTCAGGTTTATTAATCATTTAAAGAATCCGAAATTATAAAATTTGCAAATATCGATCACCCCGTATAAACTCATACCCAGAACCACACTGGAACTGTAATTCACGAAGAACATCTTTCATTCAATTGTTTTCCGTAACTTTCAACAGCTTCTTGAATTATAGATTATAGACATTCGAGAATGGAAAAGAATTTTTCAATCGAGTATCAAACAACGTTTTTTCGAAAACTGCACAGCTCCACGTTAGCGGAAACTTAAAGAAAATTTTGTCTACATTGTGAGCTCTTTTTTAATCAAAAATTGCTGAACGTAAAAGTATTTTTTCTTCAAACGGCAGTAAAATATGGCATTATACTGCTCGATTGATGATGCTAAACAGTCACTTAATTGCCAAGCGGCAGATAATATTATCTGCCGCTGACGAGATCAAGTAATTTTCTTCGAATTTTGTTCACAAAGTTGTATGAAATTTGTTACAAAAACGTTTGAAGAAAAAATACTATATGTTATTCGGAGCAAAAGTATCTTTATGTGGCTCGGTTGTACTAATTTGCCTCGCAAGCTCGGCAGATAACCCGTCCCGCCTCGCCACATAAAATATAACTTTTGCTCCTAATAACATAATATACTATTTTGTTCTAGATTGTAAAAGACTTTTACATTCAGTAAACAAAAAATAGTCACTTTGACAACCGATTTAGGTCATATAAATGTCAACATTTTTAATCAGTTTTCGAAAAAAGTACTTTAACTTCCTAGGAACTAAACGTAACTTCTGTTTGGTCGGCTGTGGATGTAGTTGTCATAATGATTTTTATCTGCGACCACTACTAAAAGTAGGCCTTTTAGCGCTAGCTTGTTTCACTAAAACTGACGTTTTATAGTTTACCGTGTTTAAAGAAATCAGCTGTTTACTTTTAGCACATGTGCTAAAAGTGACGCGAGGTTCAAAACTACAATTTCGAACTGCAAGTGAAGTTGTAAAGCTATTCTAGTTGCTTCTTCCGTTACAGGTAAAGCGTTTTTGAAATAATTAAAGCGTTATGTAATGAATACAGTCATATGTGGAGTATCAATAATTACATTTCGTTAACTCACCTTGACAGCACGGGCGTGGCCAAACAATCGCCAGCGGCGTAGGCTACTATTCATTATAACGCAGCGTCGCAGATGCGAACCTTTCTTAAATCGATATTTATGGATTAATAACAGTAAAATTAAGGTCGTAGATAAAATATTGTATGCAACGCGTGCTAAAAGTCGTTTATGCGCGAGACATGAAAATTATGAAACGAAGCCGAAGGCACTTGTTGCATAAATAGCTATTATCTTACAGTAGCGAGTTTTATTAAAAGGCCGCCGAAACGACTTTTTAAAAAACGTTTATTTTTATTTTACAATGAAATATAACATTGGAAGCACACAGATTAGCTGCCAGACAATTTCTTACATCTAGCTACGAACTAACTGGAACTTATCTTAGAGGTGCAGGCTACTTGTATATATACTATGTCTAATCAGCTAAGATAAGCGTTATCTCTAAAAGGGAGCGTGAGACAGGAAGCCACGTGCGTTCAAGGTTGCAGACTTGCAGTTCACAGAAAGAAGATATTATTGTTCAAGGTTGCAAGCTTGCAGTTTTACACAGGGGGCCATTGTCTAGCTGTAATATAACTCGTCCGCCGATAAAATGTTCAATGGGTGGTATTCAAATATGCCTCCATTGAACTTACAAAGAGAAAAGAAAATTAAACTTATGCATTTACGTTAACTGGTTCAAAATCTTTATTTAAAAATCTAATAAGTTTAATCTTCATTGTGTTTCTATTATAATACAAATACAATATAAAAAATATTAACATAAGAATAGTACACAGAGTAAATATAATTGCAGACACACTTAAATTATCAGATTTAATATAATTAACAGGTTTTAACAAATTTTCATATTTATTAAGCTTAATTCGGTCCTCAACCAATTTCTGGGTGTCAACAGGTATCAAGTCAATCTTTGAAACATTTATGTGATTTGATTCAGGAATTATTAAGCGGTCAATGTTTGAAATTTTAAAGTAACAATTTCATTTGAGGTTCTGTTTGCGGTGAATAACATGTGTTTTTGATTTATTGAAACAAGACAGTCTGAACTGAGGTGTAAGAGGTTAGTGCCAGATATTCCTTTTCTAAAATTCTGATTTTTACATTTGACGTCCAATATTGCTTCAGATGGGGAAGATATTAACCATGTCGCAGGGTTTATTTGTGATATTTTGATCTCTGTTAAATTGAATAAATAAGGGATACATGTTTTATTTTTATTAAATGACAGAAGTTGTGTTTCGCACAATTTGTCGTTGGGAATTTCAAAGTAGTTATTTTGATTACAAAAGTAGGTGTCTAAAGTTATAAGTTTACAATGACTTATTTCAACGGGAATGCTGTTTTTAACATTGAATAATAAAGTACTATATGTAGGTATAATCATACGAAATTGATAGTTTTGGATAAAAATCGGAAATGGTATTAATTGTATCATTTGATAATCGTTAGTTTTGGAAGTAAGAGGTATTTCGAATATAAATGTAATTCTGTTTTTAACTTGATAAACTTTTGTAATGATAATTGACTCGTATAAATGTAAATACTGTAACTCTGCAGGATATGGAATAGTTAAAGCTTTTTCTGATATGCTATTGAGATACGTCGAAATTTCATTTAGATTTTCAATTAAATCGTCATTATCAATCAATGACATATGCATCTGTTGATTTTGGGCAAAAGTTAATGCATTTTCTAGTTCCAAACAAGTGTTAATAAGTAGTTGTAAAAATTGAATTGCTTCTAGCAAGACTGTTTTTAAGGAGTATGTAGCGAGATTTTTGCCTAATTCCTCATTCTGTAAAATTATTTTATTTATATTTCTGTCTAATAATTCTTGACTCTTTGCTATATCATTGATTTAGTTTGCTCTAATATAATGTCATTTTGAATTTTACTGCTTTCTTGTAATTTAGTAATCATAGATTCGTATCTGACTCCATCGTTGGCGTCGAGGTTGCCAGTTAAAAATTTGAAGGCGGATCCAAGTCCGTCGAAAAGTTAATTGAGAGGACTTTTATTAATTTTATGTTTAATATTGTGAAATAATTGTTTCAGAAGTTTATCAGCTTTTTCTACGTATTGTTTTAATATTATAAGTTAATTATTATGGTTGATAATGTCAATTTTCTCAAATTTCTATATTCAATAACATAACTTTTATTTTCGAGTAAAGGTATTACTTTCATTAAATTAGTTCTAAGTGTGTCATAATTAACAAATATAGGGGTATAGTCTATATTTCTAATAAGCGTCCATTCGCTTTGTTTAAGCACTACGTTTCCTAAGTTTAAGGGATATAATCCGGGATTATCTTTTAAATTCTTAATAATAATATCGCTCTGTATAACTGGTGATTGAGTCAGCAGGGTACAGGCGATGAATAGGGTAGTAATCCTGAAAAAGGGAGAGCAATAATTCCTTTTAGTCAGGGTGTTTTATATTTCAATTTTTTTTAAATTAGATTTAATTTTGAATTTCAACTTTACTTCTGAAATTTGTTTTAACAAATATTTTTTCATTTAATTGGAATGTTTGATTTTTCCGAATTGGTTTTAATTTTAAATTTTATCTTTACCTCTGAAATTTATTTTAATAAATACTTTTTCGTTTAATTGAAATGTTTGATTTTTCTGAATTGGTTTTAATTTTAAATTTAATCTTTACTTCTGAGATTTGTTTTAATAAATACTTTTTCGTTTAATTGAAATGTTTGATTTTTCTGAATTTGAATTTAATTTTAAATTGTTGTAAAGATTTTTCTTTGTTTTAATTTAGCAATATCAATTATAAAGGTATGTTGCTGTGAACATTTAGTTTTAACGCGAGAAATATTGTGATTATTAAAATTGTAAATACATTATTATGCTGGTCTTGTTTGTTTGTTAAGTATAATTTCTATTCGAGTTTTTCTGATTTAAATGATTTTAGTCTTAAGTTTTTTCTTAAGATATTTTTTTTTTTAAAATACTTTTGATACTTGAAGTTACTGATTTATTTATTAGAATTTATTTGCAATACTTAAAGTTTTTCAAAAATTTAGGGGTGTGTACAATCTTATTTCTTTCTTTAAACACACGGTTAAAAATTTAGTTATTTTGGCAAAATTTTTGATAAATGTTCTTTAATAGACTATTTGGTTAAAAATGATTTTATTTCGATTTTTAAGTGCTGGGAAATTTTGATTATTGAATTTTTAGATGAATCTGATTTTATTCCTTCTAAAGTATTAATATAGTATTATATAGCTACTAATCTAAATATTTTACAAATTTATGTTTGAATTACTAAATCTTATGAGTTGACTTTTATTGTCAGTTTCGTAACGGATAAAGGTATTTCGGGAGAGTAAAATACATCTCTGTATTGAAAACATAAATTAGTCAAAAGAGTTTATTCATCTTCGTTTAAATGGTCTAAACAAAAAAAATTTTTAATTTTTAATTGTTATTTAAATTAATTATCTAAAATACTTTTGATGTTTGGAGTTTTTATATTAAAGTTGTTAAGTCTGATAGACTGATTTTTGTTGAGTTCATAATTTTTATTTTTATAAGATTAAGGATTATAAATATTTATTTCTTGTGTTTCGTTTGAAGTATTAATTACGCTTGTTTTAAATTGATTATTGTATGGTTTCAATTGCTGAAGGCATGACTAATTTTTCATTAAATTTTAATTTTGGAGTTATTTTAGTTACATTTTTTTTATGCTGATAAATTTTACGAAAAGTTCTGTACACAGGGTTAACTGTAGGTTTTGTTGAGAAAAATAAAAATCTTAATTTTTTAGGTTTGGAAAAATTACATTAGTTTCACTTTTTTTTGTTTAGTTTTTACGGGTTGTAATAAAATGGTATCGTAGCTCTTTCTGTCTGAATATGCATCCATTTATAATCTATTCGTGCGGATAATTTTGAAAATAAATCGGATCCAATAAGTCCTATATAGTCTTGGTTAAAATTGAATAAATAACACGTATGTGTTCCGTTTTTATAAAAAAGATTAGGAATGGGTAAATCTGCAATTAAGTTATGTTGAGAAATTCCATGAGATGTAACTATCTCGAATTCTGTTTCATAAATATAATTTGGAAAATGTTGTTGTACAAAATCTGGAGAAATTATTGTTTGTGAGCTACCTGTATCTATTAAAAGTTTATCGCCGGTGGCGGGAATTATAATATAAGGAAGGTTTGATTTTGGATTTATATTAAAAGTTAAAATATTCTTTTCCGAGGCTCTTAATGAAAATTTACGGTATCGTTTGGATCTGGATATTCGAAATAATCGTAAGTATGGTCTAAATCTTGTGATTCGTAATTTTCAGTTGTATCTTGAAAATTGTCAGGGTCAAAATATTCCTGAGGGTTTTCGTAAAAATTTTCTGGAGTTGAAAATTCTCCATTTTCAAATAAATTTTCGGCTAAGTTTTCATATTTATCCGGAGGTTTTTCTTGATGATAATTTAAATGATTAAAATTTCTATTAACGCTTTGAGAATTTGCTCGATATTTATTGGGGAAATTTGATTGTTGAGTAGCTGGTCTTTTTATAGTGCTAAAGTCCATAGGTTCTGGTTTATTTGTTGGTGAAAAATTTGGTTTTGGTGCAAATGCATTAAAGCTTGAATTTTGAGTTATTCTAGAATTATTAGGATTGTTAAAATTCGTTGGATTTTTAAAATAGTTGGGATTTTGATTAAAATTACTTTTAGGATTTTGATTAAAATTACTTCGATTTTGTTGGAATGGTCTTTGCATGAAATTTGGGTTATTAAATTTAGGTTGATGTGAATTTCGTGTTTGAATATTGGAAGTTAAATTTGATTTATTTAATTTTTGACTTTGAAAATTATTTTGATTTTGAGAATATCTGATATCAATTTCTTCTTTTACTATGCTTAAGGCTTGTTCTAGTGAAGTTGGGTTTCTACTTCTTACGAAGCTTCCTAAATTTTCATTTAGTCCACTTGTAAAAGTGCGAAGTGCTAAATCTTTGTTAGTCTTTAATTTATAAGTAATAATGTCTTTTGATTCTTGACTCAGAGAAACTTTTGAATTATAAATAGCCAAATGGGTTCTAACTTTATTGAAAAATTCTATGGGAGAGTCTTTATTCTGTTTTAATTTGGTTAAATCAATTAAAAGATTCAATTCTGACCTTTGCTCGCCAAAATTTTCAATAAGACATTTTTTAAGTCTTTCCAAGTATCATACTCGTAACCTGTAATTACTTCTAACGCTTGACCTTTTAATTTATTCCTTATCGAATTTAAAATTATTTGGTTGATATAATCGTTTAAATTTTCTGTGCAAAATTTAGTTGCAATGATTTCTGCGGATCTGATAAATTCCGAAAGAGTGGCTTGATTACCATCATATGTGGGAATTTCATTTAGTAAAGCTACATTAAAATGTGGGGGAAACAATGATGCGTTTTGGTCAACCATATTTGGGTTGTTACAATTATTTAAAAATAAAATTCTAGGGATAGAATTCCTTGGTGAGCGTGATCTATCTCGTGACATAAAATTTTTACAATTGTTTCAAAATATAATTTTTTATCTAATACTTCAAGATAATGGTGATCTAAACATAAAAATTTTATAGACAAAAATTAATTTTACTTTATTTGTTTCACTTGATTTTTAATTTTGTTTTATGTTAGTAAACAATTTAATGACTAGGGGGTGCTTAACAGGGGGTAGGAGCCCTACGCGCAAGAACGCAAGCACAAATGCAAATTAAGCACACCTAGTATGTGCAGCAATTGGGCTGGCTTACTACGTTCTGCCTGAACTTATAAATAAATATTTAAAACTATGTTAGTATAATTTTTAAAATTTTATATTAGTTAACTTTGTTGTTTTAGGCGAACGCTTTAATAATTATCACTTTTGAAAATTATATTACGTTACTTTGTTGCCTTTGAAATTTTTACTTTGTTGTTTAGGCGAACGCTTTAATAATTATTACTTTTGAAAATTATATTACGTTACTTTGTTGCCTTTAAAATTAATTATTTTGCTTTTTCTTTAAAACTTGAAAATTATTACTTAGGCGAACGCTTTAATAGTCGTTACTTTGTTGCCTTTAAAATATACCTTTGCTTTTTCTCTAAAGCTTGAAAATTATTATTTTTAAAATATACCTTTGCTTTTTCTCTAAAGCTTGAAAATTATTATTTTTAAAATATACCTTTGCTTTTTCTGTAAAGCTTTGAATTATAAAAATATGCACTTACATTGTGCGTTAAAATTGACGAACGGCGTGCGATCTGCTACGTCCTGTTGTCTTCAAAAAGGATGCGTCGATCCTGTTGATGTCGGCTGGCCTGCAAACAGCTAGGTCCTGAAGTCCGACTTTGGATGGTCTGCTTAACGCTAGACCGTCATCCAAAAGTTGTCCTGGGGTCGTCGTTGTTGACGTTGCCAAACCAGAGACTGATCCCAATGATCAAGTGGTCCCAATGACCAGATGGTTCCAATAACCACGGAGGAGCAGGAGCTGGGTCGACGGGCGCTTCTCACGATCGGGCGATGTTTGTCCCTGTTGGAGATGTCCGAAGATCCGCTGGGTGGTAGGTGTCGATTTGCGGCAAAGAGCTGAACCTCAAGGAAAGTTGCTGGTCGACTCGATGTTTGTAGTTTTCCAGGTTTTCCTCCACAAATCCTACCGACTGCGCCAGTTTTATTAAAAGGCCGCCGAAACGACTTTTTAAAAAACGTTTATTTTTATTTTACAATGAAATATAACATTGGAAGCACACAGATTAGCTGCCAGACAATTTCTTACATCTAGCTACGAACTAACTGGAACTTATCTTAGAGGTGCAGGCTACTTGTATATATACTATGTCTAATCAGCTAAGATAAGCGTTATCTCTAAAAGGGAGCGTGAGACAGGAAGCCACGTGCGTTCAAGGTTGCAGACTTGCAGTTCACAGAAAGAAGATATTATTGTTCAAGGTTGCAAGCTTTCAGTTTTACACAGGGGGCCATTGTCTAGCTGTAATATAACTAGCGCCTATTACCATACATTATACAACTGTTTTCAGTGACTAAAATGAAGTTTTATTCAAAAGTGAGTTTTCATTATTTATACTACTGCATTGTTGGTAGCACTGTCAAGCTATGTCAAATTCGTAATTTTCAGGTTAAGTTTTGCGTCAGTCTGTGTCAAATAACAAACAATACCTAACCTACGAACATCGAATTTGACATAGACTGACAATACACTTCAGTACTGTCAAACGTATATCACAAATCACAGGCGACTAATTATAAATTTATTTCGCGATATATTCTGACGGCGCAAACTATTTAGGCACAAAAATTGCTACTGTAAGATAAAACGTCGTATATCACACCTGAGCGAAATGCTATTATAATCTCGTGAGAAATTGTATCGCTCGTGCTGGGGCACTCGCGATTCAAAATTCTCACTCGTAAATAATGATGCATTTCTCTCACTTATAATATAATTACTATTATCTACTAGCAACATGATATTGTACATTTTCGCCATAGAATAAAAATATGAAAAGCTATTCATAACTCCCAAGGGACTTGTCAAACTATTTCTTCCTCAAACTCATGGTAACAATGCAACTACAATTAACGTCTTAGCAACCATACAATGAGGCAATCCTTGATGTTACTTACATATTCTAATTTTAAATGTCATTATGACATTTTAAAATTTCATACTATTTTTACGAATATGCTAGTAGATAAAATATTGTATGCACCACGGGAGATATTCATGTTCTTTACCTTCGGTTGACTTACAGACCTCGGGCCAGAGCCCTCGGTCTGTAACACATGTCAACCTCAGGGAAAAAACATAGTCATATCTCCCTTAATGCATAAATATCTATTAAATGACAAACATCAAAAGTAATCAATCTTCTCAAATTTTGAATATTTTCTACATTTCTAGGTTGCAGAACAAATAGTATATTATTCGGATTAAAAGTGGCTCTCTTTGACTTGCATTTTTGCGTTTGCTCGGCTACGCCATGCTTCGCCTTGCAAATTCAAAAGTAATTGCTTGTCAAACAAAGTGTCTCTTTTAATCCTAATAAAATAATATACTATTAATTCACCACACTTTTTTTGCCAACCTTGTTTAACAATGTGCTCCACCTTTCCACTTACAACATTTGGACAAGCGAGTTTTTTATAACTCTCGTATAGTTTTAGTAATATCTTTACCATCGCCTGATTGCCGGATCCAGTGAAGTATTTATTTAAAGTCATGTAATTATTTTTAGTGTTATAACTTTATAAGTTTGATTTTGGTAAACTGTGGTAAATAGAATAATTAATTTATGAATTTATTGTTTATAGTCAATCAACGTATGGCACAGTAATACTTTGAACCCGTCAGTTTAATGTTGTAGCTGAACAATGAATACACTGCATTATTATCAGAATTTCTAAAATTAACTTTTTTATCAGAAGCGCCTTACAAGAAAAACGTAAAAATTACTGCAACACATTACTTTTCGGTAAATAATAAAAAATCTAAATAAATATTTAACGTAGTCTATTATTTTTTCCAATTATACATCTTTAAAGTCTTTACCTAAAAATTTCAATTTTAAAATTAAGTCTTGGTATGTGAAATTTTGTAAATATAAAAAAAAATGAAAAATAAAATTTAGCTAAAATTCAAAATATGTGCTTCCTGGACTTGAGATTGTTCAATTAACTAAAACAAACATATTCTAAAAACATCTCATTAAAATGTTACTTTTTGGATTTTGACAATTTCGAAAATCGCTATTTTCTAAATAAGTAGAAATCACTCGGTATATATGATACGGGCTAAATAGGTTCTTGGACAAGCACAAATTATTGTCGTAAGAAAGTTTTTTCGAAAAATTTAAAATTAAAAACTTTCCCATATGATGGCGACCGTTTAACGGTCATTGTATGCTGCCCAAGGTTAAATGAAAAGTATTTCGCTCGATATTATTCTATGGCTTTAAAATACATAAACCATTATATAAATTATCAAAGACATTAGATCACATATAATGAAAAAATAATTATCTATTCAAATAGTGTGCATTGAAAATGTATTCAAACATTAACTTTCTAATGTACTGTATTAAAGTTACAAGCTATACAATTGTTTGCTCAATAGACAGATACAATAAATTTAAAAAAATAAGAAATTTACTATTAAAAATGAGTTCTTTCAGGTTTTTTACAATACCCTGTATATTTTCTGAATAATATAGTATATTTATAATGTGGATCAACTATGAATTATCAGATCGGTTTTTAGCTGATTTTAATTGATTCTAAGTGAGAGCATGGACTTGCACCCAGGTCCTGTTTAATAAATGCTGATTAGTGAAATTTTTACTGACAGACTTAAAACACTTCAATAATGAATATGTAGCTCGCAGTCTACTAAAAATTCTTGTAACTCTTACTATCCATCATATCACCCTTTTACTTGATAGGCAGGAAATGCAGGAAAGGAAGGAAGTGTACTGATCGATATTCAGATGAAATATTACCTGCTTCGGCGGCACACACGCTTTTTTTATTTTGTAAAAACGCACATTATTTTGAAATATAACGCACTCCCAACTTTCGAAACGACTTTGGCCGTTAAGTGGCTTCTTAGTTGCACCACCTACACTCTTCTCCCATTTGCTGGAAAATAAAAAATGAGCTTGATGTATGACTAATCGGGTAATTGCGTTTGAATGTATCGAGCGCTACATTCGAAAGTAATTTAAATCATTTGCGCGGGCACGGTCCAAGTTCAAGGAAGTTTAAATTTTGCTACAAATGTGAAACCACGACACGCATGTTCCTTTCACAAATCTGGCCACGCATTTTTGTGACACTGAATTTCTTCAAAATGGTATCAGTTAGTTTTACATTAAGATTTGCTATTATTTTTGGTTACCTTTCCAACTCATAAATCTGGGAATGGTATCGAAATATATATCACATTTAATTCGCCTTTATAGGAAAGTGAGCTGTCACACGGACTACATTCGATAAAAATATCATTAAAATGTAGCAGTTTAATCATATTAGAGGAAATCGTTTAAAATGTGTAATTCACTTATCGTGTACTGATCTATTTAAGATGTAAATATTTTATTTTCTTTCAAAAAAGTTTCTGCTTTATAATTATTTATGGTATCAACTTTTTTCTAATTTTCACTAACCAAGTAAAAGCTGTACGCCAAAGTGCAAGTTAGTTAATACAATCTAATCTAGGCAATTCACTTTATTTCGCTTTGATATGTGCTATGACAAGAATTTAATTATTTTAATGCGAAAAGTATTGAGTTACAGGGAACAATGTAAAGGGTTTATACTACCCTGGGTACAATATAACTACAAGAATTAATATTAACTGCACTGAGTCAAGTTTAAACAGTTCTCGTCAATGACTACGATATATCGCTGATAAAAAGTATTTGAGGAAGGTGTGTGTACAGTACATTATCAAAAAGGAGCAGGTCGTCTTGCAAGATATGTACCAATGAAAATTTGTTATTGTTAAAGTTAAAGCTAAATTTATATACGCAACCATAAAACAACACCTACAGACAGTACCTTCATCTGTTAGAATCATCACACATAATCACCTCCATTAAAAAAGTTAAGTCTCCTGGTTCCTTACGTCTCACAGACTTTCAAAAGGCAGAACGTGTAAGAATTTCTCAAGAAATTTTGTAATTGTTAAATAAAAACAGTCGTCAAATTATTTCCAAGATTTTCACACAAAACGAATCGTACATAACTTTTTCTTTTTAACAAATATTTAGCTAGCTCAGTATATACTGCTATCCATGGCAGAGTGTATATACACTTTTTACCTTCCTCGTCTGAAAGACGAAGGAAGTATTGAAATCACGAAAAAATCACCTTTCGAGATTTCTTCAGATCTTCACGTTTCAAGGTCCCTAGATGACGAAAAACAGGATTTTTCAATTTCGTCAGTATGTCTGTCTGTTGGCGGTATAGCTCAACAACCATTTGTCGAAGGAAGACAATATTTTCCATACACTTGGCAAGACACCGAGAAAATTTCAGACAGGGTGAGCACCTTAACAAATAAAATTTTGTTTATTTTTTATTTAACTTAGCAATAAATACAAGTAATAATTTGTACATAACGCAGGCTTTATTTTTACCAAAAATGGGCCCCAATAAATACAGAATAAATGCTGTACGATACAAAAAGGGACAACAAATTAGAGCGTTACTTAATATAGCTGCAACGCAGGAATTCGAAGGTTCGATACTTTGTAGCTCAGGTAGAAATATCCCGTTCCCTTGCAATATCCTACAACAAATAGTTGGGACTGCATACGCGGTTCGAATTCGACCACCGGTAATGTTATTTTTTTTAATTTAAAAATTTATTTAATTTATTAGAAACGTGAAGATATTTTGACTATTAACTTAATTTGATTTTGAAAATTATTTAGTGTCACAATGTCGACAAGGGAAGTCCTGGGTAAAGCCTTTTACAGATTTTTAAAGAATAACTTCAATACGCACTAGGGTCCACCATTACACCATTACACCACTATGCGGCATATAAAGGCATTAGAAGGAGATTGAAATCACTGATCAGTACGGAATATAAAAATTATATCAAATCAACTGAAGATGCTGTTACTCAGAATATTAATAATTTTTGGACTTACGTTCAACATAAGCGCAAGGCCAGTGGCAATCATACCACACAATTTGAGGCAAACGGTACTGTTGTACAGAACAATGAGGCAGCAAACGCATTCGGTCGTTTTTTCCAATCCGTCTATGAAACAGATTCATATAATTATGACACCAAATTTTTAAATGCGGATGGTACTTTAGATATATTTCATATTCATAGCATCACTAGCGATGACTTCAAAATGGCAATCAGGAGGTTGAGACCGAAGAAATCGGCTGGTTCCGATTTTGTTCCCCGTTATGTTTTAAAGGGATGTGCACAATGGCTTGAGTTACCATTGCTACACATTTATAATCTAGCGGTGAACTCTGCAACATTTCCTGATGTATGGAAGGAGTCAATAGTTATACCATTGCATAAAAGTGGTAGCAGAACGGATGTTAGTAACTATCGGCCGATTTCTCTGATATCATCTCCTGCTAAAGTGTTCGAGCAAATTATTTATAATAAACTATTTAATCACGTAAAGCCGGTAATATCAGATGCTCAACATGGTTTTGTCCCCCAAAAATCAACAGCAACCAATTTATCCGTATTTACTAATCAAATTTATGAAGCACTAGAGAAAAAAGAACAAGTAGATACAATTTACACCGATCTCAAAAAAGCTTTCGATAAAGTAAATCACGAAATACTGTTGAATAAGTTGAACGGATGTGGGCTGTTTCATAATATGCTAAGATTCTTTGCGTCGTACTTAAGCTTCCGCAGATTTACAGTTAAATTCAATGGAAATACATCGGGAAAGTTTACAGCAAATTCTGGAGTCCCACAAGGTTCCAACTTAGGGCCTTTGTTATTTTTAATATTTATTAATGACCTACCCGATGTATTAAGTACCACTAAATCTCTCTTATTTGCAGATGACCAAAAAATGTTTCAAAAAATTAACTCACTTGAAGATTGTTTAAACTTACAAAAAGACATAAATAACTTGTATGACTGGAGTGTCAAAAATAAACTCCCACTTAATGTAAATAAATGTCAAGTTTTGTCGTTTGCTCGCAATAAAACTCCAATATTATTCGATTATAAAATTGCTGATAATGTACTACAGCGAACCAGCTATATTAAGGATCTTGGTGTAAAGTATGATGACTCTTTGAGTTTCAAAAAACATGTGCAATGCATCATTTCCGACTCATATCGAAATTTGGGATTTATATTAAGGCAATCACATGAATTTAGGAATATAAAAGCTGTCAAAATACTATATTATACACTAGTAAGACCAAAACTGGAGTACGCATCAACTATCTGGTATCCTAATAATATAGGAGAAATTAAACAAATTGAAAAAATACAAAATAAATTCCTTAGATACCTTTATTACAAAAAATATCAAAGATATCCAGATTATCATTTTATTAGATCAACAAATCTGCGCCAACAGTTTGAAATTCAGAGCCTCAGTATCCGTAGAAATATCTCGCTTTTACAGTTTGGTTTTAAAATTTGGAATAATTTACTTTGCGATAGTTATTTATTATCATTGTTTAAAATACGCCTACCACCAAAAAATACCAGAGCCATGGCCATGTTTCACGTTCCAACTGTTGAATTCACGTTTAGAATTCCAATTTTAGTGATGTTTCGACTTCTAAATGAAATATGCTTGTTAAACGACATTGACTTAACAATGAAATACAAAGATTTCTTAAAACTAGTCACAACCTATTACAGCTTCTAATTATGCTTGTAATCAATAAAATGTTACTACTACTATGTCAAACCATAATTGAACCAGAGTCCTCTACAAAATTCTACAATAATCTGTATGATCTGCATAGTAAATAATTAATGCATGTTACTATTTAATAGTTAGTTTTTTGTGCTCTAACTGCATTAAAACATAAAATATATTTAATATTAAGCGATTCATGTAAAAAGGTCTTCGACCTGTTTGAATCTTTGGTTAATAAATAAATAAATAAATAAATAATCACTTATTCTTAGGGCACTGTTTGTTAATTCACTTTGAGATTATGTCAGGTGTTAGTTAATTATAATTTGTTAATAAATGTATTCTAAGTTTTCTTTTTAGTCTGTTGTGTATTAATTTGTCCACTGTTGTAAAACTTAGCGCCATCGCATTGATTAATATTGTAAAATTGTTTTATGGTTTTGGTAATAAACTGTTGAACTGTAGGGATTTGTGTTTCTCTGTGCAATGCGAACTACGACTGTACCAATCCGCTTTGGTAATTATGCGTATTACTGTGTTTTGTAGTACTTCAAGTTTATTTATATTTCTTTTAGATGTCACACTCCAGACTATTACCATAAGTGAAAATGGGTCTTATTATTGAGGTGTAAATTAATATTCCACATTTGATTTTTAATGAAGACTTCTTGTTTAATATTGGGTATAACATATGCAATATTGCGTATAGTAGGGAGGCCAGGAGAATTAATAATTGTTTTCGTGAGACTGAGTAGGTTTATACCGACAAGTGATACCATTGTAATTAGCGGTGTTTCTCAGTAGAAAAACTCCTGGTGTCGCTTTCTTAGCCTGTGGAGTGAGGAGCTATGACGTCACAAAGGTGGTAAAATGGTAGGTTTTAACAGTTTTTGGCAAATATCTCGTTACCTGTGAAGTTTACTGTGAACTTTACCTTATACAAAATTAATCTACATTTAATTTACAATAAAAATGGTCTTATGCATTTTTGCAGTCCAGTAAAGGATTACGGAGATATGGAGGGGGTAAAAATGTAACTTTTTCTGTTCGGCAAAAATTCAAAAATTACGCCTATGAACTCGTAATATTCGCTCCAAGTGTATTATATAAAGGGTTCAAGGAAGTGGGGAGGCGAGATGGTTATGGTGAAGCACCCAGCACCAAAGACGACATACTCGTACATTTGCGCAGATCATCCACTGCTACACATGTTGAAGTGAAAGTGGAAGATGGAATTAATGTCACTCTTGGAAAAGCAAAATTTGTAACTGATACTAAAAACAAGATGCAACTGATTGCTCTAATCACTGTACACAACAGCAAGCTGGCTGCAAAGTGATTCAGGCAGAAGATGGTGCTGACATCAAGATCGTTTTTACAGCAATTGACGAATCAAAGAAGGAAACAGAGGCTATCTTAATTGGCAATGACACCGATTTATTGGTCTTGTTGGTTGTTCATGCTCCAGCCAACAAACAGTTGAAGATGATTGTACCGAAGAAAGGTAACCAAGAAGAAAAAGTTTACTGCACTGGTGCATACAGCGTGGTATCGGGGAAATCAAGGATGTTCTCTTGACAGCTTACACTTTCGCCGGATGTGATACCGTTTCTTCAATTTATAGAAAGGGAAAAATAACGCCTTCTGAAAAAGTGCAAAGTGACGAGCTTTACACAAAGCTGTTGTCTTTTAACAACCCAAATGCAGACCCAGATGCGCTAGCTGATGCTGGAACCATTTCTTCCTTTCGATATTTGCATCAACAAATGCAGATAATTTGGATACTCTACGCCTTCAATGTTACTTGCAGACCATCGCAAAGGAGCCTGTACACACACATTTGAGGTTGGCTGTACTTTCCCCCACTTTAGCAGCTGGACAACAGCACTCTTATAGAGTTTACCATCAAGTGCAGCAATAGCTCAATGTCAATAAAGATTAACTAAAATGGGGTTGGAAAAGGATTGGTGGTTATTTGCGTCCAGTTGCACCCACAAAGGCAACTGATCCTGAAAAATTGCTCTCCCTCATTGTTTGCACTTGTAATACGGGGTGTGTCAGAAACTGTGAGCGTCGTCAGAGTGGCTAGAAATGCTCAAATATGTGCAAGAATTGCTCCGGACATAGGTGCACCAACAGAGATTCACTATTGACGACGGCATCGATGAAGATAATCTTCAACATGAAAAAGAGCTTAACGATTTTTATGTTACTGATTGCTGTAATTTATTATTATGTAACTACCATGTACGTTGTACAGTCGTGTTCAAATAAATCTGGGACAATGTTTTTTTCGTATGTATGTTTAATTAAGAATTGAAGAATATCTCCATGGGTTTCCTGCTATCTGAAAGAGTTACATTAGACTTTAACAGTTAATGAAATCTGTAACTCTCTCTGATAAGAGAAAATCCATGGAGATGTTCTTCAATTCGTCTCTCAACCTGCATGTGAAAAAAACACTGTCCCAGATTTATTTGCACACGACTGTACATACCACTTTCCATTGAAGAACATTGAATTTACTGAAAAGCATGTATTGTGAAGAAAAAAGCTTATTAGATAAAGTTTGTGTCAACCTTGTTTCACTGCTATCCACATGATTTTATATTTTTAGAAAAATATGACAAAAGATGGAGGTAATTTAAGTAGCTTTAATTATAAAAGCTCAAATGGGAAAGAGGAAAATGATATGATGAATTATCTAAAAGGAAAAATATGCAAAATGAAAATAAAAACGAGGGGAGCAAGGTAGATATATTGTCAGATTCATACACATAGGCTTACATACATACATACACACATACAAATGTTTCTATGTTAATGATGCGTTACTAAGTACTTTTTATAACGAAACATGCTCTTTATAACGAAACATACTCATTTTCAAGTGACTACGATGAATCCCAAGCTAACTAGAAAATAATGACATCATTACCCCCTCAATATCTCCGTAACTCTTGTCTACAAGTCAAAAATGCATAAGAGCATTTTTATTGTAAATTAAATATAGATTAATTTTGTATAAGATAAAGTTTACGCTAAACCTCACAGTTAACGAGATATTCGCAAAAAACTCTTGAAACCTACCATTTTACCACCTTTCTAGCTTTCCATTCCCCTCCCGCCTAAACCCGACGCACAATGTTGTGCAACTTTTTACCACTTACTAAGAGGAAGGCTCTAAACAGTTTGCTGCTGGGTAGAACTTTCTTTTGGATGTTTGGGTTAAACCCTGGTTTTCTGTACTAAAACCTGGAACCAAGAATGACCATCTTTGTGACGTCATAGCTCCTCATTCCACAGGCTGAGAAAGCGACAACATGATTTTTCATACTCAGGAAACACAACCGAATAAGAAGATACCACTTGTCGGTATAAACCCACTCAGTCCCACGAAAATCGTTATTTGACGAGTTAATTTAGTTTGGCCTCTCTACTAGTAGGCCTCTGAATATTTTGTTGATATGCAAACTCCATTTTAGCTCTCTGTCCAAGTGTATGCCTAGATATCGTACTGCCCTATCTTTTGGATTCCATTGTATTGGGGTATTGTTGATTGTTAATTTGAGTTGGGCCGATGATCAGAGTCCAATTCAGTAAGCACAGTTTGAGTTATTGGTAGGTTGACATTTTTGTGCAATATTGTTAGTTGTGTCTATAGGGGTAGTAGGTATATTCAGTGGAGCCAGCTATCATAGCACCCTGTTGGAAGGTAGTCATTTAGTTTCACTCCATTTAGCTTGGTTGTTCTGCATCCCCAACTCTTGTGTTTACACGTGAAATCTCCAACTAACATCGTAGAATGTTGATTCTCGAAGATGTGGTTGATTTCATTGAGGTTGAGTTGAATATTGCGAGGTTTATAGGCAGATACTAGTTTTAGTGTAGAGTTATTATTTAGGGTTAACTTGACTGCGACGGCTTCCAAATTCTTGACATTATCTAGTTCTGTTGTTGATGTAATTATAATACGCTTAGTAATAATAGCAGAACCTCCGACTTCTGTGATTTTATCTTTGCTGTGGATATGATAACCTGAAATTTTGAATTTTTCGTTAATAATGGAGTGTGTTTCGATGATACACGCTATGTCAATTTTACGTCTATTTAGAAAAAAGATAAATAGCAATCGTTGGCTTTTAAGGCGATTGGCGTTCCAATTGAGTAGAGTAAACTTACATGAAGAAATCTAATTATTTACCACCATTTGTGAATAGCATGGGAATATGTGGGATGACAAATTTTTTTATTGGTTTAATGTAGGATATAATTAATTCTATAATAACTTGGAGCTAATTGGAGAGAGTGGCATTAGTATCAGTCGTTTGTCGTTTGCTTGAGTTAGGGTCAGATGTTCGGGTGGGATGGCTATCATTATTTAATTTTTGTGTAAATTGGCCTGTAACTGAATTTTTCACAAAAAAATCATAATTTTTAAACCATTGGTCAGATTTTCAAAAGTAAGATATGCTTGTATAGGTAAAGTCAATGATTTCGTGAACGTAACAAGGTGTCCCATTTAAAAAAATGTAAATGGTATCGTCTCTCCCACACTAATCAACCATGGCGGCTCCAAATACTTTTAGAATGTAGAGCTAAAAATATTCTCTACAATTCCACCACTATATTTTTGAACATTTTTAGCAGTAAAGACATTATAGAGCTCTTCCAGCATAGTTTATCTATCTAAAAATTAACATACATTTTTGTCACTTGTATAATGTATACATTAAACTATGATTGTTTTATTAACCATTTGCTCGTATCATTACTTACATTTTGCATCTAGAAATATATTGACCTTATTAGAGTTCTTTCTAAATAGGAAAATAAGTTTTCAATGTTCGCTTTTTTTCACAAGCTAAGGTACTGGCAATAACATATTCCTGTAACAAACACGTTAAGAAGAGTTTACTAAACTTTATTTTCAGTTACAACTGCATGGATATACAGCCAAAGGCGAGTCAGTCATCTTCTGGAGCCAGTAAAACCCGTTACCTTGCGTGTATTGTTGAATATTTTATTTATTCCTCACTTGGAAATAACTATAAATTTACCATTTATTCGCAATATGAAACTGACAAGCAACTGAATTCATCAATATCAACGTACTAAGGAAGACAACTCTGGCTTTGCTCGCTATCATTTATCTATGAGCACACTTGTAAAATTTTACTGGCTAGCCAGTAAAAAATATACAGGCTAGCCAGTTAAGAGACATTTTCAAGGTGAATACAGTGAATTGATAAATTGATGTTTGCAAGTGAGAAACAAATAAAATCGTTAACGGTTTATGATATACGTATATTTTGACATGTTGATTCTAAATGAGTTACCCAATTGATTCCTAAAATATTTATGGTATGTTTCGGGACACCCTGTAGAGTAATGCCCAAGCTGAAAGAAAAAGTTGCCCACTCTAGAAAATAAAATTAATCATTCAAATCATTGTCTTGTCTACTAGAAAAATATATCATAAAAAATATACCGCGTCCGTTTTCCGTTGATTAAGCTACAGTTTAGTTTATATTTTACTTAAATGTGCTCTTATGTATTATGTTTTTTATGTTTTGTTAAGCTTTTATTTTTTGTAATTAGTCATTACTTAATTTTGAAAATAAAGTTTTTTGACCTTATCGTGATTTTAAATGATTACATAAATTAAAATAAGTTCCCCCCCCCCCCTTAAACGTTTTTCTGTCTCCTCTGAAATCACAACCTGGTTACAGGCCTGCTCCTAACCCTTGATGAACCAACATATATCTAAGGTAACAGTACTATGTCTTAGTGGGGGTAATTTTGTATCAGGGTTTTTTTCCCATAGCTCTTTGTGATTCAAAATCTCTGTGCAAGGCAGCTAATAATCAAGAATTTATATGTTGATATAAATCCTGAAAAATCCATCATTGTTATTTACTATTTACATGACTTAAATTAAATTATGAGCACTGGTAGCCATTTACAGGCAAATTTATGATGGTACCATCAAATGCACAACTATGCCACCTATCAGCAGTACCAATACTACCACTTAAAATGCTGACAATTTTGTGTAGTTTTAAGCAGGTGTTGCTCTAGCCGTTTACAGAATCGCAATATTAAACACGTTGTTTACGACTGACTGCATCTTTTAAACGGATAACTTCATTTATTTTCTCTTCGTAATGGATAGGTATTCTGTGTAACATGCCATAATATTTTTACATAAAAAATTAATAATGTGTACATATCGTACTCAGTCTCTAACAGATAAATATTTATCGATATTGATCATATATCCGAACTAAAAGTATCAGAGTTTTGAGTTATGCAACCCACCTTACTGCAGTGAACTATCGATTAGTACCCGGAAGAAGTCAGTAACAGTGGTACCCTACCCAGTCACGCTAAACTTCTCCCTCACAATTATGTAATTTTCCAATTTATCCTATACAATCAACAATGTGTCCATGTAAACAAAGCGATCGATTTTTTTGTAGTGGGGGTAAATTAAATGAAAACGTGCTTGCCTCTTAAGTGGTAATTCGGTCCGGAGTTTGGCCTTAACTTTCTTAGATACATCGGCATAGCGCTGGATTTGTTTAATTATTTTAATGCAAGAGTTATAACCATTACTCTACATTTTATTAGGCTAAGAAATGTTTACTTTAAATTACCTGATTAGTAGTGTTCTTTTCAGTTTTGTTTTTAGATCGCATGAATTAGCTGTATATAATTTTAACAACTTTTAAAACCGTATAGAACATAGTTAGCCAATTACTATTCAAACTTTAAATTCAATACAGAATATATTTGGAATAACTCTACCAAAAAACAAGGCAAGCTTATAGAATTAAGAGGGTGTCCGAAAAGTATGAAGTATTTTATGTATCGCAGAATATCCATTTTATTGAAAACGACTTCATATAGAAGTTGTTTAGTATTTAATTTTTCATGACTTGTCAATAATGGATTATAATTTTCTAAAATTTAGTACATTTATTTAAGATAGTTGATCTGAAATTAACGAACTGTTACTGCTGCTATTGGAACCGTCATAAATTAAACGTCTAAAGCACAGATCAGCTCAAGAGTTAATGACTTAAAAATCCTCAAGAGGGTCTACAACTTTGAAACTAAAAGCGGAACAAAAGGGGAAGTGTCATTGGACGCTTTCTCGTCGTGTCTTTATTTGTAGACAATTATCCCATATAATTTAGTGAGTGATCCTTCAATCGAATTATTATAATGTCCACCACCACGTTTCGACGCATATTAATAATTGTCTTTAACCTTCACAGTATTAGGGGTTTAAAATGTACATGTACTGCAAAGGCTGGGTGCATTTGCATTCCACCGTATTATAATTATCTAACCTATTGTAAATAGCAAATATAGATATTGTCTGAAGGTGCTAGGTACACACGGCAAATAGATACAGCCGCTAACCTCGAATTCGACATAGACCTGTAGTGCCACCAAATACACATATTAGTATTGCCAAACGTAAAACGAATGGTCGTGATAAGCTGTAGTGATTGCTACGGTGCAAAGTACCACATTACTAAACGATTTTGCTCTTAGAAATGTAGTACATTACCATATGAATTGCAATAAACTAAATTACATACCAGTGACATTGTTATATAGATATAGCACAATTGATTCATACCCCATATGGTTTTCAATGCTAAATTCTTAATGTTTAACCTTTTGCTTTCATAATAATTATTTGACAGATAAACTTTAAATGCGTTTTTTAAGTGGAGAAAATACTGCATTCATTTTAATTTTCTTCTTTACAAAACGTCGAAAGTCTAGGGCTCTAAAATTGATATTTCAACAAAAACCAGTAATGGTTTTTTTTAATTCGATTTACTACGGCGAAAAATTCAATTAGTAGAAGACTTCTGCAATCATACATTTTGCATTAGGAAGAAAAACAACAAAATAGCTATTTATGGTACAAGCGTGTTATATTACTAATAAGTCACGCTAGAAAGGCGAGCACTCGAGGCCGTCAGGTATGGTGTGATTTGTAACTAGTGTGAAGTAATAACGGTAATTACTGCCTCATAAAACTGTAATGTGTTAATAAAGTGTCACAAAATGCTACGACCTATAAATACCAAGGGGAAAGGAGAGTGCACCCCTTCATAGTATAGTTATTTATGTATCAAGGGCGTAAAACAGGCGTTTTAGCTCGCGCCGTAAAAGTTATAGCACCAGGTGCGGAGTGGGCAAAGACGCTTGTTATGCCTGATGTGCATACAAAAGTTTATGTAATATCGAAATTTTAAAAGAACATTATTCAGGTTATATAAAACGTTGAGATATTAAATTGAAACGATAAAGAAGCTGACAGCGGTTAATTATTTAAAATAATCAATGGTAGTAAAAAATCGCTGATTGACCCCTTTAAAGTTCGTACTACACGGAAGCTCTAAAAATCTTCACTTACCGCGATGGCCGAGCTAACTCAAATTCGGCGATATGGTCGTGGGCTCAAACCACCAGCTGTGTACCCTGCAAAGTCTTCAAAAGAAAGGATATGGGCGCCAGAAATCAGATGATTTCAAATAATTTAAATAAACTACAAATGACTAGCGTTTATTTAATAACTACAGAATACTCTATAGTATGGTGATCCAATAATAAATAATCAAAACAATTTGATCACAATTAATGTCATAGTAGAGCTGTGCAAGTTAAATGAAGGTTGCGACACGCACCAGCAAACCCCTTTTTGGGTTATTCAATTAATTGTCACCACAAATAAATCGAGTGGTATGCATACCGCTGTCATTTAAAAACCCCCTATGTTCAGGATACCGAAAGCAAAAAGCGTGAATGTTCCCCCCCACACAGGTTCAACCACACACACATATTGCAGCTTTAAATATCGTAATTAAATATACGCACCAAGCTTCAAGTATTAAAATAGACTGACTATATGAGACCAAACTTCACATGTCAATAACAACGGAAAGTATAAACCTAAACTGCCCGAATCTGCTTAAAAGCAGGAAGGCCGTCCACTTTTAAAGTAGTATGACATTACACCAAGAATTACTAACCTCCGACGCCAAAGGCTGCTGTTAACCAAAGGCTGGCCAGGAGTTGCTATACCCGGGGGAGAAAGCGCCGGGTATGCGTCCGTAATTGCAGAAAAACCATTCACAAGCCGCAGGAGCTAGGTAGGACGTTAGCAGGTGTTGAAAATTAAATCGGACGGCAACCTTACTTCCAAGATTAAATTGTCGGGTAAAACTGTCGATTAAGAGCTAAAGAAAGGCAATTAATAGGAGAATAACAAACAGAAAAACGCCATCGTACCTGATTATAGTCAGCCTTTCAAAATTAATCGTCGTGGCGTAATAAAGCACGAACGGGACCTTTTTAGAAGCAAGCTGCTACGTCGAGGTGCAGGAAAAGAATTTTAGCGCATTCGGCCACTAACGACAAACAGCTGAACGCTGCGACCTGGCGACAAGCACGTGAAAGTTTTTGGGTTTTTCAGAATCGGTACGAAATGAGCGAACTAATAAATTGAAATGATTAGAAATATAAGGAATTATAACTCAAATAAAAATATACAGGTTAGACCAGAAATAATTGGATAAATGGCGAAACAATTAAGCGGAGTTAAAAAATTGTTTCAAAATCAGGACAATTCTTACAATTATTTTAGCTGAATAATACCTTTGTAACTGGGTATGGTTTTCATTAATAGGTGCTTGTAAATAATAAGTAAAATGACGCCCGCTGGCAGTAAAAATCTTTTCGTCCGCTAAAATGACGTCAGGGGGAGATAAAATTCTTTTACAATAGCGAATGTCATTTACCGGCCGAAAATTACATTTATCGCCCGAGGGCGAAAGAAGAACTAACTTTACGCCTAAAAATGAGGTCTCAAAAACGCTTATATTGATCGAGCGTACAGAAATAGTTATTAATAATACGAGTGCGAAAACACAAGCTTAAAGTTCGAGGGTGTTGTTATGCAACGAGACGCAGTCGAGTTGCATAGACACCCGAGATACTTTAAGCGTTTTCGCAAGAGTGTCATTCAAAATTTTTTCTGTTGATCAACCACGTTGGTCACGAGTCGCTATAGATCTGTTGTTTATTTTATAAACGAAAATGTCAAAGTCTAATCAAATTCCTGACAATATTTTAAAGAAAGGGAATCTATTGCGAGAAAATGTGTTGCCCGTGAAGTCTAAAGCTGCTTACGAGAAGGTTTATTAAAATTTCTGCCATTGGTGAGAAAATAACAAAGTCTTCTCGGTAACAGAAGAGGTAATTCTTGCCTATTTAGACGAGAAGGTAAGTCTGCGATTATTTTCATTTCCATTTATATTTAATTCATTTGATTTGCAGCAAGAAACATCACATGCTTCACTTTGATAGCATTATTCGATGCTGAAGTCATCCTTAAAAGTGAAAGAAAACCTGCGCGTTGAGCAGTTTGGGAATGTAATTGCTTACCTTAAACAAACAAATGTAACACTTCAAGATACAAAAACGCATTTAATAAACCCTTGTTGTTGCTATATTTGTTTCGTGTTTTAAAATTTTTAAAACACATTGTTCCGAGAAACGTGTTTTAAGTTGCTGTTTCTATTCCAGGATTTTTTTCTTCAAACGGCAGTAAAATATGGCATTATACTGCTGGATTGATGATGCTAAACTGTCACTTTATTGCCAAGCGGCAGATAATATTATCTGCCGCTGACGAGATAAAGTAATTTTCTTCGAATTTTATTCACAAAGTTGTAAATAATTTGTTATAAAAACGTTTGAAGAAAAAATACTATATGTTATTCGGAGCAAAAGTATCTTTATGTGGCTCGGCTGTACTTATCTGCCTCGCAAGCTCGGCAGATAACCCGTCCAGCCTCGCCACATAAAATATAACTTTTGCTCCTAATAACATAATATACTATTATTGCAATTAGATCTTTTTGTTCATGAAAGAATTAGCACAAGCTACAAAAGCAGTATTTTAAATAACATCTTATTAATCTTGGAACATAATGTTTAAGAAATAAATACATCTTAAATGCAGCAAAGAGAAGATAGATTATGGGGCGCACGCGCAATAATATTTATTTCAATATTTCATGTTTCTCGTGATTCCTACAATATCCGTCGAAACCTTTTCAGTTTTAAGTTAAGAACTAAATTACATATTTCCATAACATTCGTTGAAATTTTTGAATGTTAGAAGTAACAAAATTATGAACAACTTCATAGACTTCGTTATTGTTATTATAGATTGACATTTTTATATTGCATACTTGGATATGATTCCCATTTCCCATGAAAACGTCTATGCTGTAAGCTATTCAATGACTAAATTTTAGTATGCAAAATTCTTAACAAAAACTGGGCTCCATACAATTAATTCTTGATTACACAACTTCTTGTTGCTCCTACACGACCTTGGCATGTGTTGGCGTCGTCCACAAGGTTAACTTTTACAACTGCAGCTTATTTTCGTCAAATTATAGCAGAGATTAGATTTAGTACAATTTATAATAAGAGTAATCAGTAACAAAGAAGGGATACGCAAAAATTTGATTTATTGCTAAAATTCCAAACATTTCCTACCTACATTATGCAATTTCATTGCATAGAACAAATATTAAGTGCAACAGCATATTATTATATGATAGATGTACACAGAAAATTGCACTACCATTATCCTTTTTGAAGAGAGGTGAGAGCATCTTTACCAATTCTATTCTTTTTTGGCGTTACTAGTTGTTCTTCTTCTTCTGGATGAGCAGCATTCCAATCCAAGGCTCTTTGAATGGCTTCCGGAATTGGTGGCGGTTGTGGAATAGAAGCTCCCTGAGCTACAAAACCCATTTCGTCGGCTAAATAAG
This sequence comes from Agriotes lineatus, assembly GCA_940337035.1. Classification (NCBI taxonomy): domain Eukaryota; kingdom Metazoa; phylum Arthropoda; class Insecta; order Coleoptera; family Elateridae; genus Agriotes; species Agriotes lineatus. The sequence goes on from OW679198.1 coordinate 80,913,539, forward strand.
TAATTTGTATAGGTGTACCCTCGGGCGATACGTAATGGTAGGATCCTTTAATTTCCAATACATTGGAATTGTCTAAATGTGCTTCTTCTTCAGCAACTATTCCATTGGCGGTTTCATAACTACAAAGGATATGATTATTTTTAGTATTAAAATACGTTGTAATGCAAAAGTCGTTCCTTATTCGCTGTCAAAGTAATACCATTTTATTATTGGCATGTTACTTTACTTGGTATAGAATACAAATAGATTTAACAAAAGTAATTTCATCTACAATGTAGCACAAAATCTATATAAAAGAAATTAATAATTGACTAACCTCCACTTATAAGATCCATCCGAATAACCTGCGTCATTTTCATATTTCACAATGGAAACCTTTTCTTCCAACCCGGAACATGTATAAACTGTTAATGCTAAAAGTGCAGCTACTACCTAAAATATGTAAGTAATGCATAAGTGCTTATCCACAAATATTAAAATAGAATGGAGAAAATATCTAGTAATTTTCAGATTTTATTAATGTTACTGATTCAAAGACTATGGTTAATTCAATATTTTAAAAAAACGGTTAAAAAATGTAGCCTACTTACGCGCATCATTTCGATCGTTGAGTATTATAATCCTTATTAATTCTGAATTTCTTATTGTGCTGCTTTGGTCTAAGCTATCTACAAAACTAACGAAACTGTTACTTTTTCTTCTCAGGCTGTGTAGAATGCTTGACCGGTTAACTCATATCCATTCACGTCGTTAATTTACATAATTATTCTAAACTTTAGTAGCGTTAGCTAGGCTGTAAATTAAATCTCTTAAAAACATCCGAGTAAAATATACGACTGTTTAATTATGTTTCAATAAAAGTTCTGTTTACAATAAATTTAATTAATGGTACATAAATTATGAGAACAGGAATTACAAAGGTCCTTTATAACATTTTATTTCTATTAATAATCTTAAGTTTTGAACAAAAATACAATAGAATAAATAATTTATTATTAATCCTAAGACTAAATATTTTTAAATTGTCTGTAACATTTTACTATTATAAAAATACTATCTAAAATCGAAAGAAACAAAGACCCTTAGCAAATTAGTCATTTTTATATATTTTCTAATTTCCCAATATTAATTCAGTTATTAGTAAAGCTATTATGCAACTAATGGTGAAGATGAGCTTCAATAGTTGCCTATGCAACAAGTAAAATCCAGCTAAATTGCTATAGTTTTGTCTTAGTCCACGGAAATTAGATGAAATAAAGCCAAAATTTCGGAACAATTCCCGGAAAGCCGGATTTTGGTATGAGCTTTGATATTGTTGTTCTACACAAAATGTCAAAATCCCCATCGATCTGAGTGCCGCTAAAAAATTTACGCGGTGTCAAAAACGGTGTTTCGTAAATATCTCGTTAACAGTCACTTTTACAGAAAAAATATTAATTATCAAATTTGTAGCTTTCAAAATTTCTTATAAAAAGGAGATCATAACATTTATTCGCATGAGTAGCCGTTTTGGAGATAATTCGATTTACAAAGTTGAAACTTTTATATTTCTCATGAAATGTGCACTCTTTTCCACACCACCTTCGAGGTAGAGTACAAGCTGCAGTTATTCTCCATGAGGTGTCCCCAGTAAGCCTAATGCACATTTATTTTTGTTTGAAAAATGTTTATTTTTAAAAACATTATTGTGAACTTGTGTATTAATCAATTTTGAATTCAAAATAGAAATTACTAATCTCAATAATTAATATTCATTTTCAGACTCCATTTCAATCTGTATGCTTTCTTTTTAATCATCTTCTTCTTCTTCTTCTTCTGCTGTCTCCTGTATTTCCATAGATTCAGTTAAGAAAAGCGATGGATTTACATCTTCAGTGGAGTCGCAATTATCGACGTTATTTATATCGGGTGTTACATTCAAGCAAGACTGACCTTGGCAATTACCACAAACTGGTGAAGAATATAAACCAACTTTGGTGCAGCAGCAGTTTAAGGTACAGCCCTTAGTGTAATTACAAAAACTAGTATTCAGCGGAATACCTGGAGCAGGTGGAAGCAGAGTTTGAATTAGCTCCAAAATGTTATCCGTTAACTTCCATCCCCAGTCTTCAGGAGTAAGCTCGTTACCTAGCCAAATTTGAACCTGGTAATAGACCGGATAAAAATGTTGCAGAGCAGAACTAGATGTTGGCGGAAGAATAGATAATTAAACAGGTTTTTTGAGCTGTGTAGATTTTACAGAAGTATCAATAGATACTTCTTTTACTGGGACCTTATATATATCCAGGAGAAAACAAATTCCATTGTTGAAAATCACGTCTGGAGAACATTCTGTATCAGTAAAAATTTCTGTGTAATTTATTGATTCCCTATTATTTTCAAATAATTTGAAGACATTTCATTTTTTCCTTAAAAATTAGTGTAGCAACCTGTCATTCCATGTAATAATAAAATATGATTTTGATACTTTGGATATGACTTCAAACTTTGTGAAAAATACATTTTCGTTTCTACTTTTGCTTTTCCAGGTTTCAAAAAATAAATGATTTATCAAAAGGGGTTTCTTGCAATTAATATAACTAATAAGTCTACGTCTTCAACTACAACAGTACTTGTTTTTCTATCGAATTCTTCGATTGCTGTTTCACCATTTTGAGTTTATTTTAGATTGACACTAGCTGCTTCAAATTTTTCGCATAACATAGAAATGAATCGATGCTTGTTGTTTGCATTCCCAAGGAATCTTTTGACTGGTTGGAACAATCATGGATGCATCAAAAGGAATATCCGAGTATGAAGAAACTTTTGCACATGTACGACCTTAATCTGCAGTTTTAATATTTTTTTGATTATCGTTATAACCATCCAATACAATTAGGACATTATGGCCATAAAGTCTACGTACATAATGGACAAAAATTTTATCAAATATTTCCTCTTTATTCCATATAACACGGTGTAAAAGAAATCCACCATCAATGATATATGTAACATTTGTGGTATCTAATTCAATATTTACTGATTGAAAGTATTTATAAATAGAAGATTTTTATTCTTACGCATTCCACTCTCATCGAAGAGTGATAATGGATATGGAGCTAGTTCATACTCCAAGAATTCTTGAAGTTGGTGTCAAATCACTTATGCGTTAAAATAGTAATAAAGGATCAATAGCTAATTCTTTATTATGAACTTTTATAGAGCTGTACAGTATTAAAAGAGGAAGTACTCTATCAGCATGTTTTAGTTTAATCCTATCAAATTTTTGACCAAACAATATTTGTAATGGAGATAAGACCAACAGAATAGGTCCCGAGTGGTGTAGCTTGAACAAGCGTCCACGTTCGATCAGCAGAGTTAAGCAACGCTGTCTCTGGTCAGAACTTGGATGGAAGTTCTACGACTGCATCTCTCGGCGCCTCGTGGTACGGCTATCACGGAAAAAAGTTGGTCCCGGCGGTCATAACAACATCATGACAGTCGTTAGTGGGGTTGGAAGTCCTCATAACTGCACAGCGACGCCTCTAATTGGCCTAATGGCTGTTGGCTGAGTGCGAATTAAATAAATAAATAAATAAACTTCATAAGCCTTGTGACAATTTATTTTATCATCATCGATGACTCCACTTCATATTGACATTATCTTCGGAATATCTGGAAAAGGAGTTATGCTCCGACAAGAGTAGCACTGTACTATATATGTGTTTGTTTCTATTGTTATTGGCTCTGAAGCAATAAGGAAATTCTGGAATATTTCAAATCGTAACTCCAATGAGATATACATGCCATTGAGAAGTGCATACTATTCGTTACAACTCTGTAAATCGAATGATCTAAGAAACAGTTACTCTTACGAATAAAGATCATTTCATCTTTTTTGTAAAAAAAATCGTAAGCTAGAAATTTTATAATTGTTTTTTGTAAAAGTGACGGTTAACGAGATATTCACGAAACACCGTTTTTGGTGACCTTTGATCCAGCGTAATATTTTTAGCCGCACTCGGATCGAGCTTTCCGGGAATTTTTCCGAAGGGCAATGTCTAATTTTTCTGGACTAGTCTATAATAATACTTATTCGTAGCTTCTTACAACAAAATTTAAATCTATGAACCCTGCATTACTCAAAATCGATATTTCAAACAAATTTCAGATCGAGTTGGCTGGTGTTACATTATGTTTGTAATTACGTTGGGCCACAATGATATTTGAAATTTATTTGATTCCTTGATATTCCTCTCAAAGCGAAATTAAGTTGTCTTAGCTCTAATTTTAATTCAGATAAGTGATTTCAGCAAAATAAAGAAAAACTATAGGTTTAATTTGGTGTAGAGGTGGAATTGATTAAAAAAAATCAAATGGTCAAGAGCCTAAATTTTAAATTCATGAAATGCCTGCAATAAAGGCAATTAAAATAGATAACTGAAGAACTACAACAACTAAACATGGCCTTTAGTGTTTTCTGTTTCTTGTGCTAATGCTATGTATGCTATGTAGGTGAAGAAAATCTACGAAGTAGGTACTAAAAGATTAAACTATTTACAACATATTCATCTTCATATAATGTTAGTACCAATTCATATAACTTTTTACTTTTAGTTACTTCAAGGGTAACACTACAGGTGCTGTGCGTTGGGATGTATGTATTTCTCGAAAATCTCCTCCTATTTGCCAAGTTGGGAAGTGCCCAAACCTGCTTTTGCAGCAAATAATTTGTAGGTAATCTGCAATCATAACACATACTCGACAAGGAGTGATAACATTATTCTTATTATTATGAGTAACGTTGTAATTGTTGTCTCATCAACCTGTATTGCGATTACTTTGTCAATATTGTATCCGACGCCATTATTATTTTTCCTGCTGTGAACATTAAATCTGATTCTAATTCATAACTTCGGTTAACTCGGCGTCATTGTTCCTTAAAACGCATTATGTAATGTCTAAATAATAAAAAACAATTCTGCATAAACATTGTTTGAGGATTAGTAAGAAGAACTGTATAAAACCCAAAAATGTTTTGAATTTTCTCAATCGCTTCCCTTAGATAGTAGTCCGTGGTACACACTAACCACTAAGGTAAACACATTCAATTCATCAAATCATAATTTCGCACCTGCCGATCGCGCAGCAACACACAGCATGAACGCGCACAAGTGGCGACGCAGCAAGCATTTGTATTGTTAACGCTGGCAGGGCCGGACGTAGGCTGGCTGCCGCCTTGAGCAAGCATTTTTATTGTTAACCGTTTCTTTACGCAGTTGGCAGAGAGTTAGGCTTGCATTAATCAAGTCCTCGGTTAGAATCTCACGGTGGCGGATTTTTTTCGAAGCCTTGGCGATCGGTATCGAGTTCGACGAGACCATTCACAGTTGGTCACCAAATTAACTGTGCTCTACTTGGAACCACATACCTAAGAAGATAGAGTAACAAGGTTATTACATTGCCAGGACCCACACCTAACACAATGGTTGCCAAGCAAGCTCAAAAGGCGCGGTCTAACTTTGTAACCCACAACCGCGGCAAGTTCAGCACTGCACTACGAGATGCTGGAGTACAAAGCATCAGACTCCACACCAGTAGGTAAAAGAGGTTACAGATAATACATACACACATTAGCTAGTTTATTTTGGACTGCTAGTCTCCTACGGATTGCTTCTCCATAGATAGCCCTTCTGCTGTATTCCTCAATCTTACACCATTTTCCAAAGCAATTTCTGCACCAGCAGACAATTGCCTACGAATGAGGTTGGCCGTTAATCTACCTTTGTCTTCGTCTGCTAAATCTTCTTCAGTCAAAACATGACTTTCAGAAGTTTCCATATAAATTACCGGCTGTCTACTGGTAAATTCTGAGTTTCCATAAGCTATGTGTTACGCCTCTTTTAACGCTATTCTACTAAAATAAAAATTTGCTGGATGAAGCAAATACGAAGAAAGCGCCAAGTGATCCTATATAGAAACACTAAAATTTACGTGGGAAGACCGATAAGTAGAACGCCCTATAAGTAGTTTGTAAGAAGTCTAATAGGGGTTTGTAAGGAATATATCCCAAAGCATATAATAAGTAGCAACACAGTTTACAGAAAACCAACATCCAACGTTTTACACAAACACAAAGATTTTATCATTTTTAGCCCGAATTGGTCAACTTCCGGACATAGGCCTCTCCAAAGGCTTTCCATATTTACCTGTTCTAAACTGATTTAATTAAATTTCTACCAGCAACCTTTTCATGTTATCGGCCCGTCTTCTCTGAGGTCTACCAATGCTTTTCTTCGATTTTCTAGATCTCCACCTGCTCATTATCATTTCAACTGTGACCATCTCCATAATATCTGTTACCTTAGCATTTTATTTCTATACTTGTATTTTATCTGGAAGGCTTATATCAAGTATTGTTCGTCTAACCCTATGCTAGTACAGTTAAGCGTATTCTGGCGATCACCTTGTCCGAGCGATGCTTCATCTTAAAGCACAACTATATTTTGTGGTGCCATATGGTTCCTATAGACGTGAATGGGTTCATTCTAGTCCACTAGCTTGATCGGCATTATTAATTTCTAATTCATTCAGCTCATCTTTTGATTCTTCATCTTTACGTCGCATCTGCTCCATTTCTTCATTTTCTGCACGTTTCGCCTTTGCACCATCCCTCCATTTCATATCTGATACTTCATCATTATTTGAACCATGATTAGAGTCAGCAGCACTTGTATTTCACACACCTAATACACGGTTTAGCCATCCTTTATTCCCAGTTGTGTTTTTGTGGTGTTTTTATATTTTTGTCGTAGCTTTCTCAGGATTCTGTCCTATTTCAATATTTCTCGAATCAGCGCTGCTTAATCCAGAAAGAGCGCCCTTACATTTTTTTTTTGCTTCTCTCGCCTACAAGACGAATCGCCTCCCAAGAGTTCCAGGTTTTCTCAATTCCATCTGTCTATATCTGTCTGTCCGTCTACCTGCTGGCGTGATAACTCAAAAACTATTTGTTGAATAAGAATGATATTTTGCATGCGGATTGCATGTCTACCTGCCAGAAACCGAGAAAGTTTCGGTCAAATATATACAGGGTGAATACCTTAAAATATAAAACTCTGCCTATTTTGATTGAACTCAATAACTATTAGCAATATTTTGCAACTAGCTCAGGTTTTTACCCTGTTTACCCCTTCAGTATTTTTAGTTTCAAAACCTCCACTTGCGAGGGAAGTTCCGCGTAAAGCCCTTGACAGATATTTCTTGTTTATTGCTCTTGTTCATTCAATCCTCTCACTGTTTGTAAAATAGCACCCAATTTAGTTGGCACTGGGCGGTTATCAGCAACGTTATTTGCTGTGATATTTTTATTTAACGTATATATTCCCGTGGCCGCATAACTTTTCAAGTAGCTGGAAAACAAACCTGGAATTACTTTACCCAACAGTTTGGCTCACATTTTTTCTTGGGATTAATTATCATCAAAGATTTTTCCCCAAAACAATTTTTTTGCTAGCTGAAGAAAGCCACGTCTAGAGACTTGGCCAAATGAGCACTGGTTGCTGGTAAACAGACACATTTTCTATTATTTCTACAGCACGATTCAAGACCATAATTGAAATGGCTACTCAGCTTATCCCCAATCAAAATTTTCCTACCCGTCAAATGTTTTGTTTCTACCAAAAGAATAGTATTAAACCAAGTTGCAAATATGACGTTGTCAAACCAAACATTTTTACTTTTATTGTACCTACTGGGTTCATGGTGGGCCTCTTCTGTGCAACTACTCCACAGATGTTTCGCTTTGCAGACGACATAGGTAGGAGAAATCTACCTCTAAATATAATAGAAATTGTGATTTTTGAACTGTCTTTAATGCATTCTGAATATTTGAACCTTCTCTTTAAAATGTACTTTTTTGCCTGCGTCATCAGATAAGCTAGTCTCATCGTAGTTGAAAATGTTGATCCAGTTGTGCAAAATATGCAACTTTGAAGAAGAATACTCGCCTTACGAAAAGTATTTGAGTATAGGTGGGTTGAATTAAATCATTTTATTTTGGGCGAAAAGAGCTGTGGTTAAGCATGTCCACATATTTCAGGGATACCCAGCACATAGTGCATAGTATAATTTTAATGCGGCGTGTCAGTACTTTTATATTTATCATTTTTCTTTACTGAGATGGATACCTTAATTGTTTATCTGTTTAATCGTAAGCATTTGGGGGTGTTTTACTTGCTTCCATATATTAAACAAAGATTGTTAATAATAAATTCATCAATGTAATTACAAATATAAAATTTCCGATCACTACGCAGTTGACGATTTTATGTAAAGTAATTTATCTCATAATCAATTACTTTGAAACTGTAGGAACCGATGCTGGGTTCAATTATTTCTTAATTACACAATAGTTCTCCATATGTATGTCATTCCAAGTAGTTATGCCATAGTCAAGCTTGTGGTATATAGATTATAATATAATTTAATCCAAACTACAGGGGAGATTGCTTTAGTAACATTTCTAGCATAACACACTAAGTAATAGATAGAAAAGTTGAAGTGAAAAACAACGATTTGCATAAATACTATGTAAATAACATGTTCGACTTCTATTGTAAACCCAATTTTACATAGGTGAACTCTAGTTATGTGAATGTAAAAGTATGTTACTTTTCATTAACCCTTTAGAATGGATATCAAAGCATCTTTACTTATTGGATTCTCTTTGTCACCGAAACGGACTGAAACAGATGCTACAGGAGGAGGTTGCTTTGTTTCGTTTTCTTCCTCTTCAGGACGGGCAACATTCAAATCTAAGGCTCTTTGAATTGCTTCCGGAAGTGGCGGAAGTTGTGGATTAGAAGCCCCTTCAGATTTGAAGCCATTTTCATCGGCAAAGTAGATAACTGAAACAGGTATAGCCTTGGAGGAGACGTGGCTGTAGGATCCTTTGACTTCCAAAACATTAGAACTAACTAAATGAGCTCCTTCGTCAGCAACTGTTCCATTGGCGCCTTTATAACTGCAAACGAGTGTGATTCTTCATTTATTTAAATACTATGCCTAAATAATGGTATCCTATCTACTTCAATCTGAATTAATTAGTTACTGTTATTAGTCTCGTGAACTATATAAGTTAAACTCAAAATGAGATTCTAAACCCAAATGGCCTATTTGCTTCAAACCATAAATAAAAATGAAAATATATTATAGAAAGCGAACGATGAAAAGAAGAAATATGATTATATAACCTCAAATTATAAGATCCATGCGGGAGTACTGCTTGATTTTCATATTTTAAAATAGGAATATTTTCGTCCAAACCATAACACGTCAAAGCTGTTGATAATAGAATCGCAATCACTACCTAGAATAGTCTGTGTGTATAATTTTTCCATTAAAATGGAATACTGGTTGCATCTAATATACTCAATATTAAATTTTCCAAGGAGAGTATATAAAACGTGCAAGTTGATAACTGCAATCCCGTTTAGTGGACACAGTGAATTTGCATCTGAATTATTTTATAAAGTTTACTTACTGGTTTCATTTTGACGTACGACGATTGCAAACCTTACTAACTCTTTTACTATTATTTTTCGATTAATGTTAACATTATCTCGAATCCCTCCAACAAACAGTTATTTTTGTTTGTAAACCTTATTAAACTGAGTCACATCAATTTATGTTGTTAATGCACATAATCATTCTGAAATATCGTTGTGTTGTTTACGAGTTTTAATGCACTGTTTACAATAAAATTAATGTGTCTTTAATCATAGGTTGCTTCATTTTTTCTCTTTGTTACCTAAGACAGTGTGAGTAGAAATTAAACTTTTCCGAGGAGACAATGAAAATTTGAATTTACTGGTATTGTAACATGACAAAACAATACATTTTATCAACCCCAACACATTTTAAACTCGTATGAATTATTGCATAAGCTTTATTCGCAATTATTGATAACACGTCTGCAATATACGTAGGATTAATAGTAATTAACGTATTAAGAGGGGTAACCCAGTCTTAACATTCGAGCATATTTTTAATTTATGTGAGAAATGTTAAGACGGTTCCCCTCGAAATGCGTGCATTGAGACAATAATTTTGAATCAACAATAATTACTAAAAACTGCTAAATCGAAATCGGACTACTATGAATATGTGTGATGTCGCTATAGTGAATGCATGTTAAATGAGTGGATGCATGTTAAATGTATCTTAACATTCGAGGACGCGAGTGGATGCATGTTAAATGAGTGGATGCATGTTAAATGAGTGGATGCATGTTAAATGTATCTTAACATTCGAGGACGCGATCATGTTAAACCCTGTTTAACATTTCAATGAACAATATTAATAAATTCTGTAACGGGCTTTACTCAAGACTTTCTTCGCAAGTGGAAGCTGTGACACTAAACAATTTTTAAGCTCAAACGAAACTGGGTATAAAAGTATCTCAACGTTCCTAATACTACTGAAACAATAAAAGGAAACACTAATGCAAATTATATCAATCTTTAAATAAAAAAAAAACATTACTGGTGGTAGGATTCGAACTAAAGTCCCTACGAATGTGATTTCGGTTCCATCCGTATGTTTCACTAGACCATGTAAGGTGTTCCCCCTTTTAGATTTTTTTTACATTTACCCTGCATCTGTTGGGTCCCATTTTCGTCAATTGTAACCCCTAAACTATGTGCAAATTATTACTATAATTTATTTCTAAGTTAAAGCAAAAATAAAGAAAAAATATTTTCAGAAGATGCTCACCTTGTATATGTTGGGTTCAAAATAGGCCATTTTTCTTAAAGAGCAAAAACCTGTGCTATGTGCCAGATATTATTTCATTTAAGTAATAGTTCTTGAGTTAAAGCAAAAATAGGAAACATTTAATTTTTTAAAATGGTTACCCTGTATATGTCTTAGCTTTATGTCGGGAAGGCATATAATCTGCATATAGAAGATCGTCTTCCCCCAACAATTACTTTTTCATTTATATCGGTAACAGGCAAACAGACAGAATTGAGAAAACCTGTTTACACGATTATAATACTTGATTCGTCCTTTAGACAAGGGAAGTAAAAACAACAAACGACTTTTAGGTAAAGTTAGATATAAGATAGGTACTATTACTAGGATTAAAAATGTGATTTTAAATAAATAATAATAACATTAATAACAATAATAATAGTGGTGATGGTAAATTTGTTCATAAAACTCGTAGAAGGCGGCGTTTACAGTTTGACCTTCAGGAACGAATTCAAGATGAATGATGCCATCTTTGTCGAAAAATGCGATTAACATTGTTCTCCACAATTTGTAGCAAAACTTCATCTTAACGCTTTGCTCCATTGCACTGTGACAGTAGGATTCGTACTGACGACGTTAGATGGCCAGCATCGGGTTAACCTTGGCTGCCAGCTGCACTCCCTACGACATACCACTTCTAAATATATAAGAGTATATGCATAATAATGCGAGCGCACGTCAGGCTCATTTTCGTTGAAATATCTGAGCATTCACCGAAATTTTTAGAAACAACTCGTATATAGTGTACAAGCATATAACACATTAGATGTAGTCATATAATATATTTGATCTAAACGAATATATTACGATAACGGGGCGTTATAATTAATTTAAAATTAATGCAAGGTACCTACTGCTATTGTGAGTCCAACTCAATACAACAAAAACTTTGAGACTTATTTAAATTTGACACATATGAGTGCACTCGGCTGCTCTTTTGCTATAAAAAAAGTAAATAAACTTAGGATTCTACCTTAGGGTGTTCAAGTCTAAACTTATCGTGGTCTCTCCAATGCATCTCAGGTAAAATCAATACTTAAAATCTCAACAAACCTATGTACTGTAATTAACCAAGCAAACGAAAGAGTGGTACCTCATTATCTGGCCCATTACACTTGCATTCACGTTTAAATATGCAGCCGCAAATTACTGCCACTCTCTACTAAGACCAGCAAACGCCCTTGTGCGCTTAAATTAATATTATAATTGGTTTTTATTTCTCAAATTACATTTATTCAACTTTTTCCACCCTTCCAACACATTTATAATATAAATCTTAACTATAGTCCAATTGCAGTTTCTGCTATTTATGATTAAACTATTATAAAATACAAAACAACTTGTAAGGGCAGAGCTAAGCTATGGAACATGAGATACCACTAAAGGACTACATGTGAATGCAATTTCACACCAAGCCGATGTAACGTGGCTGAGAAATCTCACGTCGTAAATAATTCAAGAATGGCTTGGCATTTTAATACAATATATATTTTAAGCTAGATTTAGTGCTAAAACTAACCAAAGTTAATCTCTTGTAGCCACGCTACTCTACTTATGTACAGTTATTAGTATTACTAGCAAATAATGTTTTTTACTGTATCTTTAAATCACATAACTTAGTTATTGTCACTTTTAGTTTCTGTGTTAATTTTACATGTTTACATACACCATAATCTCACGTTACTCTGCATACAAATTAAATTAGCTAGACAACTCAAAACTGCCCTAATGCCATAAATGATGTGTTCAGAAAGCAAATCCGAGATCGCAACATTTTTAAATTGCTTGAAATAGCTTTAACAGCCAAAGCTTTAAGAGCTTTCCTGTGTATCATACTGTTATTGAATAATTAAAGTTTTTAGAAACCAAAATTGTGCTTATGGTGCAAAAATGTATTATCCATTCTTAACAGAAAAGCAACCGTATAGTGCTTATCTTGGACGCTACCTATAGCAACATATTCATATAATAATAAAATTCAAACGTGAAAGCGCGGCGTTTAAAAAATTGCATACAAACTCGGCAAGGAGGTTACTGAAATCTAAACACGAACATCTTTTTTTGAAAGTAACTTTTAGAAATATTTAATATTTTTGATATAATTTTAATAACATCTTTTACAAAGTCCACATTTGTAAACGTAAAACCAAGTTATAACAAATTAAAATAATTTCTGTACTGTGTTATACCTACACTGTTCAAAATTATTAATCAGTTTCCATCACCTTAGCAGCAGTTATTTCCAAAAGAATAAAATAAATTATCAGTTTTTAATAAAATAATATATTTCAAATACCGTTCTTTAGCAATGCTCTTATACAACTAGCAATAAACATTTGTTTCAAATATTGCTTAACTGCTAGGGGAAGCTCGTTAAATGTTTGCTGATTATAATAATTTGCAATCTTTCTGAATTTAAATAATAGTATCCATAGTACTTAACGTGGCTACTTCAAATTTATGCATCTATTAAGTGCTCACATAGTTATTTTTTTCAAATCAAAAATTTTAATGATCTGGCTGTGCTTCGAAATCTAACTTATGGCTGCGGTATTAGTAGTAAAGATAACTAATAGCATATATTATAAAACAAAAATCTGTATTGCTAATAATATCATATAGTTGTTAGACAAAGTTAGGTTACCTAGTAAATAATTTAGTTACCTGGAAAGTACTAAAGAGTTGTTAAAAACAATGTTGCATGTTTATATCTATACAAGATACTATTTCATTTTTCCTTAACCTTTTTGAAGGGATGTAATAGCGGCTGTACTGATAGACTTGTCTCCTTCAGCAAAACGGCCTGGAAAACTAATGGGAACAAAAAGGGGACGTTTTGTTTCTTTTTCTTCCTCTTCGGGATGAATAGCATTCCATTCTAAGGATCTCTGAATTGCTTCCGGAACAGCTGGGGGTTGTGGAATGGAAGTCCCTTCAGCTCTAAAGCCATTTGTATCCGCAGAATATATAATTGATACAGGTTCACCCTCGGAGGATACGTAGCTGTAGGATCCTTTGACTTCCAAAACATTCGAAATTCCTAAATGGGCTTCCTCTTCAGCAATTATTCCATTCGCGGCTTCATAACTGCAAACGATTATGATTTTTCACATCATTGAAATACAGAGAGTAATAATACTAATTAAATTTGTTATGCAGAACCTAGCTTAATTAAATGTCACGGTACAAATTTTATCCTTTTTCCTCAAGTTAATAGAATTATACCTACGTGTAAACTCATAATTCAAAATGTTGTGTCAGATACTCGATTATTCCATTTCTTAGAACAAAATAAAACAGTGATACCTTAGAGCCCATAATGCAAAATAGAAAAAAGGAAATAAATAATTGCATAACCTCCACTTATAAGATCCATCAGGACGTCCTGCTTTACTTTCATATTTTACAATTGGAACGACTTTTTCTAAGCCAGAGCATGCTGAAACGGTCAATGCCAGAATTGCAGTCCATATCTAGAAAAGACGACTATTGTTTATTTTAAATCTAAAAAAAATTCCGAATAAGTTAAATTTTTAAATATGTAGGCATAAAGCGAATGCAGCGTCGATGTCTCTGCGCTGGCCTGGTGAACGCAATAAATCTCGTAAGCACCAATAATTATCTTTCAAAGTTCACTTACCGGTTTCATGTCGATGAGGTAGAGCTATGATGTTTACTAATTCTAGGTTCAGATTACAATTTCCGCATATGGCTTGGTGAAACCCCTCTACTAATCAAATAACCTTTGCTTGAGAGCCTTGGCTGACCGATTAAGTGACGTCAAGTTACATAGTTACAGTGCATGGTCAGTCTAAAACTTAACTGTGCAATTTAAATGTGTTTTGTTCGTAACTAATTATAATGAAAAATTAACACTTCTTGTATTTTTATTGTCATTTATATACATGGTATACCACATGTTAGCGGTACTTCACATTTGCATGGTACTAGTAACACATTTTTTATTTTGTCACATATAATTGCAACATTTTAATTTTTTACACATAATCTACCTTGGATGTGGCGGTTTTTTTGTATAGTAATAATAATTTGCTGTTACTTTACACAGAAATAATATCTACGAAATGTTTTTAAACATTGTCTACAATTAGAGAACTATTGAAGTGCCATCTAGGCCTCAGACAGAACGGATGCCTTGATGGTATAAGGAAAAGTACGACAGAGCTAAATCATATTATGAAGCAAATACACTGTTGTTTTTTACGGAAGTTGCAATTTACCAACCTTCGTTAATGCATTGAAAATGCATTTTGCTCATTTTCAAGTCTGGCATAAAATTTCCAAAATCTGAAAAATTACAAGGGATAAAAATAAAAAAAGTTTTAAAATTGTTCACATCTGTATTATTGTTTATTATACGCCACGCGAAACGTTACTGCGAAGTTCTACTGCATAGCAGATCATTAATAAATAATACGTACTACAGTTTTGAACCTTTTCAGCATCTTGTACACTTTTATATTAATTTGCAATTAGAGAAAGCTGTTGAATTCGATATTACATTCAAATTTTTTTATATAACTTTAGAATATATATTGCTTATATGAGTCATTCTTATTATTACACTTATTAGCTGTTTTGAAGGAGTCTGAGAATTACAAGCCACACGATCGGCGGCTCCACATATTATTATTCATAGTTTATTTTGTTTACTCATGAAACCTGCTTTAATAGCAAATATCAGAACTGGAGCGAAGATACTTTTATTAGACGGGAACAGGGCAATGTGAAAAAAGGATTAGATGTGAATAGACCTTTGAGTTGTTTAGTCGACATGTATCTTTAATTCTTTAGTTTTGTGTTAATGGTTCAATAAATATATTTTTTCTTTAAATGGCTATAAAATATGGCATTATACTCCTGGATTGATGATGCTAAACTGCCGCTGACGAGAGGCAGATAAGGTTATTATATGCCGCTGACGACTTTATCTGCCGCTGACGAGATAGAGTAATTTTCTTCGGATTTTCTTATAAACGTTTGAAGAAAAAAATGCTATATGTTATTCGGAGCAAAAGTATCATTATGTGGCTCGGCTGTACTTATCTGCCTCGCAAGCTGGGCAGATAACCCGTCCAGCCTCGCCACATAAAGTATAACTTTTGCTCCTAATAATCTAATATACTATTTTCTTCCAACGGTAGTAAAATGTAACATTATACTGCTTGATTGATGATGCTAAACTGTCACTTCATTGCCATGGCATCTAAATCACTTTATCTGCCGCTGACGAATTTATCTGCCGCTCGTCAGGGGCAGATAATATTATGTGCTGCTGACGAGATCAAGTAATGTTCTTCGAATTTTGTTCACAAAATTGTAAATAATTTGTTATAAAAACGTTTGAAGAAAAAATACTATATGTTGTACGGAGCAAAAGTATATTTATGTGGCTCGGCTGTAATTATCTGCCTTGGAAGCTCGACCAGATAACCCGTCCAGCCACGCCACATAAAGTATAACTTTTGCTCCTAATATACTATTAAAAGGGTTTGTTGTATGGAGACATTGTACATTATATAAACTAAGTAATTTTGCATTTTTCGTACATATACATATGTATATATATTTTTAAAATACCCATCAATTTTTTCTTTTACAATCGGGTACTAAGTTTTAGTGCAAACAGATGACACTAACATCCCAACCCTGCCAGTGACCACTAGCATTCTGCGAACAAGTGCAGCGCGGCAATGTCCTTAACCCACGTAACATTATTCATGTGAGAGTAAAATACAATCCGACACGTTATTTACTATTTACTTGCAAATTTACAATTTCACAAAAGGTCAGAAAAAAATTGCACATGTTTTTCATTTAAAAATAAGATAATCCCTCCCTCACAACCGCATCCTAAACTCTCTTAAAAATTAAAGCGAGCTAGAAAGTGTCCAATCAAGGCATTTCACACAAATAATAATTTTAAGGTTTTTTTAATAATTCTAACGTTTTTCTCACTTTGCAATCCCCAAATCCACCTGGGCCGCAAAATTCCTGCATCCTCAATTCTCTTTAAAAAATCAATCGACCAGTGTCCAAACAGCAAATTTCACACAAATATTGATTTAAACGTTTCTCTGATAATTATCACGTTTTTCCCATTTTCCAACCCCAAAATTCAACTGTACCGCAAATTCCCACATTCCGAATTCTCGTAAAAAATACAATCAACCAGTAGAAAGTCACCAAACAACGAATTTTACACAAATATTGATTTTAAGGTTTTCCTGAGAATTATAACGGTATTCCCCATTTTGCAACCCCCACATCCACCTGAGCCGCAAAATTCCCACATCCCGAATTCTCTTAAAAAATGCAATTGACGAGGAGAAAATCTCCAAACAGCGAGTTTCACACAAATATCGATTTTAAGGTTTTTTCGCTAATTATAACGGTTTTCCCAATTTCCAACCCCCATATTCAACTGGACCACAAAACGCCCACATCCCGAGATCTCTTTAAGGAGATAGACCCGTAGAAAGTCTGCAAACAACGAATTTCACACAAATAGTGATTTTATGGTCCATTTTGCAACCCCCAAATCCACATGAGCTGCAAAACTCTTACATCACGAATATCGATTCTTGGAAAGTCTCCAAACAGCAAATTTCACACAAATACTGATTTTAAGGTTTTCCTGATAATTATAACGTTTTTCTTATCTTGCAACTCCCAAATGCACCTGGGCCCCAAAATTCCCACATTTTTAAATTCTCTTAAAAAATACAATTGACCAGGAGAATATTTCCAAACTGCAAGTTTCACACATATATTGATTTTAAGGTTTTTCCGATAATTATAACGTTTTTCCCATTTTACAACCCCCAAATTCAACTGGACTGCAAAATGCACACATCCCCAATTCTCTTTAAAGAAATCGATATGCAGAAAGTCTCGAAACAGCGAACTTTACACAAATTGTGATTTTAAGGTTTTTCTGATAATTATAACATTTTCCCCATTTTGCAACCCCCAAATCCACCTGGTCCGCAAAATTAACACATTTTGAATTGTCTTAAAAAATACCATTGATCAGGAGAACATCTCCAAACAGTGAGTTTCACACAAATATTTTAAGGTTTTTTCGATAATTATAACGTTTTTTCCATTTTCCAACGCCCAAATTCAACTCGACCGCAAAATGCCCACATCCCGAATTCTCGTTTAAAAAATCGACCCGTAAAACGTCTCGAAACAGCGAATTTTACACAAATATTGATTTTAAGGTTTTTCTGATAATTATAACGTTTTCCCCATGTTGTAACCCCCAAATCCACGTGGGCCGCCAAATGTGCACCTCCCAAATTCTCTTAAAAAATTAAAGCGACCATTAGAAAGTTTCCAAACAGAGAATTTCACACAAATATTAATTTTACCATTTTTCTGATAATTATAACGGTTTCCCCATTTTGCAACCCCTAAATCAACGTGAGCCGCAAAATTCAAAAGCCCCAGATTTATCCACATACTGCCAAAAACAAAATTCGACATTCTTTCTTTCCCCCTGTTTATGCGAACATCCAATTTGCTACAAATGCATCTCAGTTTTTTACGCCTGTAACTGCGCTCCTGTGCATCGCATACTAAACAACCAGCCTGTACGAAAAGCATTAGTTCATCCTCTTTCTAACTTGCCCCAAATCACATTTCAATCTTTTAAAAAGTATGCGATGTAACAGCACCGAACGCTTTCGTGTACAAAGAAGTCGTTTTAACCCCCGTATTTTCGCCCTCTTGAATGTTACATTTTCACAACTTTTCCAGAAAGTTCGCCCTTGATGAGATCTTCAAAATGACACCAACAGAATTTCCTTGTAATACGTACAACTTGCAAAAATTCTCGAAAACTGCGCATTCCCAAAGCGTAACACAAATCGCTAAAAGAGCCCCGTACTTGCGTTACATCTCCAATGCGTTAAACATTTTCAATGTTAAAACCGTACACAATAATAAATACGCCATTCGTCGATTTTGTAGAAGTGGACCTTGAGACAGAAAACCTACCTTACTGGGAAGTAAGAGACAAGTAAAATGTATAAAGCGCTTTAGCAATGTTACAACCAAATGACATAGGACATAGTGAGAAGATCTAAATGTAAAACGAAGTAGTAATATTGTAGGAAGCCAAGCAGGAGAATAAACTAGGACCAAGTAATTTGCCACCTTTAGGAAACTTAAAATAACATATATCTATTTTCGTAAAAAAGAAACAAAAATACAAACGAGCAAGGGGACTAGGAAGTAATACAGATTATGTAAAATTAAATAATAACTTTACCAGTTGAGTTCAAGATACAAATGCATTTAGAGTTGTTAAGTCATTTTGCTGTTTTAGATGCTTAATTGCATTTCACGCCTTTAGGGCAATTTGTTGCTAGGTTAAAACCATTTTCAATCTTTGCGCACAAGTACAATCTCAGCTTCCGCACTTTTGATTCAGGCCATTTTGGTATTTTAAATAGCCACCTAGGCTTTAGGGCAGCGTGCCCGTACGGTAAACCCTTTTAGTTCTTTATTTGGCTCCATCGCCTAATTCCAGAATCATGATTTCGCACATATTTGGCCCCAAACGCAGCATTTCTCGTCGGTTGGAGCCCCCCTCTGATGGCGCTTTGGCAGCCGAGCGTATCGCTCGCAAGAATTCCGAATCTTCTAGAAAGCACGCCGTTGTGGCGTGATATCATGACGCCGGCATTAATTTGTTTCATTTTATCGCCTTGCGATTGGCTGCCGAGGTTTAGTCACGTGGGGAAGCGACCAAGGTGACCTTTGCCAGCGCTTCCCTCTGGGCATTCAGCCGAGAGCCGTCGAACAAGTAAGAGGTCGGATAGTGTGAGAGTTCGTGCGGCGCTCCCGCCCTTGGCGGGGGCGTCAGTCTTTTTTTTCCCGGCGAGTGCTGTTTCAGCAATTACGTGACAAACGTTTTCGCCTTAAGTGGCAGTTGACCGCAGCCCGTTGCAGAGAACGCTTGTGTGGTGGTAGTGAGTGTGAGTTTCGAATTGTCTTCGGCGTAGCGTGGGTGTTTTTGAGCCCAGTTCCTGCTTCCGTAAGTAAGGGGTCGTGCCCCCTACATCTCGACCTACGAGGATCTGTCCCGCAGAACGAAAGTGGCCCATTTCTCGTCGTCCCGTTGTACGCGTCCTGACGCGTCTCACGTCGCCATTATGGCGGATGTGCACTCATCCCTATAGCCGTCGAACATCGAAGGTACCTGCCACCTAAGGCTGCAGCCTGTCGCAACTCAACTGTACCAGGTTCCCCAACCGCCTACATTATTAAGGTATGTGTCTTTGAACTGATTACCGCTGTGAACGCGAGCGAGCCGTCACATCTCTGGTGCCTACAGGCACTGTCGTCATATTGACATTAAAGCGCGCGCCAGCTGGTGTCCTTAGTTATAATCTAGTTATAGATATAGGGCGACGCACTCTGCTGCCCCATTGTAACCCGTTAGTCAATACATAATTTGTTAGCTAAGGGAACTATTGTTTTGTTTCGACTTGTGCATGTTCTGTTTCAGATAAGCGCCCCCTTCATTGTACTGATTATTGTGCGACGGAACGAGGGAGCTTTGAGCGTACAGGTGGGTGAGACAGCTGCGTAGTCGACACCTAATTACAATCCTTGCATAAGGCAATCCCGAAATTGTTATTTGACCTTGCAATTCTTGAGCAATCCTATCGGCGGAGTATTTTGCGTGCTTCGCTCCCGTCTAACCGTCCAGGCCCGGTTAGCCGGGTTAAGACAGGCTTGGTGGCGCCCTCATGATTTCGACATACCCTATATATATATTATGCCGCAACACGCTTGCCCAGAACGTACCGTGTGACTCACGCCCGACTCCCTGAGCGTTCCAGCCGTGGCCTATTAGCCTATTTCGAACCGATTTCAGGGCAAGTGTGCCAGTTTTTCAGGACTGATTCCGTGGTGCGATGCTCACCTTGGGTGGGTGTCGTAAAGTTCTTTTAATACCGTAACAGGCTAATTTTGGCGCCCAACATCTGGAGCCTTGTATGTTCGTTTTTCTTATTAAGCCACCCGTTGTCTGCCTAATTTTGGCTATCCCAACGTGTGGGCCTGTTTTTTTTTCTGATATTCGTCTTCTCGTTAAGCCCATTCGTTGTGCGTCTTAATTTTGGAGCGACAACGTGGGACGTTGGTGTTCATTGTTGTCTGTTATCATTTATATTGTTGTCACAAATGTTTTTTTTCGTCATTTCGAAGTGGTATGGACTGGTAAACCGTTTTTTTTTCTTAGTAGAATATTTTACCGAGCTTCTTTTCTTGTTTTCTATTTGTCTTTTCCTGTTTTCTTCTGTTTTCTATATGTCTTTTCTTGTCTTTTCCTGTTCTTAGTTTATTTTCATTAGTTTTCTTGCCCGTGTATATGTTTTTTCTTAGTTGTCATTTGTCTTTACGTTTCTTTTCTTGTTTTCTTTATGTTTTTTCTTGTCTTTTCTTATTTTCTATTTGTAGTTTTGTGTTTTGTTGTTGTTTATCGCCTTTTTGAGTTTTCTTTTTGTGTTTTTCCATGTCTTTTCATATTTTGAGTATCTTTTTCGTCATTTTTACCGTCGTTTCTTGTTTTTCTTAGCCAGTTCATACTACCGAGATCTCTCGTTGCATTTAGTGCAGATTTTATCCCGTATTAGTCGGATTTAGTACCAGATGTTGTTGAGTGAAGGTACCGACCTTGTTTTTTTTAAGTCTTTTCGAAGGCTTAATTGGGAGTTTCGATTCCCTGTCGTTTACATTGTTTAGCCTTAAGCTAAGTTGACACTTTTGTTGTACCGAACTAACGTTTATCGATTTTGACGTTCACGTTAGCGAGGTTTATCGATTTTGACGTTGATGATTACCGATTTTGACAATTTTTTTTGCTATCGTTTGGTGTTGTGCCGCATTGATTTTTGGTAAGCAGGTTGGAATTCATTTTCAGCTTCATCACTGCGTTTTGGTTTGTTGATCAGTTGTGGATTGTTGTTGGTGTGCTTGGGGCGATTCGCTCGTGCGGTTATTACGTCCCTCAGGCTACCTTCTTAGTTGGTTTGACGTAGTTATTTTCGTTGGCCTTTATCTCATACTCATTATTATCATGTACCGCCCAACCTGGTTTACCGACTTCTTCGTGGACACCCCTAACAGTCATAGTAGTGTTTTGTACACTTTCCGTTAGCATTTAACGAGCTTTTGCCGCTGGTCGGAATGCTTCGTACTTGTTGACGTTTTGTTGTCATTTATCGTACCCTTTTTGTCTGATGACGTCATGTTGTCAAGTATCGTGTTCTTTGTAAACAGTTTCGTTGAAGCTTTTGAGCTTTGTGTGACACCAGGTCCCGGTTGTTCGCATAAGGTTTCTTAAGTGTAAAGTGTTTGAATATTTAACGATTTTTGACTTTTTTTTGTAGTGATGCCCTGTTGTTTTCGTGGCCTAGCGCTCTTTTACCGTACCGTTGGCCGTCGCCATTTTCAACCACCTATGTGGGATTACATAAAGAGAGCGTGTTTCTGGTCATTTTGTTTCGTGCGGACCCTGTCGTAATAAGGTAGTCCCTTTGGGCCGCATGGAGTTCTGAAAAGGATTTATTGGGCATGCGTCATCGAACGCCTACACCCTTGGAGACTTGGTTCTTCTGGATTTTCTTTTGGTGTTTGGTGTTGGAGTCATTTTCGAGCTCGCGCTTTGCGGTTTAATAGTTGACTTGGCTCCGGCATCGACATTGATTGAGGATTTCGGTGGACTGAGTTTTTCCTATTACTGATTATGACTATTTTTGACAGTTTCTGTCACAACCATTTTCCTTTTTTTTTGGTGGTTTATCCTCTCCTCTTGGGTACTCATACCAGTTGTGGGATCCACACAATGCGCCGATCTCGTGACGCGCAGCGTGCCCTCTTCAGGTAACCCTTGGGTGGGACTTTGGACTTCCATTTCTATACCCCCCCCCCCCCTCCTTGTGTTCTTTTGGAACGGTTGGTCGGAAGTGTCCACAGGTGTAAGACCTATTTTACCTGATTTTGACTTAAATTTACGTATTTTCTACTGGCGTATCCAGTCTTTCTTCTTCCTCTTCTCTCTTCCCACCTTTGCACCCTATCTGGTGGCCAGTGTGCGTAATCCCTTTGGGGGTGCACTCTATCGTATCGAATGTTTTTTTTGTTTTGTTCGTTTTTCGTTGTTGCGTTTTCGTTTGAGTTTTCGTTACGTTGTCGCAAAATGCCTCGTTGTTTTATAAGAGACTTCGGGGAACTCTCTTTCAAGTAAGGGGAGTGTTAAGTCATTTTGCTGTTTTAGATGCTTAATTGCATTTCACGCCTTTAGGGCAATTTGTTGCTAGGTTAAAACCATTTTCAATCTTTGCGCACAAGTACAATCTCAGCTTCCGCACTTTTGATTCAGGTCATTTTGGTATTTTAAATAGCCACCTAGGCTTTAGGGCAGCGTGCCCGTACGCTAAACCCTTTTAGTTCTTTATTTGGCTCCATCGCCTAATTCTAGAATCATGATTTCGCACATATTTGGCCCCAAACGCAGCATTTCTCGTCGGTTGGAGCCCCCCTCTGATGGCGCTTTGGCAGCCGAGCGTATCGCTCGCAAGAATTCCGAATCTTTTAGAAAGCACGCCGTTGTGGCGTGATATCATGACGCCGGCATTAATTTGTTTCATTTTATCGCCTTGCGATTGGCTGCCGAGGTTTAGTCACGTGGGGACGCGACCAAGGTGACCTTTGCCAGCGCTTCCCTCTGGGCATTCAGCCGAGAGCCGTCGAACAAGTAAGAGGTCGGATAGTGTGAGAGTTCGTGCGGCGCTCCCGCCCTTGGCGGGGGCGTCAGTCTTTTTCTTCCCGGCGAGTGCTGTTTCAGCAATTACGTGACAAACGTTTTCGCCTTAAGTGGCAGTTGACCGCAGCCCGTTGCAGAGAACGCTTGTGTGGTGGTAGTGAGTGTGAGTTTCGAATTGTCTTCGGCGTAGCGTGGGTGTTTTTGAGCCCAGTTCCTGCTTCCGTAAGTAAGGGGTCGTGCCCCCTACATCTCGACCTACGAGGATCTGTCCCGCAGAACGAAAGTGGCCCATTTCTCGTCGTCCCGTTGTACGCGTCCTGACGCGTCTCACGTCGCCATTATGGCGGATGTACACTCATCCCTATAGCCGTCGAACATCGAAGGTACCTGCCACCTAAGACTGCAGCCTGTCGCAACTCAACTGTACCAGGCTCCCCAACCGCCTACATTATTAAGGTATGTGTCTTTGAACTGATTACCGCTGTGAACGCGAGCGAGCCGTCACATCTCTGGTGCCTACAGGCACTGTCGTCATATTTGTCCATGTTGCGAGTGCTAATTTGATCTTTGCTGTTCGCTGCATAAGGCGTGGCGCCAGCATATTTGTACATTCATTCAGAATCGCAGACTGTCCATGTCGCGAGTGCTAATTTGATCTTTGCTGTTCGCTGCATAAGGCATCGCGCCAGCATATTTGTGCATTCATTCAGAATCGCAGACTGTCCATGTCACGAGTGCTAATTTGATCTTTGCTGTTCGCTGCATAAGGCGTCGCGCCAGCATATTTGTGCATTCATTCAGAATCGCAGACTGTCCATGTCGCGAGTGCTAATTTGATCTTTGCTGTTCGTTGCATAAGGCGTCGCGCCAGCATATTTGTACTCATTACTGCTCATTACTGTTCATTACTGTTCATTACTGTTCAACATCTGTCGCTAGGTTTAAAGCGCGCGCCAGCTGGTGTCCTTAGTTATAATCTAGTTATAGATATAGGGCGACGCACTCTGCTGCCCCATTGTAACCCGTTAGTCAATACATGATTTGTTAGCTAAGGGAACTATTGTTTTGTTTCGACTTGTGCATGTTCTGTTTCAGATAAGCGCCCCCTTCATTGTACTCATTATTGTGCGACGGAACGAGGGAGCTTTGAGCGTACAGGTGGGTGAGACAGCTGCGTAGTCGACACCTAATTACAATCCTTGCATAAGGCAATCCCGAAATTGTTATTTGACCTTGCAATTCTTGAGCAATCCTATCGGCGGAGTATTTTGCGTGCTTCGCTCCCGTCTAACCGTCCAGGCCCGGTTAGCCGGGTTAAGACAGGCTTGGTGGCGCCCTCATGATTTCGACATACACTATATATATATTATGATGCAACACGCTTGCCCAGAACGTACCGTGTGACTCACGCCCGACTCCCTGAGCGTTCCAGCCGTGGCCTATTAGCCTATTTCGAACCGATTTCAGGACAAGTGTGCCAGTTTTTCAGGACTGATTCCGTGGTGCGATGCTCACCTTGGGTGGGTGTCGTAAAGTTCTTTTAATACCGTAACAGAGTCGTTGATATTGGTTTAAGTCATTACTGGATCAGAAGTAAAATTTGCTATACCGGAACCTTGGCCAAAAATGATTATAAAAATCTGGTGTGATACACACACACAACTTCCTTTTACAGTGATCTTATAATTAGCCAAAAATGTATTTTTTAAGCCTTTGTCAAAAATTTTAAAAAATTACAGTTGCTACAAAAACGGTACAAAATAGAGCGTTAGTTGGAGAAACAAATTTTCTCTAGAATTTTAAGCTGAATTCAAAACTGTAATAATATATCGGGTGTTCTATTTAAAATAAGAGTTAATAAAAAAATAGAAAAAAAAACCCATTTTAGAAGTGTTCAACTGGAAAATCACCTATTTCACATCAATACACATTAAAAATGTATTAAAAATGTAAAGTTTAAAAAAAATGTTAGAGTTGTTTTTGAAAAAATCGAAAAAAACTGAAAAATTACATGAGTAAACACCTACTTCCGGTTATGAGATTTTCTTCAAAATCTTGATGTCGCATCTATATAGTACACAAAACTTATATATGAAGTTTCAACGCCATACCTCTTTTCTTTTTTGAGATATTCTGTTCACAGGCGCACACACACAGACAGGAACACAGACACACATACAGACAGACCAATAAAAAAACATGTTTTTTAGGTTCAGGGGGCTCTAAAACGTGAAAATCTGTTGAAAACCCAATTTGGAATTTTTGAGGTAAATCCAATACTTCTTTTATTGTAAAAGGAAGTAAAAACATGTTTTTTGGGTTCAGGGGACTCTAAAACGTGTAGATATATTGAAAACTCAATTATTTTTGTGGTGAATCCAATACTTCCTTTATTGTAAAAGGAAGTAACAAAAGAAAAATTAAAATAGAAGCTTTATCTCTTTCAGAATAATTGTACCACCCTAAAACGATATATGGCACAGCCCTAGCTAGCTCTAACTCTCGGCAGAATAATGCTGTGAGTAAGGAGTACGCAGCGATCCTTCGGATTGCAAAATAAACTTCATAAGCGCCTGAGTCTAAAAAAGTAACCATACTACTTCCTAAGTTGTTTACGGACACAAAAGAACGATTATCTGATTTACATTCACCAACGATTTATACCATTCACCAGCCACTAAATCTTTACTACTGACATTCCGCTAGATGGGAACGAAACCAGTTTTTATCCGTTTTTTTGAAGATTCTGTTTACATTTTGAACAACTAGAAAAAGTTGTCTCGGGGGTTTCACACATATAAAAGAACAGGGTGCGCTCTGCATGGTGTCTATGATAACTACGTCCCTTCTGCTGACAATTCGAAGAAACTAAATTCTGGTATGTCATAGCAAACAACCTACTTTTAAACGTTAAAGAGCGTGAAGAAGATGACAGAAATGAACTAGCTTTACTTTGAGCTATCGCGTGAACCTCACACTTCACGTTAGTAATGGATCTGTAAGCAGGATCAGGCTCCAACGGAGTACTAGATGACAAGAAATTTGGTCTAAGCTTTTTATTTCTTTCCTCACTACAGAAGTCATTTAAAACTTCAATATTAGGGATTCTTGTTAATATCAATTGACTGGAATAGTAAGGTTGTAAATTTTGACGAATATACTTCAAGTGGGTCCCTTCAGACGGAATTCTACTTAAACGATTAAATAAATTTATCATAACCACTATATATATGTAGGGACGTTCTTCTGCACCTTGGTTCCGTGCCCTCAATTTAATCCATAAGTCATCATAGTAATCGTTAGGCTGACAATGCCTTCGTTGAAGATCTACCAATTCTTGCTAATTAAACCTTATTACGAATCGATCTGAATCAGATAAGTGCCTAGTCATCAAATAAATCTACCGCCTCTCTAAACAATTGATCAAAAGACAGATAGCAAGATAACCTTAGATCCTCGACCCGTTCCAAGTGTGAACTTACACCTTGGGCCGCTGTATTCCCGCTAAATTTAAGATTCCATTTGGAAACGATTACCTCTTTATACTGCAAAACGCGCGATGAGACTTATTTTTTTAAATTAATTTGTGCGTCTAACAACTTTCGTTTATCTTCAAACATACGCTCTACAGCGCCAACGTTTCGACATAATAATTCCCAGTCGAGCTCATCCAAAAGCAAATAATAAACTCGCAACATGTTGCCAATGAGAAGTCCTAAAAATGCGATTGTACAGGCCTACACCTACTACTAGCAATTTAAATATGAACAATTAGGGTGAGTGGAAGATTGTTCGCTATACCTATCGTACCTAACTAACCTATCTTCCCAATTCACTTTAATTGTCATTCGAAAACTCAATCAAATCTGATCAAGCCTTGATGTTGGTCGCTATTCGTGTACCACCCTTAAACGAAAGATGGCACAGCTCTAGCTAGCTGTAATCCTCGGCAGAATAATGGTGTGAGTAAGTACTAGGCAGCGATCCTTGCGGTTATAATATAAACTTCATAAATTAACAAATTTTGGGCGCTTGTCGTAAACATAACATAAACCAAATGTAGCTAATAAATCAAATCTCACCTATATTTATAATGTTTTGGCCTCATACCTATTTAAAAAAAGCACAGGTTGAAGGAGGACGGCAACGAAATTATAACGATTACCAGTAACAGTAGCAGCTTTAACTTCTTCCACGGGTTAACCACAACAGATATAAATATTTACAATTAGCTCGTGAACCTGGAATGGGACAAAAATATTTTTTGCACTACTAGTCTCAGAACGCACCGTTATTGGCCTATGTTTAGGTGGTAAAGTTGATTTTCTCTACCACGGGAGAGAAAGTAAAATAAACAATTTTCACCGTGGTAACTAATAAAATGCTAAGTTACCAAATATGACTATTTAAATTTTGACGTTTTAAAGAGCTGTATTGTCAGGTTGACAGTTAAAATATTTTCGAAATTTGTTGGGAATTTAGGTATTAAGCCGTTTGATACCTTGATGTATAATATACTATTAGTCAGCAATTGCTGCTTAAATGGAGTCAACCAAATATGGTAAATGGAGTCAATTCCATCAGATTTACAGTGATACAAAATGATGTAATCATAACTCTATAATAAAGCAGAACACTTCCCAAGGTCAAACATATCAACTCCTGGTCTATGTGCAGTTAGGTATTGTGGGCGTGGTCTTGATATTAGCAGCGTTGCCAGACCTGGTACAATTCTACGAATCTGGTACATTCTGAAACCGTTTCTGCAAAAGTATATTTTTAAAATATTTCTGGTACATTTTCATTCTTATTTATTAGACGAAACTCTCAAAAATAAATTAGCAGATCAGCCAGGCAAAGCGGAATTGGTAGACAAAAATTTTTAATCGTTAGGACGTAACACGTGAAAACGGGCATGCATTCAGCCTGGCAACCCTGCATATTCTGACCCGAGTGGTGCCGATGTCGATCGGTTTGACGGTTTGTTTCACGGTACGAATTCTCCCTCCTGCCAAGTGAAACTGTCATGGCTACCAAAGCAGAGAAATCAGTGCCATAAATAAAACACTTTAGATGGGAAAGCTTTATGGGCGACTTTGGAATAAAATTTGAGGTACGAACCAGGTGCGAAGCTTTTTCCCGTTGCATGGCGCTACCTTGACTCATAAATGAAGTGCTGTATTTATGACCTCGACTTTACCGACAAACTGACGAATAACGAACGTTAAAGTTTACATTTTGTTGTTGTTGTGTTCTGTTATTGCATTTGTTTAGAAGCCGATACGTTATATTCATTGAAGCTTTTGTCCAAAGTGTATTCTACAAGTTTGCGCTGCCCTGTGTGCTTTGTTTGTGCCAGCTTTGAGTGAGTAGGGTTGCATTGTTACTTTTATTGACTTGAGTGACCCGGTTAAGAAGTTTTTTTGTCTTTCAGTTTCCACCAATTCGGTTTGAAATGGAAGATTACAAGAGAAATAAGTGTTGTGTACCTGGGTGTATCAATCACGCCAACAAGAGGCATAGATTTCCGAGAGAACTTGGTTTATTGAAGAAGTGGATAGAAAAAATTAACCAAACTTTTCTGAGGGATTTGCAGCGTGACCAAATCTATCGTACACAATATGTTTGTGATAGGCATTTTGCGCGAGAGTGTTTGGTTCCGGGCACAAGAAGAGGGCTTCGAAAAGATGCAATCCCCACACTCTGTTTATCTGATGGTAAGGAAAACACCTATTCATTTTTTTGTTGTCAATGGCAATTGGTAACTTATAGCTATATCGGAAGAAATGGATAGAGATGATGCTCCAGCTGTACACCCTCCACAAGAAACAACACCAGATGTTAATGTGATACACGGCCTCCTGGATTAGTGCGAGACTAACGTCTCTACGCGGCCCGCTGCATTTTTAGTTCAAGGCGTTTTTTATAGTTTGTAGAGGCGCTACAGTACGTTGCCCCAGAAACACAAAAATTATGCAAATGTGGCGGGCCGCGTAGAGACACCAGTCACGTACTAATCCAGGAGGCCGTGATGTGATAGAAGGTACACATATGTTACCACAAGAGGGTAGTTCAGTGGATGTTTGTACTGCTTCGACCGGTGCACAACATTTAATAGACAATAATGCAAGTTGCAGTAGAGAAATATCAGCTGTTTGGCCTCCTAACGTACCAGGTACTTACTAAAATTAAAAAATAAAATTGTTCTAATAGTACACAGTTACAGACAAAGCTGGTACAAAGATTGAGGGAAGCCAATCGTCAGGCGTTGCAATAACGCAAGAAGGAAGTTTGTCTGGTGTTTGTGCTGCAACAAGTTCAACTGCTGAAACTGTACTTCATCTTTGTACTCCCAGAATACCAGGTACAAAAAACCAAAAATTTTTGTTGTTCAACTATAAATAAACATTAATTTGCAGAGAAAACTAGAAAAAGAAAAAGAGGGATTTAACTCCTCGCTGTAAGAAATTTTACAAAATGTATGTATATGTATTTAAATCTCTACAATTTTTTGTTGACAATTTAGAAGATAAGAATGTTACTAATTTTTAAAATATATTGGCTTGTACTGGCAAATAAATGTATTTCAAGTGTGTGTTTTATACCTCTGTACTGTAGATAATTATGCACATGTTTCTATCTACTAATTTATTTATTATATTTATATAAAATATTTATAACCTATAATTTCATTTTACAAATATTTTTCAGTGAAATGGTCCTATACCTTTGTGGTATAGCCTCATTTCGTATTGTATTTTATATACATGATCCAAGAATAATTCTCTGGTCTATAATAACTCATAAACTGTATGATAGTGGCATGGTTTAAGAAGAAGTGGATAGAAAAAATTAACCAAACTTTTCTGAGGGATTTGCAGCGTGACCAAATCTATTGTACACAATATGTTTGTGATAGGCATTTTGCGCGAGAGTGTTTGGTTCTGGGCACAAGAAGAGGGCTTCGAAAAGATGCAATCCCCACACTCTGTTTATCTGATGGTAAGGAAAACACCTATTCATTTTTTTGTTGTCAATGGCAATTGGTAACTTATAGCTGTATCGGAAGAAATGGATAGAGATGATGCTCCAGCTGTACACCCTCCACAAGAAACGACACCAGATGTTAATGTGATACACGGCCTCCTGGATTAGTGCGAGACTGACGTCTCTACGCGGCCTGCCGCATTTTTAGTTCAAGGCGTTTTTTATAGTTTGTAAAGGCGCTACAGTACGTTGCCCCAGAATCACAAAAATTATGCAAATGTGGCGGGCCGCGTAGAGACGCCAGTCACGTACTAATCCAGGAGGCCGTGATGTGATAGGAGAAGGTACACATATGTTACCATAAGAGGGTAGTTCAGTGGATGTTTGTACTGCTTCGACCGGTGCACAACATTTAATAGACAATAATGCAAGTTGCAGTAGAGAAATATCAGCTGTTTGGCCTCCTAACGTACCAAGGTACTTACTAAAATTAAAAAATAAAATTGTATTAATAGTACACAGTTACAGACAAAGCTGGTACAAAGATTGAGGGAAGCCAATCGTCAGGCGTTGCAATAACGCAAGAAGGAAGTTTGTCTGGTGTTTGTGATGCAACAAGTTCAACTGCTGAAACTGTACTTCATCTTTGTACTCCCAGAATACCAGGTACAAAAAACCAAAAATTTTTGTTGTTCAACTATAAATAAACATTAATTTGCAGAGAAAACTAGAAAAAGAAAAAGAGGGATTTTGCAAGCAGTGGATGTTATACGTGCAAAGGATTTAACTCCTCGCTGTAAAAAATTTTACAAAATGTATGTATATGTATTTAAATCTCTACAATTTTTTGTTGACAATTTAGAAGATAAGAATGTTACTAATTTTTAAAATATATTGGCTTGTACTGGCAACCAAATGTATTTCAAGTGTGTGTTTTATACCTCTGTACTGTAGATAATTATGCACATGTCTCTATCTACTAATTTATTTATTATATTTATATAAAATATTTATAACCTATAATTTCATTTTACAAATATTTTTCAGTGAAATGGTCCTATACCTTTGTGGTATAGCCTCATTTCGTATTGTATTTTATATACATGATCCAAGAATAATTCTCTGGTCTATAATAACTCATAAACTGTATGATAGTGGCATGGTTTAAGAAGAAGTGGATAGAAAAAATTAACCAAACTTTTCTGAGGGATTTGCAGCGTGACCAAATCTATTGTACACAATATGTTTGTGATAGGCATTTTGCGCGAGAGTGTTTGGTTCCGGGCACAAGAAGAGGGCTTCGAAAAGATGCAATCCCCACACTCTGTTTATCTGATGGTAAGGAAAACACCTATTCATTTTTTTGTTGTCAATGGCAATTGGTAACTTATAGCTGTATCGGAAGAAATGGATAGAGATGATGCTCCAGCTGTACACCCTCCACAAGAAACGACACCAGATGTTAATGTGATACATGGCCTCCTGGATTAGTGCGAGACTGACGTCTCTACGCGGCCTGCCGCATTTTTAGTTCAAGGCGTTTTTTATAGTTTGTAGAGGCGCTACAGTACGTTGCCCCAGAATCACAAAAATTATGCAAATGTGGCGGGCCGCGTAGAGACGCCAGTCACGTACTAATCCAGGAGGCCGTGATGTGATAGGAGAAGGTACACATATGTTACCATAAGAGGGTAGTTCAGTGGATGTTTGTACTGCTTCGACCGGTGCACAACATTTAATAGACAATAATGCAAGTTGCAGTAGAGAAATATCAGCTGTTTGGCCTCCTAACGTACCAGGTACTTACTAAAATTAAAAAATAAAATTGTATTAATAGTACACAGTTACAGACAAAGCTGGTACAAAGATTGAGGGAAGCCAATCGTCAGGCGTTGCAATAACGCAAGAAGGAAGTTTGTCTGGTGTTTGTGCTGCAACAAGTTCAACTGCTGAAACTGTACTTCATCTTTGTACTCCCAGAATACCAGGTACAAAAAACCAAATATTTTTGTTGTTCAACTATAAATAAACATTAATTTGCAGAGAAAACTAGAAAAAGAAAAAGAGGGATTTTGGAAGCAGTGGATGTTATACGTGCAAAGGATTTAACTCCTCGCTGTAAAAAATTTTACAAAATGTATGTATATGTATTTAAATCTCTACAATTTTTTGTTGACAATTTAGAAGATAAGAATGTTACTGATTTTTAAAATATATTGGCTTGTACTGGCAACCAAATGTATTTCAAGTGTGTGTTTTATACCTCTGTACTGTAGATAATTATGCACATGTTTCTATCTACTAATTTATTTATTATATTTATATAAAATATTTATAACCTATAATTTCATTTTACAAATATTTTTCAGTGAAATGGTCCTATACCTTTGTGGTATAGCCTCATTTCGTATTGTATTTTATATACATGATCCAAGAATAATTCTCTGGTCTATAATAACTCATAAACTGTATGATAGTGGCATGGTTTAAGAAGAAGTGGATAGAAAAAATTAACCAAACTTTTCTGAGGGATTTGCAGCGTGACCAAATCTATTGTACACAATATGTTTGTGATATGCATTTTGCGCGAGAGTGTTTGGTTCCGGGCACAAGAAGAGGGCTTCGAAAAGATGCAATCCCCACACTCTGTTTATCTGATGGTAAGGAAAACACCTATTCATTTTTTTGTTGTCAATGGCAATTGGTAACTTATAGCTGTATCGGAAGAAATGGATAGAGATGATGCTCCAGCTGTACACCCTCCACAAGAAACGACACCAGATGTTAATGTGATACACGGCCTCCTGGATTAGTGCGAGACTGACGTCTCTACGCGGCCTGCCGCATTTTTAGTTCAAGGCGTTTTTTATAGTTTGTAGAGGCGCTACAGTACGTTGCCCCAGAATCACAAAAATTATGCAAATGTGGCGGGCCACGTAGAGACACCAGTCACGTACTAATCCAGGAGGCCGTGATGTGATAGGAGAAGGTACACATATGTTACCATAAGAGGGTAGTTCAGTGGATGTTTGTACTGCTTCGACCGGTGCACAACATTTAATAGACAATAATGCAAGTTGCAGTAGAGAAATATCAGCTGTTTGGCCTCCTAACGTACCAGGTACTTACTAAAATTAAAAAATAAAATTGTATTAATAGTACACAGTTACAGACAAAGCTGGTACAAAGATTGAGGGAAGCCAATCGTCAGGCGTTGCAATAACGCAAGAAGGAAGTTTGTCTGGTGTTTGTGCTGCAACAAGTTCAACTGCTGAAACTGTACTTCATCTTTGTACTCCCAGAATACCAGGTACAAAAAACCAAAAATTTTTGTTGTTCAACTATAAATAAACATTAATTTGCAGAGAAAACTAGAAAAAGAAAAAGAGGGATTTTGCAAGCAGTGGATGTTATACGTGCAAAGGATTTAACTCCTCGCTGTAAAAAATTTTACAAAATGTATGTATATGTATTTAAATCTCTACAATTTTTTGTTGACAATTTAGAAGATAAGAATGTTACTAATTTTTAAAATATATTGGCTTGTACTGGCAACCAAATGTATTTCAAGTGTGTGTTTTATACCTCTGTACTGTAGATAATTATGCACATGTTTCTATCTACTAATTTATTTATTATATTTATATAAAATATTTATAACCTATAATTTCATTTTACAAATATTTTTCAGTGAAATGATCCTATACCTTTGTCGTATAGCCTCATTTCGTATTGTATTTTATATACATGATCCAAGAATAATTCTCTGGTCTATAATAACTCATAAACTGTATGATAGTGGCATGGTTTAATTCTAATATTTTTTTTCAATGTTATTTTATAATATAATCAGCTCTGATACTGGCAACCAAATGTACGTAATTTAAGTGTGTTTTTATTCCTACGTACTGTAGATAATCTTGCACATATTTCTATCTAATAATTTATTTATTGTTTCTGTGTATTGAATACATTTATATAAAATATATTTATCATACTGTAAATTTGTTTCATTAATTTGTCGTTAGTAAATATGGTTAGTATTTTCAGTTGTGATTTAACTTAAGTCGAGATTTGCTTTACAGAAGCTTTGTATAAGCATTTCTGTAAAGAAAATGTCAACTTAAAAACTAAATTACAATTGTGCAATTTATTGGATGAAAAAATATTCTTTGCCACGAATTTGAATTTCCCGCTATGTTATAGCTCTTTCCCGCACCCGTTTGATGGCGCTAGCATTTCTGTCCGTCCCGGTAATACAGAGCTTTCCCATCTAAAGTGTTTTATTTATGATCAGTGCGTACAGAATTTTGGCAAAAAGCCCTTGTGTTCTTTGACAAAATGTACTGCATCCAGGATGGCTTGTGAATAATCTGGTTTCAAAGCACTCCGTTGGTTCCAATTGTGAGGAAGATAATTGCAATATTTTAATGACATTGCACCATTTTGTAACCCAGGTACGAATTAAAATAAATACAGTGCTGCAGTTCTAATATTAATTTTTGTTTAGGCGCTTCCTGAAGCAGAAGAACCGAAAGTTGTTTAGAATACGCTGCCCAAGATGGGGCCATCAAAATGGAGAGCCGGGCTACAGACACTGCAGAATTCTTGCATTTTATGGGCAATTTGTTCACCAGTGCGAACGGTAGTTTGCCTTTCAATAAACATGGGAAACAATTGAAAACTGCTGTGAGCTGTAGATGTCAAAGCAGAGAAATCAGTGCGTCCAGAATTTTGGCAAAGAGCCCTTGTGTTCTTTGACAAAATGTACTGCGTCCAGGGTGGCTTGTGAATAATCTGGTTTCAAAGCACTCCGTTGGTTCCAATTGTGAGGAAGATAATTGCAATATTTTAATGACATTGCACCATTTTGTAACCCAGGTACGAAATAAAATAAATACAGTGCTGCAGTTCTAATATTAATTTTTGTTGAGGGGCTTCCTGGAGCAGAAGAACCGAAAGTTGAGCCAGTATTCGTGCCAGCTCAGTTTGACCAACTGAAACCACGAGGAAATCCAAAACCACTTGGGCCCAGGGTAGACAAATGTTGCAAGAGACTGAGTATGTAACATGAAATCGCCGAAGGGAGTTATTTATTTTATGTTACCATTTACCGAGTCCGATTATTTATAGTATTTTCTGATGACATTACTGGTATCCTACTTTCACCATATTTCCTGTTACACGCTCCTCCTTGGCTGTTACTCTAATTGCCGATTGTGTTATTTTATGAATACCATGACAACAGACATTTTCATATTGCCCATTTCCTCCGTATAGAGAAAATGTGTTCTTTCTGTCACAATTTTTGTAACCTAGAAACTGATTTCTATTCTCGGTTGTGGAAATTTTTTTAATTTTTAACAGTCGTATATGTTGTTCTACGAGCGAAGCGACAAGTATTATCAATAGTAATATAACAAGGGCGAGACATACTTACCGATAATTTTGCACACGGCAAGGGTCGAGTGCTGGTTGCAATGAAAACTGTTCCGAGGGCAGTTTTCAATCAGCACGATCACTCTTGGCACGGGCAAAATTATATGTAACTGTGTCCCCCGCGTTTATATTTGGAAGATTATCACACAAAACACATATACGAATTATGATTTAAAATTGATCTAATAATGCCAACAAACTCAAATTGCGTGTTTCTTGCATTTCTATGTCTAATTATGCCACCATCTACGGGGTTGATAATTAGCACTAGGGAAGCTTATCAAGTAATCAGTTCCGGATTGGTTGATTTTCAAAAAATGCATGGTTGTCATTGGATGATATCAGTCATGTAACAGTTGTGTGTAATAATCATTACACTTGAGGTAAGATACGAAGGCAAGCCAAGTAAACAAACGCAATTAGTCGGTGAATATCACGTGATAGAAAGGCGTTCTGCGGTTGGACCTTTCAAATAGAAAGTTGAACACCGTTTATACGCGTCGTTAACCTAGAGGAGGAATGAGCGTTGTTTTGTTGTGCGGTAATTTCTTTTACGGCAACATGCGACGGAAGTTTACGTAAAATGCGCACCGGTGTGAAACTGGTTTAGCATGCACCGGGAACTGTCAGAATATTTGTTTACGTCGCTTGCCTTCGTAACTTGGCTCAAGTGTAGAAACTACCATAAATAGAATGAGCATTTTTTGTTAAAATATATAGCATTCTTATGTACTTATTATTAATTACTAACTTTGTCTTATATACTGGACTACCCAACAAAGAAATTTTTTTATCGCTTTTCAATTTGTTGGAAAATATTGATAAGAATTATTATTTAGAATGGAACGTGGAACGTATTTCTGCCATCGATCAATTATTTTTAACGTTATATAATCTGCGCCAGAATCCCCCACATAAAGATTTAGCTCAGCGCTTTAACTGTAGCACTGCAACAGTTACTAATATTTTTTTAACTTGGTTAAATTTGTTACGCGAAGTAATATTTTCCAGTTTAATGTCATCTGTACCATCTGTTAAAGATAATCAAGCATGTTTACCTAATTGTTTTGCTTTCTTTCCGATCACAAGAATGGTATTAGATCGCACCGAAATTTTTTCTGAAATTCCATGTTTGCTTGAAAAGCAAAAAGCGACATAGCCATTACAAGCACCGTAACACTTTAAAAGGTCTTGTGGGAGTTGCACCAAATGGAGTTGTGATTTACTTGAGTTTATTGTATCCTGGTTCCACTTCTGATAAGAAAATTGTGCAGAACTGTGGAGTACTTACTATTTTTGAACCAGGAGATTTGATAATTGCAGATAAGGGATTTCTCATTGGCGACATTTTACCGGCAGGTGTTTCTCTAAATATTCCACCATTTTTGTGCCAACCAGTTTACTCCTTCTCGGGTAATACAAACCAAAAATATTGCTCGTGCTAGAATTCATGTGGAAAGAGCAATTCGTCGTATTAAGGCATACAAAATACTAAATCTAATACCCCAAAATTTAATGAACTCGGCAACCAAAATCTGGAAAGTGTGTGGCGCACTAACCAATTTCCACCAATACAGGAAGTTGAAACATATTTTGAAGGCGAACAGTAAAAATAGAAATAAGAGTGTTAATTAACAACTGCTTATTTATTTAAATAAGAATTTTTTTTATTATTGTATAGTTGTACATTACTATATGTTAGTTTATGTTTACTCAAATATTCATTTTGTTAATTACAGAACTTAACTTAATAAATAAAAGTATTTACAAAAATATTGCTCTAACTGCTATTTAATAAAAAATTTCTTATTA
Source organism: Agriotes lineatus (assembly GCA_940337035.1). Taxonomy (NCBI): domain Eukaryota; kingdom Metazoa; phylum Arthropoda; class Insecta; order Coleoptera; family Elateridae; genus Agriotes; species Agriotes lineatus. The sequence goes on from OW679198.1 coordinate 80,951,376, forward strand.
ATAGTACAGCAATATCACAGAAACAAACGGTGAACGTCATCAAATATTTTGTTATTAATTTAAAGTTACCGTTTGATTCCGTGATTTACCTATAGTTACAATAAATATGATTAACTATAGGTAAATCACGGAACCAAACGGTGCACGTCATCAAACAGTAACTTTAAATTAATAACTAAATATTTGATGATGTGCACAGTTTGTTTCCGTGATTGCTTCCCGCGCTGGGATGAGCTCCATATAGGGGAGGTCAGCTAAAAGCGCGAAGTTGGAATAAGCCTTCTCACGAGGTATGTATGCTATTTTACTCACAACATAGTTACACATTTATTTAATTTCGACATTCACTAGAGATGAAAGGCATTTTGTATGATAAAAATTCTTCAAAATTTCTATATTTTCTGCCCATTCTTCTTTTTTTGTAACTGGAATTATTGCTATGACTTAAGGAGTCCAGATAACTAGATACTATTTCTTTTTATGTATTTGGTGTAAATATTCATGGTTTTCATTTACCACAAACTGTTGCAGTGCCTTATCGGAAGAACAAATATAGCCTTTATCATGTGCAATGATTCCATCAAGTTGGAATTGCGATATTTAAATGGATATTTAACTTCCACAAGCTCTTCTTCGTCTACAAGGCCATCTGGGGTGGCCCCAAGGTATCCACACTGATGGAGCCATAGTCCAGCAGATGTCACAGGAAGTCCAGTTGCTGCCCCAAATGCTTCTATTGCATTATTTTCATGTTCTCGCCCCCACCGAATGGCCTATACTCCATCTAAGTTATATGTGCCTGCATAATAAGAGAACTTTATGAAAAAATGTGAAAAATATTTTGCAAAGCAAACCTGGTAGTTTTTTGAAAAGCGATGCAGGGTACCGATTTCTTTTGCAAGCTGCTAGCACCGTACCGAACGAACTGGCTGTTAAACGACACCTGCGAATAATTAAGCACAAGGGATTTTTTTACTGCCCTATGGTTTACTCAAATATAGTTATTGCTTAGGAGAAACATTCACTTTTTGTTCAAAATAACTAATTTTTTCAGATATATTTTGATATTCTGCGAAGAAAATTATATAACTAATCTGCGGAACAATAATATCTTCCTGTGCAGTAAGTCTAGGTGCTAGAAGCCAACTGAATCCTACCACCCCTCCAAACGAATCCAATTTTTCTCTAAGCGTTTCGATCTCTTCCTTGGTAACACTTCTCTTTGAAGCTCGATATTCCTTAGACGGCAAAAACAATTCATCGATTGTTCTCACGTTTTCATCAAGTGCTTTGGATTGTTTAGGCACTGACCAGCTACATGAATGGTCTGTAACTGATGTATTGTAATGGGCAAATAGTGCCAGTGCAGCAACATGATGACATGAAACTTGTCCACGAGGACATGTGCAAGAAGTTGAGGTTATGTTTTTGTCTTCATCGAGGAAGATCTACAAAGTAAAAATATATACTTAGTATTCGTTACTGCTTAGAATCCATCTGAAGCAGCAATCAGTATTTTAAATAATTATACTTTTTAAGTTAAAATGTATCTTACCTGAACATTGTATCGCTTATCTTTCATGCTTGCGTGTACTGTACCATTTACCATTTAATAATGAACAGAAAAAGAAGACACTATTCAATTCAGCAGTATTAGCAGTATCCAATATGAAAGACAGTTGCCTGGAGGCTATCCAAGAATGTTCATAAAACGCTTTCCAGAGGCGAGCGTTTCCTTTCCAGAAACTTTCCATTTGAAAATATATTTTTTGGAACTTTTCCTTATTGCCATTCTCTAGCGTGCTTTTAAAACTTTCTTTAGTGCAACAAAAGTTATTAAATTCGTCCTACATTTTAAATGCGGCATATGCCGCGGGTTTCAGCTAGTATCTAATAATTGTAATCCGGATGCAAGGCAGCCCTCTAGCTAATTTATGAAATGTAGCCCTCTGGAACACATAAAATCTGCTTAGTTGAAGTTACTGTGAGCCGGGTGTTCAAAGACACGCTGTAAGAAGCTATCACAGAGTGCATAGACAATTTCAGCATTTCTTAAGTGATAAAAACTCCTTTTCAAGTTTTCCAAAAACTATGATAACATTAACGCATGCGGTTTGTTAGATTCGAAGGCCTTCGCATTTTAAAATAGGAAAGACTATAGCAACTAATACCTTTAATCGACACATCATCGCTGAAATTAAGAAAGCATGCACTTACTGTCGCGACGTCTTTACCAACGTCCTCAGAAGCGATCTTTTGGGGAGACTGCAACAGCACTCGGCATTCTTACAAAATATTCATCAGCATAACGAAGAATTCAATTACCGCCGCCGCCCCCAAACAGCAGATTCACGGACGAGAATATATCGTGGTGTGATGGCAACAACAGCAGCAGTAAAATCAGGCTACAGATAAAGGCCGCAGAAACAAGACTAAGTATGACGAAATTAGTGAAAATAAAAAACCGAAAAGAAAATCTTATCAAAGATGGAAATGGCGTTAACGTGTGTTCAGGAGAACGCAAAAGCTCGTACCTTCAATTGTTACGAAAAAAAGTCACGGCTAATAGCCTACTCGATTAAACCATGCCGCCAAATCCCATCGGAGGCCTAATTTGTTCACGAGCACAGCAGCCTTCAATTAGGGATAGGCGCGTGACGTAAACACAGTTGTAAGCGTGAGTAATATTTGAAAATTGGGCCGTGAACGTGAGTAAAAATTTCGAAGGTGTGATTCACGTTTCACGTTAATTTTACGTGAAATATTTAGTAACGAATAAAATACTGCAAGGTGTCCCGCTCCTCCGCTGCCACACATGTGTAAGATCTATAGGTGGAGCGGGAGGTCATTGTACTTCTGTGTGCCAGCCTGCAGCGACGGAGCTTTGCACTAGTGTTGTGTTGTGTCTACGGTTAATCGCGTGTCTGCGTCTATAGACGACCTAATAGAACTTACATTTAGCTACTCGGACGTAAAAGTACTTTTAAACATAGAAATTAAAAGTGTTTCCTAGCAACATATACCTTCTTGTACTCGTAACAGTAGGGAAAACGTTAATTTCAATGACAGCTTTTGATATTAAAGTAATGTCTTTGAAGACGGTTGTAAAAACGTTTTTGCGAGCAATCAGTATTTATCCTTTGTTGTAAGCTATTGTAGTAAATTTCTATTTATTTCTTTTTGTGTCTACCATGCTGCAACATAACACGTAAATTATTTTACGTGCAAAACATAGTTTTTCTTAGAGTTTTTAGTTCTGTTGCTCGTTTGGGTTTGGTTTTAAATTTGAATATTCTGTACTTTCTGAATTTTCAAATAAAAGCTGCGGGACACGTCGCGTGAGCGTACGTGAATGTGGGTGTTTAAAGCAAACGTGAACGTGCGTAACGTGAGTGAATATTCACTCACGCGCCCATCTCTACCCTCGATCAATGCTTGGAATCGAAAAAAAAACACTCGCCAAACATCCCATTCAGGTACCTCTTATCGAAGGTCGAGCGCTTTTCGGAAGAACCAAATTCCTGCACGCTCTGCCGAAGAGGTGCGCGCCGAAAATAGAATTAGAGATGCGGGCTGTATCGAGGGGCGCAATGCAAAAGTAAATCATACATGAAATGCGACGTTATATGATGGTATTAGATATCTGTTTCGGACTAAATTAACTCAGTACTTACAAGAGAAGGGCATCAATATCTGGAATAAAGATATAAAAACAGCAAATGCAAAAGCTGAGCAAGATACAGTATTAGCAATATCGAAGACGACGTTTATGGGAGGCAGAAAAACATTTCCAAAATCATAAAACAGGGATGAAGAAGATATAACACCAATAAATATTATACCTACCGCCATGTAAATTTTCACATATAATCTCATCAGAGCATTAATTCTTTCCGGATTTTTTTTTGAGTGCGTACCAATAACGTCGTATTAATTTTCCCGAGCGGAACGTGAGGGCAAATTAGGACGTTGTTGGAATTCATGAAAAATAATTTCCGGATATGAATAATTAATGCTCGAACGCAGATTCGGTAAGAAAATCGTAACGACACTAACCCTAAAAAGAAGCTATATCTACCTACAAAAAATTTCCAAGTCATTTTGTTGTTGTCTTGGTTACGGCTTGTGAACTAATTTTTCTATTGGTCATTAATGAGTGTCGTACGATTTTCGGGAATTATAAGTCGCACAGTAGGGAGTAGCAAACATACAACACGCATGATTCCAGACGGGAAACGTGACCCCAACACGGCGCGTCTCCAGGTGGCGGATAGGGAAAACCCTCAGATATATAGGGTAGGTATATAAAACACCACGAAGCTAAGAGGAAGTGCTTTATTAATCTTCAATACTGAATTTTTTCAAGCGCAGTTGAGATACTGCGGTGGAGAAGACCAAGGGAGATGCTACACAACTTTTCCCAGGAACATACTTCCATGAATTCTGCTAGTATAAAATATAATCGGCGCTTTTTCAGGTTCGAGTCGCGAAGTGTGAAATGTGCTACCGGCTACTACCGGATGTAAACTCACAGGTATCACGTGGAAATTATGCGAATTGTGGTAGTATACACATAAATGTACGGCTAGAAGTAGGAGCAGCTACATGGAATTTACGCTGTTTAGTAAGTGCTGAAAGCTGCATATAGTTGATAGAGCATTGTAGAAATATGAGATTTTAATTGCGCGACTATGTGGAACACCCTTGTCAGACAGAGGCCATTTTATATTGATGAAAACATTATTTACTATTCTGGACACAATGAAATCAAAAGAAACGGAGTTGCATTCGTTAATAACAAGAAAATAAACGAGGAAGTATTGTGCTATGATCCACTCAACAGCAGGACAATATCTTCAAACCACAGCAGAAAATAAAGTAGAAGTTGATGAATTTTATGGTCAATTGCAAGATATGTCTGACAAAATACCTAACAGAAAAATAGTAACGATAATAAGCGATTTCAGTGCAAACATTGAAAGTACTAAGGATGATAATCATATAAGAAGAACAGTTGGAAAATATGGTATTGGACAACGACATGCAAGAGGCCTCTTGAAATTCTGTGTTGATAATGATTTTAATATATCAAACCCTGTATTTAAACACCATATAAGAAGGCTGTATACGTGGACATTCCCGAGAAACCTTTCCAGAAATTGAATTGATTATATATTAACATAGGCCAGATAGAAAACAACATAAAAAAATTAAGACTTTGCTTAGTGCAGATTGTTAAGCAAATCATCAACTTCTATCAACAATATTACGTTTAAAAAGTGAAAATAGAACTACTAAGATATAAGATACAATATTTTGCACAGCATAAAGGAACTATGATCAGCTACTTGGAAGAAATTACTATCCCCGGAAACATTTCTGCCAAGAAATTATGGAACAATACTAAAAAATGTAAAACAGCAGCTCCTACTCATGCAATAGCGCAAACTAATGTGAAGAGACAGCATTGAAGTACACATGAAACCTTGGATATAGTAGAAAAGCCCAGAAAACTGAAAGAACAACGTAAGCTCAGTGTTGAAGAATGTGACATGATGAAGCAGTTAAACAGACACGTTCAGAGATTGCGCAGAAACAAAAACTTCGACATTAAAAATATCTGCAGAGTAGTAGAACAATACCCGAATATAAATCAGACAAAGGATCTTTTGAAAAAGAATAATTTGCTATAAGAAAAATGTTCTACCTGGAACATGGATAATAGACGAAAGACGACTATGCAGGTAGCACAATCACTGACATAAAAGGAATAACTGAAGCGTGGACAAGCTGTTGCAGTGATACGTATAAAAAGAAAAAATAGATAATAACAGAAAAATTAAGCTAGATAATTTTGAACAAATAGAATCTGACAGAGTAGATATTAGAGAAGCATTAAAGCACATAAACGTTAATAAAGCCGTGGGCATAGATGACCTTACCATAGAAGCAATAACTTTTATGGTAAAAGAAGGTGTGATCAAACTACATGCAATATCCAATAAGCTCTAAACTGAAGTATGGCCTGATGACAGGACACAATCAATATTTGTACCGCTATACAAAATGGGCTCAGTAAAAAGATGTCATAACTATTGGCTGAGAGTCAGGTCCCCCACTTTTACTCTTCCCATCGGCCTCCCTTACTAATTCTTTTTATTTCCAGACCCCGACACTATTCGATTAATCGAGGGCCACTCTACATATTGAGATGAATGCACATTTTATATAATAATAGTACATTGGATTGCGTCATCATTTGAGGATATTTAAATACTCCGAGAATATTTAAATAGTCTCAAAGTATTTAAATACTCTAAACATATTTAAATAGCTTAAAAGTATTTAAATAATTTCAAAAATGTATTTAAATACTAAATACTTTGCAAAGTATTTGCACCTACAAATATAAATACAGCCCATTAAAACATATTTAAATACCTAGTATTTAAATACTACAAAGTATTTAAATAAAAAAAAGTATTTACAAATACAAATACTGCCCAACTCTGCTAATAAGCAAGATTAATAAACACTGTGAGCAAGACCTGCGAATCTGTATAAACTACAATCTACCAACTTCCGAAGCTCAGGATGAAGACGTTGAGAACATGTTTAAAAAGCCTCATCCAAGGCGCAATAAAATGGGCAGCACAATTAACGAGCACTAGCTAAATGTTGTAAAGTATGCGTTAGGAGAGAGAATGATAATACATGTCATAAACTCCAAAGTAATGCTAATCGCCATGAATCTCATAGACTTTTCTATATAATCCCATATTTTTCCTAGATTTTCAAACCTTGAAGCCATTTAATTAAGAACAAACAGGGGATATTGTGATGGATTTGAATTTAATCGTAGAGGTCTGGATAAAGCCACTACCAAGATCTGTATGTAGATTGTTTCGAAAAAACGAATACTACTTTTATCGATTTAGATATAGAGTGAAACAAAATTGTATTGTTAAAAGGCACTATAAAAACCTTACAAAACAATAAGATCCCTTAGGAATAGAAACAGCTGACACATATGAGATCACTGCTGAGATAATTGAGACAGTGGAAAAGACTAGTGTAAAAGTCCTACAGCATTTTTGAAAAAAAATATGAGAGGCAAGAGAGTGCCGGAAGACTGGGAGCAATCATCTTTCATTCCTATCTTAAAAAACACATCCTTGTGTTTGCCTGTTTCGTGGACTAGACCAAGGTCTTTGACAGTGCAAAGTGTAACCATCTGTGGCAAATAATGGATGAGATTGAAAAATCATGTTGTCTGACACAGCCAAAATGAGAATGAACGATAACTACATAACATGTGAGCAAACCAAAATGAAATCAAGCTTGGCTTTGAAATATTTGTTGGTGTTGGTGGCACTGTAAGTCTGTGTCAAATTCGAGGTTAGCAGGTTAGGTTTTGCGTCAGCTTTGACACAGACTGATGCAAAACCTAACCTGCGAACATCGAATTTGTCATAGACTTACAGTGCCACCAATACAAACAAATATTTCAAAGCCAAGCTTGATTTCATTTTCGTTTGCTCACATGTTACTTAAATGAGTGTAACGTGCTCGGTGGAGCTGGGCAAGGTTTTATCATCACTTAACCGAGGTCTTACTGAGCGCAATACTCGTTGATTGTAACGAGGGCATCTCAGTAGAAAGCAAAGTGAGATACGCTGATGATATTGTGGTCATTACCCAAAATCGAGAGAAGAAATGGGAAATGTAATGAGGAGACCAGCCCATATGAGCTAAGAGTAGGAATTAAAGTTAAAGAAAGTCACCACAAAAAGAAGAATAGTCAAAAGAGTGAAGAACAATTTGTTACACGTCCGGATTATGTCTGAGTTGGTTGTTTTATAAAAACCTATAGTGAAAAGAAAGCGACCATGATGAAGATACACATCTTGTCGACTAAATAAAAAACCCTCTTATTAATCCCAGACCACATAGGACAGAACAATGTTCTCAAGACAGAGACTCCTAGAGAGAAGAAATTGAAACCTAATTGTGTCACTAGAGGAAAAAAAGGCAGAGGAACAAAAGCAGTTACAATGTTTAATTTTAAAAATATTTCTTTAACGTTTTATAAACTTCTAATGTATAAGAAGCTTTAATAGCTCTACAGTTTTTAGGGAAAGATTCAACCACAAATAAATAAGACATTCTGTTTTATTGAACTAATAATTTAGCTAAAAATTATTTTGTTACAAATAAATTATAATTAAGTCTTTAATATATCTGATTTACAATAATAATAGCACAGTAAGAATCATGTTTATATACCTACCATATTATCTTACCATTAATGTAACTAGTGAGGCAAACTTGTAAGACAAAGCACAGTTTCAGTATAGCCGTCGCATCTTAGTTATGAATTTACTATTAGAATTAAATCAACTGCATTTTGGTATTAAATGATGTCGTGCAACATAATGAAAACCACTTTTGTGAGCTGACCACACAATGTCCGTCATTAAAAAACGTTAGTAGTCTAGTAATATCTATATTTTGTAAAACACAATGGTTTCTGTATAATACCTGTGGATTATTTATTTGTTATATTGGTTTTGCCATAACCTATTTCACATTTAATTTGGCAGTTTTCTTATGCAACTGTACTTATACAGTTGCGCCGATTGCTGCCTAACTCACAGGCAAAGCTTTCTCTAAATTATATTGTGGCAAGGACTGCAAACTTAAGATACAATTAAACAGTGGATTAATAACAATTGCCTGCTTGTCTAAAAATACCAAGAACGCTTACATTTAATTTGAATTTGTTTTTGGTTGCTGATTTAGACTAACATACATTACTCCATTTTTAGCACGTGTTTATATAGAATTTATACACGACAATTAAATTTTATTTCTAGCAAACCGCAAAAAAATTAATCACATTCCTAAAAACTTAATTTCAAGAAGCTTCAAAGTGATGATTATTTTAAGAATTAAGTAGTTTGTAAGTGCCAATAAACGTAATTAGCACTGAACTTTCAGCAACCTTATTCAAATATTTTTGAAGGAAGCATTCCAAAGACCGCTAGTTGAAATGTTATTAATGATTAATTTCAAGCTATTAATTACAACTAATCGGACTGTTAGTAGACTACAGATGTAGAATTATAAAATTATATATGTAGCTATATTGAAATTTGCCGTGAAGTAAAACAAATGAATTATTAGAACTTATCGCTTTTGTTGATTTTACGATCTATCTACTTTTCCTCTAAAGTCCAGTTTAATAATAAGATAAATTACTTAAATCCTAAAGACGCTATAATACATTTTGTTTTTGTTAACATGACATGGAAGAACTGTAGAAAATGCTTTAATTATTTAAAGATAAAATTGTCAACAAAAACTGTTAAAAATAGTGGCTTTAAGATATTGAATTTATCACATATTGCTCACATGATGCTTTTAAGAGTATACATTTGTTTGCCAAGAATTTTTTTAACAAAAAGCAACGTCCACTTGCGAGTGAAGTTTTTAGTAAAACCTATTACAAATTCTTCTCAACGTAGTCAGAAAACTTTTTACATAATTTTTTTTATGTATGGCAATTTTGAAGAAAAATGATTTAATTGCTGTGAATTGCTGGGCATAATAAATTTACTTTTAAATAATGAATGCGTTTGACTTATTTATTTTCTTAGAATAAGGTTTAAAAATTCAAGCAAAAAGTAATACAAAGTTCTATATGGCAAATACAAGCTATATTATTTAAATACAAATACAAGCTATATTATTTAAGTGGAAAGAATAAACTTTATCTTCCTTGGAATTGTAGTCTCTATTAGTTGACATTGTTTTAGAAACGTAGGCTTTTAATGTAGAAAAGTCATATGAAATATTGAAATCGTCATGTGTTTCGGCATAGATACTAAATAATGAGTATATTAAAAGACCGAATAGATACTTTATTTAGATTTACAAAGCACAATAATAATATTTTATCAACATGATACTATTTGGATTATGATCGATAAATAAAACTAACAATGGGACTAACATTACAGTTTTTTCCCATTGGAAAGTGACAATAAGCAAATTTACTTTCTGCTCATTCTCATACTGGTAAGTAGATTAATAAATCCATAAAGGCATGAGAATGTACAAATAGCTGGATAACCTGTAATTAAATAACTTGTATAAGGCATAAGAAAAGTAAGGAAGCAAAATGTTGAAATGGATTTTAGTTGGATGAGGGTACAGCAGAAATGAAAAAAGATGCAGTTTTGGCATATGAACCTTGGGATCTGCAGAGAAGAGCCATAGTGTGGAGATTCTGGGCCTCATTCAAAGTATTTATGAAGAGGATTTGTGTTTTGATATTTAAAAGTCAAAATATTGACAGTAACCAGAATATTATATAACTAAGCTAGCTTCTAGAAGAGTTTATAGATTAAAGTAACAAAAATAGTGTAATTATTGAAAAAAAGGTAGACACAAATTTTAAATTTAAAAAGGGTTTAGATAGTATTCAATCGAATAAGATTGAATAATTTACCAATTAATCTATATAAATATAAAAAAATGTGTCTCTAATTGCCGCTTACCAACAAAATTAGGTGTCAGTATCATGTAAAGTACATGAAGGAAGTTGCGATAAACTGGTTGGGTTTCATCAATTGGCTGTAGCAGAAAACAATTTAATGGCTGTAAGCTAGTATTTATTAGAGAGCGTTCTAAATAGGTAAGATTAGCATTGCATATAAAAGATTGAAAAGAAATGCTATTAATAGTATATTATGTATCAAGTTTTATAAACGTCATTTTAGTCACGAGTTTTATTAGTCACGAGCGAAGCGCAGCGGAGCGAGTGTTTAATAAAAGAGTGACTAATAAGTTTATAACACGAGCTGCATACTATACTTTTTCTACGACCACAAATTTAGAGAATATAACATCATATTATTTCTTTAAAATTTTGACATTTATTATATTAGGTTAACTTATGCTTGACAAACGTCAAAGTGACGGTTGAAAACTAACTTGATTTTAGTTTTGGCTGTGACTAATAAAGCAAATACTATTTGAACCTAACTTCACCCCATGACTAAAACATCCTTGCCAACTTCAGCTCATGACTAAGAGGCTCTTTAGTCATAAGTTATGAAGGCATGATTAAAAGGTCACTTAGCGACGTGTATGTTAGTATGTTAAAGGGCATTTTAGTTACAGGAGTAGAAAAAAGAAAATATTTGTAATAGAGTAGTGCCTAATTAATAATTACCTGAAAATGTTGAGAAATGATTTAATAATAACTGTTGAGTTGAAAGTTTGGTGAACTTTCAACGTACACCTTATACTAAGGAAATCTACTTTGAACGACAAAATGAAATTAAAATCTAGAGCAATCATAAATGTAAATACGTCGCAACTTGAGTAAAGAGTTTCATGTTGCAAATGTTATTAAATAATTTTGCATTAATTTTTTTCAGAACATAATTCGTGCACCGAATAAATTATTAATGTGAAGAAGTATATAATCATAACTATAGTACGTTAAGTCAATCTGATATTTGAAAGAGTAAAGATTTGAGCAAGATTATGTGGATTATGTGCAACGTAAATTTGATAACAAATAACTAAAACTTTACTTCATATACCCACATAGAAGATAGTTATAATATCTTAAAAAAATCAGTTGGGATGTAGATTTGCGTGCAATTGTAACGGGTGTTCAAATAAATTATCCCTCTAGAGTGCTGTAGCTCTATAACGTTTATATGGAGCCACAGTACTCTAAAGATATAATTTTTTGAACACCCGATAATACTACTTCCTTATGTGTTTCTGACATAATGAAAGCTACCTAACAATTTAGACTCTAGCAAAGCCTTTGACGAAAAACCTACTGCACGATTCTATACCGGAAACGTTATTGTTTACCGTCTACATTCATTATTTTTTTCTTGAGTTCCAAAAACTTGTTTGTATACGCTGATGATATAAGACTGTACCACTTCTTTCAATGTAATAATGGGCAACTAGCTTTAAGCGTATAAGAATTAGTCCTACCCAATGTATTGTAATGATGTTTGGTAATAGCCACAAGATGGAGGAACTAAGGTACCAAATGGATCAAATATGTTACTGTGAATGATACGGCTGGGGTGTTGTGTTGTAATATTTATTAATTTATAATAATTGCTGCCTATAATTTGATTTTCCCGGTCCTTGCTTGTGTTATACTTTTATAATTTAAATTTCATTAATGACTCTAACTCATGATTTGGGTTGTTACATGTTGCCAATTCACTATTTGAGTGTGTAAAATTAATTAATAATATACTAGGTTTACATAAATCTTTCTGTCTTTTTATTGAATGCAATCATTTTTACGCTGCATATTTAACTTGTGGGATAACCTAGTACAGAATTTTCGAAATTGTGGAAAAAATCTCAAACGACAAATTATCGTGACCTCACCGCACATTTATAACACAGAAAACAAATCAGAGTTAGCTTAATTTAAAACAATTACGTCTGCTATTACGTACCGGTGCGTTGCCTAGGTGATATTGCGTAAGTAAGCAACACCACTTTAAAAAATCGGGAGTGTGCTCCCCTAGACTTTCTCGCATTCGCCTTGTTTTCTAGCAAATTTGAAAAGTTTATTGCAATGTATATATATATACAGCGATAAAATTACATTTTCAGGTAACCACTACCTGTTTAGGTAAAGTGCCGCTTTAGGTTAACCTATCATACTGAAATTTTATATCTGGGAGTTTTTCTGAATAATAAATGTATGTGCAAAATTTCGTGCAAATACCTTGAAGCAAACTGGTACTTTACTTGAATGGATACCGCTACCTGTTTAGGTAAAATGCCACTTACGGTTACCCGATCATGCTGAAATGTAATATCTGGTAGTTTTTCTACATAAGAAATGTATGTGCAAAATTTTGTTCAAATATCTCGAAGCAAACTGGTACTATACTTGAATAGGTACCGCTACCTGTTTACGTAAAGTGCCACTTCCGGTTAACCGATTTCGCTCAAAATTTGACAGGAATCTACAAATTTTGAATAATGACTATGTACATAATTTCAAGGGTCTAGCTTATTTAGTTTCTAAGTTATCGTGTTCACACACACACACACACACGCACACACGCACACACATACACACACACAGACATAATTCGAAAAATGTTTTTTTCGGACTCTAGGAGGTCTAAAACGTCAAGATTCGTCAAAATCTCGAAGTCGATTTTCTCTATACTACCGTATGCGAGAAAGTAAAAAACACTCAAACGTCGCCACCGAAAATTCACTGGTTTAATTTTAGAGAAAGCGGATTTCTGACCCTGATTATGCTTCTACCGTGGATTTTAAGGCTTTTATTGGGTTCTTAGCAATTCCATCTATGAATAGGCCTCCTTATTATCCATATGACCTTCTAATGGATACTCGTCGTCTGCTAGATGTTTTCGGCTCCAATGCAGCTTCTGTGCCCACAGCTAGGGCTCCGCTGCGATTCACGATGTGTCTTCTCTAGGCTTCAAGGCCTCCGATTTTTCTTTGGACGACCAAAAACATCAGCTAAACTCAATACACTCATCAACACCGTTTACCTTCAGCAAGGGAGCAAGGAATAGATGCAAAACCTCTGCAACCTATAAAACAACACTCTAATGCGACGACAGTCTTTGAATTGGATAAATTGGTATTTATCATCTTTTTACTTCGATTGTTTTAGAAATCCAAACACACATCAAAGTTTGGCTTCTTGCTTCCCAATTATTGTTTTTTCATTGTTTCCTTACTGATTGTTTTAAGCCAAGGCCTGCTATAATTACAGTTTCATTTTTTTTAGTCAAGGCTAAGACTATTATACAGTTTCAAATTTAAATTATTTCAAGGCTAATGCTATTGGTTTCCAGTTTTAAATTCAAAATGAATTGATTTATGTATTATTTTCAATTAATATTTGCAATTCTTGAATTATTTTAATTTCTACCATACTTAAATTGGATTAAATTGTGTTCATTGCAATGCGTAATAAAGTTGTACTTGTTCAAGATGAATTAAAGAATCTACCGCACTAATAATCAATCTTAGTGTATACTCCGATACCAATATTAAAGTTAATGTATCTTCATACATATAGCATACATTACAAAAAAAAACTCTGCTTTGTGACGTTTAATAGTTAGGATATTTTAATTATTGTTCAAAAATGTATGGAGATTATTCACCAACAAAACTTCATCAAGAAGCTTTACATTTGGAATATCAAAATCAGTTCACATATCTAATAACTGGCGGAATTATCATGCCTCATGCAATACATATAATTCCGTCTTAAATGCACAAGAAAACATATTTCAGAAGTGATATACAGTTGGGGAACCAATATAGTTTATATCCTGCAATAATTATTCTTTTTCGTACACCATTTAAATCATTTCCAGTACTTTTTACTTGTCAAAGTAAATTTATTGCACAAGCTACTGAATTTTTATGAACTTATACTGAAGAACTTGAGCGTAAACGTTATTTATTACGTGAATGTACATAATTTAAATTAAAGTTGAAAGGTTGAATTACTGCGCATCTACACCACAACATATAATAAAATATCATTTGTTATAATTTTATCTTGCTCTAAGAAGCAAGTCTGCTGTATTGTTATCAGAAGTTTAATGAAAGTTTAGAAACAACATCTGGTAGCGACATCTGATGCTCCCACAGTTAGCATAAGATGTATATTTGTCTTAGATTATGTCACAGTTTTTTTGAATTCATTTATTCTTATAAATTTCCAATTTATGGCAGGAAATAAATTATTATCATTATTTGGGAGAATCGGTAGAGGGTATCAATAAAGACAAACTTCAACTATGTGCTAAATTTTTATTAGCAAGATAATTAAATAGAGAAATAATGCGCTGTTTGTATTTCACGAAGAAGGGCTTACTAAAATAAGCGATAGAATAACTAAGTATTCATTTATTTAAGTTTTCATAAAGGAAAACACTAATATAATAACATTATCTGTTACGGGCAGTGTGTAGTCATGTTCCATGCTTTGTACCGTTGTCAGACTCATTCGCTATACGTGCAAACAGGGTGGAGGAATTTAACCCCTCTGGGGTTTGTAGGGACCGGGACCTCCTGGTCCTTCTCGTTCTTCCTCAGGGTGAGCTTCGTTCCACTGCAGAGACCTGAGGATAGCTTCTGGGATTGGTGGAGGAACTGGGATGGAGTCTCCCTGAGGTTGGAAACCGTTTTCGTCGGCAACGTAGGAGATAGCTACATTGAGACCTTCGGGAGAAGTGAATTTGTATGCTCCTTGGGCAGCCAACAGTTCAGGTCCTTTTGGTTGTCCTTGCTCCTGGGCGGCAATTCCATTTCCGGTTTCATAACTGCAATAGTATTGAAATTAAGTTCAGTGTGAGTTTTGATTTTTCAAATTTGAGTATCACTCGGCATTCAAAATTTTTAAATTAAAGAAGTCGTGCATTGAAAAATAACAATTCAGACGTTAGTGTGTGCTGAAGACATAATATGTTGAAATTAACTGTTTATATTCAAAATTAGGCAACCAACAAAGCTGAAAATAGTTTATGTAGTTGTCTAACCTGAAGCTGTATGATCCATCGGGGTTCACTCCATCTTGGGTGTACTTAAGAATGGGGATTTCTTGCCCTGGGCCAGCGTATGCTGTGGCAATGATAGCTAAAATTGTTGCAATTACCTGAAACATAAAATTTTAGTGAGCAATTAATTTTGTACACTAAATACTTGTTCGACTTTAAAGTCGTCCGTTCTTAGTTAGTCCTTATCCACTTTAATGAAAAAAATATTATATGATTTTGTAAGCGAAGACCAATATTAAGCATTTATGAAAAATACCTATTACCGGATTAACATAAATAAAAGGTAGCAAAAATAATATTAGATTAAACTCATACTTGCATTCATTAGAGTAATGGCAACCCCGCAATTTGACAACGTTATAGTTTTTAATTTTTTGCTAAATCACATAGTTATTAAAGTGCTATGCAAAATATTAAATTGATTATAATAAAATATATCCAATGAAAAAACTATTTGCTTGACAAATAGATTTTATTAGTAAGAGGTAGATAACCAGATAATTTTGTTATCTACCTAACCAACTATTGAAGTCAGTTTTGATTTTTGAGAGCATTTACAAAGCACTAAAACACCGAAAATGCTGCATTTAAAATAGGGGATAGGCGATCGACGATTATTTTTAATAAAAAATTTATTTGATATACTCTAGACTGTTTTGCAAAATTTTCAATAATATAAAAAGGCAAACTGGTTAATTTGAAATACCTATATGAGAAAATTGTAATTATTTAAATTACACTTTTGTATAGAAAATTGCAGAAAGACTTCATAAATTTTTTTTATTCGTTGAAAAAGAAAAAAGGAACAAGCATACCATGTTTTGTAGACTTATTTCAATTAAAACATTAAGTCCTACTTCTTTTCTATTATGTGAGGAGCATCGATAAACTGCTCACAAAAAATGCAAATCTCGTGCTTCTAAGGAGCGTGCAACAATGGCATTTAACAAAATTAACAGTGAACTTTCAATAATTGCATTGATGCCCGGCAAAAATGTCAGCTCCCTAAGCGTACACGACTTTGCACTTTATTATTATACTACATCGCATAATTTACTCTATCTAAGATCACTGAGCACTACACTGAACTACCTACCAGTTTCATTTCTATGCCTTGCTATCACTAAACAGACTAACCCCATGGAGGCGGATTTTAATATTTATACTAATTACCCGACTCATCCCTACCTACTTGATAATGACATTTCCTAAACCATTGTTGGTACTTCGAGATGGGATTGCATATGAGCACATCGTTATGAACTTTTCGAGCTATGAGGAAATTAAAGGCTATAAGTCGACCTTCGTGTCGACTTATTTTAGGAGATATTAATCACTGGTCATTTTATGGGATTATTAGAACCCACTTGTTAGCTTAATTTGTGGCTGTAGGATACGCCAGCGATTTGAATTTTCTATATGTCAATGAGTAAACTAGGATGCTTTAGTTTTTAGATAGGAAGGTTCGATTTTTTATAAACCGAAATTGCTTTCACGCTTTGAAAGGTTACATAGTAATCCACACTCCCTAGTTTTAGAAGAATTTTATGGATGAAATATGTTCCACAAAACTGTAAACAAGGTAGGTGCTAAAATTTGTAACTTTGTGATTTCGAAATTATTAAAATCGATACAATATTAACCTTGTCACAAATTGGAGCTTTTATAGTTTTAATACTGGCACACAACTCAGTTGCAAAAAATTTATTCTAACAGATACGTGCTGAAATGTAGTAATTTTTATATTTATTATTAAGCGGCCGTCCTTATTATTAATTTTAAATTCCAACGGGATACTCTCGTATCTGGCATTTATGGAAACCTGTTGTACAGCTTCACAAATTATTGGTTGCTTTAATCAAGTTATGGTATTTGTTCAAGTAGTTTGATCCCATAACTACTCCGTTTGTTATTTACAAATTTAAACTAGTAGCAATTTTACCAAAAATTAAGCAATTTGAATGGTTTTATGCACATAAAGAGACCCAGAAATGCAAATCCGTCTTCGATATTACAAAATTGTCTTATGCATGCTATCTTAATGCACATGTAATTACTTAATGTAGGCATTCCTTCACTTAACTTAAAAATACCATTTTTCGAAGTAGAGTTTTTATTTCAAAAAGGTCAATGATTAGTGAGAATACATCGTAAGATAGTTGAATAAGGCTGTATATAGAAAACTTTGTAATGATCCTAATGGAGAAAAATAGTTTTACACAGGTAAATATCCTAACCTAGTTGGTACTAGATTTATTTGGTAGTCTTGTTTTTTATATTATAACATAAAAATCAAGTTTATTAGATTATTTAGTAAATAAGAGTACTTTATACTTATAATTGGTACTTTCAGAATTCACTTAACAATAAATGATAATTTTGTTTTAGCACAATTGGAATTTGAATTTATTCGTTAGAACGATTTGTTTCGAATGTATTTTAGTATTTTAATATATAATTTTTGTGTAATATCTATATTGCATTTTTTCTGTTGATACAATGTATCTGCTATAGAAACGTATTAACACCTAGAGTCTCATAAATGCATATATATTACAGCTTGTTTTTCAATAAAAAATAAAAAGTTTAATGACCATTTGCTTTAGCTTAGCCCTCTCAAAATTATTCACAAATGTAATTGATTTTTTGAGAATATCTCCTAGTTGTTATTGTATCGTTAAAAAATCAAATATAATCTGGTAACGTCTACTAATTCAAAATAAAAATTTCTTCGAAGATTTACATCCAGACGAGGCTGCATTTATGAAATGTCGTGGCAACCTTGGCGAATTGCATTTTGCATTTTATATTTCCTGGTATTCATGTATAACTTCCCACTTCGTCTTCTTTCACCACATTGTTAACGGAAACTTTTGTAAAATGCAAATTGCCTGAATTAATTCACATTTCGAAACAACTCTCTACTTAAACATTTTAGTAGACTTGGACATTCATTGCTGCTAGTACAGTTGCAAATATTCGGAATTATTTTTATAAAATAACTAAATATTTGCTTTAATTGAATTTTTTATATTAAACATTCATCATTCTATGCATTATTTGGACAAAAATGTAGATATAAGATTGTGATCCATTAAAAAGATTCTGAACCATTTGTAAAAAGTGGAACTTAAGAAATATCAAGAACTCACAATTAATATACGTCACAGTAAAACGCACTTTTCAAAATATATTTATTTCTTGCATCACTAGTAAGCGTCTTAGTGGCAATGGATATATGTAGTATGCAATTTCTACAAAGTAAATAATTCTTCTATTCCAATTATTTTCAGTTTATTCACATAGCATCTTAACAAAAACAAAATAAAAATAGTTAAAAACTCTGTAAGATATATTTATTAAATTGATTAAACACTGTACTTAGAGAACCATTAAGCGGTCTGGCACTAAAATGCCGTTAATCCATATGACATTTAGATGATGCAATTAACGGTTTTTCATTCTATTGCCGTTCACGATTACAGTTAAACTACAAAAATAACTCTTTGTATTGCATTTCCTGTTTATTGTCCTGTTATTGGTGTGACGGTTACAACTTGTGTTAACAAGCAGTGGATATCGGTACAGTATTAAGTTGCTATTATTGTACTCATCTACTTAATACTGCGCCTGTGCTGCATCAGCTTAGACGTTGTTCCAAATGTAAGTGTCCTAACATCTATTGTACTTAGAGTTGTCATATTTGAAAATAACTATTTCGGTATAAGATTATGAAAAGGGGTGAGGGGGAGGGGGTGATTTTGAGGAA
Organism: Agriotes lineatus; assembly: GCA_940337035.1. NCBI lineage: Eukaryota > Metazoa > Arthropoda > Insecta > Coleoptera > Elateridae > Agriotes > Agriotes lineatus. Next base: position 80,970,762 of record OW679198.1, read on the forward strand.
AAGGTAATACATTGCTTTACAATGATCAAATGCTTTGGCTCGTTTAAAAGACGACGAAAGTATTGCAATCACGAAAAAAACACCTTTCGAGATTTCTTCATATCTTCACGTTTCAGAACAGGATTTCTCAATTACGTCTGCCTGTCTGCCTGTTGGCGGTATAACTCAAAAACTATTTGTTGGAGAAAGACAAACAATATTTTTCATGCATATTATACGTCTACTTAGCATAAAACCGAGAAAATGTAGGAAAAAATATATGCAGGGTAAGACTTAAAAAAATTCTTTATTTTTGCGTTAACTTAGAAACAGATAAAAGTAATAATTTTCCAATAGGGCAGGTTTTACACTTGACGAAAGTGCGGCCCAACAGATATCTTCTATCATATTGAGAAATAAAGACCTTTATTATTATTATTATTATTATACAGAGTAATATAGTAAAAGAGTCAAAAAATTTGAACAAGTAGGTTTTCTTAAAAACAGCCGCGCATCGCAAAGCCGGGAGAGGTACTTGATGGCCCGGTGGATCAGCGCCCGGATTTAAATTCGCATTCGTAGGCGCTGTATTTCGAATCCCATCACCGGTATTTTTTTTATATTAAATTGATTTAATTCGCATTGCCAAGTGTTTCCTTTTATAATTTTAGAATTATTACGAATGTGAAGATGTTTTTACCACTATTTTTCTTTGTTTTTAAGAATTATTTAGCAGCACAACGTCCACTTTTGACGAAAGTTCTGAGTAAAGCTCTTTACAAATGCTTTCTTAGTTAATGTTATAAATACTAGCAACTAAATACTAAATAAACACATTAAACCAGTGGTATTCAAACTAGAAGAACAAAAGTCTGCTGCGGTCGCAGGACGTATGAAAGAATGTGACTAGATAAATTCTTAAATTTATCGAAATAGTAAATATTTTGTTTAACTTTGAGAATAAAATTATGTTCCCAATGATTATCGATTACTTTCTATCCTCGTTTTTCTCACTTGCTAACGTTATTTTTAAATTTTTATTCAAAGTCTGTACTCGAGTGAAATATAGTCACGGTAACTTACTCATTTAAACTGAAATTAATTTCTACATCCAAACGTAACAAAACCTATGCATACAAATCTGTATTGGGTTTACACTAGGGATGGGCGCGTGACGTGAAAACAGTCGTGTCACGTCGTGTCACGGCGTGTCACGTCGTGAACGTGACTAATATTTGAAAATCGTGACGTGAACGTGAGTGAACGTGAGTGAAAATTTCCAAGGCGTGATTCACGTTTCACGTTAATTTCACGTAAAATATATAGTAACTTTTAAATTCCTTAAATCACAAATTGTGCCAAACAAGTTCTAATACATTATGTGGCTTTATTTTTGGACCCTAATTATAAATCCTTAAAAGTTCATACCTTCACATAAAAGAGAAGATTATAATGCAAATAAAACTATAGAAGATAATGATGAAATACATAGCAAACGACTCAAAACTGGTACATCCGCATCAGATCTTTCTACACTTAGAGATAGCTCTGACTATGACACATGTAATTAGGATGATGTCGAAGCAGAACTAAATTAGTATGTTAAATTAAAATTCGGAAATGTAGATGACATTTTAGGATTTTGGAAAAATAGTGTAAATACGCCACTGTTAAAAAAACTTGAGAAATTTTAAACATACCGGCAAGTTTCGCTACAAGCGAAAGAGTATTTTTTACAGCTGGGCTAAAAATGTTGATTACATATTATTTTTAAATCAACATTTTAATGTGTAGATGTGTAAATGAACTTATTATTCTAAGAAAAGTAATGTTTTTTTTTGTATACTCGCCTTAACGCTGAAAATGTTGATCCTTGTACGTAATAGTATATTGTCTAACGAGTGCTGAAAGTTGCATATTTCACACGAATGCGATAGTTGAGCCACGAGCCGAAGGCAAGTGTCTCATTCGCAGAAGTGTGAAATATCCAATCAGCACGTGTTATACACTATACTTTTCCGACGACCACCAATATACTATTGATTCTTTATAATATAAAAAATTTTTACCATTTTTAACTGCAAAATGAAACAATTATTGTTTAAACATCAACTTAAATTGTCATACTATTTTTGTGACATTAGCTTACTAGATTTTTGAACCGGCTTGTTTCGCGACTTGCGCGCGCGTTTTATGCCGAATTGGCCGTGACGCTCTGGCGCATTTTAGTTGCTACGGGAAACCATGTCGCACTAGTGTTTCAAGACGGAAAACGCACGCTCCACGTAATCTTTTCAGGTGACCTGTGCAATGTGTCACTTTCAGTAACACCAAGCCATGCCATTTTTGGCCGTAGTGGTCGTCGGAAAAAGTACTTTCAAACCTACTAATTAAAAGTGTTGACTAGCAACATATACCTTCTGTACTCATACCAATAAGGGAAACTTCAATTTCAATGACCGCTTTTGGTATTAAAAGTAATGTCTTTGAAGACAGCTGCAAGAAATATGTTTGCGAGAAATCAGTATTTATCCCTTGTCGAAGTTATAGTAAATTTTCATTTTTTTCTTTTTATGTCAACTATTCTGATTGCAACATATCACGTAAATTATGTCAAGTGCAAAACATATTTTTAGTTCTCTTTAGGGTTTTTTCCTTGGTTTTAAATTTGAACATTCTGTTCTATCTGAATTTAAATTTTTAAATAAAAGCTGCGTGTCACGTCGTGAGTGGCGTGTCACGCCGTGAACGTGAATGAACGTGAGCGTAAACGTGCGTAAACGTGACTGTTTAAAGCAAGCGTGAAACGTGCGTGACGCGAGCGAAAATTTACTCACGCACCCATCTCTAGTTTTCACGACACTTTTCTCGCAAGTGCGGCCCGAAACAATCGCTTTACATTTCTATTTTTACCATTTTAACCCTGTAGGATGAAAACCTCAGCTATATGCAAAATGTTACATTTATCTATTTCTCAGTTAAAACAAAAATAGATTATTTAAGATGTTTACGCCGTATATATTTGACCAAAAAGATAGATATTCGGTTTTTGGCCAGATAGAAATCTAATCCGCATGCAAAATATAGCCTTCTTATAAAAAATAGTTTGTGCTCTATGCCGCTAACAGACAGACAGGCAGACAGACAGGTAGATAGACAGAGAGACTGAATTGAGAAAACTTCCTTTGTATTGTATTAAAAAGTTACAAACTAATGTTTTTTCTTAAGTGGAGTCTGTTTTATTATCAGCAGCCTTTAAACTTTTAACAAATGCACGAAAATCATGTGCACCCTAAAGCGCATAATGAAGTCTCCAGAAGCTTGGGTTCCCAATATTAATCCATACTAGCAAACAATTTAAATACCATTGGATTAAACTATTATTCGTAAAGAAAACTAATAATAAAATAAATTTAACAGAATCACTAATACGAAGCTCTAATTCTTCTTCTTCTAGTGCAGTGGTTCCCAAACTTATTTGGCCTACCGCCCCCTTTTCAGAAAAAAAATTACTCACCGCCCCCTGGAAATCTACATTCTTTAAGCGAACAAACAGGAGGATTTTGTAGTGGTAGCTTCTTGAGACTGATAATTATCTATATGAGTATTTCTAGATAGGAAATTATTTGGAAAGAATAAATTAATTAGCAATCAAAAAGTACAAGGAAGGATTTATACATTAAATGTATAACATAAATATTTGAGAATTGAGAATAATGAATGATACATTAGATGCAGTTACTGTTAAATTGAGAATAGTTTATTAAAAAGGTTCGAGCATATAAGTTGATTTAGTTGGGATAGTTGTTTGGTAACATCAGAGCTTAGATTTTAATTTGTAGGTATTAACTGACAATCGAAATAACTAAAGTGAAAGCCAAACTTAAATGATTATCTGAAAAAGTCGATTATGAAATGTTATAATAAAATATACCATATAGAAATTTTGTATAAATTAATATTGCTAGAGAAAAGGATATTTTTAAAATAAACAAATCTTTTCTGAATTTGTAACCTGTATTTTGAGTAAAAGCAAATTTGAATAATAAAAGCCCTTTATTATAATGGTATTTACTTTCTGGACGGTGTATTAAAGGGTGTGATATAGTAAAATTAAAGAAACGGAGAATAAACAGACTGAATAAATAAAGTAATAAAGTGTATGAAGAAGAATAAGAACATTTAATAATGGTAAATAGTCTTCATGGAATAAATAAATCTGTAACTTGCATTTTGTGTGTTTATTTGGAAAATAATGTTACACTATGTTACACAACAGATGAAATATGTACGAACGGTTTCTCTAAATCTTCTTATCTTCTCTTCCTTTAAGCTTTCAACGCCCCCTTATTTTTATTCACCGCCCCCCAAATGTACCCGAGGCTACTATCGCCCCCCTGGATCGTTCCAGCGCCCCCCAAGGGGCGATATCGCCCACTTTGGGAATCACTGTTCTAGTGCATATCCTAACGAATGTTAGCGATCAATAAGACTACTTGCACCTTGGAAACTGCAGCTCGAAAGAGTGATCTTGTAGATTTTCTGTACCAATTGGTGATTCTTTAGCCATGAGGTGCGTCTACGACCACGACTTTTTTCCTTTTATATGACCTTGTAAAATTAATTGTAATAACTCGTACTTTTCGCCTATCATTATATGCCTTAAGTGCCCTAATAAAAATGTTAATTTCACAATATGTTAGCCACATGTTAGACACTACCTCTACCATCAATTCACATTTGCATCTATTTTTTTGCTTCAGTAGCAGCAGTAGTTTCACTTGGATTCTTCTATCTATCAATGATATTTCTTGGAACTTGATAGTTCTTTTAACTTTGACTATTATTAAATGTGGATCAAGTGGTTATTCGTATAAACACATAATTAATCGCCTATTAAAGAAAGGCTTTGAAATCCAGATTCCAGAATAGCGGATAGTTAGATATTGGAAACACCATTTTTGTTAAACAAGTAGTTGCAAATTATCTATGAAGCATAGAACCAGAATTTACACCAATTGCTGGAAATCGGTAAAGCGTAAAATTTTCTTGGAAAATCGGGACATTTCGAGACAGCATTTCGTTGCGAGACAACTAGCTCCAAATGGGTACAATCCCGAAAAATCAGAACGTATGGCAACCCTATTGTACTGTACTGTTGCGAGTTACAGCTCCTTACAGAAGAGTCTTAAACAGATTGACGTTAACACCAAGGGCGCCAAAATGGCACTGAAAAAATTGTTTCGTACTAATAAAAAATAAATAAGCAAGTGGCCAATTTTGAAAATAAATGAATTTGTAATATTAACGATTTAAGTCCAAATAATGCTAATTTTAATAATGCGAATTGCGCCTAATCTTGTCGAGACATTACACTGCCTTCTACAATTTCCAAAGAAAATGTTATACGTCTATCAGATTTATTTTATAGTACTCACCTATGTCAATCAAAACATTAGAATTATTAGCTTGTTAGCCCACCGCATAGGTGGCCTTATTCTAATTATAAAAATGGCGACAAACTGGCTTAAATTTTTAACAACTGTTGGAGCAGGTGCACTGATATTACGTATACATTCACTGCTTTGGGCTCATCGCTGATACAGTCGTCCATTGCAACAATCTGCAGAATACCACAGACCGATTTTGAGAGCTTACTTGTTCCACTACTATGGTATTTTTCGCTACAATCACTTTCCCGGTAGAATGTGTTCAATTTAAAACACTTCTGCACGAAATAGACTTCTGATTTCACCGGATATGATAACAACTTTGAATTTTTAAACAGATCACCCTGTATATTTTGTTTTTCGGAATTTACAAGTCAAATTACATAAACGAGTCTTTCTACATTTATTTTTTTCAAACAGAATTTCTTTTTCTAACTTTTATTTTTTACGATAGAAGGCTGTGACTTAAAAAAATATGTTCCAGTTGACTCTAGCAACTAATAATAATAGTTATTTTATCAATGAAGCCAATAACAAACCCTTAATAAAAGAACAAAATTTGCTAAACACGTTTTTTAAGAAAAAGTCACTTTTTTAAATTTTACCTACTAAGAGTCATCTTGCCATTAAACAGAAAATTTAATTACCATTCTAACGATATGCATCATGCACTACCTTATCTTTATCTAAAATTGAAGAATAATTAATTAATTGATTTTTTCAATATTTCTGTGTAATACTTCAGCAAATTTGGCAACACTGTTGTATGTAATTTGAGTCGTTGATTGCGAAAAACATAAAATATATATAGTGATTTATTTAAAAAAATCAAATTTAGTGTTATTTCCGGTGAAACCGAAAGTCGGCCATTTTGATTATACTTGTGTGTCAATCCGAAATTATGTCTAGTATCCTTGTATCAAATTTCATCCAAAATCATTCATAAGTAACCGAGCTAGAGGCATGCCCCTGGTCTCATTGTCACCCGGTATATAGCGATTTGTAAAATGTTCTACTGACTACATAATAATATGTAGTTTTTTTTTTTATTAGAAATGTGGTTTCTAATCTTGTTTTCTGTTCTCATTTTATTTGTGTTGTATTTTCTTATTTGAATATTTAGTTTATTTTTTTAATAGAAAATGTTGGATTTATTTTTGAATACCTACCTGTTTGTTTTAATACATCATATATCCGGACATAAATGTAGAAGTTATACAGTATCATTAGTATTTTGTGTCACATATATCGTTTTTGTAATGAGGGGTGCAAAAATGTTGGCTCGCCTACAATAAAACTTTGCCTAGTTACGGCCCTGGTTAACACATAAAATTGTCTCACACCTTGATCTTCCTAATATAAAATAGAATGCGGCACATACCTTCAGAACACTACATAGGTACACTACTACTTGTAGATTATATTCTATTTCTTAGATCTTAGACAGAACGTTTAGCTGACAAAGCAAATTACAAAGGTTAACTAGAATGTGAAGGTCAAAAAAAAATTATGCAACAAGAAAACACGTGTAAAATTATTACTTCGCTAGATTTTACAAATTTAACGAAAGAGTAAAATAAAAAGAAAAATTGCATAACTGAATAAACATACTTCCAACTAGATATAGTATTCCATCAGGTATTCTCGGGAGAGCCTATAATCTTAGAGGGCGGGTTCCCAGAAAGCGGATATGGGAGGTAAGTGGAAAATAAAATACCATTCCCAAACAGGTTGACAAACAGCAGTGTCAGCTGTACCATAACTTGGCTACTGAAGAATTTGTTTTAAGAGCTATTACTGGAAATCTATGAGCGCAACCAAATTATTTCTCACCAGCAATTACACTTTGGGGCATAAAGCAAAAACACATTACTGCCCTAAAGTTTCTCAAGAATAACGCGCACAATCATGAAATTAAAACGGCTGCTAGTACGTGGCTGGCTTTAGATAACCAAGTAGTGTTATGAATGACCGTGAGGAAAAATAAGAATTTCATTAAATACCCGGTGACCGGTTTCAAAGCCGAACATATCAAATTTAAAAATGTTAATGAACAGACAATATGCCTAACGTAACGGATGTCGAAGCACTTTCAGTCTCCCCTCCACCTATAATTTAAAGTTTTGATCTAGGCACCCTTGTTTTTTAAATTAAATAAATGTTTTTAGTTACCTTCTGGTAGACCATGATTCTGTTGTTTGGTTTTTAAATCGGTCACCCGGTATACATAAAGGGTTTTCCAATAAGAATGATATGATTTTAAAATGAAATAAAATAGAAATGCTTTCAGATATAACCACACTTTTTATATTATCTTAAAGTACAATCGATAACGTTTATGTTTTGAATGGCATGTCGTTTAAATGTCCACCTCGGCTTCGTGTACACGAGTGAATTCGACGAATTAAATTTTCGACGACTTTGTGCAATAAATCGGCCGTAATCTCACGAATGCAGCGTTCAATGTTTAATCTCAAAGCATCAAGTGTTTGTGGCCTGTTTGCATAAACCTTACATTTTAAATAACCCCACAAAAAGTAATCTGAAGAAGTCAAATTGTTTTTTTCAGTCCTAACCCTTGATCACGAAGAGGAATTGATAAATTTGGGTCTTCTGCAGCACTAGCTCCTACAGCAGCAATATTCTCAACAGTTCTGGCATTTCGGCGCCTTACTGGTGTTTTTACATCGTGAAGAGTAAAATGACTTTCAAATTTCTTAACGATGCGACGAATGGAGAGCACAGAAGGACGATTATTTAAACCAAACTTTTCGCGAAGTGCGCGAAAATTGTTCACATAAGAACCACGATTTTCGTAAAATTTTTGGACAATAACCAAACGTTCTTGGAGCGAGTATTTAGCCATAATAAATTGTTAGAGTTTAGTGAACATAAATAACAACTAGTGACAGGTATAACTTTATTACCATGGTTACTGGATCATTACAAAATCTATCATTCTTATTGGAAAACCCTTTAGTATGATCAAAAATTATTTTTATCTAGTATGGCTATAGAATAGTTGATAACTTCTAATTGCAACTATAAGTCACTTAAAAAACAAATGTCAAGCTTGACATTTAATTATGAACGTAGTTGCATTCATAAATTAGGAACTATTCCGCTTGCCATACTTGTTGAAAATAATTTTTGACTATACTTTAGATACTAACAAAAGGACACTATTAAAATTGGCACACGGAATGCTCAAACTATGAATATGTCAAGCAAATAACATAATGTTGCACAAGACATAGACAGGCTTAGCATCGATATGGTTAATGGAGCTGCAGTTGTAGTTAACAAGAAGATTGGCAAATTCGTAATAAACTTTGTGCCATTTTCAGATCGAATCATGTTATTGCAGATAAAATCAATTCACATAAACATAAATATCATCCAGATATATGCCGCAATAGTATACAAACCGAATGTGGAAGTAGAATAGTTTTATGGTTAATTAAAACAACAAGAAATTAGACAAAAAGCCATAAAGTTAACATTATAATGGACGACTTTAACGCCAAATTCGGAAAAGATAGAGTAGGCTGATATGGCTTGGGTGAGCAAAATAGCAGAAATGTAGTAAAAGTGTGAACCTTGCGTTTCATTCAGTGCTACGAGGAGACGTTTTTATGTTGCCGGACTAGGTAAGGTTTTCAAATCACATATGTCTTCGAACGTGGCATGCCAATTTGCAAAACAATTGACCAATTTTTACCGTAGTTTTTTGGCGAAATTTGCAGAAGGGTCCTACTTAAAAGCCAAATAAATAAATGGAATATATTGCCTTACACGACCGTAGGGTACTGCGGCTTTAAGAAATTAGACCTCGTCTCATTACTCCTTTTATGGAATTTTTAAAGACGCCTCGAAAGAAATAAATTTGGAGACGATAACGAACTCACAGCAGCTGTAGAGGGCCATTTAATCACAAAGTCAAACGATTATTTTTATGAAGGATTACAGTTGTTATTAAAACGTTCTAGTACTTGCATCCTTAAGCAATGGCACCATATTAAAAAATAATTTTTTTTCGGTAAAATATCTGTTTGTTTTCATGCTTGGTCGGAGAGTATTAGAACTAACCCTCGTATATAGGTATATTTAACGGGATACGGAAAGTTCGTTCCCCACATTTCGTTTCCCACATTTCGTACCCCACATTTCGTTCCCAGTATATTTTGTCTCCCCACATCTCGTACCCGGAAACTTCGTTCCAGACCGAGCTCAATTTGTCCCCTATATTACAGGGTGTTGAAAAACGATTGTAGCGATCGCAATACAGTTAAAAAATGAAGGATATTTTAATTAATTTATTTATTATAATGAAGTTATAAGAACTAAATAACTTGTATTTATTAAAAATGACGGTTTAATCTAAGCTGATATTTTGTATACGGCCCTAATTTCTTATTCTGAACAACTTTTCTTAATAATATTTTGCCGTATCATGAACAAAAAGGGTAGTTTACCGGAAAAGAATAGTAGTTTGTATACCAAGGCACTGAAGTTTAACTTTTTATCACGAATGTGGATTTAGTTGCCGAGGCCCGTAGGGCCAAGGCAAATAAACCACATGAGGGATAAAAAGGAACTTCAGTGCCGAGGTGTACACTATGTTTTATTTGAAATCGAGAAATCGTGAAATTACAACATTTCGGCGTACTTCACTGCCGATTTCAAATAAAATATTTTTTCTACAGCCGTGATTTTAAACTGTTTCCAAGGGTCATATGCGGCGTGCTTTATGTTGTCTATAAAACACGCCATTCCATTTAAAGCACGGAGTATTTTAAGAGGTTATAAAACCTTATTTGTGAAGATTAAAAGTACAGTTATTATATCGGACCGATTTGTATGCGGAGCCCTTAGTGCCCGATTGGAGAGGGGCGGAGCCCGATGGCCCCCTTGGAGAGGGGCGGAGCCCCGAGGGCACCCTTGGAGAGGGGTGGAGCTCCATGAACCCCCTTGGAGAAGGGCCGAGCCCTGAGGGCCCCCTTGGAGAGGGGCCGAGTCCCGAGGGCCCTCTTGGAGAGGGGCGGAACCCGATGGCCCCCTTGGAGAGGGGCGGAGCCCCGAGGGCACCCTTGGAGAGGGGTGGAGCTCTAAGAGCCCCCTTGGAGCGGGGCCGAGCCCTGAGGGCCCCCTTGGAGAGGGGCCGAGCCCCGAGGGCCCCCTTGGAGAGGAGCGGAGTCTCGAGGGCCCCCTTGGAGAGGGGTGGTGCCCCGAGGGGCGCTTTGGAGAGGGGCGAAGCCCCGAGGGCATTTAAGCTAACAAACTCCTCGGCTGTAGAAAAAATATTGAAGCCAACTCGTGTTTTACAGTTTAAAAATCTCGGTCGATCATAAAATTCTCGCTTCGCTCGAATTTTAACATGATCGACCTCGATTTTTAAACCCTCTGTAAAACACTAGTTGCCTTAATAGCTATTTTATTATACCTGCATCAGAATCGCCATTTAAAGCACACCTGAGCGTGCGAATACAGGCGATTAAAGCTCGCCGAGATTTAAAGGTTGTCAAGGATACGACTGAATGTAACAACGGACATGGACGCGACAACAACGTAAATAATTCTCGTAACTATAGTAGCAATATTATTATGCCCTCTCGATTTATCACGACAAAAATTATTTCTAAGTTTTTAGTGCGTAATTTATTTCCAGTATTGAAGGTATAATAAAAAATAGCGTAAAGTATTCGTGGATAACTGGTGTTTAAAACACTTGCTCTATTTCGAGCACTCCGGCTACGCCGTCGTGCTCGAAAACTCGCGCGTGTTTTAAAGACCTTGTTATCCACTCATACTTTAATACACTATTTTGCTTAACTGTCAAGGCCGACTTGTTTTTGAAAAACTGTTAATTTTATTATAATTCTCTACAAACCAAAGCAGGAATTATAATTCCTATAACATTTTTATGTAAAAATAAAATTTAATTTTCTCTTGTAAACTCAAGCCGGGATCACACTCTATATAGTTCTTATAAGTTTATTATACCTCATAAATAAATTCATTAAAATACCTTTCATTTTTCTAACTGCATTCCGATCGCTGCACTCGTTTTTCAACACCCTGTAACCTAGGAAACAAATTGATCTCGCTCGGGAACGAAATTTCCGGGTACGAGGTGTAGGGAGACGAAATATTCCGGGAACGAAATGTGGGGTACGAAATGTGGGGAACGAAATGTGTTGAACGAACTTTCCGCAAACCATATTTAACGTTGCTATACGATTTAGAGAGTTAAACAACAACAAAGAATATAAAAAGAAAACCACAGACACTTGAGTTCTCGATATTCAAATCAATGCTTCGCCTATCATGGATATATCATGTCACCACCAAACAGTTATTAAGAAGAATGGGAAGAGAATAGATCTATAAAGTACAGTAAGAAACAGAAAGCATCTTATCTTGGATATGTTTACCGTAACAGCAAGTACAACCTTCTAAAGCTAATTATGGAGGGCAAAATGTAAAGGAAGAGAAAAGCAGGGATAGGAAAGTGTTTATGCATCAAGAACATTCGGAATTGGTAAGAATCCACAGAAATTCACTAATAAGAATAGCCAAGAACAGACTCGGTGTTACTTAAATTGTTTCTAACATCCGCAGATGAAGCTGGCTGGTACCGTTAAGAAGAAGAATATGGTAAACTGAAATATTTTGTCCGCAGTTGAGTTATTTAAAACAATTATTACTCTCTTCATGTTCCCATGCAGCTGTCTTGCGAGGGAAAGGCATTTTCAGCATTTGTTACGGTGGATGTTGCATACAGGTAATTCAAAAAAGGATTAACTGCTTTTCTTGTAATTGTAGAAGACAGTAACTGTCAAATTGAAGCAGTGGTGGTGTGTGTTTTAGCATCTGGAAAAAAAGAATATTTCACTTGGTTCTTAGAGACATTCCATCGTCAAAATTGAAGATGGATCAACGTGAATTGCGAAATGAGAGCAAGGGTTTAACGGAAAGGGATGTGATTAGAAATTGTTTTCCCGATGCAAAAATTATCACATATAATTTCATAAGAGCATTCATTCTTTCCGGATTTTTTTTGAGTGCGTTCCAACAACGTCGTATTAATTTGCCCGAGCGGGACGCGAGGGCAAATTAGGACGTTGTTGGAATGCACTCAAAAAATTTTCGGGATATGTATTAAAGCTCGAATGCAGATTCGGTAAAAAAATCGTAACGACAGAAGCCCTCACAGTTGGGTTGGTCTACCAACAAAACATTTCCAAGAAATTTTTTTGTTCTCTTGGTTACGACTCGTGAACTAATTTTTCTATTGATCATTAATGAGTGTCGTACGATTTTCACACTTAGGTGAATTCCACACAGTGAAAATTTTTTATCATGAAATTTCTTGTCGAAAGTTGACAATTACGCGTACACTTAACTTGTAACTGATTTAAAAGTTTGTTTACACTGATTACAAGGATTATTAAAATATTTCGTGGGGTTCCAAAATTGTGCACCTCGAACTGGGAATAAATATTTTATAAATAACTGGAGCACTAGCAAAGATGAGTGGAAGTTGAAAACAAATTGATCTATAAAATCTATAAAATATAAATATAATATTGTATACACTAATTAGAAGCTTTGTCGACGCTGAAGCTAGTGTTTTCAATGTGCTGCCTAGTTGTAGGTAAAGGGGTCAATCTACTTGGGCGGTACGTGTGAAATTTGTCGGGTTAATGCAGACCATAAGGAATAACACTTCCGTTCCTCGACCGGACAACATCTAAGAGTATGTAAGTAAACCATTTCCCTTTGTTAGTTGTCCATATTGCGAAATAAATATATTTCTTGGTTTCAGCTCAGGTGCTTTTATTTTGTATTTACTAAGTGTGTATTTTAAGAGCAAATCAAATCCAGTGTGAAATCGTACAAACGGTATTTTGCCTTCCCAGAAGATCCAGATGAAAAATCTTACACGTGAAGCTTTTGAAGTATGTTATAAGAGAAATATACCTTTATCAATAAAACAAAGGTAGTCGAGTATCTATGTAAACTACAGGTTCTTAGTACAACTGGGTGATACATAATTCAATTATATATAAGTAGACCTCTTTGATTTAAGGATTGTAAATAGCAGATCTACAATGGCTTATTGTAAACCTTAAAGTAACCTGATGACAAATTGTCGACTAATATACTATACTTCTAAATTATTACAAAATGCATGGTCACCATTTGAGGACTATACTACAGTAGAGACGGTGTACTGCTCCCTTAGACGAAAGGTGGACACAGCCTCGGCTAGCTCATGAACTGTCGGTAGAATATGGCGTGGTGTAAGGACTAGGCAAACATGCTTTACGCTTTAAAATTTAATAGTAGAATTATGAACAATTGGGCGCCTTGTCGTTACGCACAACATAAAAACAAATCTAGTTGATAAATAACACACCATCTACTTTTAGCGCTTCGCTGCATACGTATATAAATTGTACAGGTGAAAGGGGTGCGGAAAGAAGAAAAAATATTATCAGCAATAGGGGTATTTAATCAAACCCAAATAATCGCAGTAACATGTGAGTTATATACATAAGCCATGAAGGCTAAAGTAACATCAACTTAAGATTTGTAGGACAATTGCCCAACAAATAAATAAACCATAAATAGCAATCAACTGTGAGTATCGCACTTGACACGTGGGCACAATGGCCAAAGGAAGCGGCGGAAGTGAGTTTTGGGCACATACGTATTTCAGCAATTTGGAAACGATTAATCACTCACGTTTTTAGAGTTAAAATTGATTGATCAAAAGGAGTAATTAAACGCGCTTCAATTTTACTTTCTAAGACCTTAGCAAGAACTAGTTATATTTGCGACAACTGTCTTTGTCGATAGCAAGGCTGAAAAATGCATGTACAGCGATCATGAGGGGGAAGATCCTGGTATGTTGCATCTTGACAGAAAGGACTTCTAAGCAGAATTTGGCTGCATTATGTGCGGCAAAAGCGGCCTAGGGCATTTTGGAATTCCCAGCCAGCTTGCACGTCGAAGCGAAAAATAGGAGATCCAGTCATTATTTGAGTGTAACTATAGATTAACCTTAAGAAAGCCGCATTGGAACCGGTCTAGTCATCGAAATAAGTATGCAAAATTTAACTAGAAGAGGCATTCTTACCAAAGCTGTTTACGGCCGCTCGTGAAGAAAACAACGTCGCTAGCGGTTTTCGTTTGTTTAAACAAGAGCGGTCTTGGCCTGCTGCTTGAATTTTAGATCCCGCGAAGGCGCTTCGATAAAAATCAATAATCGAGAAACTCGGCTGTTTGCTAGCGAGCCTACTTAGGAAAATCCAAGCGAGTGTGCTTCGACGAGAAAAGCCTTGCAGGTGCCTTATCTTTATTGTTAGGCGCCTTATGCGATAAACCTGAATTCCTTTGCTACATTATTTAAATATAAGGTGGTCCGAAAGACGATGCGAATTGCTAGAACGCGTTACATCTGCGTGCAGTCCTTTAAAAACTTACTAAAATATAAATAAATACTGAGGGCGCCAAAGACCCCTTTTACACAAATGTACTCAGATAGAAACGAGAACAGAAACTCAAAGGCGGCAGTCAATCGAAATATATCTGAAATAAGAGATTGTCAGTAATATAATAAAATAAGTGCTACACAATAACAGTGTATAATATTCAACGCTAATTTTATACAGAGAGATTTTTCTTACTACGAACACGGCAGATGATATGTCGAATTTACAAATGCCGAAAATTTACTTTGACAGTTTGCGTATTTTGCCAGTAGGTAATATCTGCTGTCATTTCTATCTTAAAATCGATAACTACGAAGCAACGGATCAGTGCAAATTGTAAAATGGTATTATCAGGGTCCAACGGTCCGGGAAATTCAAAATTCTTTCACAGCATTTGAAAATAGGCGTTCTTTATCGTTATCAACGTTACATGGAGTTATTTCAAATTTTGGAAACTTTGGATGTGTTTCTCGCCAAAAGCACAAAAGCCCTAATGTTCCCAATGAAGACAGGTATTTAAAAGAGGTTTGTATTACCGCTAATGACTATCCAGACTATTTATTTAAATAAATTGCAGAACTAGTAGATTTAGCTGCGATATTCTTCCCGTTGGCCATTTCAGAAGTATGGAATTTTGTGAAACTGTGACAGATATGCCTAAAACTTCCTCTGAAAAGTCGTTTTCACTACAACTAACGATTTGAAGAACTGCGTTTAAAAATTAAAAGGGTTGTTCAGAGTACTAGCACTCATACGTTTCTATGATCGCTTAGGATATTGTTTAGCGCAAGAAGGCAGGCTCTTTGAACAAGAGCTAATTTAAACTTCTTGAATTTTGTTGTTTGAAATAAAAATAGTTTTATTTTTGTTTGCATCTTTTTTTACTGAGTTAGTTTGTTCGGAAGAAATTATTTCTTTCTTCAGAATGCGTTTTACTTTAAGAACTACCTTCTTTTACTGTACTGTTAATCTCTAATAATCCTGTTTTTCAACTCTGAATTTATCAGCTGAATTAATTACAGAATAACAGTACCTCATACATTCTATCTGTGATATAATAATTAATTTAAAAAAATTACACTAGGCGTCTGCGTTGAACAATTACTTAAACAATCAACGCAGACTACCCGTGGATTAATATCAGAGTACCTTAGACCGACTGTCCGTCGGTCTTGGCGTATTTTTAGGCAATCGTAAATTCGCCTTGATTTACTCGTGTTCGCAGTTCATGAATTTTCACTGTATAAAAATAACCAGTTAACCACATTATATAAAATAATAGGCAGTACAAGGGTACTAGCTAGAATAATATTGCTGGCCTAAATATCACAGATTAGTAGAGACAATAAACGATCAAACGTAAAATTACAACCAACCTTACGTCTAATCCAAAAACACAGTGTATAAAGATGTTGAAATACGATTTTCAAAGTTGAATATCATATGGCTTACACAATTTTCATTTCGGTAAGGCGTGCGTATAAACACGACAGGTTAAATGCAAAACGGTGAAGTTAACGTTCAAAAATTGAACACGTAGAAGCAACAGTAACGTTCAAGAAATTCTGAAGGAATCCTATCGAAATCGCTAGCAATTCGCATTGCGAAAAATGTCTCAATATATAAATTTAAAATCAGATGCACAGGAGTCTGATGGGCATCACTTGAGCAGAGACCGGCATTACACACAATTAGATAACGGTCAACTTGCAAAAGTGAAACCATTACCCACAGCTTCCAAAAGGAATTTTCACTCCTTCCAAGGAAATAACATAGCTTTAGTCACGACAAGCTGCATAGGACGTTTAATAGGTCAAGTTCAGGTTGACGCAATGGAGTCGCCGGCACATAAAGAACGCTCAATCAATCACATAGGAGGTATTCAATCGGGAAAACTGATCATATCCTTTTGACTCGATAGTAGAAGTGTTCACTCTGTTATTGTTGTAGGTCACTCTCTATGTGTTGGATCAGAAATGTACCAATTTTTGTCAAGAATGAAAGCTTAAGATATATGCAAAACATTTGTCTCTAAAAAAATATGAGATAAAGCAAAAATATTTCAATTTGTTCACCCTGCATCTGTTGGGTCCAAAATATACCTATTTTGATTTGAAAAATGCTACAGTCGGTGACATTCAAACCTGTGATTCCAGACGAAATCTGATTGCTAGTCAGACGCCTGTCCAATGGGATGCTTTGAGACACAAGCTTAGCTTTTTATTATGAAGGGCACGGTGACCACAGAATCTATCGCGGACGAAATGCACCCGATCGGTGACGATAAAACGTGACACAAGCATGCAGGCACAAAACAAGTTTGTATATAAATATTATGATGGTTAGATAAGGAAGTCACAGATACACAATAAATGCTGTTTATGGAAAGAAGTATGAAGTAAAATAATTAGAAATGGCAAATGTCCCGGCCCTAATTGCATCAAAGCAATGAGCAAACCTGGAGTTGTCGACGTGTACCAAATCTGTCAAAAACATGGAGTACGTAAAGCTAGCCTGATGCTTGGGTGGGCTCTATATTAAACCTAGAAAAAAGGATTTACTCCAATATGGAAGCAAAGTGAAGCTTAATACCACCCATCATAGGCCTGCAGTGGCAAATTCTAGCAAATCACATGGCTTTTTAAGGAAAAAGCCACACGTGACCATATTGTAATGAATCAATATTTACACATGAAGAAATAACAGTGTTATTTGGTTCTAGATTAGATGTTACATTGTACAAATAATAATTCATTAATAATTAAAACAAACTACAAACGTGTTTGTGTAAAACTGAGAGATAAAAGCTAATATAATATCTTACAAATCCATCATGGTAAAATGTCATATAAGATATGTAGTAGTAGTAGTATTAGTATTTGTGGGGAGACTCCTGTCAGGCAAGTAGGCCTTCATAGGCCATTTTTGCGAACCCCGTGGACAAGGTTTAGGCATGCAGAGTACCAGGTACTTCAGTCCTACTTAGAATTTTGCCGAGACTAAGGAGTTCCAACCCTCACAAAGGATCTTGTACATGCTACACATCGTAGTAACATAGGACCCACGGCTTTACATCACTTACGAATAATGTCATTTTGTAGAGGTTTTCATCCGCATTTTTTTATTTTCTAAAAACCTCACCGGGATCGGGGATCGAACTATCGACCCTTAGATCAGTAGCCAGAATACCTACCACTAAGCTATGGAACCCGGCCATATAAGATATAAAATCTAACTAAAAAATTCATTGTTAGATAATTTAATTTAAAATTTGTTTTATCTTCGAGTTCCAACTTAATTTTAAAATCCAGGTAAGAAATTAAATTAATAAATATAGGATGTAACTATAGAAATAAGGGGGTATAACAATAAAAACGAATAAAAAAGAAAAATCAAGAGAATATAAAATTTTGTAATTGTGTAAATACGTAATAAAATACCTATTATAATTCTGAAGAATTATAATAAAACGTAAATGGGCATGTCAATTACGCACTACAAATAAAATAAATAGTCCAAGGAAAAATTTTGGATTATCCATTATAACAAAACTGGGATTGAAGAAAGTAGGAGCAATTGTGTGTGTAGCAGAAGTTCAATAAATTGTAGGAGCTACGAAGGGCGCTAGTCCGAGGCCGTACAGAAGTGTTGGTCTGTTGCACAGGATCACAGATGGAGGCTACAAATTGTCAATTAGAGTTGGATACATTGCTAGATATTTGAGATGCAAGAAATAAATCGCAGTGCTAGTGATTATGTCTTTTGTTAAAAATGGGAGCCGTTCATGGGGCTGCAAAAGGTGTGGTTATAGATACTTACAGGAATGGATGGTGACGTGATGTGATGCAGACGTATGGTCCTTTGGAGCAGAAGCAGGCCCTGAACACAGCTGCAGGAATGCTAGTTTCATAGGTGTATGCTGACAAGGAGAGCATTGATGTTCCAGAGTACATTTAAAGTTTAGAGTGCAACGTAGGTGATCTAGACACAGGTATATGTTAATAATAAAGGTTCAGAATTAATAAGAAATGAATCAATAAAGTAGTACAGTGAGCCCTCGCCGTTCGCGGCTTTGCGGTTCCCTGATTTGATTTTACGCGGGGCATCTTTGTGCTCCCTTTCTTTGCCGTTCGCGGATATTTGCTTTGCCGTTCGCAGATAAAATTGCCAACGTTAACTGTTTCTACTTTCACACACTAACGGCCAGTCTTATGAAGGCCACTAATCTGACGTTAACTTTAATTCGCTGTTAAAATAAACAAATGCGCATACAAATTTGTTTACTAATAAATAATATGTCATAAGCGCCAACGTTTTGATAAACTTTTGTTTATTTTAACAGTGATTTAAAGTTAACGTCAGGTTAGTGACCTTCATAAAACCGGCCGTAAGTAAATAAAGCAGACGTATGCGGTTTATGTCATGAACACCTAAATAACATTATTTATCACGAACTTGTAAACACACTTATCAAGCCTATTCCTTTGAATCTCTTATTACCAAATCGGACCTGAAATAAATTGTAAAATTATAACTTGAATAAACAAATGGACATTCGAGCTCTAGATTCAAGTGGCAGACTTATGTTACGTATGGAATTTCAGTTTGTATACGGACGTTTATGTATTTTTGAATTTTTTGAAGTTGCGTAGTATAAATAAATCTAGTTTATGGAACCTAACCCCATCTTTATCATTCATGTGTTTACTTGCGCATCGCGGTTTTGCGCTTCTCGGCATTCTTCTGGAACGTAATCCCCGCGAACGGCGTGGTCTGACTGTACTTGATATTACTTACATAGGAGCGACATCGTCCGTGATGGTTGATTGTAAAAGATATTATTTAGCTAATCTGTCAGTTGAAGTTTATTTTCTTATTTGACAAAATTATTATCTAACACAATTATTTTAGAGCCAAATGCCCCTTAACATAATCATATTTGAACCATACTGAGCAAGAGGTTAAATGTTTTACCGGAGCTAGTTAAACAAATGCTAATCCAATGAATAAGTTATTTTATAAAAAGGGCATATTAATAACTAAAAACTAAGACATAGCGTAATTTTCTTAATCACAATAAAATATTTATCTTTCAAAAATAAAGAAATTAAAGAGATAACACTACAACATATTAAAAATTAGGAAATAATAATAAACAGTTAAGAGATAAACTCGTTTTATGTGTCGATTAATGTAGAGCTTTTGGTAGCATAATAAGCTAGAGTCATCTGTGATTGTGTTATCTGATATGAATGTCGTTAATATGTTAGAAGTAAGATCTTAGCTATTTATCAGATAAAGTTCAAATCAAGCAGGTTATAAGGCTCTGATCTACAATATCTAAGGGGAGTTTGTCATGAATAAAAACTCTTGAGGGGTGCAAAAGTAATATTTCTTCGGAGAAATTAAAGTGAGCAACTTACCCTATGCTGATGACAGTGTTCGTTTTTGACAGAGGTCTTAAAGAACGGGAGCAATTAATTGGAAGCCTGGAAGAAGAAATTGAGCTACAGACGCGCAAGTATGATAAATTAAAATTATGATCTTGGATAGAATAGACATGAAATAAACTGGAATGTAAATGTTAGTTACTTATGCGAGCTCATAACAAATGAGGACAGGTGCTGTTATGACCCTGCTATTACGAAGTCGACGATAAGGAATAAGAAATACTGGACTCTATCCACTAACCGAAACTGAGCCGATAATGGATTATGTTGTGGAAAGCAGCCCTCGGTCAATAATTGAGAGAAATAATCGAGCTTTTTGTGCACGCTGTACACGTGGACGCACTTGTAGTATGTAACTTATTAAATAATCGCAAAAGGATGGTATGGTGGTACTTCAACACTCACCAGTGAATTTATTCAATTGAACGTTGTGTAAGAACAGACTAACAAAATCTGAAAAAGAAGATAAATGTATCTTCTTTGTATGGGTACGAAACCGCAAACTTTTTACAATTGGTACTAGACTTCGTACTTCTATAGCTTATACATGTTAGTGGAAGCTTGTTATATTAAATTCTATTTATTTTATATTTCTTGACTTGCCAAACTTGCAATCGCAACACAAAAAATGTTAATGAGGTAAATCATGGATGAATTTATTTAAAATTCGCCATTATGAATATAATTCAATCATTTATTTATAAAATCACTATACTTGTATGATATGATATGCTATGGACCATTAGAAAAAAGAATTGTTATCCTCTTGCACCCAATAGACTCGCAAATGCGCGGGGCGATGGACCAGGTGGTGGCCTGTTGTAAACCTGTCCCCTTTCTGGCTGCTCCTCTTCAGGATGAGCAGCGTTCCATGCCAAAGCTCTCTGGATGTATTCCGGAATGGGAGGTGGTTGTGGAATGGAATCTCCCTGAGGCTGGAAGCCATTTTCATCGGCTAAATAGACGATGGAGATAGGTATGCCTTCAGGGGAGGTATACTGGTAAGATCCTTGTGCTGCCAATGTTTCGGGGCCTTTTAGTTGTCCTTGCTCTTGGGCAGCAATTCCGTTTTCAGTTTCGTAGCTATAAAATTTGTAACGTGTGTTATAGATAATGCCTATGCAGATGTGTGGGGAGAAATAACTATAGGTACATTACTATATTCATTGACTGTATTGATTTTCAAGCAAATAGAACTGATTGCATTTCTAGCACTGATTTCGATTCTTTTAAATTTTTGTTGTTGGAATATTTTCAGTTAGGTTTGGTTTCCCCAAGTACAGTTTAGATAACTTTAACTAATAATATGTTTTTTTAATTTGTACTATTGACCTTTATTTTTAATAAAAATGCACAGGCACAAACCTCCATCTGTAGGATCCATCAGGGTTTACTCCTTCATTTTCGTATCTTAGAATACGAATTTCTTGCCCTGGTCCAGCAGAAGCTACCGCTATCAGCGCGAGGACAGTTACGATTATCTGTAAATCGAGAACTAAGAATTAGAAGTTACAGCATATTCATCTGTAAAACTTCGACCTGTAGAATTCAGGAAGCGGCTGAAAAAATATATGACACGCTTTCTCCATACTGCGTTTCATCTAAACCTTAATAAGGTAGTTTGGAAAAATAACAGTTCATCTCTCAACGAGCATTACTCGATTCAGAAGGTCATCTCAAATTAATACTAACGGTTTTCAAGATTGTGATTATTTTATATGGAAAAATATTACATTATGAAAAATTAAATATTAATACTTAGATCTTATGTCAATAAATGTCATCAGGAGTAAATGTTCAAAATTATTGTGTTATTTTTGAGTTAACATGTAATTAAATATTAAAGTCCTAATACATCAACCAAAGCAATTCAAACATGCAGGTGGAAACATGATAAATTATTGGTTTCTTTGTACCGTTGAATATACTTCCAGAGTCATAGCGTAGAGAAAAATCAAGTGAGTGTTTTTATATTGGGTTATTTAAATATTTTTTTCGTTGATCGTTTATTTATGGGTTTCGTTAATGCATACAAAATCATTCATTAGTAGCCCTTATTAATGCATGATTTTTTTATTTTCTAAAATCGTTTATTAATACACTCCTATTAATGGATGATTTTCTATTAATAAACGATTTTAGTATAGAAAATCAAAGTTACCATGAATGCCAACCCTTTTAAGTGTCAAATTTTTGTGAAGCAATAAAATAAAGTTGTCTCCAATTTAATACGATACGATCAACATAACAATCATGTGTTAATCGGCAGTTAACAATCTCAACAATAAACGTGTTTGCTATCGCTCACACGTTAAAATATCTCTATTCTTAATCGCTCTCATTAACACACTTGCTTGTTAAATAAATATTAATTGCTGTACAACTATAAATATTATACACCAAGTGAATTAAACATATGTTTATTCAGGAAAAGAGTTTGGGCACGCAGTGCGAGTGAGATCAAATCTTTGAGTTAATAAATTATTATTATTATATATTGAAAGTAGGCGGCAGTGCCGATACAACTTTCCTCATACATATATATAGTGTGCAGAGTATAAAGTTTAAAACAAAATTAAAATTAATGGGTTAAGTACAAAACAAACATAATTCATAAATTAACAAAATGTTTAATTCACGTGGCGTTTACATGTTTTTATTCAATTTTGACGAAATTTAGAATAAAAATTTTTAAAATATTAAAATTTATAGCGCCTGCTGCTCTTAAATCACGTATCAAACAACAAATAAAACACCGCACTTACTGTGTGCCAAACGTCAAAGTGACGTTTGTCACCTGCTTACAGCCATACACAAAATTGGAAATAAATATTCAAATTAAGATAATTATATATTACACACTACAAAGAGAAAGAATAATTGTAGAAATCATAAAAATATGTTGTTCTTCATTGAAATGTTTTTAAATCTGTAGTGAATTAAACTTTTTTAATTCTCTAGTAAATTAAACTTTTTGAATTCTCTAGTGAATTAAAACGCTTTTATTTCTTTTGTGAATCATAGAGTGTTTATGAAGGTTGTTATGAAGTTAATAATGTCACATTAAACTGTCAAAATTAAATAAAAAAAAATAATGTTTCTGCAATACATTTAAGAATCCTTTTATGAGTGTTTGTGTTCTAGATTTAAAATTTAATTTTTTTTAAAATACACGTTAACTTCTATTTGCAAATATTCTGAACAAATTAAGGTAAATTGGTTTTTGTAACAACCTAGAAAATATTTTTTTTATATTCATTACCTTCTTGAAATTCTCACTCTTCATTTATATGCAAATTTACTGTAATTTACATTCGATTAGTAGAACTAACTTTGTAATTACTGTGGAATATTCTGTTTCGGTGATTAATAAATTAATTGAAATGAGAAGATCACTAAACTGAAATAACTTGACTTTCGATTGTTTTTAGTGTAACATTGTTAAATGTATAGAACCGTTCCAGTACAGAAAAAAATGGGGCATCACTTGTGTTGACAAAACTATGTTGGTGTTCAATAGTCGGCAAACCAAATGAACTGCTTTTGGTTGAGGTGAGATCTCGCGATTGCATAAATATTCGCGTAACTGCGCTGATTGTAATTAATAATGCAAAACCTGACGTACTAAATCACTGTTCACTGCACCAAGCTACCTACCGGTTTCATGTTGTGGTAATGTCTTGAGTATCACAAAACAGACTAACCCCAAGAGGGAAACTGTAATATTTATACTAATCAGGTGCCTCATCCCTACCAAGTGATAATGACATCTTCTCGTCCATTGTCAGTGACTAAAGTCAGGATTGCACACATTCTTATGAACTTTTAGCTATGTCGAAATCTGAATTAGAAGCTATATGCCGACCGCAGCTATATTGGTTTGTGAAAGATTATTGTATGAATTATTAATCGCTTATGTGTTTATTGAAAATCGTTCATCAATGTGACGCGGTCTCAATCGTACATTTTTTTGTAGCTGGTTCTCATGTTCTGCATATAAATTACCCACATAACGTATAAGGTGTCGATATTGCCGTATTAGCTCCGTAATGGTGGAGGCGAACGCGGAAGATGACATTCTAATGTAGTCTTGTATTCGAATACACTACAAGATTTATGTAATGTCGTTCATATATTACGACAACTTAACTAAATGATCGGGTCAGATGCCTTTTTTAACATTTGTTATTCCACCCGTTAGTCTTGAATGTACTTTTATTAGGCGGTATTAGTGCTATTTGCGTGTTTGGATATTCAATAAACGGTAAATAAACCAAATAAATTAACCACAACTTCACCAAAGATAACTGCTATAAAAGCAGTACATTATTTCCTATTGTAGCAAAGTATATAGTAGTATCGAAACTAATAAAACAGACATTATCCTAGCACTAACCACATTTCAAAATTGCTACAGTAACCACTGCTTTCCTAGAGTTGCTTGCTGTACATGTACACGCTATTTGCAATTACACGACGTATTGAGCATGTACTTATAATTCTAATTCCAGAATGCATATTTGTGATTCGAATTTTTTGGATTGATTACAATTGCAACATATTTATTTTAAGTTCCATCAAATTACTTTCCATTTCATATTACGTTAAAGTGAGGTTCTACGAATATTATAAATTTAAAATTTTATTGTGTTATTTAATGTTATTTGTTCTTAATATCTCGACTTACTTTATCCTGAAACATTATGGTACTGCAGTTTAAAGTTTATGATCTATGGAGAAGAAGCAACTAGTTAAATATACCTGACAGCACTAATAAATAATTGATGACCTCATACAAAGGTGAAAATCTGTGTGGAGGTAATCATTTTACAACACCGTTTCTCAATAAGAAATCCGAATAATTTTTAACGGTTTATTGTTGCTACACTTAAGTGTGCAGTATACACATAAACAAGAAGGATAAATGATGTGGTTGCAGTTTCAATGAAATACAAATGACCCATACGTAAAATACATCAATAAACTGACACCACTATTCAGCATTAGTTTTAACTGGATTTTTCACACTTTCATATTAGAGGAGGCGTACAAAGTCATTATTAAGGAAAGTCAATTTGAAATTAATTATAGCCTCAATTAATAAACTCAGAAATGTGTATTGTAAGCTTTGGAACAGGACAATTGGGGTAGTGTAGTCAACTGAAATTAGTTTGTAACTAAATGGAAGTAAAGAAATAAGAAGCTCGGAAAAATTTAAAGTTTTAAAAGCTATTAGAAAGTTTAATATTATACAAACATTTATAAAGTATGTAGCTATTATAAGCAATTCGAAATGTTGGAAACTACAAAGTTGTATTAGAAATGCATCTGCTACAAGTACCTAACTACAAATTTGTAAAGGTATTTACACGGAGCTTCCCTCGCGCGAACTAGATCAATTTGCAAATTTTAAAAATGTAGTCCCTAGGATTCGAACTCCGCGCTCCCAGGCGAATATTTCCAGGAGAGTTTCCTGCCCGCCGCAGAAGAACTGAGCCGCAGGCGCATTTGATTTGAATGAGTTACTGCTGCGCTATAAACACACTACCATTCTGTCCCATTTGTAATGTTTACCCTGTATTTGTTAGGTCCCATTTTAGCCAATGGTAAAGCCTGACATGTGCAAATTATTACTTTCATATATTTCTTAGTTATAAAGGAAAAATAAACAAAATTTCATGACTTCCTTTTACAATAAAGTAAGTAACCTGAATTCCTTTGCTACATTATTTAAATATAAGGTGGTCCGAAAGAAGATGCGAATTGCTAGAACGCGTTACATCGGCGTGCAATCCTTTAAAAACTTACTAAAATACAAATAAATACTGAGAGCGCCAAAGACTCTTTTTACACAAATGTACTCAGATAGAAACGAGAACTCAAACTCAAAGACGGCAGTCCATCGAAATATATCTGAAATAAGAGATTGGCAGTAATATAATAAAATAAGTGCTACATAGTAACAGTGTATAATATTCAACGCTAATGTTGTATAAAAATAACCAGTCAATCACATTATATAAAATAATAGGCAGTACAAGGGTACTTACGTAAAATTCCTATCCTACTCCTGGTGCACCCAATAAACAACAAGCTAGAATAACATTACTGGCCTAAATATTACAGATTCGTACAGACAATGAGCGATCAAACGTAAAATTACAACCAACCTTACGTCTAATCCAAAAACACAGTGTATAAAAATTTTAAAAGTTGAAATACGATTTTCAAAGTTGAATATCATATGGCTTACACAATTTTCATTTCGGTAAAGCGTGCGTATAAACACGACAGGTTAAATACAAAACGGAGAGATTAACGTTAAAAAATTGAACACGTAGAAGCAACAGTAACGTTCAAGGAATTCTGAAGGAATCCTATCGAATCCGCTAGCAATTCGCATTGCGAAAAATGTCTCAATATATAAATTTAAAATCACATGCACAGGAGTCTGATAGGCATCACTTGAGCAGAGACTTGCAAAACTGAAACCATTACCCACAGCTTCCAAAAGGAATTTTCACTCCTTCCAAGGAAATAACATAGCTTTAGGCACGACAAGCTGCATAGGACGTTTAATAAGTCAAGTTCAGGTTGACACAATGGAGTCGCCGGCACATAAAGAACGCTCAATCAATCACATAGGAAGTATTCAATCGGGAAAACTGATAATATTCTTTATACTCGATAGTAGAAGTGTTCACCCTGTTATTGTTGTAGGTCACTCTCTATGTGTTGGATCAGAAATGTACCAATTTTTGTCAAGAATGAAAGCTTAAGATATATGCAAAACATTTGTCTCTAAAAAAATATGAGATAAAGCAAAAATATTTCAATTTGTTCACCCTGCATCTGTTGGGTCCAAAATATACCTATTTTGATTTGAAAAATGCCACAGTCGGTGAGATTCGAACCTGTGATTCCAGACGAAATCCGATTGCTAGTCAGACGCCTGTCCAATGGGATGCTTCGAGACACAAGCTTAGCTTTTTATTATGAAGGGCACGGTGACCACAGGATCTATCGCGGACGAAATGCACCCGATCGGTGACGATAAAATGTGACACAAGCATGCAGGCACAACACAAGTTTATATATAAAGATTATGAAGGTTAGATAAGGAAGTCACAGATACACAATAAATGCTATTTATGTAACGAAGTATGAAGTGTTGTAAAATAATTAGAAATGGCAAATGTCCCGGCCCTAATTGCATCAAAGCAATGAGCAAACCTGGAGTTGTCGATGTGCACCAAATCTGTCAAAAACATGGAGTACGTAAAGCTAGCCTGATGGTTGGGTGGGCTCTATATTAAACCTAAAAAAAAAAGATTCATTGCTTTACTCCAATATGAAAGCAAAGTGAAGCTTAATACCACGCATTATAGGTCTGCAGTGGCAAATTCTAGCAAATCACATGGCTTTTTAAGGAAAAAGCCACAAGTGACCATATTGTAATGAATCAATATTTACACATGAAGAAATAACAGTGTTATTTGGTTCTAGATTAGATGTTACATTGTACAAATAATAATTCATTAATAATTAAAACAAACTACAAACGAGTTTGTGTAAAACTGAGAGATAAAAGCTAATATAATATCTTACAAATCCATCATGGTAAAATGTCATATAAGATATGTAGTAGTAGTAGTATTAGTATTTGTGGGGAGACTCCTGTCAGGCAAGTAGGCCTTCATAAGCCATTTTTGCGAACCCCGTGGACAAGGTTTAGGCATGCAGAGTACCAGGTACTTCAGTCCTACTTAGAATTTTGCCGAGACTAAGGAGTTCCAACCCTCACAAAGGATCTTGTACATGCTACACATCGTAGTAACATAGGACCCACGGCTTTACATCACTTACGAATAATGTCATTTTGTAGAGGTTTTCATCCGCATTTTTTTATTTTCTAAAAACCTCACTGGGATCGGGGATCGAACTATCGACCCTTAGATCAGTAGCCAGAATACCTACCACTGAGCTATGAAACCCGGCCATATAAGATATAAAATCTAACTAAAAAATTCATTGTTAGATAATTTAATTTAAAATTTGTTTTATCTTCGAGTTCCAACTTAATTTTAAAATCCAGGTAAGAAATTAAATTAATAAATATAGGATGTAACTATAGAAATAAGGGGGTATAACAATAAAAACGAATAAAAATGAAAAATCAAGAGGATATAAAATTTTGTAATTGTGTAAATACGTAATAAAATACCTATTATAATTCTGAAGAATTATAATAAAACGTAAATGGGCATGTCAATTATTACGCACTACAAATAAAATAAATAGTCCAAGGAAAAATTTTGGATTATCCATTATAACAAAACTGGGATTGAAGAAAGTAGGAGCAATTGTGTGTGTAGCAGAAGTTCAATAAATTGTAGGAGCTACGAAGGGCGCTAGTCCGAGGCCGTACAGAAGTGTTGGTCTGTTGCACAGGATCACAGATGGAGGCTACAAATTGTCAATTAGAGTTGGATACATTGCTAGATATTTGAGATGCAAGAAATAAATCGCAGTGCTAGTGATTATGTCTTTTGTTAAAAATGGGAGCCGTTCATGGGGCTGCAAAAGGTGTGGTTATAGATACTTACAGGAATGGATGGTGACGTGATGTGATGCAGACGTATGGTCCTTTGGAGCAGAAGCAGGCCCTGAACACAGCTGCAGGAATGCTAGTTTCATAGGTGTATGCTGACAAGAAGAGCATTGATGTTCCAGAGTACATTTAAAGTTTAGAGTGCAACGTAGGTGATCTAGACACAGGTATATGTTAATAATAAAGGTTCAGAATTAATAAGAAACGAATCAATAAAGTAGTACAGTGAGCCCTCGCCGTTCGCGGCTTTGCGGTTCCCTGATTTGATTTTACGCGGGGCATCTTTGTGCTCCCTTTCTTTGCCGTTCGCGGATATTTGCTTTGCCGTTCGCCGATAAAATTGCCAACGTTAACTGTTTCTACTTTCACACACTAACGGCCAGTCTTATGAAGGCCACTAATCTGACGTTAACTTTAATTCGCTGTTAAAATAAACAAATGCGCATACAAATTTGTTTACTAATAAATAATATGTCATAAGCGCCAACGTTTTGATAAACTTTTGTTTATTTTAACAGTGATTTAAAGTTAACGTCAGGTTAGTGACCTTCATAAAACCGGCCGTAAGTAAATAAAGCAGACGTATGCGGTTTATGTCATGAACACCTAAATAACATTATTTATCACGAACTTGTAAACACACTTATCAAGCCTATTCCTTTGAATCTCTTATTACCAAATCGGACCTGAAATAAATTGTAAAATTATAACTTGAATAAACAAATGGACATTCGAGCTCTAGATTCAAGTGGCAGACTTATGTTACGTATGGAATTTTAGTTTGTATACGGACGTTTATGTATTTTTGAATTTTTTGAAGTTGCGTAGTATAAATAAATCTAGTTTATGGAACCTAACCCCATCTTTATCATTCATGTGTTTACTTGCGCATAGCGGTTTTGCGCTTCTCGGCATTCTTCTGGAACGTAATCCCCGCGAACGGCGAGGTCTGACTGTACTTGATATTACTTACATAGGTGCGACATCGTCCGTGATGGTTGATTGTAAAAGATATTATTTAGCTAATCTGTCAGTTGAAGTTTGTTTTCTTATTTGACAAAATTATTATCTAACACAATTATTTTAGAGCCAAATGCCCCTTAACATAATCATATTTGAACCATACTGAGCAAGAGGTTAAATGTTTTACCGGAGCTAGTTAAACAAATGCTAATCCAATGAATAAGTTATTTTATAAAAAGGGCATATTAATAACTAAAAACTAAGACATAGCGTAATTTTCTTAATCACAATAAAATATTTATCTTTCAAAAATAAAGAAATTAAAGAGATAACACTACAACATATTAAAAATTAGGAAATAATAATAAACAGTTAAGAGATAAACTCGTTTTGTGTCGATTAATGTAGAGCTTTTGGTAGCATAATAATCTAGAGTCATCTGTGATTGTGTTATCTGATATGAATGTCGTTAATATGTTAGAAGTAAGGTCTTAGCTATTTATCAGATAAAGTTCAAATCAAGCAGGTTATAAGGCTCTGAACTACAATATCTAAGGGGAGTTTGTCATGAATAAAAACTCTTGAGGGGTGCAAAAGTAATATTTCTTCGGAGAAATTATAGTGAGCAACTTACGGTATGCTGATGACAGTGTTCCTTTTTGGCAGAGGTCTTAAAGAACTGGAGCAATTAATTGGAAGCCTGGAAGAAGAAATCGGGAGCTACAGACTCGCAAGTATGATAAATTAAAATTATGATCTTGGATAGAATAGACATGAAATAAACTGGAATGTGGATGTTATTTACTTATGCGAGCTCATAACAAATGATGACAGATGGTGTTATGACCCTGCTATTACGAAGTCGAAGATAAAGAAGAAGAAATACTAGACTCTATCCACTAACCGAAACGGAGCCGATAATGGATTATGTTGTGGAAAGCAGCCCTTGGTCAATAATTGAGAGAAAGAATCGAGCTTTTCGTTCACGCTGTACACGTGGACGCACTTGTAGTATGTAACTTATTAAATAATCGCAAAAGGATGGCATGGTAGTACTTCAACACTCACCAGTGAATTTATTCAATTGAACGTTGTGTAAGAACAGACTAACAAAATCCGAAAAAGAATATAAACGTATCTTCTTTGTATGGTTACGAAACCGCAAACTTTTTACAATTGGTACTAGACTGCGTACTTCTATAGCTTATACATGTTAGTGGAAGCTTGTTATATTAAATTCTATTTATTTTATATTTATTGACTTGCCAAACTTGCAATCGCAACACAAAAAATGTTTATGAGGTAAATCATGGATGGATTTATTTAAAATTCGCCATTATGAATATAATTCAATCGTTTATTTATAAAATCACTATACTTGTATGATATGATATGCTATGGACCATTAGAAAAAAGAATTGTTATCCTCTTGCACCCAATAGACTCGCAAATGCGCGGGGCGATGGACCAGGTGGTGGCCTGTTGTAAACCTGTCCCCTTTCTGGCTGCTCCTCTTCAGGATGAGCAGCGTTCCATGCCAAAGCTCTCTGGATGTATTCCGGAATGGGAGGTGGTTGTGGAATGGAATCTCCCTGAGGCTGGAAGCCGTTTTCGTCGGCTAAATAGACGATGGAAATAGGTATGCCCTCAGGGGAGGTATACTGGTAAGATCCTTGAGCTGCGAATGTTTCGGGGCCTTTTGGTTGTCCTTGCTCTTGTGCAGCAATTCCGTTTTCAGTCTCGTAGCTATAAAGTTTGTAACGTGTGTTATAGATAATGCCTATGAAGATGTGTGTGGACAAATAACTATAGGTACATTACTATATTCATTGACTGTATTGATTTTGAAACAAATAGAACTGATTGCATTTCTAGCACTGATTTCGAATCTTTTAAATGTTTGTTGTTGGAGTATTTTCAGTTAGGTTTGGTTTCCCCAAGTACAGTTTAGATAACTTTAACTAATAATATGTTCTTTTAATTTGTACTATTGACTTTTATTTTTAATAAAAATGCACAGGCACAAACCTCCATCTGTAGGATCCATCAGGGTTTACTCCTTCATTTTCGTATCTTAGAATGCGAATTTCTTTCCCTGGTCCAGCATAAGCTACTGCTATCAGAGCGAGGACAGTTACGATTACCTGTAAATCGAAAAGTAAGAATTAGAAGTTACAGCATATAATCTGTAAAACTTCGACCTGTAGAATTCAGGAAGCGGCTGAAAAAATTTATGACACGCTTTCTCCATACTGCGTTTCATCTAAACCTTGATAAGGTAGTTTAGAAAAATAACAGTTCATCTCTCAACGAGCATTACATTATGAAAAGTTAAATATTAATAGATCTTATGCCAATAAATGTCATGAGGAGTAAATGTTCAAAATTATTGTGTTATTGTTGAGTTAACATGTAATTAAATATTAAAGTCCTAATACATCAACCAAAGCAATTCAAACATGCAGGTGGAAACATGATAAATTATTGGTTTCTTTGTACCGTTGAATTTACTTCCAGAGTCATAGCGTAGAGAAAAATCAAGCGAGTGTTTTTATATTGGGTTATTTAAATATTTTTTTCGTTGATCGTTTATTTATGGGTTTTGTTAATGCATACAAAATCATTCATTAGTAGCCCTTATTAATGCATGATTTTTTTATTTTCTAAAATCGTCTATTAATAACTTCTATAAATGGATGATTTTCTATTAATAAACGATTTTAGTATAGAAAATCAAAGTTACCATGAATGTCAACCCTTTTAAGTGTCAAATTTTTGTCATGCAATAAAATAAAATTGTCTCCAATTTAATAAGATACGATCAACATAAAGATCGTGTGTTAATCGGCAGTTAATAATCTCACCAATTAACGTGTTCGCTAACGCTCACACGTTAAAATATCTCGATTCTTAATCGCTCTCATTAACACACTTGCTTGTTAAATAAATATTAATTGCTGCACAACTATAAATATTATACACCAAGTGAATGAAACATATGTTTATTAACGAAAAGAGTTTGGGCACGCAGTGCGAGTGAAATCAAATCTTTGAGTCAATAAATTATTATTATTATTATATTTTGAAAGTAGGCGGCAGTGCGATACAACTTTCCTCATACATACATATAGTGTGCAGAGTATAAAGTTTAAAACAAAATTAAAATTAATGGGTTAAGTACAAAACAAACATTATTAATAAATTAACAAAATGTTTAATTCACATGGCGTTTACATGTTTTTATTCAATTTTGATGAAATTTTGAATAAAAATTTTTAAAATATTAAAATTTATAGCGCCTGCTGCTCTTAAATCACTTATCAAACAACAAATAAAACACCGCACTTACTGTGTGCCAAACGTCAAAGTTACATTTGTCACCTGCTTACAGCCATACACAAAATTGGAAATAAATATTTAAATTAAGATAATTATATATTACACACTACAAAGAGAAAGAATAATTGTAGAAATCATAAAAATAGGTTGTTCTTCATTGAAATGTTTTTAAATCTGTAGTGAATTAAACTTTTTTAATTCTCTAGTGAATTAAACTTTTTTAATTCTCTAGTGAATTAAAACGCGTTTATTTCTCTTGTGAATCATAGAGTGTTTATGAAGGTTGTTATGAAGTTAATAATGTCACTTTAAACTGTCAAAATTAAATTAAAAAAATTAATGTTTCTGCAATACATTTAAGAATCCTTTTATGAGTGTTTGTGTTCTAGATTTAAATTTAATTTTTTTTAAAATACACGTTAACTTCTGTTTGCAAATATTCTGAACAAATTAAGGTAAATTGGTTTTTGTAACAACCTAGAAAAGATTTTTTTTATATTCATTACTTTCTTGAAATTCTCACTCTTCATTTATATGCAAATTTACTGTAATTTACATTCGATTAGTAGAACTAACTTTGTAATTACTGTGGAATATTTTGTTTCGGTGATTAATAAATTAATTGAAATGAGAAGATCACTAAACTGAAATAACTTTTCTGAGCAATAGTTACACCTTCTTGACTTTCGATTGTTTTTAGTGTAACATTGTTAAATGTATAGAACCGTCCAGTACAGAAAAAAATGGGGCATCACTTGTGTTGACAAAACTATGTTTGTGTTCAATAGTCGGCAAAGCAAATGAACTGCATTTTGTTGAGGTGAGATCTCGCGATTGCATAAATATTCGCGTAACTGCGCTGATTGTAATTAATAATGCAAAACCTGACGTACTAAATCACTGTTCACTGCACCAAGCTACCTACCGGTTTCATGTTGTGGTAATGTCTTGAGTATCACAAAACAGACTAACCCCAAGAGGGAAACTGTAATATTTATACTAATCAGGTGGCTCATCCCTACCAAGTGATAATGAATTCTTCTCGTCCATTGTCAGTGACTAAAGTCAGGATTGCACACATTCTTATGAACTTTTAGCTATGTCGAAATCTGAATTAGAAGCTATATGCCGACCGCAGCTATATTGGTTTGTGAAAGATTATTGTATGAATTATTAATCGCCTATGTGTTTATTGAAAATCGTTCATCAATGTGACACGGACTCAATCGTACATTTTTTTGTAAGTTGTTCTCATGTTCTGCATATAAATTACCCACATAACGTATAAGGTGTCGATATTGGCGTATTAGCTCCGTAATGGTGGAGGCGAACGCGGAAGATGACATCCTAATGTAGTCTTGTATTCGAATACACTACAAGATTTATGTAATGTCGTTCATATATTACGACAACTTAACTAAATGATCGAGTCAAATGCCTTTTTTAACATTTGTTATTCCACCCGTTAGTCTTGAATGTACTTTTATTAGGCGGTATTAGTGCTATTTGCGTGTTTGGATATTCAATAAACGGTAAATATACCAAATAAATTAACCACAACTTCAGCAAAGATAACTGCTATAAAAGCAGTACATTATTTCCTATTGTAGCAAAGTATATAGTAGTATCGAAACTAATAAAACAGACATTATCCTAGCACTAACCACATTTCAAAATTGCTACAGTAACCACTGCTTCCCTAGAGTTGCTTGCTGTACATGTACACGCTATTTGCAATTACACGACGTATTGAGCATGTACTTATAATTCTAATTCCAGGATGCATATTTGTGATTCGAATTTTTTGGACTGATTACAATTGCAACATATTTATTTTAAGTTCCATCAAATAACTTTCCATTTCATATTACGTTAAAGTGAGGTTCTACGAATATTATAAATTTAAAATTTTATGGTGTTATTTAATGTTATTTCTTCTTAATATCTCGACTTACTTTATCCTGAGACATTATGGTACTGCAGTTTAAAGTTTATGATCTATGGAGAAGAAGCAACTAGTTAAATATACCTGACAGCACTAATAAATAATTGATGACCTCATACAAAGGTGAAAATCTGTGTGGAGGTAATCATTTTACAACATCCGAATAATTTTTAACGGTTTATTGTTGCTACACTTAAGTGTGCAGTATACACATAAACAAGAAGGATAAATGATGTGGTTGCAGTTTCAATGAAATACAAATGACCCATACGTAAAATACATCAATAAACTGACACCATTATTCAGTATTAGTTTTAACTGGATTTTTCACACTTTCATATTAGAGGAGGCGTACAAAGTCATTATTAAGGAAAGTCAATTTTAAATTAATTATAGTCTCAATTAATAAACTCAGAAATGTGTATTGTAAGCTTTGGAACAGAACAATTGGGGTAGTGTAGTCAACTGAAATTAGTTTGTAACTAAATGGAAGTAAAGAAACTAGATGCTCGGAAAAATTCAAAGTTTTAAAAGCTATTAGAAAGTTTAATACTATACAAACATTTAAAAGTATGTAGCTATTATAAGCAATTCGAAATGTTGGAAATTTGTAAAGGTATTTACACGGAGCTTCCCTCGCACGAACTAGATCAATTTGCAAATTTTAAAAATGTAGTCCGTAGGATTCGAACTCCCCGCTCCCAGGCGAATATTTCCAGACCAGTTTTCTGCCCGCCGGAGAAGAACTGAGCCACAGGCGCACTTGATTTGAATGAGTTACTGCTGCGCTATAAACACACTACCATTCTGTCCCATTTGTAATGTTTACCATGTATCTGTTAGGTCCCATTTTCGCCAATGGTAAAGCCTGACATGTGCAAATTATTACTTTCATCTATTTCTTAGTTATTAAAAAAATAAAGAAAATTTCATGACTTTCTTTTACAATAAAGGAAGTAAGTATTGGATTCACCCCAAAAATTCTAAATTGACTTTTCAACACACGTTCCCTGAACCCAAAAAAAAAAATTGTTCACTGGTCTGACTGTCCGCTTGTGTGTCTGTGTGTGAACACAATATCTCAGAAACGAAGAGAGATATGACGTTGCACTTCATATATAAGTTTTGTGTACTATCTAGATGCGACAGCATGGTGTTTATTCTTGTAATTATTCAGTTTTTTTTTCGATTTTTTTCAAAAACGGTTTAACGATTTTTTTTCAAGCGCTACATTTTGGTTACATATTAATGTGTATTGATGTGAGATAGATGATTTTCCAGTTGAATGCCTCTAAAACGAGTTTCTTCTGTTTCTTCTTTTTTTATTGACTTTTATTTTAAATAGAACACCCGATATATTATTACCTTTTTAAATTCAGCTTAGAATTTTCATTTGTTTCTTTAATTAACGCTCTATTTTGTTCGATTTCTGTAGAATTTGTAATTTTTTAACTAATTATAAGATCACTGTAAAAGGAAGTTGTGTGCGTCTATCACACCAGATTTTTTAAGGTGCTGGTCCTTTGTATATTTCTCTTTTTCTTAGTTTCATGCCTGGTAGACATATAATATGCATGCAAAATATCGCCGGCGGGCGATGGGCGGCCGGATGGGACGAGCTCCGGGCGGACGGGTGGAGGAGTGGACAGGCGAACGGGCTCGTCCTTTAGACGGGGGAAGTAAAACCCTTATCGATTGAATATGAGTTAAATTAAAGCTTTCAGGACAAAAAAACACTAACTGGTAATTTGTAATATATGAATTTCAAGTAAATTCACCACTCTAGATTATATAACGGGTGTACAGAAGGTTTTTACGTCCTGGACGGTTATGGATTATAAGGCGCAGATCAGTACAATCTCAGACGTCATAATTTCTTATTTATTTGACTTAAGTTACAACTGAAACTACAACAAATTTAATTTTGAATTAATTTTACAGTAAAATGTTTACTAATGAAGAAAGAACATTTATAGTAAAGCCTTACTTTCGCTGTGGTCAGCGGAATGAAAACCGAAATTGGTATTATTCCATCAATGCTTGTAAACAAGAATTGCAACAAAAATTTCCAAATATACTGGTAAATAATAGCAACCTTTCCGCTGAAGTTTTGAAAATAGGTTCTGTAGTTAAGAGAAGGGTGTTATTGTTGAAACGTTTTAATTTTTTGCGACCTTATCTTGTATTTTTTGGGTCCTATTTTCGTCAAGGGTAAAGCCTGACCTATGTCCAAATTACTACTTCAATCTATTTCCCACTTAACGCAAAAATAAACAAAACGTAATTTTTTTAAGATGCTCAGTCTTACATCAAAAATCCTTACAAAAGCTCGGCATATGTGACAGAAATATTCTCAGAAGGATATGAAGGGAAAATAGAGAAGCAATGGAGAAGAAGAACTACTATGGAACTAAAAGGATTATTGTATACAGAGCCAAATATAACAGCAGAAATAGAACTGCAGAGAATAATATAACGGGTGTTCATAAACAGTCGTCATCCCAGTAGGTTTTGACTTCAGAAACGTATGTCTATTAAAATTGAGAAAAAATGCGCTATGACAGTACTCAGTGACGTTTCATTGTGTTGCACGAATTAATCAAAGACATAACATTTTGTTTTTCAAAGCAACTGGGATGACGACTGTTTATGAACACCCGTTAGCTGGGACATGTGATGCAAATGACAGATGAAAGAACAACAAAACAGGCTTCGGTAGAACCGAAGAAACAAGACAAGAGATAGAAATAAATGAAAAGAATTGTCAACCAAAAGTGTCAAACGCTGACGCTGCTTTTAAAAATGTGTTAACTAAATTTTGAAATTTCAAATCAGAATATCAATTTGTCCAAGATCAGCAACCGTTATAACTTGACAGGTGACTGATAAATCTAGTTGAAAACGGTGAATTGAAATGATTTTTTTATAATAGTATATTATGCAATCAGGGAAAGAAATGCGTTATTTTGCTGAGGCGCAATTTGTGTCACATAGCACTGAAGCTAAATCTCAGTCTCTCCGAATTGCATATACTATTCTTTTCACGTTGCAGGTAGATTTAAAACTACAAGCCTGTTGTTTTTAAACGTAATTTATTGACATTTTACTTACAATTATTTTAAAATGATCTGTGCTTTAAAATTAGTAGCCTATGATAAATTTTAAAGTTGGTGGCACTGTAAGTCTATGTCAAATTCGAGATTATCAGGTTAGGTTTTACATCAGTTTTAATACAGACTGACGCAAAACCTAACTCCCTAGGTAAATTTCTCTCCTCTAGGAAATAATTATTTCTGTCACGTTTTGGTATCGTAGAAACCGTGTTTTGTTCCCAAACGTGAAAAAAAATTTCTCCGGTATTGTGTAACTCAGTTAATACTTATTTCTTGTCACAAAGTTTGACAATAAATTGATCTAGTGGCTTTGATGCTTTTATGTCAAATTTAATAGTTATTTCTGAATTAAGGGCATTATGATGATGGTTATGCGCGAGGGCGACGAGTATAAAAGGTCGAGGGCCGCTAGGCCCAAGAGTTTTTAAGTAGCCAGAGGGCATAGACATCAAGTAATGCCCGTGGTACATACAATATTTTGTGTCTTACCCCCAGTTCTATACATTGGGGAACAATATTGATATGATTAAAGTTTATCGTGAAGAGTGGTCTGTGAATTTGGTAACTAGGAAAAATCTTTAAACAAACAAAAGTTTGTTTTGCACAAAACGCTGACAGAACGAAATACAAAATGATGAATAACCATAAATAACCAATATAATACTGAGATAGAAGAAAATGTTGATTGGTGGGACTGGAACTATCATGGCGGCTGAGTTCTCCATGCCCGCAAGAGGTGCTGTTGTTGCATGTTCTGTCAAATTGGTTGCATGATCTGTCAAATTGATTGAAAACTTCAAGTTATTTCCAAACATTCCTTAAAAACGCTGCGTTATCAACTAAAATAAACGTGTTTGTGTGTTCTTGGTCTTGTGTTGTTCAAAAGAAAAGTTGTTCTCGTTAATTATTGTTGCTTGTGTTGTTTCTTGTGTCTGTTTAATTTTTATTTGCTGTGAACTTTCAATTGTGATTTTTCGTTCGTTTATAAGTTTTGTTTGCTCCAAGTTATCAATTACAGACATAATGGGAAAGTGTGGGTGTGGATACCTAATAAATATGATTTCCGTGATCAGTTTCCAGAGCCTATGAAAAAACGTGGACTATTTCTACTGTGGCTTCAACTTGTAAGAAATGTACGATTACAGAGTGAAGACGACCAATATATTTTCAAAAATAAGCGCATATGTAGCAAACACTTTGTCAAACAAGATTTTTGGAAAAACACAACAATTAAAAAAGTTTTACGCAGTGATATGGACGTTTACCCTAAGTTGTTTTTGCCTCAACATTCAGGTAGGTGTAGATTCTTTTGCTAATAATGAATTTTTGTATAAAAAACCATTTAAAATATCTTAAAATCTTTAGATGAACTACGTACTGCTCTTCAATCTTATGCGAGTGGAGAACGCCGACATGAATTGTTTGATTACCGCGTTGATCCCACATATAATAAAACACCGCTCCGAGAATTCAATAATCCTACGTCATCTCAGACCGTAGAAATAGTAGTGCAACTAATGATTCCTGCTTGTTGCAAGTCCCCCATGAAGAGACCTTAGAACGATGCAAATGGAGCACCCCCAGAAACACCCATAAAGAAGAAATACAGTGGTGAGCGTTTCGAAAGAAGCTTGGGTAAGCAAAAGGAATTTAATCGTTTCTATCTCTAAGGTCCCGTTTGTGCCGCTCCAGCATTCTTTATAAAAAGAGAGTAGATTGTGATCGACTCTATTCTGTACATGTTCTCGATTATATAACAATAAATTTCTGAGTCAATTAATACAGCATTCCAGTCACATATTTTGTATTGCTCTGATTGTTATAAATTAACCCCTTTTTCAAGTAGTAAACTGTA
This sequence comes from Agriotes lineatus, assembly GCA_940337035.1. NCBI lineage: Eukaryota > Metazoa > Arthropoda > Insecta > Coleoptera > Elateridae > Agriotes > Agriotes lineatus. The sequence continues at coordinate 81,010,967 of OW679198.1, forward strand.
TGCACAAAACTGATGGCTTCAGCTTGACTTCAAAAAGGCAGTTTAGGGTCTACTCTATTTTTTCCTTTGCACTGTCTTTGTAACTGAATAGCTATAAAGGGCTTCTACAGATTATTTTGACCTTTATTGTTCCAGGTCGTGGAATACTGTGTGGTCTAGGAGTGAACAAGATGTTGGTATTGTGTCCAAGAGCAAGAACCTTATATAAACAGGCGAGTTATTACAGAAGAAGAGCAGCTCGATTAACCAAGAGCAAGTTGAACTTTAAATAAAAATTTAAAGCAAGTGAAATGTACAGCCGAGAAATATGCTTCACTAATTTGGTAAAGGATTTAAATTCTACAGCTTTCCATTTTATTAAAAGGCAAATTGAGTGCATCGGAAAGAAAGCAAAAGGACGAAGATTTGCTTTAGAGGACAAAATATTGGCATTGACTCTTTATAAACAGAGTCCCACCACGTACAAATTATTATCATGTTCTCTAGATGTAAGCAATTCTGGAGTAAACCATTTATTTTGAAGTTTATGTTTTCATAAATTAAGTGGAGGTTTTGATTTCTGAAATTTTACCGCCTAAAATGTTGAGTTTATTTTTATTTGTAGATCACCAGAAGTCCAAGACATAGACACGAGACGTATGGCAATCAATACTGTATGGATTTAGGTAGAAGTAAAAAGAAAACATTGTAATAAATAGTGTTTTTCAATGCAATAAATATTTTACAGCTCTTTCACTCGTTTTTTCTCTTTATTTTGAACCAAAAGGTATTTTTCCTGTAGTAGTTATTTGATTTATTTTTTAAAACTTATTTTCCCTGATACATACAGAATCAGGTAACCATTAGAACAAGAGTTTTTGTTCTTAACCGATGTTCCTTGTTTAAATTTCCCGCCATTGGTTCTCCATTGATACGAGAGGGCGCAACTGACGCTGTTCCTTTAAATTATACGGCAGATGTCATTCTATTACTTTTGGGGTTTTCTATGTGAATAACGGAGGAATTATTGAAATTCCCAAAGAAATTCTCGAAAGAGCAACGAGAGCAACGGAAAATATATTGCCCCGAAAGTCAAAAGGATTGTACGAAGTGGAATTTGACAAATTTCAAGAATGGATGGTAGACAATGGTGTTGCACTCATTAATAAAACAGTTTTGTTGGGATATTTTGAAGAATCGATATGACTCACACTGTTATTATCATTATGGTAATTTGTTTACTTATTTACAGTCTGCAAAGTTTTCTGCAAACTCGCTCTGGACAAAGTTTTCTATGCTCAAGAAAACAGTACTACTGAACCAAAATATTGACATTGGAAAATACCCCAAGTTAGTAGCTCTTTTAAAACAAATATCTAAAGGATATGACCCAAAAAAATCGAAGTTTTTAACTCGAGAGGAAGTAATAAAGTTTATTCAGGAAGCACCAAACGAAACGTTGCTGATGATGAAAGTGGCGTTGTTATTTGGGGTGTTTGGAGGTTTCAGGCGGGAAGAATTAGTGAATATGTTAATTGTTCATATAGACGACAGGAGTGAAGTCATTGTTGTGACCATACCCGAAACGAAAACCGACAAGAAACGTATTTTTACCATTATTGATGACGAAACAATGGGTTCTTTGAAGCTGATAAGAAAATATAGATGGTTGCGATCACAAGGCTTACGGAGGTACTTCGTAAATTATAGAAACGGCCGCTGTTGTGCTCAGGTTGTTGGAAAAAATACACTTGGAAAGATTCCTGCTGCCATAGCTAAATATTTACATTTGAAAGATGCCGACCAATACACAGGTCATTGTTTGCGAAGAACATCAGCCACCTTACTAGCGGACGCAGGTGCCAGTATGACTACATTAAAAAGACATGGCGGCTGGAGGAGTTTGAGCGTTGTGGAAGGATATTTAGAACAGTATCGCATCCAAAAATAAAGTCGCGAAACTTCTACCTTCAATCTTCAATATCAAATACCGCAACTTTACAATTAGACGGGAAAAGTGCTTTTATTACTGGTACATTTAATAATTATTGTTCTTTCATTGTAAATGAAAATAAATAAAATTACAAATGTCAACTGCGTGTTTGTATTGTATAAACCTATTTAGAACTATAGCAACCCTTAATGCCCTAAAGCATATTCATCGTTTTTATGCCCACGTATCGAAGTTGTTAAGAGCTAATAAGGTACTGGTAAAACAAAATAATTTTCTACATATATAATATCTATTAAATTTAAGAGTAGGGCAGTAGAAAACGTTGAAATTACTTATAGTCTACCACCATGTACAGCCCTTTACAAAATCAAATGGAATTTTGCTGTAACATCATTAAGATACTGTATAGTCCCATATTAGAAATTATTTATCACAACCAATCTGCAAAACCCCAAATAAGAAAATAGAGAAACATGATTATTGTATTTTTTCTTATACAGTGGCCTCAATTTAAAATGAGAATAATTTAAATGAGCTCCAAAATAATTGTCGAGCACCAACTTATAATTGTGATGAATAACAATATCAATTTATTTAATACATAATACAAACAGAGTGATATGTGTAACAAATAATAAATGATGATGGGAGAAGTAATTATGAGTAAAAATATTGATATAAACAGATATCTATTTGAATTTTTTTAAGCTCTATCAATTTTAAACTTTTCTTTATAGACCAAGAGTCCATAGCACCTGAATTACTAGTCATAGCGGCAAGCTCGGTAGGTAGTAAACCTATTTATATTGCTCCAGTAGGTGTCAAAAACGCAAGTATGACAGCCGAACTGCGGTTACAAATATTAACTGCGGCTTTGGAAAATTGTTAATAAATTTAAATTATTTTTTTAAAGCGGCAAGGCTAATTCTCGTTGTAATCGATAGACAAGGTCCCCAAACCCAGACAGAAATTACGTGGCATACTGATAAGAAGGGTATAAAGGACGGCCTTACTAGCTCTAACTGGTAATTTTTTCATTGCAAAAAAGATAACAGCGGCAAGCTTCAATTTTTGTTTACTACTTCATTTAAACACCAATTATCCACAAATATAATTGCCATACCGCTCGGAGGTTATGTGGGTAGCCATACTGGTTCAAAAATGTATAATTTTTTGGCTAATAAAATCGTACTTGTTTGTATTCCGAATACTAGTAAAAACAAAAGATACCACAGCCTGGTGCTGGTCGAAATTAACGTAAGTCTTATAACAACTAGAAAACTGCCGCTTGCAACAAGTTGAACAATTGCCTGCGGCTTATTTGAAAAATGTATGAATTAAATACACAAAAATCTTAGGTCCAAATGTAAAATAATTGCACCATTGTTTTTTGCGCATATCAAAGCACACATGTACCAAATTTCACAACTCTGAGCGCCCAGGTCATGTCGAATTGGTTTTAGTACTAATAGGGCTATCCGCCACACCTAACTTATATGTACTGCCGGAAAAGTGTGTTACGTGCTCATTTTATTCAAATTTCAGCGCCTAAAATATTTAGAATAATCTTTACCAGTTTGCAGAATAAATATTTTCGTATCTTGTCTTAAGACCGTTAGGTGGCGCGGGCTGTGCCCTTTCTAAGATCGAACCTTTCGTGACGCCGTTCTTCGGGATTGGAGAACCAGACGTCATCTTGTGTCGCATTGGTTAAAGTTTTGGGGTGCTTCTTATTTTAGATTTTTATAACTATTGAATTGTGTCGTTAGGCATCCATCCTAAGTTTTGCGTTGCAAAAGGGACGCTCGTGTAAATCTTCAGTTATTGCCTAGAGTGTTGATTGTAATTGCCGATGCTTTCGCATTTCGTTGTGCTTATGTGGCGAATTTGCTGTAGGAAACGACTGGTACGCAGTTACGTTGCTTTCTTTAATATATTTTCGATTGCGAATTTATAGGAGATTTTTCTTCCCCTATGCTAAAACCTCATGCGTTGCTTTCTGTTTGTTGCTTTGCTGGTTCGAGCCGCCTTGTTGGATGAATTTTCTGTGCATGTGGGCCTTGTAACTGTTGATTTGGATGTTGGATAAATTTCCGAGCTTCTGTCTTTTAACCCTTGGGGCCGCAGTGGCTTCGGAAGGACCCGCTGCAACTGCCAGCACCTTGATATCGTTGACCTATGCGGACCAGGTGTTTGCACAGTAACAATGCCGCCAAGCTTACACAGGTGCTGTAATTTATAATTTCATCTTCGTCGCACGTTTCGTAGCTTGAACTCAAACGTTCGAAATTCAATTGGGTCTCACTTATGTGCGGCTAGGGATTATTTATCGTTAACTGTTAACTGGGTTCGTAACTTAGCCTTGGCTATGCCACTGAGATGGTTGTACTCATGCAGTTCATAGCCATGTGCTGCGAAGGCACTGTTCGAGTATATAGTATGTATATGATTTTAGGATTTGCATACCTTTTACTTATGCTTGTTAATTACATTTCACATTCGTTATTTAAATGAGAATATAAGTATCATTGTTTTGATATTTAAAATCGGGTTATATTTTTGTATGTGCATCAAATTTAATTATTAACGACTTCTCCGAATTATATGTGAAGTAATGTAAAGTAGTGTTTTATTGCAGAGAAGTATCTGTGTAGTTTTTCTGAGATTATATAGGTTAGCCGTTACTAGTTTCCACAAAGGAGTAAGACTCGGAAGCTGGTCAACGGCGTGAGACTTAATCTGATTAGCTATACAGGTAATCTTATTGTTCTCCGGAACTCACTCCCATCTGCGACTTGAGCTGTCGCGAGCGTATACTCCCAAGCTACCCCTTTCGGTGACAGAGATTTGTTTGTATTTGCGCAGCCTTGTTAGCACTGAGGGATTTGTATTTTTCAGATTGTATCGTTATGAGTATTATAAGTATAATAAGGGGTAACAAGTGTTTCCACAACCTTGCAGCACTTGTGTGAATGTTATCTACCAGGGGGTAAGCCTGTTCACAAAGGTTCGTACACAAGCCAAATGTGACACTGCGGCCTGCACCCCGCCTGAAATTATTAAGTCCAACAGCTCTGCCAGTAAACGAAGGCTTTAAAAATATGTTCATACTCTACTCCTTCAAGTATCTGTCTGCTTTATAGCTTACAGAGGCCTTTCCATGGAGTAATTTCGTTTCCTAATTAGGCTTACCACACTTCGTCCGTTCTGTTTTTGAGACTGTATTTTGAGATTTTTAACAATTTGTTTAATTTTACGAGTTTCGAGGAACTAGCCCTACGCCTCAACCCACAACCTGGTAGACCATGGTAGCTCTCTTAGTCTGACTCTTCACCTTAGCAAGGGGGGCCCTATTAGTAGTTAAGCTACCGCAGGCATAGATGTTAGGGTCCTTAAAGCATTCAAGCCTCACCACCCTTCATAGTATGCCTACGTCAAGGTAGATACCACCGTGAGAAAATAGATAGTTCACTATTTAATTAAAAAAATCTGTAAAGGCTTTGCACCCACAAAAAAATTCGAAAATATCAAAGGCAGAAGAAGAGTTAAATATGTTCTCCTTGTATATATTGGATCCAAAATATGCTTTTTCTTGTCAGGGAAAGAAACGTGAGTCTTGTGCAGAATATTGAATTTATTTAACTAATATTTCTTGAGTTAGGGTCATAACAGGCCGTATTTTATTATTTAAGCGCTCGCCTTATATATATTTGACAAAAATGTTCTCGGTTTTGAGCCAAGTAAACATATCATTCGCATACAAAACATTGTCTTCCTCCAATAAATAGTTTTTGGGCTACACTGTCAACAGACCTATAAACGAACAGGCAGATTAAATTGAGAAAACATGGTTTTCGTCGTCTAGGGAACCTGAAATGTGAAGATCTGAGGAAATCTAAAAAAAATATTTTTTTCGTACTTTAGACGAAGGAAGTAAAAATCTAGCCACAATTTAGATTATTTTTTAGTACTAAAGGTAACATTTAAATCTACGGAATATTATTAAGTTCAATTGTCGTATTGACTAATGGGGCTACAAGGATGGGCTCAAATGAAACTTTAATTCCTGTTGATGTTTTTCTGGGACCCAAATTAGTTCAAAATGGAGGTGGGCTCAAGTTAGCCTGGCGCAAGTAGGCTGACACTCTTATCTAGTTTAGGTAGCAATTATTTTATTGTTTCAACATATTCATTATTAGAAAAGATAATACTCTTGAAATATGTGAGTACACAGTAGCTATCTCTGTCGCAGTTCAAAGTACGAGTATACTTTTAAGCTTGGCAAATGGGGTCGAGAGACTGGGGTAAAGTAGCCAACCGGCTATAAACGCTGTGCGGTGAAAAGAAACCTCAGCTCAGGGGAAAGCCGTGTCTTGCACTCCCAACACGGCCGTACCAAGACCGCTGGGTGATATGTGATCTTAGATTGCATCCTTCTCGTGGTGGCCCTGTTTAAACTAAATCCAGCGGATCTAGACTGGGGCAGTCGATAAACACCCCCGCAAGCCAAGGTGGAAGAGATCGTACCGAGGGCTGAATGGCAAATGGGTTAATGTTGCCTCGAACGATGCCCCTAGGATACCAGGCGACCTCCTACTGTATTTAGCCTTACCCCCGCAACGGGTTCTGCGGGGGTGGACCTTCATTTTCCGTCTACTCGTGGGAACATCATGGAAAAAGATGAACTCTCTCTCTCCCTCCCCTCCCCCCATCCCTGAGCAGAGTGTTTCTACTGAGGCCCCTGCTAACCCCCTCACCTCACATAATATGGAGAGTCCCATTTCTGGGACCTCCACTACTAAGCCGGAAGGTGCTCCCGAAGGGGCCCTCGAGGAAATAAAAATCGAACAACTCAGCCTCCAGGGACCGACAAAACGGAACCTGAGTGGGGCTGAAAAGAAAAGACGAAGGAAGGCTAAGGCGGCGGCTACAGGTTCCGAGGGGACTGGGCTGACACATATGCCTTCCACATCCGGCGCCGCGAGCAGCAAAGCTGGGGGCATTAATCGTGGCCATTCGGATGGCAGCACCCCGCCTAGCGCGCAGCGGATGGCAAAAGAGAGTTGGGCGGCTACGTTGAGGCCGTCCACTTACAGCCAAGCGGCCAATAGCGCCATGAGGGTTGCCATCTCGGAGTTTAGGTACCCCGAGGTGAAGCTGTCTGGCTCACAGGCGACCCTGGTCCAGCAGGGGCTGGACTCGCTGGGCCAAGCTAGGCGTTATTTACATAACATGTGCCGACGAGCCGTCTAAGTTATGGCTCAAGGAGAACATGGCAAAGATCCAACCTTGGAAGGACGCCAAATTAAAGGTTTTGGAAGGGGAAACCCTTCCGAAGCTGAGAAAGCTTATCGCCTGGGTGCCCGGCGCGCCGGACCCCACCGATAAGATTTTGCAGCGGCTCCAGCTTTATAGCCCGGGCCTCCAGACTAAGTTGTGGAGAGTCCGAGACCTTCACGAGGAGCCCCATTCGGTGCGCCTCGTGCTCGGAGTCGATAAGGCCTCCGCAAGGATTCTGGAAGGCCAGGGCTATAAAGCCTACGCCGGTACGAAGAGGGTGTCTTTCACGGACCCCAAAACCAATCGCGGGACCGAAGGACCTTCCGAGGAACCACAGGGACCGCCAGAGGTAGCCTCCATGGAGGTAAGTGCCAAGGAGGAAGGCGGACACTAATTTCTTTAGTTAGATGGCTGACCTTCAAATCCTCCAGATTAACTTGCTACATAGCATCTCTGCGACTAGTTTAATTAGTCGTCAGATGGCTATGGGGCACACAGATGTCACCCTAATACAGGAACCCTGGGTCTACCACGGCAATGTGAAAGAATTAGATGGTGCAGGGACAAATTATTATTGTTCCAACACTAGCCCAAGAGCTTGTATCTGCGCTGCCAAGCAACTGAACGCTCAATTAATACCAGAATTTTGTTTCAGAGATCTGGTAGCTATAAGGACGAATCTCGTGAGGGACTTTGGGAGGACAAACCTTGTTGTTTGTTAGGCCTACCTCCCTTATGACTCTCCCGACCCACCACCGACTCAGGAACTAGTGAACCTGGTCAATTATTGCAAGAAAAAGCGTTCCCCCTTGCTAATCGGATGTGACTCGAATGCCCACCACACGGTGTGGGGAACTTCAGACATCAATGCCAGAGGAAGGGATCTCCTAGAGTATCTGTCAACTACAGACCTTGAGATTCTCAATAGGGGAAGTTCCCCCACTTTTGTTACTCCCAGGCGACAGGAAGTAATTGATTTGACCTTGGGATCCACGCAGGTAACCCAATGGACAAAAAACTAGCGAGTCGTACCGGAACCATCCCTTTCGGACCACCGGTACATCCGATTCAGCCTGGAGCTGCAACACAGCGAAGGTGCAGCGTATAGGAATCCCAAGTCCACCGACTGGGCTGCCTTTAAGGTGGACCTCTCGAATGGACTACAGGGAATTTCCTATAGCACTCGCACCACACAGGAGGTAGAAGAGCACCTTAGTATTATCAATACTGCGGTCAATGCTTCTTTTGAAAGGAGCTACCCGCTACGACGCGCAAAAAGGGCAAGGAAAGTACCATGGTGGAACTCCGAGCTCCAAATGCAGCGTAAAGAGACACGCAGGCTCCTAAATAGGGCAATGCGTACAAAGTTCGTATGCGATTGGGACTGTTTTAAACAGGCTCAAAGCAATTACAAAGATTCTATTCGTAGATTTAAACGAGAGTCCTGGAAGGCTTTCTGTCTCGACATTGAAAGACTACCAGGAGCAGCTAGACAACATAAGAAGCTCTCAAAAAATCCAAGAGCCACGCTGGAGTGCCTAAGGCTCCCTTCAGGTGACCATACGGCCACTGATGAGGAGACCCTAAAGCATTTCCTAGAGGTGCACTTCCCAGGCTCTGTGGCTGAAACTGGTGATGTCCCACTAGTCAGGGCTCCCCGCATTGGCATTAGCCCAATGGACTGGGAGATAGCCTCATAAGTGGTAACACACGAAAAGATTAGGTGGGCGATAAGCACATTTGATCCGTACAAAAGTCCAGAGCCAGATGGCATTTTTCCGGCACTTCTACAGGAAGGGCTGGATTTGCTCATCAGACCACTCTACAACATATTCAGGACCTGCCTTGCTTTCGGGTATACACCAGTAGCGTGGAGTTCCGTTAAGGTGGTCTTTATACCAAAGGCAGGTCGAACTTCGTTTGACCTGGCCAAATCATTTAGACCTATCAGCTTAACCTCATTTCTACTTAAAACGGTGGAAAGAATGGTGGATAGGTACATAAGAGACGGCGCATTAAGGGTAATGCCGCTGCATCAAAACCAACATGCTTACCAAATGGGCAAGTGAGTGGAATCGGCCCTTCATACTATCGTTTTTAGGATAGAAAAGGCGCTAGAACACAAAGAACTGGTCCTAGGTACTTTTTTGGATATAGAGGGCGCGTTTGACAACACTGCCTTTGAGTCCATATGCACTGCGGCAACGAACCATGGAATAAAGCCCACCATTGTTCGGTGGATGAAATCCATGCTAGAAAACCGCAGGGTAACCGCCACTCTAAATGAGGATACCGTAAAGGTAACCGTCAGGCGTGGGTGCCCGCAGGGGGGAGTACTCTCCCCCTTGATGTGGTCCCTCGTCATAGATGGGCTCCTGCGCGACCTCAACGGAGCCGGAATATACACGCAAGGCTATGCAGATGACCTTGCTATCCTCGTAAGAAGAAAATTTCCACATGCCATCTGTGGGGTTACTTAAATTGCCTTCAGAATCGTGGAAAGATGGTGCATAGGGCACGGATTGTCGGTAAACCCCGACAAAACCGAACTTGTCCTATTCACAAGGAAAAGGAGGATAGAGGGCTTTGTTAACCCAGTACTCTTCGATACCCCTCTGAGCGCCGCCGGGAAAGTTAAGTATCTGGGAGTAATCCTGGACGCTAAACTGACCTGGAAGGAGCACTCGGAACGACAAATACAAAGGGCAACTGCCTCCTTTTGAATGTGTAGACGCACCTTTGGAAGCACGTGGGGTCTTAAACCGAATGTCATCATGTGGATGTACACCGCGGTGATAAGACCCCTTATCACATACGCTGCACTTGTATGGTGGTCGCGGGCCACCTTAGCTAGCGCAAAGAAACGCTTCGGCCAACTCCAACGGCTAGCTTGTCTAGGAGTGACAGGAGCAATGCGAACAGCACCCACAACGGCCCTGGAACCCCTTCCCGGACTCGTGCCCCTTCATCTAATGATTGAAGCTGAGGCTAGAAGGGCGGCCTACAGGTTAAGTGTGGGGGCCAGTGGACAAAGGTAGGAGGAACGCTGGGGCATTCGAGGGTCCTGTCATTTATGGCAGAGGCTCACGATACCCTCAGCATGAGGAGTGATCGTATGGTCCCCTCCTTTTCCTTCAATAGGCCATATAAAACAGTCATCCCTTCTAGAGAGGACTGGATTGCCCGTGGCGATAACCTCCTTACTCTTAAGGGATTTATCTAGTTCACAGACGGCTCTAGGACGGAGGCTGGCGCAGAGGCAGCCGTCTATGGCGAATCCCATAAAGTGAAGCGTGCGTTCTCACTGGGCAGGTACGCCACCGTATTTCAGACCTAGGTGTTTGCCATCCTGGCCTGTGTTTATGAAAACCTAGACAGGGGTTTTACTAACAAGCATATCTACATCTGCTCGGATAGCCAGGCCTCTCTCTTAGCCCTGAATTTCTTAAGGGTGTCTTCGGAACTAGTGTCTGAATGTCGAGCGGCTCTAACGAGACTCTGCTTGCAGAACTCTGTAAAGTTGCTGTGGGTACCAGGTCATAGCAACATTGGCGGTAGCGAAGAGGCGGATCAGTTGGCTAGGCAGGGCTCCAGTGGTGACCCGCCTGGACCCGAGCCAATTCTTGGGATACCATATTGCAACGTAAAGCTAGAAATGAAGTCTGGACCCGGTTCCTTAGTGAATGGTCTTTACAGCAGGGACCAAGGCAAACTAAACTCTTTATTGGGGAGTTATCGATGTCGACGTCCAAAGAGCTTCTAAAACTCAGTAAGAAGCAAATTAGGATCGTAACAGGACTCCTAACAGGGCACTGTCACCTCAACAAACGCCTGCACAGAATCGGTATCATAAATGATCCGATCTGCAGGCTATCTTCCCAGCACATATTATGCCAGTGTGTCAGACTGATAACCCTGAGACACAAACACTTCGGCGCCGGCGCAGCGTTCTTACAACCGGAGGATATAAGGCTCATCCCTATAGGCCAAGTGCTAGCCTTTGCGGTTGGTACCGGCCTGTTCAAAGACGAGATATAAAAAGCTGTACGCACAATGGGCCTCAGGCTTGAGTGCTGCGGGGTCAACCCCCGCACTGCAAAAGGAAGAAGCTTGGCAAATGGCATTCAGTTCGGCACAGAATACAATCGATTCTCTTGGTACTTTAAAACAACTTGTGACATTTTCCGCATAGAGAGCAGCTCCACTATTATCATCGCTTCTTGAACTATCGGTAAAAATAAGCTGTTCGTTAGCTAATTTAGACAGGAATTCGTGCAGAAGATACCTAAGATCTTCAAACCTTAAACTACGTCGATCCAAGATGAAGCCGGTAAGCTTGTAAATGACATTTGCGAAGTAATAAAAGTATAAGAACAACATTCTTTTTACAAAAATTCACTTCTACCTCCTATATTTATAAATGTTGAAGATTTTATGCGATGACCCGCCATAATGTTCGAAGAAATTGACGCGGAAATATTTAAACTTTCGTTAATCAGCCATTGCAGCAAGGCAAAGCTCTACATACTACAAGCACGACTTAAAACTTTCTTTCATGGCAAATACTCCAAGAAAAAGGTGGTTTAATTAAAGGTCGATGTACACGGGAGAAGATTCTGAACATAAGACAGTTTATAGAGAAAGCTCACAAATATTACATGTCTATGAATATATGCTTCGTTGATTACACGAAAGGCTTCGATAACGTAATCTGGCAAAAGCTATAGAGATTTTTCGTAAAATGTGGGTAGCTATGCATCTGGTAGAGCTTATTCGTTAAAGCTCATATCAAATGTATTAGTGTTAGCTCATCCAATTCACAAAGGAGTTCGCCAGGGCAATGCACGTCCATAGTTTTGTGCAATATTTAAAGAAGAATAGACGCATTGGATTTTTTTTACTGCGCATTAAATCAATGCAACGGTTTTAGAGAAAACAAAGTTACAAAACGCCTCTCAAGCATCGTGTACACAAAGATACTTTAATTCTGGGGCCATACTGTTAGAAGAACGGCCAACCTGGAAAAAACTATTGTTCAGGGAAAACTACATGCTAGACCATAAGGTTTTCTTTAGATCAATGAATATGAAATGGAGTTCTCTGTTGTGCGCAATGATTTTTTTTTGCTAACTGTTTTAAATAAAAGAGGTTATCTATACAAGACCTGCCTGGTCAGAAGTAACTTTGCTTCTCTGACTCCTTAAATACTATTTCCTACTCCATTCAGTAGAGGCGTCAAGTTTTCGCAAAATCTTTTTTTTTTCGTCTTGCTTAGAATCATCAGTGTAGCTATTATTGAAATCTAGTGTCCACACTAGGGTGGGGCGAAAAAATGAAAATCAAAATCTTGAATAGCACTACATCTCAAAACTTGTCTTTGGATGTGACGGTAAGCCACAATTTTTTTCAGATTTTTTAAACATCATCTTTTGCCTCCAACTTGACCTTGAATTGTATACTATACACCAAAATAGTGTACTTATTATGTTATTGAAATTAGATAATGATTATAATCTGCAGAGCTATGTAATCTAAGGAATATATTGCGAAACGGAAGAATAGGTAGCGCCATTATTACCAGATTTCTAACTCCTTAAGCAAGAAATATATCGACACCTGACCGCTCAGTGCCATACGATTGTGTGAATCGTTAGTTATTTGTTGAAATAATACAGTAGAAATTTTGTGCCTTTACAGGTAAAGTTCGTGTGGCTTAGTGATTATAATACTACGTCAGACCTTTTATAATAATATGTATTATTTATGTAGTAATTTAAAGAAGTTGATTTTGCATTTGTAGGTAATAATGTCGACCCAAACTAGAAGTCAAGTTAATGGTATAGTTATTAGCGTGCGTAAACACTTTAATGGTAATGTTTTGTCGACTTACGATGACGTTCTTAGGCGTTACTTGTAGTTAACACATAAACTTAACAAGATTTTAAAACGGAACCGACAATTTCAGAAATATCGAATGTCAACATTAAAATGTAGACAAATTTGGGAAAAAGCCTCAATACCGACAATTTCCGAACCTTGCATTAAATCTCTCATTCGGTAATATTATAGTAATCATATGAGCTTGATGAAGCAACCGAAAAGTAAATTGAATAGTGCTACATACAAAGAAAATTTAAGAAAATTCTGAAAAAATTCTACAATTCAGTTATTTGATATGGCCGCCTGCAAATGCGATTTCACGATGACTACCACTACGTGCAAGTGTGAAAAGATATGAAAAGAACCCATGAATGAACGCTTTTTTCTCACAGACCACCGAATTCTACGGTACGTACTGTTCACTCAAATTTGGAGAATGCATCAAATAGTGACAATGAATTGCATGAAATAAATGTAGCTGAGCCTGAGTCAAAATATCAACTGATTGGCGAAGACGATCACGAACCTTTTAATCAGCCTGGAACTTCAACATCATCAACAATACCAACTCCAGTATCTAAACAGCCTCAAACGAGAATTCAATTACCCACATTGGCCAAAACATGTGACAGATTTGAGGTTTCGAATAGATGAGGGATGAGGGTAATTGATAAAATTGAAGTCCAACGGGAGGTAAAAGCTCGTGTTGCATTCAAGGAAACAATGAGGGCAAAGTAGTCCGTGCTCTATTTTTCGACAGTAGAGACAAGACACTGGTAATAGAACATAATGAAAGAAAGCACCATCGTAGAACTATCGTACAAAAACATCTGGCATTGATTGAAGAACCAAGACCACATTATTTAGGATATGTTACACCATCTTCGGATTCTGAGGGGAACTAGGACTGAGGCGTATTCTTAAAGCTCGACCAGCCAAAGACAATAATTGTACAACACAACACATGCTACATACAATATACACATATGCTGTGACCTGTAATTGATTTCGTGTAACTGTCGGTCGCAGCTTAAATAAATAAAAAAAAACAAAAAACAAAACTAATCAAAATTCTGCAGTTTAATTTCGCTGCCGCTGACTACACTAATATGATTAACTGGCAGACACCTAAAATAACCGAGCTTCCTATTTTAAAAGATATCTCTGATGAAGATTAAAATTTTCTTATTGAGCAAGAGCAGACACCAGTGGTACATTTTTCAAGATTTTCCTGCCACGCAATCAGCGGAACGATGTGTAAAATTTGTCGTAGAACCTGACTCAAGAGATGGTTTCATCCGAGCCAGAATCAAATCAAGAGAAGATCTGCGAAGTTTTGAAACTAAATCAAATTTTTGAATAATTTGAAGATTTAGAGTTGCTGTAGTATGGTGCAATTTTACATGTTTTTATATTTTTGCGTTTATTTCAATTTAATGTAATAACATTTATTTCAATAATGTTTTTGCGCTTATTCACGTGTGTCTACTCTAGGATGAACTATCAGCATTGCATAGTAAATCGGGCAAAATATTGAGGGGCAAGTTGGAGGCAGAAAACATTTTGCAAATTAAACGAATTTTTGCAAATACTCACACCAATAGGCAACTTTTGTCGGGTAATGCGTTATAATAAAAAATAAAAACATTTTTTAACCATTTTTCGCCCCACCCTAGTCCACACAGTAAAAGATCTAGAATGACTAATCGTAAATATACTCTATTCACTATAGTCCCGGATTGTCAGTGTCAAAATCCAATTAAAAACAATCCTTTATATCATGAATAATATTTTTAAGTCAAGTTATGGGTAAATAGAAACAATTAATAAAGCTACTAATGTCAAAACTATAAATTATAGGTTATATTTCGAACTGACTTAAGCAAAAATAATTAAAGTTGCCAGGTAACAAAATTCAAAATTACACTTTTGCGTTGTCCAATCTAGTAGTAACAATAAACCAATAGAAATTTTACAGGGCTACCATAAAACGTCATTTTTGACAATCCGGGACCATAGTGAACAGAGTATAGATTCGTAACTTTTAGGGCCGGTTCTACAAAGCAAGGATAAAGTTATCCAGAAAACAAATACCTTAGAAACTATTGCTATAACAAAGGAAACTATGACAATTATACCTCGGATTCTTATTCCAGGTATATACGTGTATTATAAAATCGGTCCTAAATGTACATTTGCAGCCTGGTATTTACGGCTATGGTCTGATTTTAATATGTAACTAAAAACTGTGTTTCCGAAAAACGAGAAGCACTGTTATATATCGTAGCAATATATCGAAGTACATATACGTGAATAAAATACTGTGGTTATCTTAACGACATTGAATTTAATAAGGTTTTTAACATGACAATACGTTTTAAATTATGCGTAGGATCAATAATTTTACATTAAATATTTGTCTGTGTTCATACGAAGTTCATGGATGTCAAATAGTGACACAAATTCAGCTTATTTTGAGAATTAGAAAAAGGTGTCAAATTTGGGACATATTTAACATATTTTTGCCATATAATGAGTGACCTTAGCCGTTGACGTGCTGTTAAACGTTCCATCGTCGTTAATAACTTGGCAGCTCATATTTGTTTGGCTGACATTTCAAGCTTAATAATATTCTGGGTATATCCAAATATAGGAGCCTCGAGGTTGTTTCTGTACTATTGTTTCTATATTAGGTTCATCTGCTATATTGTACTTTAAAAGCTGCTATGAAGACTGCCGCGCTTCTTTTAAATAATCAACAAACGTCGGCATTCCCTAGCGCTTGCGTTTCTTACATTCGAATAGGTTTATTTTAATTATAGCTTTTTAATTATATCGTGTACAGGATTTTCTTGGAACGCAGCTATAAATTTGGACGTTTTAACATTTAAATTTGAAAAAATCCCGCTTGACCTTATACATTATGACATTAGAAATGATGGCCTAAATTCGGCACAAAGTCGTCGCAGTTGAAATATCAAATTGTCTTAATGTTTAATTTTTTTTTTAAATCGATGCAAAATCATACGGTATTAGAAGTAGATAATCTGTATCAGTTCAAGGTTGTGTTTTGCATTTATTAACCCTGGTGATTGTTTCTCCTTTTAAATAATTAATTGTAGATTGTTGAGATAGCATTTACTACGGGAAACATTTATAAATGAAATTCAATAAGTGAAAAGCTGCGCTACTGAAGTTTGGATAGCCTTAGTAATAATGAATTGTAAATGTCAGCGTTGTATACAATTTGACAAATGTACGGGACTGAGAGTTTTTTAATCAATACTAAATGTCACCCAATCTTTTATAACTGGCATAACCGGCGATGTTGTTGCAGAAATATGATAAATTTTAGAAACCTTTCCATCGGTTGCTTCCAATGAATGAGATGAAACAAGTAGCATGGTTACACCATCAGGAGTAACAACTGGAAAAACGACATTTTGAGCAAATTTCTCTAGCGTTTCAACAGCGCCATCCTCTGTGTGAATAAACTTGTAAAATCAGTTTAAAACACATTCCGAGTGACTCTAATCACGTGTTGTGTCATTAGAAAAGGTTATAGTACATAATTGGACAAATCATTTAATTAAGTTGCGAAATCCGTCTAACATTTAAACTGCACCGCGACTCATCTCTGGGCGTTGTATTATGTTACCAAAAACGTACGAAAATTTCCGTTTCGAAATGCTCACTATAAAGTTAAATTTCCAACGATTTATGGTTGTGACCGGGCATTTGTCGCCCAACATTTAATTTGCACGCCCACAACAACAGATAGATATCTTCTAGGAATGTGTATTTGTTACATAAATGCAGACGGAGGTCTGCTAGGTGTGTCTTCCGATACAGGGTCATGCTTTCACTCCTTTTGCCGCAGGTTGTCTTCATAGGTCTTCACGCGTGTTTTTGTTACAAAATTAGTGCTCCAGCGTTTGTATTATGAAAGCCCGAATAGTTGACACGCGAAATGCCAGAAATCTGCATACATGTACAAGTGGGATCAGTTGCAAATGCATTGGTAATCCATCATGCGTGGTGCATCCAGCGAAAGGATATGAAGTCATCATAAGAATGTTTAATGCTGCATCGCTAATTGTATAGATTTGGGAGGTCAGCGGGTTAGCGATTTTTTGTGCTTGGATTGAGGTTAATTGAGCTGGATGAGAGCCATCAGATGCGATTCCGAATCCCTGCTTTACGGTCTATGGCTATGTGAGATAGCTATCCTGTGATTTTTTGAGCGACAGTCTTCCGTATTGTTCTCTTGTAATGCAAGTTGAATGTAAAAGATGCAGAGTTGCAAAACGCAAATTGTAAAATGTGTTTAGTTACATCCCTTGGGAGGTTCCTTCTTTATTTATGCAAATGTGGTAATTGCTACATCAACAACTTTTTTCTTTGGAAACTCCGAGAGTGTGAACATAATTACACATGTCTGCAATCAGAATGTTACAGTCTAAAAACTCTAAAAGCATTCCTTTCAGAAAGACTTGACTATATTTGTTTTGGTATTGCTAAAAGTCTTTGTTTCAGTCATCACGGATGTAATTGTGACATTAGAAGATAGAAATATATTGTCTATTGTTTTTATTTTTTATTTCTTGAATCTTCCTTTATATTCCGAATTAAACGTTACATAATTACGATTTATTAAGATAAACATGTTATTTATTTCAAAGATTTCAAAGATTAGCATCAGCAAAAGCGTTGCAGTATTAAAGTATATATAAACATAGCCATATCATGGCAGTAAAAATGTTAAGTATCTTACTGTTCGTTACAAGGCAAATTACCATAGAAACCTCTATAATCCAATGCAGTTAGTAGATTTGAACTGAAAACCTGGAAATTGGCAATTAAAAAACGGGGCGTTGGCTAATAGATTCGGCCACCTCAGTAGATAAAAATCCCAAAAGCCTGCTCGAACCAGGAATTTTCCTTTTATCGCAGAAAATAAAGAGGTTACTTTGAGAGCAATCAGGACACAGCTGAATTTTAGTCAGTAGTTAGAACGCTATAAGGGAGATATTTTACCAAAACTTCCCGCTCCGCCCTTTTACATTTGCAGACTTTTAAAAACTACCTTTATATCTCCATAACCATGAATCGAAATGATGCAAACATTGTTTGGTTTCAGTTCTTAAATGATGTTCTAAAATGGCCATTTATGTTTCAAGTAGGCAAAATATAGTTTTAGAGAACGAATCGTAATGAAAGACGAGGCGACGAGGAAACCGAGTTTTTAATGAGAGACTGCCCTAAAACTATCTTTTCTACGGTTACCTCCAAATCTGACTATTAAAAGCTCACTGTCAATGCGAAAAGTTACATTTTTTCCCTAGTAACCATTTTAACATCGCAACCACGTAATAATCACGTGACCATTTTACTTTACGCACCGCCACGGCTACCTTATTATTATTGTAATTCCTCATTTTTTGGAACTGTCAAAAATTATTGGCAATTACATCACGGCGCGTCCATCATGACGCAACAGTTTTATTAGTTTGTGAAGTTATTTAGGACCGTAGAAAAAATGTTGTAGATATGTATTTCGAGTATAAAGAGCCATTTTGGTATTCGGTTGCTTTTTCGCTCCTCGCTACCGCTCGGCACGAAACTCGCATCCTCATGCCAAAATGACTCTCTTTACACACTAAATACATAAATATCTATTGCGTATGTGTTGCATACAAAATCTATTGGCACGAGTTCTCTAAACCACTAAATTGATTTAAAAATTTGTTTTTAAATACCACTATGTCAAAAATCATCTTGGTCCAGGGTGGTCATGATTTTAAAATAATATGTCGGAGCTGGTTGGTAACACTGTAAGTCTATGTCAAATTCTTGGTTATCAGGTTAGATTTTGCATCAGCGTGTGCCAAAACTGCCGCAAACCTAACCTGCTAACTTCCAATTTGACATAGTATTGTTTTGTATTGTATCTATACTATAAAATCGTTGCTCTCTTTGTATGTTTGTTAGCTATCTCCTCCGAAGGACCGATTAAATTGTATGATGGCTCAAAATGTTGCTAACTTTTACACTTAGATCGTAGGTTGATTTTTATTTTCAAAAAAAGTACGAAAAAGTAAAGTTTTAATTAAATCGTGTAATTAGCGAACCCTTAATGGTAGCCTACCATTATAGCAGAGCCTTATTCAACGAAGCATCGTGGGTCAGTGGTAGAATACTCGGCTGCCACGCGGGTGGCCCGAGTTCGATTCCCGGCCGATGCATCACTTTTTTAATTTATATTAATGAATTTCTCTTAGATTAGCGAACCGAAGCGTAGCTCAGGTATTTCACTAGTTGTTAATAAAACTAATGCTCTAAAATGTTGCCATAGCAACTAGGTATCTAAAGATCAATTTTGCGTATTTTGAGTTCGCAAAATAGTGATTTTAGAGAACGAATGCAAAATAGTACATTGTGTATCTAGAACGAAATGCGTAACATTCCCAGACGACTGTGAACGAACACAGGAGTCTGGAAATGTCCAAGATACACATACTATTTTTCCGCCGAACGATACGAGTAATTAAAAAAATAGGAAATAGTACTCGAATAATTCCTGCCTAGGCCGGGAATATTATTCCTGTACAGTTTTATTGTAAATTACCTAGCAGCAGCTGATGTAATGGAATGTTTGAATTATTCCTGTACAGTTTCATTGTAAATTACCTAGCAACGGCTGATGTATTGGAATGTTTGGCTTTGCTCAACAAAATTTTGTCAATAATGTGTCAGTTCTAGTATGATTGGCGGAAATAGTAATTTTTGTATTAAGTCCGCGAAATGAGTGTTTTTGTTATGGCGCGTGAGAACGTCAATTTTCGCCGAGACCGTTAGGTCGATGCAGAAAAGTCATTCAAACGCGCCATAAAAACACGAATTTTGCCACGAAATACAAACAACGTTTTTTCTGCAGCCGTCAAAAAAAAAGAATAAAAGATTCTCTGCAACAAAATCATACGTATATAGCAAATAAGTAGAGTAATATTATTATGTACGTAACGTTTTATATGTGTTGTAACTAAGGAAATGGTGTTCCAAAACTGTTTTTTCACTGCTAGCCATGAAGATATATTTTTTCACGTGTTAAAAAAAGTTAAACTTCGCGTATCTATAGCGATGCATAAATGTCACGTTTTTTGACGGCTGTAGAAAAAAATATTTTCTATTCAACTTTGCCGTAATACCAATAATTTTGGCTTAATTTTCATGAACATTAAAAAACTCTGTAGTTGTGATATTCGGAGTTTTAACGCTCTATCTTATTTTAAACTAAGAATATAGAAATATATTTAGCATAAAAATTCTAGCCTGGCCGTGACCAATCACAATTCTTCTTATCAGAGGGATGACGTCGGGAATAATTGTTAGAGGATAGCTGAATGTTGGGCAGTTGTTAGACAATTACAAAAGATATATTTTGACTCAACTGCCCGCCCTCCTTTCTGTGCTTCCCTGTTAATGTCCCTCCGAACTTTACATTCACATACTTTAAGAAACTGCTTTGTATCTCTGTAATCAATTGTAGTAACCACAAATCACTAAACCTTGTAGTAACCTCGTAGGTTTTTTGTGTTATCCTAAAAGACTCCACGAGAAAAATATATGTATTTTATTTTCTTCCAGTCAACAAATTTTTAAAAATTTAAAGTGGAATTACTGAAAAGTTTAGTTATATCCTTGTAGCTGGTTTAAAAATGATAATATAAGTTATAATGCAATACAATTTTAATTCTTTACAGTGTATACAGTTAAAATATATAATAAATACCTAGTCCCTCGTTAAAAGCGGTGCCATTTTCTTCTAGAAAAACAGGTAAGTTGTAACATGGCAATCCATTGTAGTAGTTAAACATTAAGGAGCAATTCAATCCTACTATTTTGTCTCTACGGTGAGTATAGAGACCAAATTATGCTGTATGTTTGCTACTACGATTAAACGCCATTTAATAGTTCTACGTGTAATGATAACCCGTTACGATTACATTTGGAATGTGGTCGAAAATTTCCAAAAAGTGCGCATCATATATGCAATTGTTAAGAATACCAAGATATTTTGTCTCTTAGGTATAGCCACAAATAGTTTTTAGAATAGTAGTGCAACAACTATGTTTTTACAAATTTTGAGTCAATTATCGTGTTTGGTTGGCATAAAAACTACGAGTGAGATATTACTCTCTTTCTTACGTTTTTTTTTTCATATCTTCCTAGCTATAATAGTAATTTACGATACAAGTGCGTAAAGCTAGTCTGTAGTCACGATTGAGGCAGAGGCAAAACGCGTGTGAGCGAGAATTTTAGGTCCCGGGAGTGACTAAAGATGCTTTACGCATGTGTATCGTTCAATATTTTATCTACGATAGAATCTAGAAAACACGGTAAATATAAAAATAATATTTAAATATAAATTAGGACGACTAGCAAACGGTCGTAATGTTGGGTTTCTAAAAAAATTTAAACACGTTGCTACTGACGATATAAACTAAGGATAACATGTTATTAAACCGTCGTTTAACCAACTTAAAACTGCCAACTAAAAGTCAATTTTACACACTGACCTAGATAAAGTTATAAAGGAACTTGTTCGTTATAAATCAAAGCTAAGAGAATTATATATTTTGCATATTTACAATATTTCTTTAAATGTATTACAAAGTTACAGCCTTTACACTATTTACTATAGGTACTCTTTATTATAAAAAATATGGAAACATTGAATAATAATCTGTAGATTTCGTTCATAACCTATAGTTTGGTATTTTTAAGATTAATATGGATCTTAATACGTAATAAGATATACGAATAATTCTATAATATCTTGTTACTGTCTTATTATTTTTGTTTTCATTCAAATATGTAATAAATAAATTAAATTGATACATGTTTGTTATCCGTTCTGCTTTTTTGGGACAGTCTTTATTGTGTAATTAATTATTATTTATTTTAACGCAATAATAAAATGTTCGATTGTTTATTATGCATGTAAAATAACGTACTGCACTGGACTACTAGTGGTTAACATCTAATTCTGGGCCAAAACAAAGTGTAGCTTTAGTACGAATTTTTGAATTACAGTCTGCATACATAGTAGTTATATTTTGAGGGAAACTAAAAAAAAATAATAACTTGAGACTGTATGCATGTTATTCATATTTTGCACAACGATTTTCTTTTCGCATCTTGTTACACATTAATGTTGGGTAAAGTAAATCCCACAAACTGATGTTCCCACTAAGCACTCCGAAACATGATTATAAATGACCAGCTCTCGAACGGAAGTCGGAGAAAGGCAAAAGCAAATATAAGTCAGTAATTTACTCAAACACTACAAGTTATGGAATCTTAGCGCCCATGGTTCAACGACCTCCCGTGACACATCCTGCTAAACCATATGGGGTAGCAAAGATTGAAAGTAAGATAACTTGAGAAACTATCCATAAAAATTACAAGTTACTTGAGATTCAAACAAACGAACATTTAGAAACGACTGTTACATTAGTAACAACCCTTGTATGTAAAATGAACCCAGAATTCAAATTATTATTATAGAAATTATCACAAAAACCTAATATACAAATACTATGCGGAAATTGTCCAAGAATTAAAGGATTTTACCGCTATGAGCGCTTGGAATCAATTCGAGCGAAGTTATCAGGCCCTAGTTGTTATGCGCATCAACTGGCGCTCAAAAATTCTATATAATTACGTGATTCTCGTATCGAGCCCTACAAGGAAGCCTCTCCGAGCGGACGCAGATATACATATAGTATATTTTATCTCATAATTCTCAAAATTCTTCGCACCATTCCAGAGTGGCGCAAAATATGAGTAAACTTCCGTTTATTATTTTTGACAAATAGAAAATAAGCATACATTTAGAAAATGCAAAAAAGCAGAGAAAATTTGGTAAATAACTGACAGTTGTGTACTAGTTATAAGATTATAATCAAGTTAATATTCAAACAACTGATGATTTCTTACTAGGTACAGAGGTATTGTAATCTTATTTAAAATATGTAGTAAGTAACATCGCTATTGACGTAATTCAATAAGGTATGCGTTTCCCTCATAGCGAGAAACGCATCTTGCGGCACAGAGCATGCGAAATATTGGAACAACCTGACATGTGCAGCCACGACTTGCGTAGATAATACAGAGGAATCTGCTAAATCGCCAATATTGCAACCCTACAGATGAAAAAAAAGCAAAATTCGGCTACTTAACATAGGTGAATTTGGTGCAGATAGCGTAAAGAATCTAGGGATCACCCATAGAGAACCTAAAGAAGGGAAGAAAAAAGAATACCTAAAAATAAATTAAAACATTAAATTTGGTACTTGAGATTTCGGGCTGACAATAAGTGTTTTACTTCCTAATATTATCAATTCCTGAATTACGCAGAAAAATGCAGCAATTCAACAAACCAATAAAACGAAAACTGCTATTGACGATTTTTTAACGATAAGTTTGCTCAAAATGCGTAAGCAAAACAGCATATCCAAAATAAGGTTAAGGCTCCAAATATTTACAAAAAGAACTTAAAAACAAGAAAATAAACGTTGGAAATAGCATACCGAAATTTTCCAAAAAAAAAGGAAAGTCAATTTATCAGTTCCGTGACCATTTGGAGCCGTTTTGGTACCAAGTTGTAGAGTTTGCCTGTATAACGGTTATGTGTCAGTCATATTTTATCATAGAACACTTCAGCTTTTCGCATCAAACAAAAATTCAAAGGTCTAGCGTACCGCTCTAATCTCTAATCGTTTACCTTGCCGCTGCGTCATCCCGTTTATTTCAATTTAAAGCGAGGCCCTGCGAGTGCGACAGAGAGGTATTCGCCCCATCCCTTTCTTTAATATTCAGGCTGCTTTGCTTGCCGTTGTCATGCGAGGCTTAGCTGCGTTCTTATTGGCTACATCTGGCACATCGCAGACAGAGCGTCTCGCTCGAAGCTTGGCTTAGGGTCTGCTTTTGGAGGATTGATTCAGTCTCGGCCCGACAGCTAGTACAGTCGATATAGAGTGATTTTGTGGGAGCTTTCGGGCTTTGGGCGCGAAGGTGACCGGTCTTTGTCCGCTGTGACCGCAAGTTTTGACTTTGTTTGTTGGGGACAACGTCGCAAGGCCGGAGCGACGCTTTGAGTATGTTACTGTACCGTGCCGTTGAGTTTCTGTGCGAAATGTCGCCGTTTTCTTTGTCTTTGGGACTTCCGATTCAAGCCTTTGGCCGTGCGGTTTACATTCTTTAGTGTGCCCCCAGTGTTCTTTGGAATGCCAAGAACGTAAGCCTTTGAGTCTCCAATTTGCCGAAGGGCCGCAGACCTCGATTGAGCGCCCTTTAGGCGGATTCTTCTTGTTAGGGGAACTCATTTAGCAGTGTTTTGTACCGGCGAAGCTGTCCTGTCGTTCTGCCTCCCGTTAGCACTTCGCATTGCATCTCGCTGAGAGGATAAATCTCCAAGAGTCCGGCTCACAGCCTCCTGCCGAGTTGACACAGGATTTGCTTCCCGTCTCGTCCAATATGTAGTATCTGGGGCGGCGGTCGCTACAGCGGCAAGGGACATCAGTACCGCACAACCAAGCTCCATCAAGTAGAGTCTGTATTACTTAATAACGCTTATTCGTGCAGCTTGATATTGATACAGTGTGTTGCGCCAAATTAGCGAACAGTTGTGTTCTTTTACCGTCAGTTAAGATAGCTTATTTGCCTAGAACGTACTATTCATATCGCTTCACGAAATTATTGTTGTTTAGCGCACAGGTGTGTTCTGATACGGTCAGTTAAGATAGCTTATTTGCCTGGAATGTACTATTCATACCGCTTTACGAAATTATTATTGTTGTACACTTTTGATGTCACTTTCTGATAATAGTTTAAAAGACATTACGCAACCATCGAACTGCCGTATTTACATTTTGGATTTACATGTGCCTTTTTATATACAGTTTCTAATATTTTGTGTCAATACATGTCATGTCATTTCAAATGTGGTTTTCTTTGCTTTTGTGCATGCGCTTTGTGTGGTTTTATGTTATAGTTGTAAGAGGAGTTTGGCCAGTTTCCAAGTGGATTTTCGAAAAGGTAAGTCCATTGTTGCTGAACCGGCTTGCTGTCCAGAGTACTGTCAAGTGTACAGTTGAAAGATGGGCTCATTTGCTTCCTGGTTTTTCTGTCGGCTTACCTTTGTATTTCGTTCTGGTTGACGGAACCGGGTGGCGTCAAATTCAATTTTATTTTTGTTTACCGCCCATTTGGCCGTTGCCCGTAGGTTATCTCGTGTAGGACCACAGCTTGCTTCACTGATGTCTAACCGGCATATCTTGTTGTGGGGTGGTCAGCGTCCCTAGGTGAGTTTTTGTCCGATTATGTAAAATATCCTTTGCACCGGCCGTTTAGTTTTTGTATGAGTCGGTGCGGTGTCGTAAAACCCGTTTTAGACAGTAACAAATTGCATAGAAAAAACTTACCAAATACGATATTGCTAACCTGAAATATACTACAACGTTTTCGGAAAGTAATAATCCTGCTTCAATTCGAATATTTTTTTGCCTACGAACCCGAGGTTTCCTGGTTGGCAGAAATTCCTTTCTTGCTCTCTAATTCGTTATAGTCTGGAACGAATTGCTTATTATCAAAGATAAGATAGGCTCCCATTCTGAGTTTAAAAGTGTGGAAATCGTGTAGAACAGCTTTAGGTGACTTTTTACCAAGAACATAATTTTTACATTCGAGATGTTTATTTACAGCACTCCATTTTGTGATAAAATCTTCGCCATGCAATTAGGCAATTAGGCAAATCTACTTCCCCATTTTTCATTGCACAATTTCGATTCACTCCTTTTTGGATATGGTGTCTAGGTTCAATGCAATGCATTGTAGAAGCTAGTAAAGCAGATCTGTATCCCACCACCTAACAACAGTAATTTTTTCCATCTTTTTTACTTTATAACATGAGAATTCTCTTCCTTTATCTAATTTCAGCATTCAAGAAGAGGCAGGACACTTACTGCACGCAAATAATAAAAGCAAAGTGAAGTGGCAGGTTTGCGAAAAAATTAATTTATGAAAGAATTCAAATGAGGAAAAGCGGAACCGGTAATAGGGAATAACTAAGAGAAATAAACATTACATGGAGCGAGGAGAAAATTTTACGCATTGTAGGAGTATTCTATCGCAAACTATACAAAAAACGTAGAAGGGAAAATCTACACTCAAGTATCCTAATATCGAAAAGCGGCTTCTTCAACTAAGCACTAAGCAGCAACCACGTCGAAATAGGAAGAGGAGTAAAACAGGGGTATACTATGTCTGCGAAAGTGTTTATTATGGTTTTAGAATATGCCATAGTCGGTCAAAAGCTTAACCATCTTCGCTTTGCAAATGATATGGTCTTAATAACCGACACTATAGGTAAGATAAAAGCAATGCTACCTGATCTTCAGTTTGTATGATCAGAAGTAGGTCTAAAAATCAATCTTTCCAAACCAAACTAATAACAAATCTGGACACTAGCGAATGTATTTACATTGAAGGCGCAATCGAATTAGTGGACAAATATATATATATACCTGGGCCATCAAATTAGAGTTTTGCAGACACGACCAGATCTGTGAACTGAACAGAAAAATCAACATAGAATGGATATCATATTGTGCTTTGAAAGCTTCACTTTGCGTTTGCTATTTAATTGATATGGTTTTTAAAATTTAATGTAAGTGTAGTGCTTTGGCGGTTATTATTCTCATTTGTTTCCGGAATAAGTTTGTCTGTGACTTCAGAAGAGACGCCGACTGAATTTCTGCAATTGTTGAATCTCCACCTAACCTCACACTTGGAAAAATGTTTCTAATTTGAATTGCACCTTCGCTGGATGCTATGATATGCTAGTATCTTGATAAGCAAGGTTTGTTCTCTCACGCACATTAATTTCTGGATGCTCACTTTAATATTTTTGGGGTTAGACAGTGCCTTAAGATTTCGGCGTTGCTTCAATCTTCGGAAAAGGGGCCCCAGCTCGTATCTTCGTCTGGAACGGTTTCCCCAGGTGTCTGTGCTGCTGGTCGGTGTCCTGCACTCCTGCCTGATGCGTCGCAGTAGAATGCCCTGGCTCTGGACTGGTGAAATAAAATGAATTGTTGCGGAAATCGCCAGAAGCGTGTTCATATGAACTTTAACACCTGCTTAACACAGTGAAACACTTTTTGGCTAAAAATATTTACTTTTATTGTATAAAAACTTTATTCAAATGGAGGACAAAATTTCATGTCAAGCTTCTATAATTAATTCATTTGTTTTCTGATGAAGTCCGCTATAAACAAATACTAATCTAATACTATACAAACGGAAATCAGCCAAGTTCAAATCAAATACATTTTGAAATAAATTTACTTACAAATTATTGAATTTAAAAATTTCTTATATCTAGAATATTGTCCACATTTCTAATTGTTAAAATGTCTCTCTCCGCCACCACGCGTTTTGTTATTTAAAACCTTTCGATGTCGATCTCTCTGCTTTTCACTCGTTTTTCTTCTGTCTTGCTGTTTGCTTTTCCCTTGCTTTGTCATGTCTTGTCTGCTACTCACAATTGATATTTTCTGTATTTATGCCTGCCTTCTTAATTGCTCGTTGCAACATTATTGTTTTTCTGGCTTCTTATACCTTTTTAGATTGCTTACAATTTTACCTGCTTAGCTATATTGAAATCTACGCTTCATTGACCTGCACATAGCAAACCTTTTTGTGATTATTCATTTGTTTTGGTTTGTCTGTTCATTTTGCACACACCTAATATTTAATTAATTTGAACTTCAACTTCAACCCTGTGAAAAACAAGCTTTGCCCTTTGCGTTCCTTACTCAATTCATTTATTAATACTGGCATCTCTTTTCCAATGCATCTACTGAATGGAATTTAAACTTAGTATTGTAGCTACATAAAACACCCCAACTCTGTGCTTATTGACTTGTTTTCTAAACTGTACTGCAAGCAGAGTAGAGCCTCAGGCATAAGACCATTACAATGTAAAGCTCAGAGTTATTACAAAACCACAAAATTTAACAATTTTTCACTTAGTTGCCCTAACTTCTATGCGTTTCTGTCGGTACTTTAATGTTTGTGTTTATTTGAAATTTATTTTATCTACGACAGTGTGTAAAATTGCCTTTTAGTTGGCAGTTTTAAGTTTGTAAAACGACTGTTTAATAGCATGTTTTCGTTAGTTTACGCCGTTAATAGCAACGTGCTTAAAAAAATTTCATTAGGCACGTAGTTAGTAGCAACGAGTTTAAAAATTTTAAAACACTCAAAATTAGGACCGGTAGCTAGTAATTCTAATTTACATGTAAAATATTTTTTATATTTACCGTATTTTTTAGATTCTATCGTAGATAAAATATTGTACGATACTCTTTAGTCACTCGTGGGGCTTAAAACGCTCGCTCACTCGCGTTTTAACTCTACCCTACTCGTGCCTAAAGAGTAGCTTTACGCACTTGTATCGTAAATTACTATTAAAACATTAATAAGAGTTGTTACACTGGTGTCAAATTTATTGATTAATAATTCAGATTATTGTACACATTAGCGCATTTTATCAGCGTGCCAGTGACACCTAGTCTTTGAAAATAATATTATAGGAATTGAACAATATACTAACTAACTTTTTATACTCGTATTTTACATAGTTCTCCATCTACTTTGAGAAAATAAATGAGGGAGTTACTTAGTAGAGGACAGGGCGGATAAGTTATACCATTTACAACTTTTTTTGATAGTTATTGTCAACTAAGGTCTTTCTATTTGATTGATGCTGATAGTGCACTAGATCAGCTTATAATTTTATTGTCAAGCTCACCTTCGCCTGTGTTTCATTTAGTATAAAAAAACCGTTTATTTGGTAGAATAAAGACAATATTATAATTAAATTCTCGCTTCATGTTTATTGAATCTGGCAAAAATGACTAATAGCTTTAAAGTAGCTATTATTCGTAACAGACAATACAGTATCTCAAGAATGTGTTGTTCACTTTTTAATAAAAAATCTAACCAAAATTTGATTCTATGCTTTTTTTTAAGATTTTGACGTTACTGTTATTGGCTTTGCAGTTTTTAATTACTTCCAAAATCTAATCAGGTCCAAGTTAGGATTCAAACGATTTCTGGTGAAAATTTTGTGAAAATCGGTAATTACAGTCGTTTTGTGTCAATCTCCTGAACAAAATCCGAAAGAACCGAAAACATTCTACACATACACCTATACATTTTTTGAAAATGGGTTTTTTGGATTCGGGGAACGTGGAGAAAAGTCAAGATTCGCAGTCAGATTTTTACATGATCACAATACTTTCCTTGTACTACTCGTATATACCTTATACACACATAATAATATATTGGGTAGTATATAGCAGGAAAGTAAAAAGATGAAGATTTTTCCCTAAATTTAAATGTTAACTTCTCTTAGCACTTTATCGAGTCTTAGGACTGGCAGTTAACGAAGCATACTTCTGTTATGCTGGCGTGTTTAAAAGTTGTGAAACAGCAAAGCTGATTCTTGCCATATAGGTATTTTATTTTTTATTCGTGTTTTTTGTTTTTCCTTCTAAAATTTTGTTTGTTAATATATAATATATTGTAATTAAATAATATACACTTCCGACACAACAGCCTATCAGCTTCAATAAAATAGAAAGACCTTAGTTGACAATAACTATTAAAAAAAGTTATAAATGGTACAACCTTTGTTAACTTGTCGGCCCTGTCCTCTACTAAATAACTCCCTCATATATTTTCTAAGAGTCGATCGAGAACTATATAAAATACGAATATAAAAAGTTAGTTAGTATATTGTTTAATTCCTATAACATTATGTTCAAAAACCAGGTGTGACTGGCACGCTGATAAAATGCGCTAATCTGTACAATAATCTGAATTATTAATCAATAAATTTGACACCAGTGTAACAACTTACTAAAGTTTTAAAATAAATCTCAAATAAACAAAATCATTAAAATACCAACAGAAACGCATAGAAGTTAGGGCAGCTAAACGAAAAATTGTTAAATTTAGTGTTTTTGTGATAACTAATTTGCAGTAGCACTACTCGGCTAAGTTCGGGTGTTCTTATGACTAATGAGTTGCAAGCGTGGACGTAAATGAGACCTTAATTACCGTTGACATTCTTCTGTGGCGCAAATGGACCAATGGCAAGTAGGCCGACACCACTGAAAATGTATACAGTATTATTCTCGTAACATTCATATTAATCACGGAGAGCACATAATTTGAGAAATGTACTCGGTATTAATATCTAGGAACATTACTATGACTAATTTTGCTTAGTAACCATTATTATTACACAAATAAAATAATAATTCAAACCAAAATACTACTAGACTATTCCCCTCAGATAATATAAACCAATCGCATCAATCCATTTTCAAAATTTGAACCAATCAGAGTCGAATACAGCGAATATTTTGCACTAGTGCAATACCCGGGTATTTGCACAAGTGCAATATCGAGTATTTGCGGGAAGAAGATCAAACTAGCTAGGTACACAAGCAATTTTAGAAAGAAAACTGAAAACTCTTTAAAAATTAATAGTGTGGTATACAAAGGATGCCATTTCTTCGAGGAATAGTCTTGCAATATTCCCCGCGTGCATTCTGTATAATTCGAGTATTTCTCTCGAACGCTTCGCGTTCTCGAGAAATACTCGAATATACAGAATGCACTAGGGATATAACTACTGATAATATCCATAGTAAGGCATAGTAATTATTGTAATATGAAATTAAATGAAAATAACAGTTTTTGTTTATATCTTTTTGTTCAAAGAATAATCTGATTAAATACGTGTCAGTTTTAACAGAATAATACGATCGAGGTCAAACTTTTTAAACTGAAAAACTGACAGCTTTTACCACTAAGCAGCAGGTTTTCCCAATATTATCGTCAAATCCAAAGTACGTACTTCTCATGGGTCCACGCCAATTGAGCACCAAGCTCTCGATGTAATAAATGTAGACCGGCGAACTGAGCACCAGGCAGATCAGGTACCTTTTCAAAGCGACCCTTTGAGACAGGCGAATTCAGCACTTTGACCTGTGTTCACTTTGTAATGTTAATCTTTTTATTTCAATTTATAATTATTATTAGCACACAATTCAAATTTTAACGATATCATTAAAAACCAATTTGTAACTCGTTTGGTATTGGGAAACCTAATCATCAAAATTATATTTTTCTTCGAAACACATCTATTATTGTAATAACATAATTATTGCTAATATTTTTTTTAAATAAAAGAATGCCTACTATAACTTTTTGATTTTTATTTGACCGAGAAAGATAACTGTTTGCATTAATTCATCACCTGATAACTTGTTAGTTAGTTAATGAGCAAACTAGTAATACAGTGCGCAATTGGCTAATCTAAAGTGCTCAATTGGTCGGTCTCCGTTTGGTCCTTGGTGCTCAATTGGTGTGTCCGGCAACGGTATACATTTTTACCTGGGGTAATAAAGTGCTCAATTGGTGCCCGTCCCTTTTCATACTGATAATTCTGCATCTTGTTCAACCTGGTGTAAAATTACTAGGTATTTAATTATCATTTGATCTGCACCTTCTCTGATAACTGCGACTCTATTGACTATTTTCTTTTTGTTTACTACGACTCCTTTAATGTTTACTACTTAGACATTGCTTCATATTGGTGTGCAAAACAGATTCTTCAGTTCCTCATGTGCTAAAAATCATAGCGTTAAAAAACTAAGAATTACAGATATATATATGCATTAAATAGACTAAGTGGCCATAGAAAAATACAGATAATAAATTAAACACTTGAAGTACAATCATATTGCATACGCATATGCACATTTACTTTTGAGGCATGTCACAAAAAGTTTAATGACGACAGTAACATAACATCGAATAAATTCTAAAGAGCATGCTACGTGTTCAGAACGTAAACGAATAATGGAAGAGAATTCGCCATGACAAAGTAATGCATCTTTACAATCATTCAAGTGTCACACAAGTAAGAACAGTAATTATTTCGTGTGTTCAAAAAAAAAACTCATTTAGGGTAGGCCTTGGAAAGAAAGATAAAGGATCTAGTCATGCCTTAACTAAGTCTGTAGGTGAATGTCAGATTGCAATTTGTTTATGAAGACATCTGTCACTGTGACAGGTAAAAGTTTACACTGCATTAAGTTTAGTTGCATCAAGCAAAAAGAAAAATAAGATGGCATGCACACAACAACAACGAGTGTATTAATCATAACGCTCAATGAAAATTGTTTTTTATATATTTAGGAAAATAATTTAAGGTCAAGATGTAATTTAGTTCTCTCTAACTTGGTAGTTCATTTTCATCAATGGGTAGGTATCAAGTTACGGCAAACTTCAATTTGATCATGGCATGCTGCGAATGAGTTTTTTTTTGAAACACACGATATTAAGGTAATAGGATCATCTAGATAGTAAAAAAATCATGGCTCAATGCATAAAGAAAAGGGAACTGACGGGATATGATGCAAGTATGTATAATATAACATTGTTTCCACAAATAAAGTTAACAAAGAGCGATTTAGCTTAGCTCAGCGGTAGAGGCGAATGGCGGCGATGAAGAACCTGGAGGCGTATCTCTCAGCTATACAGTGGCTGACTAATGATTTATTTATTTATAAACCTATTATGTTCAGACTAAAATAGTAGAACTTAAGACTAAAGAGATAATATACAAAAAAAGGTAGCGCACATGGCGTGGCCGGGTTCCGTGACCTGAAGCTACTTCCGATCTACCTTGGAGGGAGCAACGGCAGCGGTCCGCCACTGCTGAGGCCGCTGGTGATCTCGCCTGTTGGAGAAGCACGATGGCAGAGATTTCTCGTCCAGGTGTTGGTACTCGCTGCTGGAGTAAGCTGCGATACAGGTTTCTCAAGCTAGAGTGTGAGGCGATGCGGACCCCTCAGGCTGGAGTAGACGGCGGTGTGGGCTTCCTATGCTGGATTGTCCGGCGATGAGGACCTATGAGGTTGGAGTAGGTGATGTTGCGGGCTTCTTGTGTTGGAGTTGGACCTTAAATCATCGATTTGTTTTCTCAACAGTGTATATTATTTAAAAAATGCTAAAATTATTGGTTAATGCAAGCTGCAACAGTAATTTTAGTCCGGAAAACGGAATTTTACGGTAAAATTCTACTTTTCCGACTGAAATTACTTCCGTAAAGATAAAAATACAATACGGTACGAAATAGATGATATGTGTTTAGAACTCAATCGTAATTTTCTTGCTGTTTTAAAATTCATAATTATTTATTTTCTACTACATCGAAAAGCTATCAATTTCGGCATTGTTCAGTGGCCGAAAATGCCCACCTTTATATACTAGTACCTTTTACTTTTCGACAGTAATAACCGTTGCAAGAACAACTAACAACAATTTCCATTGGTCAAAATCAAAGTAGACATTCCAATTTTGGTGTATGATTATGACCTCCTCGACTTCTTCTGTCCTCCTCGATTAAACTTCTTCTTCTCTCTGTTCCGATTCATTCCGGATGTTGGCAACTATTTTAGCTAGTTCACTTTATTAGTTGCCTCCCTAAATAACTGTGTAGTAGTCAAAGAGAACCAAGTTCGAAGATTCTTGAGCCAAGTAATTCTTCTTCTTCTCACACTTCTCCTTCCAAACACTTTACCCTGCAGTATATTTTGCAGTAATATGAACCTGTTCTCGTTCCTCATCACAAGACGCAGGTACTGAAGCTCTCTCTCTTTAATTGTTATTAAAACTTCTCTTCTTTTGTCCATTCTTTGGAGAATAGTTTCGTTCGTGACACGGTCCATCCACGCACCCTCAACATCCTACGATATAACCACATATCAAAGGCTTCCAATCTTTTACTTGTTGCTTCAGTTTGAGTCCATGTCTCTACACCATAAAATAAAACTGAGAAAACGTAGCAACAGAAAAAGCTTATTCTGGTGGTCAGTCTTAAATTGCGGCTCTTGAATATTTTGTTCATTTTGTCGAATACTGCTCTAGCTTTCGATACGAATTTTTATCTTCTGCGAGTGATCCCATTAGTCGTTGATGTTTGTGCCAAGATATATGTATTTACTCGCTCGTTCAATACCTTTATGGTTGATTTCGATATGGCAGTTTGGTATGTTGGATCTACTAATTACCATTAATTTCGTTTTACTATATTTATATCAAGCCCGTGTCGTTGACTACTCGCAACCACTTCACTCATTAATACTTGCAACTCTTGAAGGTTTTCCGTAAAAATGATAGTATCATCATCAAATGTTGTTTCATGGTTGATCATTTAACAGAATACCCGATTCATTGTTCTCTAGAGCTTCTCTGAATATTTGTTCGGAGTAAAGATTGAATATTAACTGGAACATATACATTCTTGAAGTACAGATTGGTTCCAATATAAGTTAGTAATAATTCTTAAGTCTTTATCATCCAGATTTATGTTTTTTATAATCTCCACCATTCCATGATGTTGTACTCTGTTAAACGCCTTTTGGTAATCGATAAAACAGACGTAAATGTTTAAGTTCATATTCCTACATCTCTGAAAAAGTACCTGGATACTAAAAAGAGCCTCACGTGTATCAATAACGTTTCTGAACACGAATTGAGTTGGTGTTAGAGGTTCTTCACAGAGTTTGTAGATTCTTTGGTGTAATACTTTTAAGAACAATTTAAGGCTTATTGTTCTCCAATCTCTACATAATTTAGCCCCAGATTTCTTTGCAAAGACCAAGAATGTCTCCAGAGTCATATATTCGATTGAAAATTGAGGTAAACCATTTTATACTATCATCATCAAGAACCTTTAGAAATTCTATATCTGTGTTATCTGGGACTAGTGCTTTACTTTCTTTCATGGTTATTGCAATCTAGACCTTTTCTACGTACCATGATACTAGGTTCGGTTAGACAATTTATTTCAAGAAGTTCTGGTCAGTTGTCATGGAAAAACTCTTCAATTTACTTTCTCCAGGTATCCCTAACTTATTCAGTGCTGATAATTACACCCCGCCCCCCCCCCCCCCCAATCAAACAATTTATTAATTCTATTTTTCTGGTGCTGCTCAGTCATTTCTCTTACTTTTCCATGAATGTTAAAACTATATTTCTTATACTACTTATTTCAGTGAATTTTTCTTTTATTTCATTGTCTTTTGCCTCTCTTATCGTTTTTTGAATTATTTTATCTATGTTCTTGTGCTCATCTGGCTTATATTTTAACAAGTCTTCTCGTTTCCGTCAACTGGAGGATTTCATCAGTTATCCAAGATTCTTTTTTTATTATATCACGTTTTAAAAAATCTTTTTTAATATTTTGCACTTCCTTATTAAGTTTCTTAATTTCCTCTTGAAGAATCGAAACAAAAATTATGTCAGTTATGTTGAGTTTTAAGTTTCATTTCTGCTTTTTGTCTTATTATTAGCTCTTTTAGTTTTCTTAGATCATATTTATTGACAGATTTTTTTCAACTTCTTTAGTTTTATTTTTAAAATACCCAAAAGGAACATGGTCTGATTTAGGTGTGCTCCACTGACGTGCAACTATTTCTGTATCCTCTGTTTACAAAAATATAGTGATTTGGTTCCTTATTACATTATGACATGAGTCACTAGATGGTTTCCAAGTGTACACTCTTCGTGTTGGATGTGTGAAGAATGTGTTCCGAATTACAAGTTCCTGTTCATTTGCAAATAAGTTCAGTTGTTCGCCTCTCTCATTTCTTTCGCCCAGACCGCAAGGGCCAATAAAACCTTCATTTCCTTTGCCAATTTATGAATTAAAATCTTCCGTTGCTATTGTTAAATACTGTTTTGGTGGCTTTTTCTTTATTTGATTAATCTGGGAGTAAAATTGTTTCATTTCATCGTCGACGTATTCGTAGGGGCGTATATCTGCATACTATTTATCGGTATTGGACTAGCATTGATTTGGAGAAGCAGAATTCTATCTGACACTGGTACGAAGTATGTGACGAATTCTATAACTTATCTGCACATTATAACGCCTACGCGATTCTTATGTTTTTCATTAGGCATTCCTGAGTAATATACTCGATGATCATCGATATCAATAAAGTTTGATGCCGGCCAACGCATTTCACTTATTCCACCTATTTTTATATCTAGTCTTTCCATCTCCTGTATTGCGGGGTTAATTTTTCCAGCCTATACCATATTTTTTTGTATTCCATGTATACTTTCTCATCTTTGTTTTCGTATCAAGTTTCTTTTTCGTCTTGGAGAAATTCACTACTGCCCCCGCGGAGATTCGACCGATAACTTACTCCGGAATTTTGTTACCCTTGCGGATTAAACTGACATTTCATAACTAGAAAAACGTTTCCAAAGCAGTAGACTCAAAAATTATATATGTAATTCGTACGAAAACGGACTTTTAGACTTGTTTTATTTATGTGCCTTGCTCGCTGCGTTCGCTTGGCCGTAAACTGCAGTTCGTCAGTAAAAGTTCTTAATTTCGTTCTTGTATCATAAATAGCTATATCAATTTCTGCATTTATGTCATATTTCGTCACTTCATATTTTATTATGGGACCAGGTCGAAAAGTATAATGGAGTACTTGTTTGTTGAAAAACAATAATTACGTAGATTTTTTGCTTATAATGTAAAGACTCACGTAGAAGAATATTTAGCGACACAATTTTGACACTATTTAATATATATATATTTCTGTAATTTGTGCCATATATATTGCTATAAACAAATTTTAGTAGCCTTTATATTACGCATATATCCCACATGAAAGTGTTAGTTTTGTAAATATGCTGCGTTAGCGTTTCTTAGCGCGTCACTTCCGGTTCGTGGCGTGAGTAGAAGTGTTTTTGTATGACGCGAAATACTTACATTTCATCGTTATCGCATAGCAACAGCGTTAATTGCGTGGAAATCGAGAAATTGATTAAAATTGTCAGCTTGTTTACATATTCTCCAAGCAAGGAAACCATTTTGGTTTTGTATTGGTTCCCATGAGTTAAAAATACAACCGAGTTGGCAATTCCCATTAGAAAAATAGCAATATACAGAGTGCTTACAATTAAATGTTTTTTTAAAATAGAACCTTAAATAATTATTGATAGCCAAACGTAGTTAATTAGCAACCATAGCAAGTCCATATTCGTTTTTTTTAAATTAGATAGAGCGACCTAACCCTGGCATAAGAGTGAGTTAGAATTAGAAATGTAAGCATTATTACAGTATAGTCGGGCAAATTACAAAAAGTGTGGTAGTCAAGGCTGTTTAATTTATTAAAATAAATAAAAATAATATAGAAAGATTTACTATACCCATAAACGGCATCACAATATGTAAATAAAAATATTTTTACGGTAAATGACGATCAGCACTAATATAACCCTAATAAAGATTACTTCAGATTCTCTGATTTCAATTTAATTTACTATTGGATGAATTAAGACAAACAAAACCATTTTGACGAGAAAGCTTAAAGTCTTCGAACTTTAAATTGCTTCTTATTCTAGTATTGAGTGTATTGATAATTGTTTTATACGTGACTCGTTTGTGCGTATCTTTATTTTTTCTGTATTCCCAGCTATTTGTTTTTAATTTTTAATTTGTCGGAACTGTCTTTACATACTTGGTGTGTAAAAGCTAACATGTGAGCAAACGGAAATGAAATCAAGCTTTGTTTTGAAAATTGAAAGTTATGTTGATTATTGATTCACATTATGTTGATATTCTAGAATTAAATACCCATACATAACCTAAACCATTTCATAACTGTCACCGTCTGTTATGTTAAAATTTTATTTCAAGATGAACATAAAAACCACCACTTAAACAATGTTACATCATACTTAAATTAAAAAGCACCAGAAGTAACAGAGCACATGACTTAATTTTTTCAATCCCAGCTTGATTTCGTTTTTCATTTGCTCAAATATTACAATATGTACTAAGAACACTCTTATTGGTATTCGTATTCTTTAACTCTAGGAGCGTATCTTAATGTCAAATTAAATGTATAAAACTGTAATCATCTCAATGTTTACGTAAATTTATTCTGTGTTACGTCAGCCAATTTTTACATTATAAATTGTGAACATAGCACCGCATCGGTCACAAGAAATGGAAAGTGTAAAGTAAATTAATAGCTAATTTGAATGTAAAAACATAGCATTAAATAAATATTCAAGTTTTCAACAATAAATTAAAGATGAATCTAATAAATACTTCAGTGATACAGTAGCATGCCTTTGAATTGCAACTAAGAAAACTTTCTATTATATTAGCTGATCAACTTAAAATGTTAATTATATTGTATCAACTATGTAAAGTGAGGTTAAATTAATTTTTAGTATCATAAATTCAATGCATATACATAAGCAGTTAATGCTAAGATCAAACTAAAATGCTAACTTAATACTAAGGCATGCGTTTCCTAGACACCAAACTTTCTAAAACAGTATTAATATACGAAATACGTGCAGAAAATTTTTACTATAGAAGGAAAATATACTGAGCATTGGTCTAAAATATTTGTAACATCCCTACTTAGGAATTTAAAAGAATTGGCCTGTAGCATTCCAAGCCGTAAATAATAACAGTCTTTCGGCAGCTAATTGAATTATATTGGCATCCCACTGTGTCATTCATCCTGGGTGGTAATTAATTAACCATTTGCATACAGTATTAATGATAATTGATGTAAATATAACTCATTAGAGTTATAATACTACACTTTTTGAATAACTTCTATCGTACTATAATTTAATTTGACGGGATAAATAAGGTGCTAACTTATTGATTGCAATTACTAAATATTTAAATTACCATAGCAATAATTCGGAAGTTGTAGATGACTATCTTATAGTATAATTTTTCCATACACAGAATGTACTGTTTTGTGCTAACACATTTGTTATTTTGCTGATAGACCAATGAAAGTGTGATACTCGGTTCAAGTGTAATAAACGGAGATATGCCGGATATCTAATTTTAAGTTCAACCAGAATATCAAAACCAACAAAGAATTACATTATAGTTAAAGGAATAACAATTTCATGTTTTAAAAAATCTAAGAAAATGTCTTATAAAAACAAAATTAAATAATTATACTGATATGAATCTAAGCTGTCGTACACTAGAACATATTCTTAAACAGCTCCTGTTTCTGCAGTCTATGAGCATTCTATTATAACAGTTGTCAATGCAGAAATGACCTTATTTTAAAGATCAGAATTGTTTTGTGGTTACATTACACTTTGATTGGCTTTGCAGTAAGAATCGTTTCTCGCTCCTTGTTTATTATTATTTGTTAAGCAAAATTTCTAAAATTAGGTTTTCAATACTTTTTTGGATTAGCATAAACAATAAAGAAATCAAGCTAATAGAATAGTATATTACACAACGAGAGCTGTAGGAAGCATATTACACGCGAGTTGGAAAAGTTACGCACAAGCCGCGTAGCGGCGCGTGTGTAATTCCACGAGCGTGTAATTGCTCTATAGCTCGGGTTGCGTACTATACTTTTTCTACGATCACACTCATTTCGTTAAACGAAAAAGAAATATTTTATTAACTGTCAAATCATCTGTCACACCATCTTAAAAATTAGGCGGCTGCAGTCACATCCCTACACCGCTTCGTACAAACAACAGAAACTAACTGTAACGTAATAAAAAAAATTACGTGTTAGTCATTACGTAACACTGTTTGTAACAACGAATTTACTAATCAAGTAAACAGTGCTTAATGAGCAATTTACTAATAAAGGAGTAGAAAAATATAATTGCAAGCGTAAAGTATCACAGCGCAAATAGTTTGAGGCATGCGAAAAACGAATTTTAACAAAGTAGACATTCTAATTATACTATTTTAAATACTACAATTAGAATACCAATAGTAGTGAATTTAACAAAACAATATTCCAAGAAACAATTCTAAATACTAGCAGTAGTAAATTATTTTACATAATAGTAACTTCTTGGTATTACGTATCCGACAGTTTTTTTCTAAAAACAGCTTCTTTTATACATTTTATTGAAACTCTACTAAATAACAATTATCCGTTGAGTAGTAAAATATTATGATAGCACTAGTAAACAGACATTGCCACAAATCTACACAATAAATCTCTACAGTGAAAATCTGAAAATCAAATTTAGTTGTCAGAAATCGTATACGATAAGGAAATATGTGATAAAAAAAGAAAAAATTGAAAGTATAAACACAAGAGTCCTTCTAGAGATTCCTACATTTACTGTTTTTTGTTAGTATTACAGCAGCAACTGCAAATGCAAAAATAACGAACATGGTTTTAAGCTATATTACGAAACAGTAATTGTGCTGTCAATAAAAATACTGCTTCTTTAACTGTTTTGTCTTTATTAATGACTTTAAAGTAAACATGTTTAAGGTCGTCATGGTTTTTGCTTAAGACTTTTCTGCTTATGAAATTACAGTAAAATACTTTTGCTAGTTTATTCGGCGAATTTAATACAAACCATTATTGCTACATGCAAGAGCTTGTAGAAAAAGCGTTTGGTGTATGTTATTATACTGCATCATAATTTCTAAGGATGAAAATTATACAATCCGGTATTTTTTCAAAGAAATATCCATTTCCGTGTTTCGGATTCAAAAATAATGGTTTTCGAAGTGACTTCTGTCTGTAAGTTTGTGAGTCTGTCTGTGTCATCTCTATAGCGCAGATAGTTCAATATATCGGTCTGACATAAATTTGGAGATCACAGTGATTTTTGGCTAAAATTAACCAACCGAAATTGGTATTTCACTTTTATGTTTTGTCGTTTTTCGGGAAATTTGTGTAATTGTTTGATCAAAATTAAATTCTTTAATAGAGAATCGTATATTATGCCCCTATCTATGATTTTTGTTAGGAAAAAAAATCTAAATTAGTAATGAAAGAATTTTTTTTAAAAACAATGTTATATTTATATACTACATAATTGCCTATAACGTGTCAGAAAAGTTTTGTTTTTTAGGTTAATAGTTTCTGAAGAAATCGTGTGTGGGTGTATCGTAAATATTAACCTTTCAGAGTTAACATACGGTCTGTGAGTCCGACGTTCCCCATTTTATCCGAAAACTTTTGAAAATGTTTACTCAAAGCGCTGACCCGTTCAGTACCTTCAAGTTATGTGTATGGCGTGCAGTGTACTAGGTTATATCTGAAATAGGACTTTCCGTGCTTACGTCATTAACATATTCGGTCTCGTACACCGTACGTTATCCTTAGTGTTAAAAAATGGTAACGGTAATTTCAAGGAGTGTTGTCTGTTTTTATTCAGTTTGTATGAAAACAATTTGTTTAAGTCAATAGTCAGTATGAACTATAAACTGGAGCAAGTACAACGACTACATGATGAAATTGGTTCTGATTTGGAAATAGAGTATGATGACGAAGAAGAGGACGATTAGTGTGATGCAGATATAATTGAAGATCAACTAGAAGATACAGATTCTGAACAAGAGTTAGACATGGTAGATGATTCTACAACAAATATTGGTGCGAACAAACCCATAAGAAATTTCATGGAACCTACTTTTACTGACAAGCATGGCAAAACGAAAGGGAAAAAACATCCCCCTGTTCGAAACGTCAGAAACTTTAGTTCATTATGTTTCGCTCATTTCTTTGTCTGTATGAGAAAAACTTTTTTTTTCTTAGACACCCTACTTTTACGAAATTTATGCATCAGATACATTTTCAAGTATTTGAATGAAATTTTTTCAATGGCTGTTATTTTTTTCGTTGTTAATTTGTAATTATTATAACGTATACAAATAAAGGTTACTAATGCTGTCAGGCGTTATTTTTGTACTAACTATACATGAAACAATCATATCTATTACATTCTTTCATTAAAATAAATTTACAGTAACAGCACCGGATTTTTGAAAAAGTTGGTCTCAGAGACCGACGTTAACCTTGTTGTTACACGACAGCACGTTAACTCTTAAGGGTTAATACTGTGTTTTTATTAGTATGGTTCCTAATAGAGTTGTGTAATTAAATTGTTCATATAATTTTTAACATAAAGAACATACGGTTGTAACGTATGTGATTTAATTTCAAAAATGCCCATATAAATAATTTTTTGCATCTTTGTGTATTTTTATATAACAGCATAATAGTCGTTCATGTAACATTGTAACATTATAAGCGATATTCTAAAGACTAGGGTTAAGGGTTGCCTTTATTTCTTCTGCTAAAATTTTTAAAAACTTAAAAATAAAGCAAAAATCAATAAATTTTGTTAAGATACAGTTTTATATGTGGGGGGAGAAAGAATGAAATTTATTTTGACGTTAAAGTTACTGTCACTATCAACTGAAATGTATGTATGCAAGTTACGCAGTAACAGGTCTGGTGGCCGCAGCTTGCATTGCACTATGAGCAACACATTCTGTGTTGTGAAGTACCACTTATGCAACTTCTCATACCCACTCTAGATGGAAGTGTGGCCTATTCACATAAGCAGAAGCTGACTAGAACAGCAATATTATTTAATAATTTCATAAAACCTACATTTCGAAAACGAATTTGCAAAAGCGTTTCTATCATTACCTCAGCTTTATCGTTAAACTGATGACTGCATAAAAATTTTAATAACTATTGTAGTATATGGTATTTTTTAGTCTCAAGTCCATTAATCGTCAGGTGTAGGACCGTTGAGTAGAATAAACTTGGTTTTCCTTGTCTTCCTCCTTGTCCTGGCCTAAATAAGATGTTTGTCTGTCTGTCTGTCTGTGTCTTGCCGGTATAACTCAAAAAGTATTTTTTGAAGAAAGACGATATATTGCATGCGGATTATATGTCTACCTGGCATGAAACCCAGACTAGTTTGGTCAAATATATACAGGGGGAGTGCATAGGAAAAATTAAATTTTACCTATTTTGCTTTAATTCAAGAAATATTAGTTCAATAAAAATAATATTTTGCACATAACTCAGGTTTAAGTCTTGAAGAAAAAGAGCATATTTTGTACCCAACATACACAGGGCGAATACATTAAAAAGTTTAATGATTTTTTTTATATTTCGAAAATAATTAGTTTCAAAACTTCCACTTGCGAGGGAGTCGCTGTGGCTTTCCATTTATTCTTATTTGTACTATTCATAACATTCGCTTGGTTTTAGTTATCTGCGCGAGTTTCAACTGTATGTCATTATGAGTTGTAGATTAGCACTTTTCTCTCAATGTTTAGAAGTTCGTTTCTCCATATCACATTTTTTTAAATATTCTCTAATTACCTAACCGGTAACCTCTTCATCAAATTTTCTTCACTCGATATGTGTAATCCTAGATATGTAAATGACACAACTTGCTGAATAATTCGATTTTCCAAAACTACATAACGTCTTCGTCGTTGCTTCGATATAACGAGGCTTTTTTTCTACGTATATTGATATATTTTACTTTCGATCTTCTGTTTTAAATGTTTGCAGTGATTTTTGCAAATTGTTTTCAGTCTCTGATACAATAACTTAATTGTCAGCATAACAGACAATTGTCAGTTGG
Organism: Agriotes lineatus; assembly: GCA_940337035.1. Classification (NCBI taxonomy): domain Eukaryota; kingdom Metazoa; phylum Arthropoda; class Insecta; order Coleoptera; family Elateridae; genus Agriotes; species Agriotes lineatus. The sequence goes on from OW679198.1 coordinate 81,054,663, forward strand.
CCTATACTGGGTTCATAGCTTCTACCTGATCTCGGGACCTCAGTAGACGAGTGGCGATCGCCACTGTATAGGGATGGGCGCGTGACGTGAAAACAGTCGGGTCACGGCGGGTCCCGTCGTGAACGTGAGTAATATTTGAAAATCGGGCAGTGAACGAGAGTGAAAATTTCCAAGGCGTGATCCACGTTTCACATTAATTTCACGTTAAATGTTTCGTCACGAATAAAAAAGGTGCAAGGATCTCCGCTACCCAGCTGCCCGACATGTGGAAGATGTAGAGCTGGAGCGGGAGGCCATTGCACTTCTATGTGGTAGCATGCAGCGACGAAGCTTCGCACTATTGTTGTGTTGGGAATGTTGTGTCTAGAATCAATGGCGTGTCTGCGTCTATAGGCGACCAAGTAGAACTTACTTTTAGTTCCTCGGACCTAAAAGTACTTTTAAACCTAGGAATTAAAAGTGTTGCTTAGCAACATATACTTTCTTGCACTTGTATCGGTAACGGATACGTCAACTCCAATGACAGCTTCTAGTATTAAAATTAATGTCTTTGAAGATGGTTCCAAGAAATATTGTAAGCTATTGTAGTAAATTTTCATTTATTTCTTTTTATGTATAATATGTATTCTGATTGCAACATATCACGTAAATTATTTCACGTGCAAAACATATTTTATTTTAGAGTTTTTAGTTCTGTTGCTGGTTCTTTATTAGTTTTAAATTTGAACATTCTGCTCTATCTGAATTTGAATTTTCAAATAAAAGCTGCGGGTCACGTTGTGAGTTGCGGGTCACGCCGTGAACGTGAGTGAACGTGAGCGTGAACGTGCGTGAACGTAAGTGTTTAAAGCAAGCGTGAAACGTGAGTGAATACTCGCCCATCTCTACCACTATAGCCAAGGTGACAGTAAAAATCATGGAGCAGTTGAGAGTTCGACTCCCAGCACCGGCGGTATAGATTTTCACTTAATTACGGTGTAGGTTTATATATTGTCGCGGCTTTTGTTTTATTTATTGACATATTCATGTTAATTTTTTTAAATTCATTATTAAATTTTAGTAACAGTTTTTTTAATTAGTTCTCACTTTCTGCAATTAGTACGTCTGCGTAACATAACATATTGATTTTTTCTTGTGCTCATCTTCGGCTGTGGTAACTAATGGGTAGACTGAGTAACACAGGAGTTGCCACTGCTGGTCCCAATCCCGGAAAAAGGAGAAAGGAACCGATACACAGTCTCGGAAGAGGACGGACCCAACAATGACGGACATGACAAAGAATAGCAAACGAGCATAGGAACATGGAACATAAGATCATTGCACTGCAGGAATCAAGAAATAATAATAATCATCATCATCATCAAAGCCAAGCCATCCATCGTCGGATGTAGGCCTCCCCAAGTCGTTTCCATTCTGTTCTGTTGTGAGCTATTTGTATCTAGTTTCCCCCTACATATCTCTTTATGTCGTCTGTCCATCTGGTTTGTAGGCGTCCTATTCCTATTTTGTGATGTCGAAGTCTCCATTCTATTGTTTTCTTTGTCCATCTATTGTCACTTAATCTGGCAATATGTCCGGCCCAGTTCCACTTTTGTTTGCATGTTCTGTATATCACGTCCGTTACTTTCGATCTTTTTCTTATTTATACGTTTTCTATATGGTCTCAGGTGTTATGCCTATCATGCGCCTTTCCATTGCTCTTTGAGTAATCCGTAGTCTAGTCACAATCGTTTTATTTAAAGCCCAGGTCTCCGTTCCATACGTCAAAACAGGCAATACGTATTGGTCAAAAACTCTGGCTTTAATTGCATTTGGTAGTGTTGATGTTAAGTTTTCCGAAACTGGCCCACGCCAGTGATATTCTTCGTTTTAGATCCGCCTTAAGATTTGCTTTTGTTACTTCTACTGTTTGACGTAGGTATACATTATATGAATCCACTCTCTCTAATATTTGGTTTTGTATTGTCATTTCTGTGTTGTTTCCCATGTTTGTTTGGTTAGTGATATATTTAGTCTTGGAAATATTTATTTTTAAACCGACTTCTTGTGAAATTATTTGGAGTTCATTTATCATTTCCTGCAGCTCTTCTGGGGACTCACTAAATATTGCAACGCCATCCGCAAAGCGGAGATGGTTGAGCCTTTCACCGTCAACTAGCATACTTTTCTGTTCCCAATTAAGTTCTTTAAAGAGATCCTCCAAGACCAGCCTAAACAATTTTGGTGACATAGAGTCTCCCTGGCGGACTCCTCTCCTCACCCGTATTTTGTTTGTTTTTTCTTCTTCGAGCAAGACTTGGAAGGTGGCATTTTCATACACATTTTTTATAATTTTAGTGTATCTTTCGTCTATTCTACAGTTGCTTAATGCAGTCAAGACCGACCATATTTCAATGGTGTCGAATGCCTTTTCGTAGTCTATGAAGGCTATCCATAGTTCTATAGTATATTCATTTGTCTTCTCTATTAGCGTTCTTACTACCTGTAGATGATCCATGGTGCTATATCCGCTTCTAAATCCCCCTGCTCACGGGGTTGGTAGCAGTCGAGTTTGTTAGATAGTCGTTCAGTTAGTATTCTAGTGAATAATTTATGTAACACAGAAGGGAGGCTTATAGGTCTATAGTTTGCTAATAGTTCCTTGTTTCCTTTCTTGAATATCATTACCACCAGTGCATTGTTCCAATCTTCCGGTATTCGGCCTTCAGTCAAGCATTTCTCGTACAGTTGTTGTAGTAGTTTTAGTGCTGGAAGGCCTCCATGTTTCAGCATTTCCACCACTATTTTATCTTCTCCCGGCTTTTTCTGTTTTTCGTTTTATTTAGTGCATGTTGTATCTCATCTATGGTTATGCTAGGAATGTCTTCTGATCCTACATTCTGAATTTTAATTCTATTTTATTCTTTCTTGTTTGGTGGTGTATCTACTTGCGTATCGTATAATTTTTCATAGTATTTTTGCACTGTTTCTTTTAACTGTTCTTTTTCTGTTATTATTTCATTGTTTTCATTTTGAAGTTTTGTTATTTGACTTTTGCCTTCTGACATAGATTTCAAGGTTTGTTTTAGGCTTTTCCCCTCTTCTAGTGTAGTTTTAATTTTTTACATTTCGTAACTCCTAATATCCTATATAATTTTTTGTTTTATTGTTTTATTTGTTGCGATCATATCTCTCCTGTCATCCGTGTTTTGTTTCCTCATACGCTTCCGCTTATCTATTAGATTTATTGTTTCTTGTCTTAATTTTTGTTCTTTATTTCTTTTACTTTTTGATAGTGTTTGGGATATTTCGAAGATATTTTTTGTTAGAGTTCTGTTGTATTCATCAAGGGACTCGATGTTGATTATAGATGTAGAGCGTTCTTGTAAGATTTCTTGGTATTGGGTCGTTTTTGTTTTTAGTTGGTCTGTTTCGATATTTTTATGTGTGTTTATTAATTTTCGTCTTTCCTGTTTAGCGTTTATGTATATTTTGGCTCTTATCATACGATGATCGCTTCCCACATTTATGGAGTTGATGACTCCTGTGTCAAGGATTATATTTTTGTTGTTACTTATGATGAAGTCGATCTCGTTTTTTGTCCTACCATCTGGACTCTGCCAAGTCCACCGTCTTCCAAGAGGTTTTTTAAAATAGGTGTTCATTATATGTAAGCCTTTTTCATTTGCAAAGTTCACAAGAACGTCTCCTTTTTCATTTCTTGTCCCTGGACCAAATGGTACTAGGAATGTCTTTTCTTCGTTATTCTTTATTCCAATAAATAATAATAGAAACGGAAAAACATCAATCAGATATCTCCATTCTGACCGAAACGAGACACAAAGGGAAAGAAGCAAAAATGTATAACAATTATGTACTTATTCACAGCGCAGTACCAACAAATACAAGAGGCAAAGAAGGGGTGGCTCTATTAATACATAGAAAGTATAAGGACAGCATTAAAACTTGACAGTGTATATCCTCGAGAATTTAGTTGCACAGATACAGTTCGAAACAAAATTATTAAACATCATGTCTGTGTAATCTCTCGAAAATAGCAAGCCACAACAGGAAACATGAGCACTTTATGAGGATATTCAAGAAGTATTATTACCCCTAAACGATAATCATCCCATAATTTTTATATGGGATTTGAGTACTAGAATAGGCAACCAGGAATAAAACAAAAGATTAATAAACAAGTTTTAAATGACAATAGTAAAAAATTTATCAGTCTGCTCAGATAATGAAATTCGTATAAATAACACTTTTTTTATGTTGTATGTTAACTTCATTATTTAATGTTACTTTGGTCCTATTTCTGGTGCTTGGAACATACACATAGAGCTCTGAGACATGAACAACTATCATAACATTGACAACTAACACTACTAACTAAGTAAATTTATTAAAAAAACCTTACTATTTCTAGAGTTTTTTACTTCTTACATCACAAAATCTATATGATAGTATTATTTTTAAATTTTGCTGTACATTGAAAGCATGCAAGCGAAAATTCAAAGAACGTTTAGTGGACTAGTTAAAATTAAATTGCTTATACTACCAAGATATCTGTTGCTTTGAAAGATATATACTTGGTTATACTCCCTAGATCTATTAATGAGTTGAATGTTGTTTAAGGTATCTTGGGTGTCAAAATTAAAAGTGTTATTTGGCATACATTGCAATGCCTTTCTGCAGTAAGTAACCAACTCACAAAATATAATTTCTTGAGTTAGTTTTTTTTGTAGTTTATGGACAAGGGTAGGCATGCGAGGTACCAGGTTCTTAGACACCGACTGCTTTGGTCATATGATCAAAGTCCTACTTAGAATTTTACCAAGATTGAGGAGTTGCAACCCTAGAAGGGATCTTTTACATGCTTACACATCATAGTAACATGGGACCCACGGCTTTACATCACTTCCGAATGATGGCATTTCATGGAAATTTTCATCCACATTTTTATATTTTTAAGAACTTTTCCGGGACCGGGCATCGAATTCTACGACCCTTAGATCAGTATTCACGATGCTTACCACGGAGCTACCAGCACGTGCGACTTATTATTTATGTGCGTCAACTAGGTCTAAAATGTGCTGCAAAATAGAACAAACCTATACTGCAGTCATTTGTTGTTCATAAACTCAACCAACATATCTCATAAGATAGTTTCGACGTAATGCAGAAAGAAACCTGGTGGGGTGGATTCTATTTGAAGTTAATACAACCCTGCGGCAGGGTTATGCTGGATAGTTCATTAATACGTTTATAAGTACTACAAGTTCTGTTAGTATCAAATTCATAAATTGTAATAATTGTTTTAGTGGTTTGTTGAAGCGAATAGTTTTGTTTTCTTAGGTATTTTACAATAAATTTGAGTGGAGGAGGACAAGGTAGACTGTACTACGCATCTGTAGGAGTTTCAAGTTAGTTTCCTAAAATATATAAGTCGCCAACGAAATCACTAAAAATAAAATTATACTCACCATAGAAGTAGAAAATAAATACGTAACAATGGTTGAAGCAGGTGAAAATTTCTAAGTTTAATAAAATTTGGTATACGATGTAAACAAGAATGCAAGTTATTCACAAACTCTATGAGGTTCCTTTTATAGGTTTCAACAAGAAATGGTGATGCAATAAATTTGAAGGGACAGAGGAAGAAGACGATACCGATGGATACATTCTGGTAGAGATCCTTAGTATATGAATTCAAGATAACGAAGGCAGTGAAAAATGTAAAAATGTAGAAAAGGCCGTAGTTGAAGGGGTATTCAAGGGCCGTCCAAAAAAGGTACAAAAGCAAAATATTTAAACACTACTGGAGCAGAAAATGGAAAATCAAACAATTCTAATAAAAAAGCGGTTGAACAAAAAAAGGTTTTTTTTACATTTTATTTGCACATATAAGATGCCTTCCAATAAAAGATTTCCCGTAGAGTACAAGAAACAAAAGTTTTATAAGTTTTGGTAACTTGGACCGTATGGAATGATGTCCATACTGTTTCATCTTTTGGCGCTTTTCTTCACGAAAATACAAATAGGATAACAAATGGCACAAACAAAAAGCAGAAAATCTTTATCAGGATTGGAAAGATGGTTAAAACACTAAATAATTTAATCAAAAGAGTAAATATTTTTCTAAAAATGTTAAGAGCTTAAAATTGCATCAACAAACAATAAAAACAGCAAGAATGTCAAAATAAAATATCAGAAGAGGTAAATAACGAAGGTATTGCACAGATCAATAAAATACCTAGATATAAGTAGCCAGCCTAAAACATATTTTTTTCAACCAGAAATGACCGCAAGAAATATTCCATATTTACAAAAGTTGCTAATTCAGCAAGTTATCAATAAAGGCTCGAGAAGTCCTCATGAATCATTGGAAAAAAAATACATGGGAAAACTTAAGAGTGTTGCCTTTGATCAAGAAAAAGCCTCCCCATTTCCAAGAATCTCAACGAACATGATATTTTACAAAATACAGATTTATAATGCTGAAATCCATTGAGGAAAAACTAATAAATCATATTGCTATGTTTTGATTGAAGGATAGGATGGGAGAGGTGCACAAGAAATCGGACCATGTTTAGGGAAACGTACTGCAATGAAACCCCCTACCTGTATTGTTATTTTGAATGATATTTAATAAGTTAAATTAAGCTTTGCTCAACTTTTTATCTGTGAGGAAATTTAGGCTGGTTAAAATCGAAATGTAACACTCAATTACTCAAATAAATGGTTGCATATCCCTCTTTCTATTTTATTCAATTGCAATTATCTATTACGCTAGCTCAATGGGAAAACATAAGCTCCTTCTCAAGTTAAGTTCCGAAGTTGACTATATTTTTGATCTGAATTTTACTATAGCCAGCAATTCTAAATCAGTAGTTTAAATAAGCAACGTTAGGTCAACTATTCACAAAATATCCGCTCAGTGCAACAGCGATTCTTTGAACGTTTAAACTCGTGAAAATATGAGAAAACATCAGGTAATTATTCAAATGTTTGTGCTTGGCAAAAAATAAATTTTGTTTTGTTTCAGTGATGACGTAGAAAAAACCCGGCCTCGCTTATTTCGTGACGTAGTAGAGACGCCAAAACGTACACTTGCTTCTGGTGGGTTGGGATTCTCGCTAAACTTGCTAAATTTGATGACTCCTTGCTTATTACGCCAATTATGGCGTAGCTGGAGCCTTGGAAACGAGTTAACCTTCCTCGGCAAGGTTTGGTCTCGTATTTAGCTGCTTTTCCCCAACTCTGGCACTTAACTTTTAGGCTAATTTCCTACCTCAGAGAATCTGGCCGAGCTGGAACGGAGCTGCTCTGGAACGCCCGTTGATTTTTCTCAGCTGGGGATGGTAGTCTGGCTGCAGAAGGTTTTTGGGACGTTTTTTCAGATTCGTACTATGTCCTGGGCTGCTGTCCTCAGGTTTCCACTGTCTTATTTGCTTATTTGCGATGGGCACAATAAAAGTCAATACTTTTTAACTGGTAATATGCTTGTTTATTACTATACAATGTGTTTCAAAGTAGAGGACAAAACTGACAAACTTTTAATAATTTTTAATTCATTTGTTCGTCCCTGTTTTTTTAAACAATATCGAATTTCGTTGCTAGGATATGGTGTTATGCTTATGTTAATAGAAATCAGGTTTGATAATTAATGGACATAAAAGGAAATAAATTTGAGTACATAAATTAGAATTAACATTTTTCTTAAAATCTAAATTATTGTGTTTTTCTTATAACTAAAATGTTATATTGCGTTACACACACAATCGTTTTTTATTATTTGATCACTGCACTGCTTTGCATCATTTTTATTAATTATTAACGCACTGGCATATTAGAGTTCCACCATTTTCCTTTGTTTACTTCCTCTCCTATTGGCTGCTACTCGAATTGCTCTTTCCAATGGTCTGTTTACTTTCGTATTGCTTAATTCACCTTTCAGTTTCCTTACAATTTTCACTATGCTTGGCTTTATTGAAAACTACGCTCCTTTTAAAATGCACATAACAAACTCCTTGTGTCTATTAATTTCTTTCGGTCTGGCTTTACATTATGCACAAAATTATTCTTTTATTATTTTAATTTATTTAAAAGTCAATTTCGAACCCTGTGAAAATAAGCTTTGCCCTTGCGTTACTTTCTCGACTACTTTACTGTTTCTCGCATCTCTTTGTCAATTCATTTAATATTTTACTTTAGTTTAACATTGCAGTTGCATAAAACATCTCAACTCTGTGCTTATTGAATCGACAATTATCCTTCACTGCAAACAGAGCCAAGTTGTGGGTCTAATACCATGTCAATACTTATTATTTGAAGAACAAGGCGAGCGAATTAATATTATGGGTAGATTCTTATGGAGTATAACGCAAAAACATTCAAATTACGTTAACGTTAAAGATGTGGTTAATAACAACCCATCCAACAGTAGAAAAACTAGGGAGGTTTCTCATTTTGGGGACATACCTAGTTAATTTAAGCAAGCTGTCTACAATGATGGCAATAACAGTTAAAATAATAACAAAATCAAACGATCTGCTTAAAAAATATGTATTTCAACATGACATACAAAATGCAGATTTACTGTCTTGGCTGTATTCATTGAAACGCCTGTCACTGCTATTTTTGTGCCTAACCTAAACAAGTAACTATTTAATAAATGCAATAAAAATATTTTCCTACAATATTAAGTTAATTAAAATAACATAAACATCTTTGAAGTGAGTCCTTAATGTAAAAATATTAAGTATTAACCTCTTAAGGTAGCTTATTTGATAGACACAGGTGATAATATAATAGCCTAACCCGCGAAATACCTAAGTTAAAATAAATTTCAGAGATGTCGCCGCTGAGAATGAATTCACAATAAATATAGATTTAACCAGACCTTTATGAAATCTGGCGTGTTATTAAAGCTCCTTGAGCTAATAATGCGACTTACTTAGTGCATATAGGTATTTCTGTATGCAAGAATTGCCAAGAAACCATTCTATGAATAGTAATTTATTATACAAGACGATAAAGTTAAATTTTATCCACGAGTGAATCGTTTAACGTCGAGACGAAGTCGAGACGTTAATGATTCAAGAGTGGATAGAAATAACTTTATCGTCGTGTATAATACAATATTTTTTTCTATAGCAAGAACTTTAACAATTTCAAAAGAAAATAATGGCAGTCAATCACATTTCAAAACGTCAGTAGCTAGATCGGGTTGCTACGATAATACGAAACTGTCATATTTAATTTAAACAAAAGTTAGAAAATTAAATTACTTTATCTATCCTTGATGTTAAAGTGCTACTTTATCTACCCTTGCTGTTAAAGTAAAACTTGACCTTTTGTTTTGAGTTGATGAAAGCACACTTTAACATGTGCTATAGAAAAAAATATATTAATTTAAAAGAATGACATTTGTTGCATGTCATTGCAGATGCATTTTTGTAATATTTGTAAAATATTTATTACTTGAGAAATGGCTGCTTTGAAAATGATCTTAGCTTTACGCATATTAAATAATTTAAGAAACGTTACTTGAACTGCTAGAGGGTTCGGTGAAATTAAATATCTAGGTCGTTTTACAACGTTGTCAAGATTTTGTTCGGACCGCTAAGTTCATACAATTTTTAAAATACAATTTAAAATGAATTTAAAGGTGTAAGGTAAAGATTTGTTTTGGGATTAAAATTTTTAGTAGTGCTTACCTCCTCCAAGTAGCTCAAAACGTTCGTAGGTACTGAAATATACTGAACTTTAAAATACGTTCGAAAAAAGTATGCCTTAGAATTGATATCAAACCAATTAGAACTATGACAATGGATTGCGAAGACACAATCATTTGTGTAAATGTCACTTACTTTCTTCATTGGTAGATAATTAAGTAAATTGAAGCAGAACGTTGCTTTTCCGTTTACCGTACCTTTATGCCGCTAAGAAACCAGAATTTTAATTGCAGTAAATCCGGGTTGTCGTTAATAACCCCTAATCACACAAAAAATCTAACACACGTTTGTTAAATATTTGTGTGGTTAGGGGTTCTTAACAAATGGTTTCAGATTCAAACCATAGGCTCTAGCAGTGTTATGGAATAAAATGTAAATTTAAATTCCATAGTTTACCTTTTATCAAAATTCCACTAAATGTAACTGTTTTCAAATTCTAAATTCGTTTTATATTCAATAAAGACGCACCATTATCAGCGACAGATTTTATTTAATAGTTTGTACTTCGATTTTGCAGTACTAAAAAAAGGAATACCTATGTATTTATAATTTCAGATATTGAAGTGCCTGTTTTCTCTGAAGCAACTAATTTCATAGTTTTCTGGAATGTGTATAGGAGTAATCCATAAATCCAATGATATTAGAATAAGCATATGATGGTCATGGTTTTAACTATGAGTAAAATGAAGATTGTTTAACTTACAATATAATTTTGTCTTAAGGGGCGCATTGGAGACAAAGAATATGGAACAATTGTCACTCCCTCTTTATTGTGCTGCATTGTGCTGTCACCTAGAAATGTGTAGGCGATCTCAACAGCAGATGTGTCTAGATAATAATGCAGGTGCGACCAAAAACAAATTGGCAGAAAGAGTAAAGCGCTCATTCTACAAACACGAGTAGAAATCATAATCTAGGTTACAAACATTGTGACAGAAAGAACGCATTTTCTCTCAAATGGGGAAATAAACAATATGAAACAGAATAAAAGTGTCCTATTGTTATGGTATTCGTAAAATAACATAGTTCAAGAGCTGCTAAATATTGCAGCACAGTTCTGATTTACAGTAATGCTTTAGTTACGAAAGTACTTGTTTCTTGCTGTTCGGATGCCGGTTGTGACAAAATAGTATATACACGGCAGCGCAGAACACCGTATTTCCCTCTGTGTATTTGTAGTTCTCCGATTTAAGCCTAAGATTTTAAACTCTCACGTTGGAATGAATTACGCTTTTCTCTCCCATCGAATGTATTTTTCCACGTTGCTATTGGTGACACAAAAAAACGAGATTTTTATAGTTTCCATAACTGCTCAAAATCAGATGGATTTTACCTAAAACTTTCAAGGGAGAGCATCATTTCGCCTGAAAAATTAGATCAAATAGTCATTGAATATATTAAATTCTCAATAGTAACATCCCAAGACCATATCAAATTTTTCGTTCGCTGCGCTCTCTCAGGCAATTTTCACAAACTTATAACAGGCAATTTGACGTTGTTGAGGGAAGAATTGTAACTTAATTCGCACCTCATTGGTCAAAATTCGAAAATTCAGGTGGCTTGATTAGCTGAAATTTTATGAGGGGTATAATCAAAAAAATTTCGGTTTGTTTGTAATTCTTCTATTTATTTACGATTTAATAGATTGGGTTGAGTTTAAATTCAAAGCGGAATGTTTTGAACTTTTTCCATTTGAGAGATGCTGTGATATTACATGAGCTAACAATGAGAATCAGATAGTCCAGGAAAGGAAGGCGGCTTTGCCTCGTGAGCAAAAGTTTTCCACTTGTGGAGAATATACTACTACGCTTTATTCACTTGTACCATACATAATACTTTTTTTTTGTTATTTTCTCTGCCTTATACTCGTAATGTATTATAATTTGCTTGTGTGACAATGAAGTCCCGTATTATTATTTATTATAAATTGTGTGTTAAAAATTCATTTAAAAAATGTTCTGTTACGTTACCTACTATAATGTATTTTCTACAGTAATGCAGTATAATAACTGGAGCGCCAACTTTTTAGAACAAAAAGCGGAAAATGACACTTGAAATGCTTAAATTTTATATAAGTAATCATTAAAAATGCACTAAAATCTTAAAATAAGCATTAAAAAGTTTTCAGTAATAATAGGACGAGAGGTCAAAATATTGCCGACAATAATTTTTGCGATTCAGATACGAGTTTCTGCAGCGACGAAAATAGCGACGAGTGCTTGCACGAGTCGTTATTTTCTAAAGCAACAGAAACGAGACAATCTGAAGAGCAAAAATTGTCTGCAATATTTTGACCTAGAGTCCTATTAGTCTTGACAATTTAACTTTTCATTAAAAAATAGTTACAGAAAAAATTGTCGCTGAAATAAAGCTCCTCGAAATATTGTCACTACAATAATTGTTACAGAAAAAATTGTTGCTGAAATAGAGCTCCTCGAATTATTGTCGCTGAAATAAAGCTCCTCGAATTATTGTCACTAAAATAATCGTTCGATTGGTAGTTTATTTTTAAATTGAAGAATGCCATTGGTTGACAATGACACCAGTTAAATTGTCATAGAAATTTATAGTTATTAATAATACGAGTGCGAAAACACAAGCTTAAAGTTCGAGGGTGTTGCTATGCAACGAGACGCAGTCGAGTTGCATAGACACCCGAGTGTCATTCACATTTTTTTCTGTTGATCAACCACGTTGGTTGGATATGTTGTTTATTTTATAAACGAAAATGTCAAAGTCAAATCAAATTCCTGAAACTATTTTAAAGAAAGGGAATCTATTGCGAGAAAATTTGTTGCCCGTGAAGTCTAAAGCTGCTTACGAGAAGGTTTATTAAAATGTCTGCCATTGGTGAGAAAATAACAAAGTCTTCTCGGTGACAGAAGAGGTAATTCTTGCCTATTTAGACGAGAAGGTAAGTCTGCCATTATTTTCATTTCCATTTATATTTAATTCATTTGATTTGCAGCAAGAAACGCCATATGCTTCCCTTTGACAGCATTATTCGATGATGAAGTCATCCTTAAAAGTGAAAGAAAACCTGCGCATTGAGGAGTTCGGGAATGTAATTGCTTACCTTAAACAAATAAATGTAACACTTCAAGATACAAAAACGCATTTAATAAACCCTTATTGTTGCTATATTTGTTTCGTGTTTTAAAATTTTTAAAACACGTTGTTCCGGGAAACGTGTTTTAAGCTGCTGTTTTTATTCTAGGATTTAGATATTAAAAAGATGACTTAAAATATGACCAACAGGAAAAAAACTTTGTATACCGGTTGCCTAAAATTGTAACAAATATAGAGCATAAGTGTGCTAGACAGCAATAGATATACATTTTACCAAAAGAAAAGTTGGCACATGTAGGTACCATTGTACAGGGCCGTAACTAGGCACTTTTTATTGTAGGCAAGCCAACATTTTTACGCCCCTCAATACACTAACGATATATGTGACAAAAAATACTAATGTTACTGTATGCTTTCTACATATATTATCTACGGACATATAATGGAATGTATCAAAAACAGATAGCAAGGTATTCAAAAATAAATCCAACATTTTTAATTCAAAAGTTTAAAAAAAAACAACTAAATGTTAAAATAACAAAATAAAACACAAATAAAATAAGAACAGTAAACAAGATTATAAAACACAATTCTAATAAAAAAAAATACATATTATTCTGCAGTCAGTAGAACTTTTTATAAATCCCTACATAAACGCCCACAATCGGAACGCCTCTGCGTCCTTTATAACGCAACGATAAGCATACGCATTTATCAGTGAACGCAAGTTCGAATCCCACTGGCTAAATTTCCAAATTCACATAATTCGCATTAATACTAAGTGTTTCAGTATTATTAGCAGCATTAAGGTATTTTTTACCTATTTTGTAAATAATTTTGAAGACTCGTAACCATAGTTCGATTCAGCAAAAGTTAGTTTTCTTGCAGCGCGCTTTCTGTATTAAAGACGTTGAAATAATTTTCTTTTTTAATTCGTTTATGTACAATTCAAATTTAAAATGCAAAATAATATTTTAATTAGATTAAGGCCACTTATGTGGTGCGCTCAAAAGCTAATAAAGACATGTCAATATGTTAAAATAATACAATATAAACAAATAATTGCATCATGAGTAGTAACATATAAACATAGAATAAGGTACTATACTCGCAGCCACAATGTCACCCCGTCTTGTAGTAAACAATATATTTAAAACGCGAAGCTTTTTCTGTCGGCATCTAATATAACTCCTACATCAAGCCGATTTCTATAATTCTTTTTTTAATAAAAATCTGGCACCGCGTAGGGTCGCAGAATTCTCTTAAATTGGACAAATTCTAGCAGGTAAGTGGTTGTAGCGAAAATGCTATAGTAGTGGAACAAGTAAGCTCTCGAAATCGATCTGTAGTGTTCTGCTGATTGTTCCAATGGGCCACTATACCAGCGATGAGCCCAAAGCAGTGAATGTATGTGTAATATGTGCAACCAGTGGACCCACTCGTAACAGTTTTTAAAAATTTAAGTTTGTTTCTCGCCACTGCTGTATCTATTACAGTCACTTTTAAAAATGAAAAAAAAATAATTAGAATAAGGCCACGTATGGGGCTAAAATCTAGTATTTTTAATGTTTTGAATGATATAGGTGAGAGTTATAAAACGCCGTTACAAACTGGTATATATCTAACATTCTCTTTGGAAATTGCACAAGGAAATGTATCGAATAGATTGGGTGCAATTCACATTATTATAATTAGCATTATTTAGGTTAAAATTAATTACAAATAAATTTGTTTGCAGAATTGCCTACTTGTTTATTTGTTTTTCCCCATTAGTACGAAAGAATTATTTTTTTCAGTGTCATTTTGGCGCCCCTTGCTGGTTGCGCCTGTAGGCAGGGGCCTACTGGGCCTATACCTAGTTACGGCCCTGCCATTGTACTTGATTTCTAACTACCAAAGTAATTATTGCGTTTTCCATTTCGGTTATTCTTATGGAAAATAATATTTGAACCACTTCCAATTCATGGAATTGCCATGTTCTGTACAATTTTAGGCAATCGGTATATACAAATGTAGAATATTTATTGTGGTTCATTCCAATAAATGATAATAAAGAAACGTTTTTCTAGATTATCAATCAAAAAACTTCTGCTTCGATCACTTAATATGTTTTCAAATTGTTAAAAGCTTCGTTCCAATGATATGCTTGTAATTGGTGCGTACTCAAATTTTGGTATATGATGCCTCAATTTCCAATCTTCGGCCACGTCGCTTACTAAACTGCTATTTTTTTCTAAAATATGTAGCTTTACTTCTTTGACAATAAGTTGCTTAATTTTTAATTTTCAATTTTTCTATGCTTCGCAGCACATTTGAGCTTTTATTTGGAAATTATCTACAATTTCAACACCCACTACTAAAGTAAGTTCTTTGTGTTCAATGTTCAATGTTCAAAGCACAAAATAAGCATGAAAATGTAATAAAATTTTTAAAATGTTTAAAAGGGGTGAAATATAAAAACTTAGTTCTAAACGTTTTCTTCAGCTATTAATTATAACGTATAGCATAATAGCTACAAATCCGCGCTCCAATAATAACCAACCATTTTTGCAAAATATTTGGTGCTGCCACTCGAGGCTTAAATTAAACATGGCCATTTTTTTTTCGTTTACATACATTATGTTTTATTTTAAAAGCTGTAACTGTCACTCGTTTTCGTTATTTTCGAACAAGGTCCGTAAATTTTGCATTTACCAGTGCACTGCAAAATTTCAATTTTTAGCCATTCGTGCCCATTGCATGTTGGAACTGTTGCCATTTCAAAGCTAGCCATGTTCACAACCTTGTTTTTGAAACGGAACACATGACATCTGTCTTATAACGGCCGAACTATTTGTGAGTAAATTGTAGCAGGTGTCTGCAAAACAGCAGGAATATGCGATATTTGGCAATTATTTGGTCTTAAAAGGAACATCAAAAATACTGTATCTTTCTCTTTCGTGGTTTACAGCTTCTGTTTTGTATTTTGCACATATACATTTTGCTGTTAATGGCAGATACATAAATGGTATATGGCTACAAAGTCGTCTATATTTTAACTACAATTCTATAACGAAAGCGATCGTTTTGCTTTTTAGAAACTAGCAGACGATAATCAACCAACATTTGCCTTTCAAACAAAGTCTTTAAGTGTCTTTATGTAGCAACTTTTTCCTCTTTTTTCAGCATAAGCCAAACGCCAACCTCAATTTTATTGAAATGAGTGTTCTTGGTACACATTGAATGAATTAACCTATCCAATTTCCTAAATGAGTCTACAGTAACAGTAAAAAAATATGTATTTGAGTAGGCCTATGAAATTATCCTGTATTAACAACTAAAGGCAATTTCCATATAGTTTTTCTAGATGAAAACGTTTCTTTTAATAGAAACATATGATGGCCTAATTTTAATTGAAGCGGCGTTTGTTACTATAACTAAATTGTGATAAATTTCTTGCAGAAGGTAATATTAGCGAAAGAATCAAAGCAATCAATGAACATATAATTTGATTTTAAACCTATTTATTATCTTTAAAATAATCTTTAATCATAAATTTAGAACAATTTTTAAAATAAAATCTATTTCGCTTCATAATTACTAGAATACATTTGGAGAACAGCTATGAAAATATCAAATAATAAATCTATAGTTTCAAATAGATGGCATAAATGTATATTTAAATATTTGTACATAATAAATTTCTTTATAAAAATAGTATCTGCCATTTGGAGTCTAAGACTAAGGTAAAGGGAGCTTAAATAACGTGAGTTTGGAGCAGTTTACATAATCTCATCACTGGCCGAAGAACTCTGTTGCTACAAGCTTCATTTTTGGAAAACTTATATTAATCACAGGGCTAAAATGTGGAAATTTCAAATTTATGTCCTAAAACTATTCATTACTGATGCTGTTGGCGCTGTTGCTGTTGCTGTTGCTGCTGTTGTGGACGCTGAGGGTAGTTGTCTTGTGGAATTTGATTTTGATTTCTACCTTGCTGCTCTTGTGGATTTTCTCGATCATATTGCTCCTAAAAATATATACGTTTTATACACATTCGTAAAAAGTGACTTTAAATATTCAAACTAACCTGTTGCTTGATGCCAGCATAAATCAAATCGAGACCTTTCTGTACTTCGGCACTAACTGGAGGAGGTGTAGGAAGATGATCACCTGTGGCATGGAACCCACTTTCATCAGCAGTGTAGGTGACACTGATGATCTGACCATCAGGAGCGGTATATGTGTAAGAACCTTGTTGCACTTGGGCATTGAGATGCTCTCCTTTCTGGTCTGGATCGGGACCCAAATCCTTCAAGAAACCTTCCTCCTGGGCAAGAATGTTGTTGCCAGTTTCCCACCTAAAAGGCGTTTCAAGTTATTTATGGGACAAAACTGACTCTTCACTTTATCGAGTCGATTACCTGTAATTATTTTAACATTTAGTGAGATGGTGTTAGATAACTGGTTTTGCCATATACGGTAAATGCTACTGCAAGTCACATTTAAACAAGTGATAGTAATTATTAGCTTCTTAATTTATGCAGATTCCTCTGAGAAAATTGCTGGTGTGGAAACAATCAAATAACCGCTTTCAATAGGATGTGAAACTGGATTTAATGTAGGAATCCGGATTTTTATCATTTTTATGAATATCAAGACGATCAAGAAACTGGATATTAGTAGGATCGAATATGTGATTATTAAAAACACACGGTATTGGTACATGGAAGAAAGTTGCAATTAATATGGGAAACCTATATCAATTTAATTAATAACAACTGGTAATTGAATATTTAAGTAGCTATGGGTCAACATCCCAGAACAAGTATTAATTGCTTTCTACTATTCTGCCAATTATCTTCGACAAGTCGATGACACCACGATTAAATGCACGAACCATGTAACATTCACTAACAGCCGAAAGGGTAACGAGCTG